>OU342735.1:459181979-459854010 GCA_910589765.1 Avena atlantica | reverse complement strand
ACACTCGGACGACCGGCCTGAGCATCATCACTGGCCACCCCCATCATTATTAGGGGGGCTGTACTGTTAATGTTCTCATCACTATGTCTAGAGTTCAGATAAATCAACATAATTGTTACGGTTTAGGGTACACATGAACATGGCTAGTGCTCGGCCAACAATTACGTACACGCGGCTACGTTGAATCTGTTTGTTTAGGACTAAACGTACGTTTCCCGCGTAGCTGTGACCTGTGAGTGATCAGTACATTGAACCTCAATCCGAATCTAGCTAAAGCTGAGCACGTGTAAGTATTAACCACCAGCAGCGAATCTAGGGCGGAGACACTTGCATTTTGTTTCGATTCCTTGCTGCGCGCGCGTGTGTGTATGAGGTTTTCTTAACCGTTGATTAGGACACATTGACCGGTAGTATAGTGAGCTTGAGCTCTCAACCAAACGCCATGTGACGGCGTATGTACGTACATAGCATTGACCGGGAGTATAAAACATATGCTCTGCACGCGTTTCTGTAACCACTACACATTGCCCTACTCGGACCCCGGCCCACCATCTTAGTGTATCTCTACTACTTCCTCCGATCCATATTAGTTGACTTAAATTTATCTAGATTCGGATGTATCTATTACTAAAACATGTCTATATACATCCGAATCTAAACAATTTGCAAGTCACTTTTCCCTGATCTGTATGTGCTAGTCAATGTGTGAGGTGATTGTTAGGGTACAAATATGTATGTCACGGTAACAATTATTGTAACGTAGTTTCTAGAGTCCAGATAGACTTAAACTCTTGTCGTTATCGTGAGGGGTCGTGAGTGGCAAACTAATCTTGTAGATAAGAGATGAGATCGATCTCCTCTTTCTAACCTTCTATGCTATATAACACGCAACCGAGCCGAGCTCCAATGCATCATTCTCAAAATCCTCTCATGCGATTATATGGTATTAAGAGCACCATCTTCCTAAAACACATCTATGTGCCTTGTATCTCCCCTTTCTACCACCATGACCAATCCCCTTGTCGGCATCAACGTTGGAGAGAAGCTCACGAGAACCAACTACCTCCTATGGCAGTCCCAAGTTATGCCTCCCATCTTTGGCGCCCGGTTGACGAGCTTCCTCGATGAGAAGACCGAGCGCAATGGACGCCAGCAGGGCGGCAGCGGTGGACGCCGAGGAGGAGGCACGGGTGGCACCGACCGCGACTACACCACCTGCCAGTTTTTCAGGAAGCCTGCGCATAAAGCTCGAAACTGTGTCATCGCTACTCCAATGATGAAGAAGAGGAGGAGAAGAGCGTAAATTTTGCGCTCTATGGAGTGGACACCAACTGGTGCTGTGATATCGGTGCCAACGACCACATCACCGGTGAGCTCAACAAGCTCACCATGAAGGAGAAGTACAATGGTCATAAGAACCAGGTATGAGCATTAGTCATGTTGGTCATGCAATTATTACAACCCCTTCTAAATCTGTGCATCTAAAAAATGTCCTCCACGTTTCACATGCTACAAAAAAACCTTGTTTCCGTTCATCGTTTTAGCAAAGACAATAATATCATCAAATTTTACGCGTGGTATTTTTAGGTTAAGGATCGGTCCACCGAAGAGGGTTCTTCTGCCAAAAATCAATTACTGGCTTTCTAGAATGAATGGGAGTTTTCCAAGTCTCTGACGGAGATATCTGGTTAGTGAACATATGTCAGAGCGCACTCGGCCGATGACCATATCTCATTCAAGAACGGTCCCATATTTTGTTCCATGATTGGCAGTAACAGTTTACATCTGGACCACTTCAACCGACCGTACGATCTACTAGCATGCAAAACACAGTACTGGTCCATGTTTTCCGTTGAGTAATGTCGTTTTCTTGCTCGTTTATTACCAACGGGAAGCGTTGTGTGCGCGAGTGACCATATTAACTTTAACTATCTCAAGCCAATGAACCGGGAGTCGCGTAATTAGTTTAAGTATACTAACCGTGTATGATTTGCTTGTGAGCAGAGTCAGATCGAGATGGTATATATTCTAGGTCCAGGTTACTGTCAAACGGTCCAAATATTTGGGTCAAATATATAGCTGCAGGAGAAATTCTCCATTCAGTTAGTTCTCATATAATTAACAAGGACGTACCTATATTTCGTAGTCCTCGAACTTAACTGCACCGGTCAACACGTACCTTGAAGAACAATTCTCTTGTCGAGGCCCATTAAATGAAAATCGCTACTTGGCAAATCAAGAAACTCAAGCACGGCTTGCGTGAAAGTCTAACCCATTTGAGGTTAGAGGCAGTTGTTCTGCCATTTGATTAGTGAGAACGAAGTTGTAGTTAACCCTTCAGGCAAGTGGCAATTTCTTGGCAATTCCATACTATACAATTCCTAAATAAAAAGGTAATCTAGGCAATAAGTGGCAATTTTCGAAGAAAGGGGCACCCTTCACACAGTCACATCAGGTCTTCGATTGTTCTCGCACTTTGGGTGTAAAGAGTCTGCTCTCATGCACTTGTCAAGGATGCACTTGTCAAGGCTTCTTCAATTAGTTAATGATTGCTTAAGCTTCTCTTGATGCCAACTTGGACTTTAGAGACCGGACATTTCGATATGTCAAACCGGAGTACGTAGTCACGGGAGATGGCCACTTGCGACTCATGTGACAGTCCAGCGCTGTCAAGAGAAGGACATCATCATGATTATAAAATCCTATACGGAGGCATGCATTATTGGAGCGCAGAGCAAAGCATGTCGGTTAATTACTTCAAGTGAGAAAGCATGGCCTCAACTCCACACTCGGACCGGCCTTAGCCACGCTTCCTGAGCATCATCACTGGCCACCACACCATTATTATTAGGGGGGGAGACTGTAGTGAGTGTTCTCATCAGTACGTCTAGAGATCAGATAAATCAAAATTACACTTATTGTACAGGGTCCAGGGCCGGGTACACATGAACATGGACTATATGTTCAGGGTAAATCAAGGATCAACGCAACCTAGTTGGCTCTCAGCCAAGAATTACGTACACGCGGCTACGTTGAATCTGTTTGTTTAGGACTGCTGTAACGTATTCCGTGTAGCTGTGAGTCAGTACATTGAACCTGAATCCGAATCTAGGGAAGCATGTGTGCATGTGTCAATATATACTAACCACCAGCAGCAGGTAATCTAGGGCGGAGACACTTGCATTTTCTTTCGATTCCGTCCGTCACTCATACCATGCATTCATCATACCATGCGTCACGGTCACACGTGGCCTAATCACTCGTAGATAGTGAGCTCGAGTATACAGTACTCCCTCTGTTCGCGATTATAGGTCCTACGCGCATACCTAGATTGTTAATTTGATGAACAAAATATACCTTATAAATTACAAAATTTATATCATTAGAAAGTATAACCTCTAAAGTTTCTAATGGTATAATTTTTATACTATACTATTTATATTTTATTGTTCAAATTGACAACCTAGTTATCCGTGTGAGACTTATAATCCCAAACAGAAAGAGTACAGTATAGCGCTCTACACGCGTTTCTGTAACCACTACACGTCTGCTGAGCGTATCTCTACTAGCTCCGATCTCATATATATAGATTATGTCGACATGTATCTAGTCATTCATCATTTTCAATTCCTCACTCTCGCATAGATCTCATAGAATATTTATGTTGGATTATTTCGCTTCGATCGGCTGCAAAGGGAAAGGAAGGGCCAGTAAGCTAGGCAGGTAGCTAGTACTAACAATAACCCCAAGAGTGGACTTCGATCGTTGTCGCAGCTCGGGCTCGCCCACTTCTGCGCTATTGCCCCGTAGTTCCCTTGTCCTAGGCTCTATAAATTCCAGATCCGACACGGCGCGGCACTGATAATAAGCCCGACACCAAAAGGCGAGACTTGTTTTAGGTGTACGTAGAAGTACAGACCTGCTCTAGTGTGAGACTGTGAGTAGTACAAAGAGTAAGCAGATCGGAAACTGGGAATGGCGCTGGACACACCGACCGCCGTGGTGCTGGAGCTGATGACGATGGCGCAGCAGTCCGCGGCGCACCTCGGGGAGCTGCTCATGGCCGCGTCGCTTTCAATGGCGGCGGAGCGCGGCCAGGCGCTCATCGCAGAGATCCTCCGCTGCTGCGACCGCGTCATCGCCGCGATCAGCATGGGCGCCACCGGCAAGAAGAGGAAGGTGATGCTTGGTGGTGTCATGCCGGCAAAACGAAGGTGCCAAATAAAGCTCGCTTGTCACTTGTATCATACTAGAAGTGTAAAAGCTATAGCCTTGCGAGGATGTTAACGTTGATCTCGCAGGGCTCGTTGCGTGGAGCCGCGTCGGGAGGTCCAGAGCGGGACCACGGCGGACGGGTTCATGTGGCGGAAGTACGGGCAAAAGGACATCAATGGAAGCAAGCACCCAAGGTGCGCACGTGGTTTTAGCGGAAAGAAATCAATCTGCATATATCACCCCAGATGATCGATCAGAGTCTGACGCGTTTTCTCTCAGGTTCTACTACCGCTGCGCGTACAGCGGCGAGGGCTGCGGCGCGACTCGCCGGGTCCAGCAGTCGCAAGAGGACCCCGCGGCGTTCGTGATCGCCTACTACGGCGAGCACACGTGCGGCGATTGCGCTGGCTACGCGTGCCAGCAAGGGGCAGCGCCGTTGCCTCCTGCTGCTGTCATCGTCGACTCAAACGCAAACGCCGGCGGAGTCGTCAGTGTCGCTGATCGATATCAGTACGTGGAATCTCCTCTGCCGGTGCTCGACGCCGAGCAAAGTGACGGCGCCGAGGCTCCCTTTGAGACATCGCAGGGACGGTCGTCTTCCTCCTCATCGTCCTCGTCGGAAGCTGAACCTGGCACTTCTCCTGTACTGGAGTTTCTGGAGGGAGGTCTCGGAGTCAGATGGAAATCCGTCGAGTCAATTACCTTGGTGTCGGTGGTGATGTCCCTCGGTTTGATATGCTTCAGTAGAGCGGCCTCAGCGCGGTACATCTCGCGCACGATTTGGTCCACGGATAAGATTTGTAGTACGTCGGTAGTTTACAGTGTAGGCGGGTGAGAGGGTATCTGCTATTTTTCCACTTTTTACCCCTAGTTAAGTTATGCAATATGTGACACTAATTACACCATCTAGTAAAAATTGCATCTAGATTACCCTTTTAAAACTTTAGACTCTTATTTTCTGATGCATATATTCTAGGCAAGTTGTAAGGTGATGACCGAGCCTCAAAAGTATCAGGATGGTCACGAGAAATGAGATGAATGTTGAAGATACCTGATTGTCGATGACGCCCTCTACTAAAGGAAGTAGCTTACGGGTTTAAGGATGAATCTTTACACATTTCATTGTGCCACATCCACGTAACATGTGGATGTTATCTAACAAGATGTGAAAAAGCTAAAATGAAATAAAATTATTATCAAAATATCATAATGAGACATTTCTATAGAGTTTCATTAAATGTGTAATATCGGTCACAGAATTACAATTGTGGGCTAAAACTAGAGTTCACTCTTCTTTTTAAACGAAAAAATGTCATCATGTTGCGTCAGCTAACTGGTTACTAAGAGTTCGTTTCCCGAATAGGATTAGACCAACATTTGGTTAAACAGAGTAGCTTCTTGGACCCAAAGTAATGTTGTGTACAAGGCATCACCGCATGGTAAACTATTTGTTCCAAACAATAAAGGTTACAACAACATCGACCCAACACATATGAGGGAGAGTTCTTTCTTATAGAATGACTCCTAAGGTAGTTCGAGGTTTTCTTGGGGGAACTTGATGGCCTCGTTGACAATCCGAAAACAAAGGAGAGGTGGTTGTGAATGCAGTGGACCTGAAAATTCTTATCAAGTTACATATAGACAATGACAATGATGATGAGTCTCCATGTGGCGGCCTCGAGGGTGAACCTTTCTACACGCGTAAAGTGATGATGACACTCATGGACAACCCAGTAACAACAATGATGATGATTATTTCTAGCATTTGTATGTTTTATGTACCCTTTGAAACTTATCTTTTCATTTTAGTATGCTTATTTGTTTAGATTTTATCGTTTCATACATATCATTGTACTCTTTTTTCATTACAAATTTTTTTAGTAAGCTTCATCCTTTGAAATTAGTTGTTGCATCTATATTTTTGTTAGTATGCTTCATTCCTTTACATCGAGCTTTATCATTTGTATTAAATGGTTTACCCTAACTCAGTGTAGGTGTTTAAACCCTGAAGCGCCTCACCATGTATATAACTTATACTTTAACCTTTATTTAGTAAGAAAATCTACTCAAAAAATGGGACCAGATGATGGCAGTGGTTCTTTGAGAAGAGGCTAAGGGGACACTGGAGGACCCTCCCCCCTCCCAAAAAAAGGAGGCCGAGGGAAACTAGGAGGCTAGGGGCATAGATGAGGATGCACATGAGGTGAGGGGAGAGGAAGGTGATGGATGAGGATGTGCAGAGGGAGGATGAGGATGAGGTGGGAAAGAAGGCTGAGCTGGCTCATATCGGCGCAAATAGGGAAATATGGTTCACATGTGGTTGTGCTGGCTTTCAAATCTCCCACCGGGGGTAAGAAAAGTGGTTGAAAATACTATCAACTAGATGGAGCGAGGTAAATGGCTATCTCTACTCACACGAATAAATGGTTGTCTTGAGTGGGCCTCCTAAGTATCTGGGTCGCCTGTTGTGCCATCCTTTATCACCACCAGTGGGCCACTCTGGCTTGCTGGAAGTAGTCCATATTTTGGATATACCTATTTGGTATATCCCAACAATGACACTCGGCAAATATGTACTTGGTGAGCATTTTTGCATCGAGTGCTGGACCAAGATTTGCCAAGTGTCGTGACACTAGGTGTACGGCTCGAATCCGGTAATGATAACATAGTTGACAGCTAAGTTCATGTTATTTATCTAGGATACTAAGTTAATGTGTTGTTGCAACGTGGTTTCCTGCAAAATTATATGCTTATTCGTATAATCCATAATTTGACCATCAGTTACTGCCTTGTAGTTTGACTAGGGTGAAACTTTTTCCATTCTATGATGGAGTATCTGATCAGTAACATATGCCACCGTGCACTCGGTCGATGACCATATCACTCATCAGAACGGTCGGCAAGTTTTCTTGAGACAATTTCATGCATGTTACGAAATCGGCTACCGATCCCCACTTCTTGTCCACGCAACTGTTATATGCTCATGTGATCTGCCTGCTTCCATGACGTACACAATCATTTATTCACGACAAATTTACACAACCAGTTAGAAGTGTTGCTGTGATCCGAAGCTACAGTTAGCATTTTCTTTCATAATCAGCCTTAGCACCCATATAACCATATGGGACCACTTCAAGGAGAGTACTAGCATTTTTCTTGAGAAATGTCATTTTCCTGCTCGTGATTACCAACCGGAAAGCGTGTGCGCGTCACCATTTCGACCTTACTTAACTAGCTAAATCCAATCAACCGGTAGTCACTTAATTAGTTAAGTATTGCCGCGTACGATTAGGTTGTGAGTAGAGCAGCAGAGCAGCTATACGGTAGGTACAGCTTACAGTTAAATTCTGACATTTGGGTCAAATACGTGGTGCATGAGAAAATTTTCGATCAATTGGTTCTCATACAATGAACAAGGACGTACCGTGACCAACCTATTAGATTAATTCACATCGATAGAACAGCGTCATGCCGATAGGATAGAATCTGATGAACTAGTTCATGGAAGAGAGAAGATACAAGTTCATCAGAACATTTGGTAATTCATCGATGCCCCTCTCCTGGTTCTCTCTTCCTAGATAACAAGCGCCCCCGCCGTCGTGGTCTTCCGGGTCGTTATCTCCTGGGCCTTCTAGTTCTGGGCCTTCCTCATCTAAGCTTGTTTATCAGCGCGATGTTTCTCCCGTAAAACTTTATCCAGGTACATGGTCGTGACAATGCCCCCTCCTCTAAGAGCAGCTTGCCCCCAAGCTGATGCAGCTGGAAATGCATTGACCAAAGCATACAAATTTTACCCATGAATCACAGTTATCTGTTAGACCACTCCATCGAACACGTACCTGTGGTTGGAGTTTCTTCCCAACCTTGATCAGCTTCTCCTCCAAAATTTCTTCAGGTTGACACTGAATATCAATGTCAGTCATCAAACTGGGCATTTTAGTGTTGACTTACTCAGTTTGTTTGATCCCCTTTTTGAGTAAGGACACATGAACCACATAATGGATGCGTGATTGCTGAGGAAGCTGAAGCTTGTATGACACATTCCCCACTTTTTTGCAGTATCTGATATGGACCAAAGTAACGAAAGCTAAGATTGTGTGATGAACGAGGCATTACCGATTGTTGCACATAGAGTTGGAGGCGCAGGCACACCCAATCCCCCACAGAAAAACTCATTTCCATACTTTTTATTGGCCTGTTATGTCATGCATTATTGATCCCTCCCTAGATGTTGCCTAATGATTGGTATCATTACAGCTCGTTCCAGCAACCATTGAGCCAGGTACGTGGAAGTGATGTCATCATTTACTTGCATCCCAAAATTGCATGGCCTCCTCCCATACAACACCTCAAACGGAGACTTCCCCAGCGCCGAGTGAAAGGTAGTATTATATACCAATGTTCTACATATGAAAGTCATTTATGCCATTGCTTGGGATTTGCATGCACCAAACACCACAGATAAGTATCCAAGCATTGGTTCAGTCGTTCTGTTTTCCCATCTATCTGAGGGTGATAAGAAGAGCTCGGGCTCAATATTGTGTCCTCCAGTTTAAACATAGTTGCTGCCAGAATGCACTCACAAATATTTTGTCCCTATCAGAGATCAACACTTGAGGCATGCTATGCAACTTGTACACATTTTCTAGGAAAAGCTGAGCCACTTTATGCGTCGTGAATGGATGTTTTAAGGGAATGAAGTGACCATACTTAGTGAATATGTCTATCACCACAATATAGTATCAAAGTTGTTGGATAATGGTAACCCATCAATGAAGTCCATACGTACAGTATGCCAAGCTTCAGGTGGGATCTTGTGGGGTTGCAGCAAACCTGGTGTCCTATTGTGCTCAGTTTTAGCCTGCTGACAAGTTGTACACTACTGTACAAATTTCTACATATCCACTTTTAGTCGAGGCCAAGAGAACAATTGTATAACCTTGTGATATGTTGGAAGAATACCGGAGTGCCCTCCCAAACACTATTTTGCAATTCTTGCAACACAACCTGATGAGCTTCTTTGTGTGATCCAAGCCAGATTCTCCCTTTATGTCTAATGACCCCTGTGTTAAAGTGTAACCTTGTTCATTTTTCCCTTAGATACTGAGCTCATTCAACAGTTGCTTAGCTTGTGGATCATTAGCATACCCTTCCATCACCATTTCAAGCCATTTGGGACATACAACAGAGACAGAGTGAATTTCCATGCCTTTGTTAGGTACCCTGGATAGAGCATCAACAGCTTTATTGGTGCTTCCCTTTTTGTACAGAATCTTATACTATAACCCAAAAAAGCCTGAAAAAAGCTTTTTGTTGAATGGCTATGAATTTGTGCTCACCCAGATGGATGAGACTCTTCTAATCTGTGTGGATCACAAACTGATGGTGTTGCAAACAAGATTTCCATTTCTCCAATGCTAATAGAATTGCCAGGCATTCCTTGTCATAGGTTGACAATACTTGATTTTTAGCTCCCAATGCTTTACTCATGACTGCAAGTAGATGCCCTTGTTTCATGAGAACTGCCCGCACCCCATAATCAGATGCATTTGTTTCCAGCACAAATTCCTTCTGAAAATTGGGCAGAGCAAGCACTGGTGCTTTAGTTAGTGCCTCTTTCAATGCTTGGAATGAGTCATCTTCCAGCTGCGTCCAAATGAAAGGAACATTTTCTTAAGAAATGTTGTTAGTGGCCTACTGATAACCCCAAAATTCTGAATGATTTTTTTGTAATAACCATCTAACCCCAAAAATCCTCTCAACTGCTTCACATTGACTGGTTCAGGCCACTTTTTAACAGCTTCCACTTTTGCTGGACCTGTAGCCACCCCATTTGAACTGATTATGTGGCCCAAATATTCCAAAGAAGTTTGCGTGAAGGAGCATTTGGATTTCTTCACAAATAATATTTTCTTGGCCAAATAGAGAACACCATCTGCAAATGATTAACATGGTCTTGTAGGGTTTTACTATATACCAGTATATCATCCACAAAGACCAAGAAAAAAATCCTTATGTGTTCTTCAAATATTGTGTTCATGGTAGCCAGAAATGTAGCTGGAGCACAAGTCAATCCAAAAGGCATCACTCTGAATTCAAAGTGCCCTGGTGTGTCCTAAAAACTATTTTTATTCATCCTTTTCCACCATCCTAATTTGATGATATCCTGACTACAGGTCAAACTTAGTGAACATTGTTGCTCCATGTAGTTCATCCATCAATTCCTCCACCACTGTCATGGGGTATCTATCCTTGATGGAGATTGCATTTAGTTTTCTATAATCCACACACATTCTCCAAGAACCATCTTTTTCTTGACCAATAATACTAGGGATTCAACAGGGCTTCTACTGGTTCTAATCACTCCAGTAGCCAGCATTTCTTTTACCTATTTCTCAATCTCATATTTTTGTTCTGGTGTATACCTATAAGGTTTCACATTCACAGGATTTGTGCCAGATAGTAGGTTGATGTGGTGGTCATATGGTTTGTGTGGAGGAAGCACTTTTGGTACATTGAAACAGTTGATGTGTTCTTGCAGGACTGCCTGTACTTCTGTAGGCACTTCACTAATATGTGGTCCATTATCCATCATCGACAACTGCACCAGTTGATCTACCTCACCTTCTTCCATAATCTTCTGTAACACTTCTTGAGAAATTGTGGCACACTAAGCCATATTGTCTTTAATACCCCTCAAAGTTATCCTTTGTCATGATGCTTGAACCGAAGAGTCTTTTTGTTCCAATCCACCCACATTTTCCCAATGTCAGACAACCAGTCCATACCCAGTATCATGGCATAGCCAGGAATGGGAAACACTTTCAAATCATTAATGAATTTGCGCCCTTGACACTCCCATTCAATGGCCTGCACCACTCTGTTACATATCTCCTTTTCTCCATTTGCAACTGTTACTGTCACTGGAGGCGTCTGTGAAACCGCGAGTTTCATGAGTTGGGTTGTTTGTTTGCTAATGAAGCTACCAGAGCTACCAGAATCTATTAAGATGAGCATATGTTTCCCCTGAATGTCACCCACCAACCTGATAGATTTTTTGTGCATTATTCCAGTTGCTTCATGATAGGACAAGGCCATTAATGACCACTGCTTGTTTTAGATGTCTCAGATTCAGATTCTGAGATGAGTTCCAAGATTTCCAACAATTCTTCCATCATATTCAGTGGTATGTGATATGTCGGAAACGTATCCATAATTTTTTATGCTCCATGCTTGTTTAGTATCTACTTTGCTTTGCTTTGTCTACACTTTGAGGTGTTTTTATATCTTTTCTGGAACTAACCTATTAACAAGTTGCCACTGTGCCAGTTGCATGTTTTCTTCTGTTTTTGGTTCCAGAAAGGCAGAAAATCAATATTCTCGGAATTGGACGGGACAAAATCCAAAGTCAATATTTTACCGTGGGCGACACGAAGCCAGAAGACGAGACGGAGGGGCGCCACAGGGCGGCCAAACCCCCCTAGGCGCAGGTGGGCCTACCCCGCGCCTGGGTAGGGTGTGGCCCCCTGGCGGCCCCCTGCCTCGCATCTTCACCTATAAGAAGCCCCCGATGCAGAAACCCTAGGCACCCGATCAAAAACTCCACGAAACCTTCTGTAGACGCCGCCACCATCGTCCCTATATCGGGGTATCTGAAGTTCTTCTCGGCACCCTGCCAGAGGGGAGATCATCCCAGAGGCCTTCTTCTCCGGTATGAAGCGTGAGTAGTTCCACCTTGGACTACGGGTCCATGCAGTAGCTAGATGGTTGTATCTCCTTGTGCTTTCATGTATAGATCTTGTGAGCTCCGTTCATGATCAAGATCTAATCTATTTGTAATCATGCATGTTGTGTTTGCGGGGATCCGATGGATATTGAGATTACTATGTCAGATAGATTAATGGTTTTGTCTATTTGATACTATCATGTCTGTGTTGTTTGTGATCTTGCATGCTCTCCGTTGTTAGTAGCTATATTGGTCAAGTAGTTGCTAGTGACTCCAAGAGGGGGTATTTATGCTCGATAGTGGGTTCATGCCTCTAGTTTCCAAGGGAAGTGATAGAAATATCTTCGGTTGTAGATGTGTTGTTGCCACTAGGGAGAAAACAACGGTCTCTTGTTCATGGAACAAGTGGACTGTTTACCTTACACACTTTGCTTAAAGCAGTTGTCTGTTGCTTGCAACTTAATACTGGAGGGGTTCGGATGATAACCTAAAGGTGGACTTCTAGTCATAGATGAAGTTGGATGTCGATATATGTATATTGTTGTATTGCCCAATCGAATCTCATAGGATCTTTTTGTCTGATATTGCATTGTTATGCCTTGCTCAGTTCCTGTCAATTGCCCTGCTGTAATTTGTTTATCCTGCATGCCATGTTGTTTATCTAAGGAGAGCACCTCTAGTGAACTATGGACCCCGGTCCAATATTTACCATTGATACATCTTCCATTGTTACCTGTTTACTTGCTGCAAACCATTCATCACCTTCCACACCATACAGTTAATCCTTTGTTACAGCAAACCGGTAAGCTTGACAACCTCGCTGATTCGTTGGGGCAAAGTATTGAGTTTGTGTTGTGCATATTTCCATGTTGCTTGCAATACCTTTGAGACGTTTCCTTCCTCATTCTGGTTCGATAACCTCAGTCTCTACTTAGGGAAACTTGTCGTTGTGCTCATCACACCTTCCTCTTGGGGTTTCCAATAAAGCGTCCCACGTCAACACTGGGTGCACGCATCAAAGATTTTTGGCGCCGTTGCCGAGGAGGTAAGGACGTCTTCACAAGGGGAGTCCCCCTCAACCTTTCTCTTTACTTTGTTTTTAGTTTGCTTATTTTCTTTTGCTTGGTTTTGTTTGCCTTTTTTTATCAAAAACTCAAAAAAAAATAGTTTAGTTTGGTTTTATTTCTCTTATCAAACACACAAAAAAAATAGTTCCTACTCTAGTTGTCACCTTGCTCTAGCTCACCATGTTGTTCCCCAAGTTCGCCCTGAAATATCTTGCAATAGGTAGTGGCTCTATAATTGAGAAAGATAATATTGAAGAATTCTTCAATCATGTTAGCAGCATGAGGATAAATCTATAGCAGAACTTGCCCCTAATTATGAAATTGCTGCAGCTTATTTAGTTCATATGTTGGAGGCTAGGTTTTTTAGCCTTAACCCCATGATGCAAATTTTGTTCCTAAAACTAAAAGAAGAAAAGAATGCTGAAAAGAGAGAATTTATTCTTGAAACTTTACTCAAAGAGTTCCATGATGTTGCTAAGGAAGCCAAAAAGGTCTTTGAGTGTTTTGATATGCTAGGCTCATGTGTAGATGTTGTGGGTACTTCTGATAAAACTAAGCCTAGAGATAAATTTAAGATACCCATACCCTTTAAGCTTGTTGGGATGCATGAGGCCTTTGAAAAGAATTTTGATTGGATTGTTCCTGAAAAATCCTTTTGATGAAAGTAGTAAACCAAACAGAGACGAGAAGGGATCCTACAAAACTCATTGGGATGAGATACCTTTCATAGTTGAAGACTTTGCAAGTATTGATCTAAATTCCTCATTTGAAAATACTTGATTTCTTGCTTCTTGTGCCTAACTTAAAGACGTTAAAGAAAAGTACTTGTTGGAAGATAACCCAAGAGTTTCCTTGAGTCTTGGAAGTTATTACTTCAGTAATTACCTCTCCTTATCCTTTTTGTTTGCTTTTTGTGCCAAGAATGACCTATAATGAGAGGGAAGTAAGATTTGGGGAGTTGTTGTCCCGAAACAAATTTCTGTCCTCCACCATAAAAATTCGTGAGGAGTCTCTGTAAGTCGGATTGAGTTGAACATTTACGAATAAATTCCCCAGTATGTTAGCTAAATTTGTTAGTTCAACACTTTTTGATTTGAGCAACAGAAGATTTTCGAAAAAATCGGTTTCCACCTGCTGGTCTGTTTTGACAGATTTCTGCCATTATTTGCATTTGCTTCTTATTGATTCCTTTTTGAGTTCTCTTTTGGGGAATTGAGATTTTTGAATGAGTTGCTACAGTATCCTGTGTTTTTAGTGAAATTTTTTGTTGTTCCAAAGCTAAACCCAAAGGTCTATTATCTTTTTGAATACACTAATGTTGCTAATGAAGATTGTGTAAAGTTTTGTTTGAAGGAAAAAAATCAGGTGTAGAGAGAGAATTATGTAATGAGATGAAGAATGGACAAAATCTCAAGCTTGGGAATGACACACCTGTGTCACCCCAAAAAATATCCAAGAGGTACAAGCATCAAAGCTTGGGGATGCCTTGGGCATCCCCTTCTTCATCAATAAATAGCTCAGGTCTGTCTAGACACTTCGTTTTTATTGTTTCATACACTGTTGTGTTGTTTTTGAAGAGTCTTAGTTTTCGTTTGGTTTTCTTAGTTTGTTTAGTTTTCTTGAATAAAGTAGTTTGGACCCCCGTTGTCGTTGTGTTGTTACAATAAGTCAATTGGTGTTGGAAATGAGTAGTAAGTTCTTGCTTGGAAGTGCAAGAGAAGCTTACATTGACTGTGACTTAGACTTTAGAATGACATGCTAGGTGTTGTTTTGACCTTATGCTTAGTGATTATTGTTATATCATGTCTTGTTCCAAACAATTGGGATTGCTTAGTGTACCTTGAAAGAATTATGCGTTGTTTTAGCATGTAAAAGCATAATATTGTGGTATTTTCCTTTGATGCTTTGTTTAAGTTGACTTGGCACATGCTCACACCATGTTATGACTATGAACAAGTCACCATAGCCTCTATGATCATTTAGTCCTTGACTTATACTACCACTATATGCTTTGATTAGTAATGTTTTGTCGCTCTGCATGATTATGTCCATTATTGCTCTCTTAGTTGGTTGCTCCCAGTTTTTTGCTAGCCTCCACTTGTATGAGTAAGATCTACTCATGCTTCCAACTCCCAAGAAACCAAGTTTTTCCAAAGTGTCCACTATAAACCCCTATGCATGGTGTGTTACACCATTCCAAGTATATTCTTCTTTTCAGCTATCTTCCAATTAAAAAGTACGTTGTTATGTGAAAACTTAGTGATTAAAGCCCTCACGAACTTGATGGCACACTTTATATTCTTTGCCTCTAATAAATTTGAATCATTGTGTCGTCTAATTTGTATACGCTTGCACTTATACGTTGGAATTAGCAGAACCATGCTGTCATGGGGAACGTTTTCAACATTGCACTTGTACTTTATACACAGTTGATATCATGTTCTTTTGTCTATGGATGTCACCGGTGTGAAATAAAAAGGAAGCTTATAAGTCCATGGAGTTATGTATTTTGTGTTAGAGAAACGCCTGGGCCGCTAGCCTAAGCCATGCCTAATCATGGTGGAAACTTGCAGCATCACCATAATGAGCTATCTATGAAGCATTCAATAAAAAGTTATGCACATAGTAAATAAAAAGATCACTGAGATGCTCATTGTCTGCTTGCCTTGTCATTTTGGTTACGGGATAGCTCTTGTACCATGTGCAAGGGGTACCCCGTTAGCGTTCTCTATGATACGCATGCACTTACTATGACAAGAACTTACAGGTGGCTGAAGTTGAGTAGCATGAGGTGTGGCCCTCGTATTCAAGGGACTTGAGATTGACAACTTAACTTTGTCAAGCATATACTCCATAGTTTGTTCACTTTAACCTTAATCACTTCAAGATGCTTATGATAGGGGCAATGAGGGCTGAAAGCTAACAAGTACCATAATTTTTGGAAGCTCTTTTTGAAACTTAATATCCATGCTTCCCTTATGAAGGGCCATTCTTCCACTATTATATTGAGTCTCCATATTCTACCTTTAGGCACCATTAAGAGAGCATAGTTTCCATTCTTAGTTCTATGTGCAGTGTCCCAAAACTTATTGATTGATGCATATTGTGATATTGCTTGTTCTTGTGCTATTTGTATCTAGTCACTCTTATGAACTTTGAAGGTGTCATATGCATCTATTTGCCACTCCATGAGGGACAAGCTGAATGCCACTATGCCATATTTTCTGTATGTAAAACAAAAAAATGTTTTTTAATGCATGTTATTCATGATCTTTGTTTGTAGCCTTTCATGTTGCATGGATAGTTACTTTGTCTTATTGTTAGAACTCCATCTTTCATGCACATGTTTAGAGTTCTTTGATCCCAGCTTGCAAATGGTTTGATCTTGGTTTTGATGGTGCATATTATCTCAAAAATTATTCTTTTATCACTTACCTACTCGAGGACGAGCAGGAGTTAAGCTTGGGGATGCTTGATACGTCGGAAACGTATCCATAATTTTTGATGCTCCATGCTTGTTTAGTATCTACTTTGCTTTGCTTTGTCTACACTTTAAGGTGTTTTTATATCTTTTCTGAAACTAACCTATTAACAAGTTTCCATAGTGCTAGTTGCCTATTTTATTCTGTTTTTGGTTCCAGAAAGACAAAAAATCAATATTCTCGGAATTGGACGGGACAAAAGCCAAATTCAAAATTTTACCGAGCCAGAAGACGAGACGGAGGGGCGCCACAGGTCGGCCAAACCCCCTAGGCGCGGGTGGGCCCACCCCACACCTGGGTAGGGTGTGGCCCTCTTGGCGGGCCCCTGCCTGGCCTCTTCGCTTATAAGAATCCCCCGATGCATAAACCCTAGGCACCTGATCAAAAACTCCACGAAACCTTATGTAGCCTCCGCCACCATCGTCCCTATATCGGGGGATCTGAAGTTCTTCCCGGTACCCTGCCGGAGGGGAGATCATCCCGGAGGCCTTCTTCTCCGGTATGAAGCGTGAGTAGTTCCACCTTGGACTACGGGTCCATGTAGTAGTTAGATGGTTGTATCTCCTCCTTGTGCTTTCATGTATAGATCTTGTGAGCTTTGTTTATGATCAATATCTAATCTATTTGTAATCATGCATGTTGTGTTTACGGGGATCCAGTGGATATTGAGATTACTATGTCAGATTGATTAATTGTTTTGTCTATTTGATACTATCATGTTTGTGTTGTTTGTGATGTTGCATGCTCTCCGTTGTTAGTAGCTATCTTGGCCAAGTAGTTGCTAGTGACTCCAAGAAGGGGTATTTATGCTCGATAGTGGGTTCATGCTTCTAGTTTCCAAGGGAAGTGACAGAAATCTCTTCGGTTGTAGATGTGTTGTTGCCACTAGGGAGAAAACAACGGTCTCTTGTTCATGGAACAAGTGGATTGTTTACCTTACACACTTTGCTTAAAGCAGTTGTCTGTTGTTTGCAACTTAATACTGGAGGGGGTTCGGGTGATAACCTGAAGGTGGACTTATAGTCATAGATGCAGTTGGATGGCGGTAATATGTATATTGTTGTATTGCCCAATCAAATCTCATAGGATCTTTTTGTCTGGTATTGCATTGTTATGCCTTGCTCAGTTCCTGTCAATTGCCCTGCTGTAATTTGTTTAACCTTCATGCCATGTTGTTTATCTAAGGAGAGCACCTCTAGTGAACTATGGACCCCGGTCCAATATTTACCATTGATACATCTTCCATTGTTACATGTTTACTTGTTGTAAACCATTCATCACCTTCCACACCATACAGTTAATCCTTTGTTACAGCAAACCGGTGAGCTTGACAACATCACTGATTCGTTGGGGCAAAGTCTTGAGTTTGTGGTGTGCAGGTTTCCACGTTGCTTGCAACACCTTTGAGACGTTTCCTTCCTCCTTCTGGTTCGATAACCTCGGTCTCTACTGAGGGAAACTTGCTGATGTGCTCATCACACCTTGCTTTTGGGGTTTCCAACGAAGCATCCCACGTCAACACTAGGTGCGCGCATCAGTATGGCTTTAGCACATTTGTGCCCAGGTTGGTATTTGTCCCCACATTTGAAACATTCTCCTCTTTCTCCTATTTGTGCTATCTTATCTGTGCTAACAGAGACACCAATTTGTCCTTCCAGGGAGGCTTTTGGTCATGCTTCTTCCTCTCCACTTGAGGCTGTGGCAAAATTCCTCTCAGCTCTTAGCTTCCTCAATCAATAATTCATGTGTTTATGCTAATGATAGTGCCATGACAACTGTTTTTGGCTTGTGCAAATGTATGGCTCTTCTAATTTCTCTTTTTAGCCCACTCACAAACTTTGTGACAAAGAAGGCTTCATCATAATGCCTATCGTGTACCAACACCTTATGCCTTATCTCTTCAAATTTCTGGTAATATTGATCCACACTGTCAGTTTGTTTGCATATTTCAAGTGCTTCCAAGTACCTCACATGCCTATCCTTTCCAAATTTAGCATTCACAACCACTACTAACTCTTTCCAGCTCTCAATGTCATGTTCAGCTTCATATGCTTGTAACCACAAAGCAGCATTCCCTTTGAAGTGCATAGTGGCAAAGCTCGCGCAAGTTTCTCTCGACACATTGTACAGAACAAAGTACTTCTCAGCTACTCCTCACCACCATTTTGTATTGTCCCCATCAAATTTAAGAAAATCTGTTTTAGGCATCTGTTGATTGTTGTAATTATGACGACCACTTCTAGTTTCCAATATGGTACTCCCATCAATGTTATCTGCACATACTGACATTTCCCCAATTCAAAACTCACTGGAGTATTGTGGGTGTTCTTCTTACCCCTCTTGGCCATGGCTTCCTGATGTACCAGTGTCGTTGCTCCAACGCTCGTTGGTGTATCGATGCGCATATCAGCCACCTTCGGCGTAACCATGTATGCTGCCAGTCGGTGTGCTTCAAACATTGTCACCATGCTCCCAACATCCGCCACCATCTTCTGCAAGGATCTCAGCGCGTCATCGAAATGCGGCATCCATGTTGTCAATCCTTTCAAGGTCTCTGCCATCTCTTTCAGTGACGCCGCCACCAAGGCACTCTGCGCCTTCAGATCTCTCAAATGTGCATGCGCCTTCTCCATCCCTGCCACCATCGTCAACCACTCGCCACCGATTGACACACGAATCAAGCCGTTAGCTCGGGATTTTACCTCTTCCAGAAGATCTGAGAGAAACCGACTACGCGCCGCTCGACATGTGTTTGAATAGTCTATCGCCACCACACCCGTCTGATGGGATCAGCCAAGGATGCGATCGCCTCTCCGCCGCCGTGAGGAGGAAGACGGCCAGTGGGATTTTATGAGAGATCTCAACCACTGATTCTCCCGTCACTCGATTCTCCTCCACTCTGATAGAAGAACAAGGGGAATTTTTTTCGTGGCTAACCCTAGTTTCCTTAGAGATGTGCAGCCAGATGGCTCTGATACCAGATGTGACCAACCTACTAAATTAATTCACAATCACAGTTTCGATACAACGGCGTTACACTGATAGGATAGAATCCAATGAACTGGTTCATGGAAGAGGGAGAGAAGATACAAGATCATCAGAACATTTGGTAATTCATCGATGCCCCTCTCCTGATTCTCGCTTCCTAGATAACGAGCGCCCCCCGCCGTCGTGGTCTTCTGGGCCGTTATCTCCTAGGCCTTGCCGTTCTAGGCCTTCCTTATCTCAGCCCGTTTATCAGCGTGTCGTTTCTCCCGTAAAGCCTTATCCAGGTACATGGTCGTGACACGGTACGCCTACACATATACAACTTCGTTGGGTGGGGGGGGCATTGCCCTTGCACCCCAGTGGCTCCGTCCCTGACTCCGAAGGAGAATTTTCTTTTCAGGATCCATTAAAATGCAAATCGCGGCTTGGCATATCAAGAAACCTGAGCACGGTTTTGTATCCATTCGTGAAAGTCTAACCCGTTCGTACAATTTCTCGCATGGTGAATATTTTGGAACGTTCTAGAATATACTAGTGCTACTACTTTTCATGGTCCTTTTTCTGTTCACGTTGACTACATGGAAACGGACTCGTACATTCCAGACAACTTTGGGGTCAATACCACCATACACATTTTCTAAACGAAGAAGTCTGGTCAATGTGTTTCTCAAAAAAAAAAAAAGTCTGATCAATGTGTTGCTTCAAAGAAAAGGACACCCTGCACAAGTGCACACAGGTTTTCGATTATTCTCGCTCTTTCGGTATAAAGAATCTAAGCTCGTACACTTGTAAAGGCTTCTTTAATTCGTTAATTGGTTAACTATCTCGTCATATGCCCACTTTTGGACTTTGGAGACAACATTTTGGCATTTCAAACCTCTATCAGGAGAAGCTGAGAATGACATCACATTTGTCAAGATTTTAAAATCCAATAGGCAGGCATTAGTGCAGCAAAGCATGTCGGGTAGCAGTTCAAAGTGAGAAAACATATGCCCTGACTCCACACCACACTCGGACCTGCCTAGCTAGTCACGCTACCTGATCGAGCATCATCACTGGTCATAGCCATTAATTAATTAGGGGGGGACTGTACGGTGTCTGCGAGGATCTCGGCAAGACGTAAGAGCATCTCTAGTGGCTCGTCTATATGCCCGTCTAAAACGATTTAGACGACCGTGGATAAAAAAACCTTCCCAATGGCTCGTCTAAATGGAGATCTAAATTTAGACGTCCTCCCAAACCTGCTACACATCGTCCATATATGGACGACGGTGCCACGGCCGTCCAAAGCAACTTCTCGCCCGGGAGCTCACTCACGTGCCCATCCGGAGCAGTTGGAGAGGTAGGACGCGGGCGACACTCGCGCGAGGTTGTCGTCCCTCTGCTCGCCGGCTCCATGTACTCTCATCTTCCATGTAGATTTGGCGAGAGGGAGAGAGAAATTGGACGGGAACGAGAGGATACTCAACCATGGTGCCTAGGTGCACGCTAGATCCGTCCGCTGACAGCCAATTTTTGCTGGATCCGGAGTGGTTTCGTCTGGTCCTGTTGGGGACAGGCTCGGGCGTGGAGAGGGGCATGGGGTCGCGCGAGGCGTCCGGCCTAGTGGCGGACAGGGAGGAGAATGGGAAGGGGCATGAAGGCGGTTGGGGAGGAGCAGCGCCAGGGGCATTACTCCAACGATGTTGAAGAGAGGAGTTTTGTCTAGTACTAAACTTGTTGCTGCTTGTGCATCGATACAAAATATAGAGATGGAGTGATGTACTACTGTATGTTGCTGAACATTGCTTGCATCGCTGCATAATATACAAATATTTGCTTGTATTGATAATCATGTTGTTGTCTTGTTTGCTACTGGATATTGCTTCTAAATTTTAACTGTAGTTATAAAAAAATTACTAAAATATTGGAGAGAGAATGTAGACGTTCTATATATACACGTTCTAAGATCGTCTATATTCTCTCTCCTTTTAAACGGTCGTCTATACGGACATATAGACGATCCAGATTTAGACGTTTCACTAGAGATGCTCTAAGGACGGTGGTCTTCTTCCTCCTCCTCGTCTGAAGATGAACTTTGGCATTTCTCCTGTACTCGAGTTTCTGGAAGGCAGCCTCGGATGGGAATCCGTCGTCAGTTAACTTGACTTCAGTGGTGATCGCCCTTTATTTGCTATGCTTCAGTAGAGCATAGCAGCTAGCTCAGCGCAGAACATCTCGTGCGATGTGTCCACAGATAAGATTACCTCGGCCGCTGCAGTGATTCTACCTAGGTGTATGAGAGGCAGAGATGATGAGGTAGCTGGTTAATTGGTGACTAATTTTTTGTTTCGACCAAGGGATTAGATCGAGAAATGGTTGAACAGATTGACATCTTCGATCCAGAATGTAAAGGTCTGCCTGAGCAACTGACTGGAGGCAAGATAAACAACTGGCGCAAGCGAACATGCACAAATCACACACGCCAATGCAGCTTCAGCATAGAAGAAAAACGTGAATCTTCCAAACTTGCGAGATACTAGAATCTTCCAATCTGCAACCATGTCTGCCTTGGATGACCAATATGCACGGTTTCACTCGTCGCTTAACAGCTGTGCCCCCTGGTAGTGCTGTTGCTCTCGGAATTCAAAGAAGGAAAGGCTGTGATTGCTCTCAAGCAGAAAACCTGGTCCGTGAAATCTGAAGGATAAAACGGTTGCTTCAGCATATGACACCTATGGAAAATTAAAAGCATAATATGATGCCTAATTGCAATGGGCAAATCTTATTATTGATGCTATTGGCAAACCAGAAACACTATGATACGGCACATGGTACAATCTAACAAAATGATAAACCGAAGATAAAATATTATGTGAACATCACTGCCAAATTGCTACCCTCGTCCAAACAGCAACCCTCTGACATAAAACATGTTGAACAGATCTACTCCCTCCGATCCATAAAAGTGTCGCTGATTTTTGTACTAAATCAACCACACTTATTATGGATCAGAGGGAGTACCCGATTTCACTACATATTGAATGTGTTACAACTATTTTGTGTGCAATAAACAACATAAGTAATGAACAGCTAGGTACATGCTACGACCATCAAGGGCCATTTATTATTTTTGTTCCAGGGCAGCATCTATATTACATGAAGAAAAGAATAAAGGGGCACAGCCATGGGGGGAGAGAATACGCGAGCAGGTCTTTTGAATCCCAAGTGTACTATATGGAACCACTTCAGAGTTCAGACATTGGGTTCAAACTGAAGTGTTACGGAGTTGGAGGCTGAAAGAAGGAGACCTTAAAGCGAAAGGGTCGCAATCAATCTTGAGATCATGCGATTCATTCCAGTGTGCTGTATAACCTAGAGAAGTGTTGTGCCGTGAGATGAAAAGCAATTTACTTTGATCATGTAGGAGTACACATAGTTTAACCAGTTCAGTTATCCAAGTATATATACTGCACAATATATATGGGTAACAAAAAGATCTTAAGGTGAAAAAAGGTTAGGTGTTAGTGTGTTACCATTAATTCTCTGAACCACTCTCGGTGCTTGGACCCTTGTGGCCACCAGTCACAATGCGATGAATGTAAAAGGCTGCCACCAATCCACTGCAGCACAAATAAAAATATAGAAATAATGAACATGTTTTCCCGGTAGGATTTAAGTAGCCCTAGTGGCCAACAGCTGCCTCTACAAGCAGTGCAAAATGCACTCTAAACAAAACAAAGCACAGAAATAGTCAATATAATTACTGAAAGAAGAAATCCACAAATTCAGTACTACCTCCAGTTCAAAAAAATGCTGACGTTTTATGACGATTGATAGTGATGCACTATAAGACAGATGCAACATATTGTGGGGAAACGCAAGGGTTGGTTTGTTCCCAAGTGACACTTTACACAAATTTGAGAAGTACCACACTGTCAGGTGATTGCGGCAGAGGTGATGGATATGGTTTTGGCAAGAGCAATGCAGTGCGGTAAATGAGAAGTAATTTAACACGAAGCACAGGTAGCCAGAAAGGTTGGATGCAAATGGGTGTGAAAATCATTATATCAACATATGGAAGTTTGTATACCCATGCTGAACCTTATATTAACCGCAACGATTCATTTTATGAAGTCTTGCATTTATATAGAAGAGCAACATAGTTCACGACAACAACTAGTTATACATCACTATATGTTTCTGTGATCCTAAAATGAAAATACTCCAAGCAAGTGTAGATATTAAATGCGCAGTACTGACCTCAGAAGGACCACAAAGATATTTGGAAACCACCCGCGCTACACACACAAAAGTAAAATTAAATTCTGAGTTTCTGACATTGCTAGCAGTAATAATACGATTTGACACAAACCAGAAACGCTACCTGGAAGAAAATTGATAATTCCCTGAAGAAGATGACGCTTGCAATAGCTGCATGCCACAAGTCAAGTATGTTGAAGTGCTTTGCAAGTTTAAAGGATAAGAAACCAACAGTTTACCAGAGCTCAACTGATAACTTAATCTTGAGGTAGTATCTCAATGTGCAATCATAAACTGAGCCACACTACTTTTGCACAGTCAATACAAACAATCAAAACATGAACCATGCACGAAGTACATTGCCTTGTCAACCTAATCAGTTTAAAGCTTGGATGCTATGTATCTACAGTCAATAATCTTTTGTTGATACAGTTGCATAGAAGTCAAGTTGAGTCTAAACTCCATAGGAACTATGTGAGCAAGTTCCCAAACAATCTTCTTAAAATAATTGAGGACATAGCAGAGGCATCCCATATAGCAATGTAAAATACAGAAATCAAATAGAACACAACCACATCAGCAAGACGGAAAACAAAGACAATTCTGCACTAAAAAAGGCTAAAACACTATTCATGCTGTATCTATCTTTCTTTTTCAGATCATTCAAATGTCATCAATTTTGATAATGGAACTGCATATGGCTATAGCATACCACCTCCCTATGTTTAAAATGTTGTTTGAGAAATTTAGAAAAAAATGCACATGGTTTTGACGGAAGTTACACTTTGTGTCATTTCACTTGTTATTTGCCTATCAAATATATATTTTCATATTTTTACATAACTGAACATGAGCTGGACCAGATAGCACAAACATCAGTCTTGTTACTAAAATGGAAAATATCTAGATAAGCAATGATATATTTCTGCTTACCCCCCTGATGCGTCAAAAATGTCTGATTGTATGCACAATACTAACTAATAGATATCACCTCACTCAACAATAAAAAAAAGCATAGAAACATTAAAAATGCTAAATAATAGACAAAATAAATATGTCTGTCGAAGAGTAATCTTCTGAACTTAATACTCCCTCCGTTTCAAAATATAAGATGTTTTAGCTTTGTGAAGCAAATGTATCTAGACTTCTTTTAGTATGTAGAGTGAATCTAGACACTAAAAGAAGTCTAGATACATTTTCTTCACAAACCTAAAACATCTTATATTTTGAAACGGAGGGAGTACATCACAAATTATGGAGTACTTGTATTTCACTTCTCTTTTCTTTCATTCTGTTTTTCTTAACGTTGCAAACTTTACAAACATGTCACTATAAAAAGAATACACATCATATGTGTTAGGAAAAGTTGAAACTACTCAAATGCCTCTTTAATCGTGAAAAGTGAAGAAATGAACAGAAGCAAGGAAAATAGGATGAGAAGACATGAACTAACCAGCTTGTCCTTTCAGCAGAAGACGAGGCTGGCGACCGCTTGCTCTTTGTGATCTCAAACTCGAGACACCCAGAGCCAACAGCGCAAACCCAAGAACAAAGCCAAAGCGAATTGCGGACACACTTCCAGTTAGCATAAAGTTCAGGAAACCTCCCACAGTAAGGTAGGTACCTACAAGAAATAAAATACTTCGGTGAAATGCTGTCCAATACCTAACGGAGCAAGAAAGCACCAAACCACCTATACAACAGATATAATCTACAAAATCCGATTTCCTCAACGAGACACATGTCTGTCAGCTTGCAGCATGGTAATTACTAATTAATTGGACGACCAGAAATGCTACCAGCATAGGGGATTTACACATACCAAACGGAATGGAGACATGATAATCATGATACTCCGACGGCCCATTCAACTTGCCAAGCGCGTTGATCGTCTCCGTTATATCCTTGACCGAATCTGGGGAGTTCTGAGCAGCCAGCTTCAGATACTCCTGCCCCTCCTCGCCAACCTCTGCAGCGATCACGCTCAGGTCCTTCTGTGCTTTATCCGCCTGGATCTTCAGCTTCTCCGAGGCTTCTAGCAGCACCTCCCTAGCCCTCTTGGAGTAGACAACATATGCATCCGCTGTCAGGGCCTGCATTCTGATGGCTTCGCCCTTGAACTGCTTGAGCATTTCTCTCCACACTTCCTGCGCCTCCTCGGGCTCTATCTCGGTGTTCTCCTTCTCCGTGTCATCACCCGGTTCGGAATTCGTCTGGATTCAGTAGACAATATAACTTGTGAGATTTAGAAACGCAATCTGATACCACATTGCAGCCACGAAAATGTAGTATTTATACCACAAAACACCTCAGCTAACGAATTAACAGACCAGTACAATTTGGCACAAAGGTAACACAATCCAAAAAATATACTCCGCGGGTCATACTCAAAGCACCTTAAGCAGCAAAAAAAAAAGGAAGTGTAAAAGCGCACCAGATATTATTCAGCCGTATATCTAGCACGGAATTAGAAGTAAAACAATAATGCAGGTGAGGTCAGCAACTACGGACTAGCAGATCAGATAGGCAGGATAGGTTGAAGCACGCCTCAAAAGTCAAAACAAGGCGGAAACAACCGCAAGGATCTCGGAGAGGGACAAGCACTCACCGGTTCCTCCCCCGCGAAGGCGGCGACGACGCGGCGGGCACGGGGGGCGGGCCCACCGGCGGCGAGGCGTGTACCGGCCGGGAGCGCCCGGAGCGAGGCGTCGATGCGGCAGCGGCGGTGGTCGGGGGAGGAGCGCGCGAGGCGCAGGAATGGGGAGGAGGCGAGGGGGCGGAAGGGCGGGTTGGGGCCCGCGACCGGGGAGGAGGCGGCGGCGGCGTGTAGGAGAGAGGCCGCCATGGGGGATGGGACGAGGCTCCTCGGCGAGGGAGGGTGGGGGAGAAGGGAAGGGGACGGCGGAGGCGGAGGCGGACGGCACGAAGGAAATGGGAGCAGAATGGTGGAGGAGTTTGGTGAGGTTTCTTCGGGGCTTTTGGTTTGTTCCGCTTCCGTTCCGTGGTTTGGCCGCCGCTGCGGGCTATAGGGATTCCTCTTTTCTTTTCAGCTATCGTCAGGCAGGTTGCTTTGCTGGAACAAATCTGCTTGTGGTGCTAACGTGTCGTCGGCGTGCCACCCGTTCATTTCATTTCCTCCCCCGGTCCCCCGGGTCTCAGAGATCGTAAAATCTCACTATCCTCATGTCATTTTCGCAAATTGATGTGTAGTAGGAGTACAAGTCAACCTCGTAAGGGCATTTTTCTTAAATTGACCATTACGGCTTTCGTGTTATTATCTGGCCGTGTTATGGTCGACGATACCATTGCTACAGATCAGCAGATTCTGCATTATAGTGCACACAAAAATCTGGATACAGCGTGCTAAAATGTTTGTGTGCTATTTTAGCGCAGTCTTTTCCGGAGACAATAAACGGGCCGGAAAAAATACAGCGCCGATAGTGTTCTCGGCATGCGCGCTATAATGCAGCACATAAACTGTACGCGCGCATAATTTAGTAGAACATAGGATCTAAAAATTGCATAAAAAGTTTTCGGACAGACAGAAAATAGAATATTCGATAATTTACATATAAACAGAAAATAAAGCGCTAGACTACTCCTCGTCAGACGAGGTGTCCTCCGACGAGAAACAAGTCTTTCCATCGTGGATTGTCATCTGGGATCGTCTGCTGGATGTCCAGCTGGTCGTTGATGAACTGCAGGCGCCGGCGCCAGTCCTCGCGCTCCGCCCTCCGCGCGGCCCTACGCTGGGCGTAGAAGTTGCGCTCCACCACCACGTCCTGCGGGGAGCGTCGGCGCCACTCCGCCATGGCGTACTCGCCGGCCTCCACGGCGAGGAGGCGCCGTTGAAGCGTGCGGCGACGCCGGCGCTCCTCCTCCGTGACGAGCGGGCGCCGGCGCGAGGAACTCCGCCTCCGCGAGACTCTGGGTCTCCAGGAAGTTCATCTCACGCCGCGGGCGGCCGAGGCGCCACGCCGTTGCGTCGTACGCGCGGGTGGCCTCCTCCGGATGCTCGAAGGTGCCGAGCGTGAGGCGGATGCCACCGGCGCGGATCTCCGCGTAGAAGAGGCCGTTGGGGCGCGGACAGACGCCGCGGAAACCCGAGGCGGAGCAGCGGCGGGGCGGCATGGCGGCGCTAGGAAGCGGAAGGGGATGCGGCGCGCAAGGGAGAAGAAGGGGAGGAACTTCAGAGTGAGCACGTGTGGCGGTTGGTGAGCGCTGCCGCGCGCATTTGTAGCGCGCGCGTTAGGCGGCGCGGGAGATTTGGCATCCCGGATAGCGCAGAAGCCCGCCCGCGGCAAAATATCGCGTGTGCGCGCTATTTTCACGCCACTACTGAAAGAGGTACTGACGGTTAGGATAGCGTTGTGCTATTTTTGGACATCTGCTGGACATGCTCTCATAGGTCCCTTGTTTGCAGCCAACTAGGTGCACCGTGCGTTGGCTTTTCTTTCAAGCATGTTTCCCCACTCCTTTTCCACCAGTGTAGTGTAGGAACAGCCACATACTCCCTCGCTTTGCGGACGGAGGGAGTACGGAGGGAGTACACGGAAGCAGCGTATGTGAAACATTTCTCCCACACGTGGTACAGTACGGACAGGAGGAAAACAGAACGTGGGTGTAAATGGCGGGTTACACCTTAAGAGTACCCTCTGTTGCTCTTGGGCTCAATGCCACTTCCTGACTTCCGACAGACATCCATCTTTCTCAACTAAATTTTCAATGACAGTTGATGTATCCGATTCCTTTTTGTGCGAGAAGGGCAAGTTTTGATCAGCTTCACCTCAACTGTCTCAAGGGAAGCCCGAGATGGCCACAGATTCCAAACTATACTTTGCCACACAGGAAGGCAAGATGCAAGGTAGGCAAAAAAGAGCTCCACAAGGAAGAACTCGATTCCCATAGCCTCATGCGAACTCTAACGAAGCAAGGTATAACTATAATCCTATTCTACTGCTCCAGCAGTACGGTAACTAAGTAGCCTCAAAACAGCTACTGCATGCAATTCCTTGTTGCGCACAGACAAAATAGAACTTGTTTTCAGATATTAAAAATCAGTGAATTGGCAACTCTGTTGACATTTGGTAACAGCATTTGATATGGCCATCAAGACAAAATGGTACAGGTCACATGTGCTTTTATAGCACATCAATGTTTGACATCAGCATGTTTAATGAGTCAGCTCACTTAACATCAGCATTCTGGACTGACGATCTACACGGACCAGCTGACGTAGTGAAGGGTACCCCTCGGAACGTTGCGATTCCATTCTCGTCCGTGCGGAGATGCTGGATGCATAACCAAGCAAAGTTATTTGTGAGCAAAGCATATACAAGATAAATATGCAATACCATTCAGGAAGGCATGTCAAAATTGACATGCATTTAGCCAAACCATCCTGAAAGGCCAACCTTTGATCACCAAAAGAAAAGAAAAGGGAAATAGCATCACATAAATGGGCAGCCATTGAGAAATGCTCACCGGTGTTATCTTGTCCAACTGTTTCTTCTTTGGATTTAGAACATCTTCCGGCTTCCCATCAAACCTACAAGAAAAATGAAAGAAATTGTAAACAATAACCCAGTGCAAATGATGCAGGTCAAATAGGATAAAAATCAAGCAAACCAACTCAGCAAAAAATTGACAAGAGTATTGAACTGCAATCTTTTTGTTTCACGGGTGGCCGCAAGCATAGATTCCTTAAACTACAAGACAACTACCGAAACCACAATGCTAAGCATACTAAATTGCAGATTTTTCTCTAAAACATCAACAGGTAGCACGACCCTTTGGTTCATCCAATTTGCATTCCAGATATTGTGTTTACTGTCACCAACATATTGTGCAAAAGCTTACATATCAGCCACAAAACTGCATACTAAATGACATTTCAACAACTTCATATCCATGAATACAGATAACAAAACTGAACTTAGTACAGGCTCCGCAGAAAAGCACAAACAGACCTTTAGAAAATATAAATACATCATGCACAAATCATGATTCTTACCCAGCAAAAGAAATGCGTTCTCCAAGCTTGGCTTCTTCCGGAGGAATCAAAGGCTCCACAACTGTATGATCTTTGTTTGAAGCACACAAGACCTGGTAATGTGTTTCATGTAAAATAAGTCAAAAAGAATTTTTTCTATGAACACAAGGACAGTTGCAGTTCGGACTGACGATTGACAACATCAGAAAAAAAGAAAAACACGCTAGTGCGCTATGTCAGAATAGGCTAGGATATGAACAAGAACAACCTACTGTTCCACTTCAGGTACTTACATGGTAAGGCTGTTCTATTTCAGATGCTTACATGGTAAGGATTCATAAGTTTGTTCCAAAATTATTTTATCAATTTCTTCCTTTGGGGACTGTTATTTGACTATGTTAAGCCTATCAGTATGAAGATCAGTAAGACGTACATGCCTAATAATCACAGCAAGGCTTAACTGGAGCTTGCATTTTCAGATTTCAACACAGCAGTATTTTGCGAAAGGATGATAAATGGACTAATAGCTAATTCAAGTTGCTTTAGAGAGGTATAAAACACAAGTACAAAAGGCTGTAAATTAAACATACCAGACCAGCAGACATTACATCCCGCAGCTTCCCAGGCTTCACATTCGTGATCAAGACAACACGACGATTCTTCAAAAGTAAGGGCAAATATTTATAGCAGAACACAGCATCATGGATAAGAGAGCAAAATGAACAAGAATCATTCAAGTTCCTTGTTGCTGTTGACTACTTACAAAAATTTCATCTGGGCTGAAGAACTTAGCAAGACCACTAACAACTTGACGCACATTGCCATCTCCCAAATCTATCTCCTCCACCAGAAGACTTCAAAAATAACCGGTTGAATATTAGAAAGAAGACTGACATACAACTAGCGGAATTTATTACAACTGGGTTGAAATTTGTCGGTACCTGTCAGCTGATGGGTGCTTCCATGCTTTACGAATAAGACCAACCTGTATATTCAGGATACTAACATTGCACTCAGAATCCTTTTCTGCACTTTTCTGAGGAGCTTTCTCAGCAGCTGCCTCTGTTGTTTTTCCTGTGGTCTTCTCTTGGGCTTTCTTTTTATCCCCAGAAGGCTTGTTATTTTTGGCAGAAGTAGCATTTGCCTTATCCCCAGGAACCTTATTCTGGCAAGAATCAACACAACAAAGAGACTCACCAACTAAAACAAAATCACATTGTTGTACAAGAAATAGGTTCTATTAATGGTGCCCAAACATGAATATCAACACAAATATGCAAAAGCTGTACGTGGCTAAACATTTAAGTATTGACATCCGCCTAGATTTCTTGTGCATTGCACAAGTGGCTAAATGAATCAGAACAGTATGCTAGTTCAGTGCCCAAACTTTCCATACCAAAAAATTGGCTGGAACAAACTGGGTAACTGCCGCCACAATAATGGCCGGACAAAGGGGATTGCAGAGTAGAACATAGGTCTGGGGCAGATGAATGAGGGAGAGACTAGATTGATTACTTTCTTGTTGCTTGATTGGTATTTGGTACATATGCTGTCCCTTATATGGGAGGACTTACTTGACCCCTACGTAATAGTCCAAATATGGATCTGATCTCTAACTCTAATCTTATATCTTTCCTATTGAATAACTCTCCTGCCTATCCAGTATACATAAATAGACCCCCAACACACGCACACACACAAACCTATTTCTCTCAACATGCACGCCCTCCACCTCAACAGATAATATTTCATGTCTAACTGAATATTGCATAATCCTACATTTCTACAACTCACATTGGCAGGCTATGATTTTATGATATTTTGGGTATAACTTGTTTTCTCGGCAAAATTTTGGCAACCCATGAGAACTTACCACCCTCTTCACATTTTCTTTGCCAAAATTTTGGTTAACAATCGGTCAAGTAGTCTGATAGTCTAGCCGGTCCTTTTGTTCAACCAATAGTTAACAAAAAAATGGTAGGGGATGCTATGGCATCAGCCAACATACCCTAAATTTCACCATTAATTTGAGTATGCAATACTAAGGTTGGACACTGCAGCAAAAGAACAGGAAAATGCAGTAGGGGTAACATTCCAGTCAAAATCGTTGCAGCACCATGTACCATGAGTACCTCTTACAAATGCTGGTCCAGAAATGCCAATAACTAAAAAATGTGGATTGGAATAATTACAGAACAAACTACCTCTTCTGCAGCCTTTTTGGAGTCAGCACCTCCATCAGACTTAGCTGCGATTTTCTGTCCTGAAACAGCTTTCTTGGAAGATGGATCAGTATCTCCTTTATCAGCTTTCTTTGGAGGCTGTCAAGTAGAATTATCAAAATGGTATGGTTATTTTGCGATTTCCACATAATATTTTTTCTACAAGACCATTGAAAAGAAATAGTGTATCAGTGCTTTATCAATTCTATGAAGATTAACGTTTCCATTGCTTCAGCAATACTAACAATAGTACTGCATCAGTTAAATTCTAATGATGTAAACAAGCACAAATGTGACCTTGTAAACACAGTAACTAGCAACAAGAGACAGAGATAATTTCCTGTTTATATGAAAGTATATAATTAAATAAGAAAGTATAAAATACTTTCAGATCACCAAAAATTTACTTACAGAAGGTGAAGGTGGGTTAAAGACGGATTTGGGCACGTTTATCTTTTGCAATGCTGTACCAAAATCGATGGTATTCTGCATCAAATAGTAGATTCACATAAGACGACATAAATAACTGACGATACGTGCCTCCTATTAATTACAAACAGGTATTTGTTTTTTAGAAGAAACTCCCACCAGCATAAAGCAGTGGTTACATTTAGGTATTTAAAAATTATTTTTGTAACAAACGGTATGATAGTAGAATAACTGCTGAACAATGCAATTCCATACAAATTACAACCTCTGTCCCTAAATAGGCGGCCTATAAACTTAGTTAAAAAGTTAACGTTTTCTAACTTTGACCAAATATATTGAAGAAAATATCAACAACTATAATAGTAAATAAGTATATTATGAAAATATATCTTATCATGAGTTTATCGATATTGATTTGGCATTACATATCTTTATGTTTATATATATACATATATTCTTGGTCAAACTTTATAAACATACTTTTTGTCTGAGTTTATACGCCACCTCCTTTGGTACGGAGGGAGTATAATGTAAACCATAAGTTGATCTTGGAAGGTGTAAAAGCTAGCTCTATGAAAGTGCGCTGAATAGCTTTGGTATCAAATAAAGTAGAGTAATACTTTGAAGACATGGCTAGCTCCAAATTTTTGTCCAGTAATTACAGAGATGGGATAAAAAATGGCATATTTCGAATGCAAAAAATTGTATATGCAGAGAAATCATCATAGTGACGGATACGAAACAAGAAGGGATACACTGGAGATGAATTTAATTTTTGAGTTGGCAAAAAACTGTAATTTCTACAGATTTAAATCTTTTAGAAGAGAGTATGTACAATTTCATGTTGAGAACACATGAGGACAAGTTAAAAAACCAGATAGGCGTAGTTAACAAAATAAATGAAAAGATCCAACATTAAACCTGAATGTAGTCCATCCACCGCAATATATTTGGGTATTTCTGCAACTCACTGTCACTAAGATGAGACTGAAACAAGCAATTCACAATTAGAATGTGGGGAAGTAAATGTCTGGAAAGGCATATCTACATAAATTGGTAAAGTCGCATCATACATACCATGAAAACCTGTACAGTTGCAAACACAACAATGTCCGCAACTGATGGTATAAAACCACTGGCTAATATTACTGACATCTGGGACAAATGTTGATTCAAATTGCCAAGTAATGTGTGCTGTTGTCCATCACTTGAAGAAAAATTGCTGGAGAATTCAACCCACTTCTTTACCTATGAATGGCGAAAAGGAGATCATGTGCCAATAGATAAGCAGTAGAGAGCGGAACTAATGTACATTTGTACATACATGTAAGAATAGTTACCTCATCATCCGGATTGTTCACAAAATGTGAGAATAGACTCGCAATATCACTCTCCTTGATAGGTGTACTGGATATGCTTTTCTGTAACATTCAGCAAGTAAATTAGTCAGCAAAAAAACTGCATGCAAATAAAGGTTCATAAGAGTGAGGTGGGCAAAAATTGCTCGCACAAAGTAGCAACTTACAAAAATAACACAGCACATGCTAGCCATCAAAGTTTGCATAGATGCCCTACACATGTTGGTCCAGGGACCAGGAGTATCCAAGCCCAAGTCATCACTAGTTACTCGACTAGTAGTAGTACTATATCTAACCATGGCCAAGCCCCAGTACAAGAGATAAAAAAACATTATGCAAAATTTGCCACAACTAAGACAACCCTCTACTTTGCCACAACTACTATGCCAAGGCGCGAGGGCATATGTTGCATGTGGTCGATATATCTGTGCATCAAATTTATCAAAGAACTAGTGTTACAAGCTTCGTCTTGTGCGGCTAAAGTACACAATGTTCTAGCCATGTGTCAGATAGTAGCTCAAAATGTGCAAGTAACTAAGCTACTCATCTCCTTAGCAAAAGATCCTTTTTCGGTGCTTGGCATAATTAATTTGATTAAGAGAAGTACACGACAATGATGGCAAATATGTTCAGTTTCAGTCAGATTGATGATAATTACTCCTTAACCATAAGAAGAGTACACAGCCATAATAACCATAGTAAGATATACTGTATTACTCTTAAACACCAGAAGGGTCTTAGTAAATGAAACAGATGATCCACCGGACAAGATTAAGGAGTATTATCCAGACCCCTACCTTAACCGAGCAATTTTACCACAGGTAACTCATATATCTACAATCTCCACGACCAAACATGATGTACAAAACCACCATACCTAAATTCCACATCGCAGCATAACTACAACATGAGATTTGAGCCACGAGACTATGCAAACTTAATTATGGCTGAACTAACCATGCCCAGAGCACAACGAATCGTCGGCACCAAGATACCTCAGCACGCACCAGTAAGAATGGAAAAAAAAAGCATGCCGTCGTGACCATCAAACAGGAAACGGGCGTGCCATCGCTCCGAGCCTCTTGAAGTAACAAAAACCGGAATCGGGGGTTCTAGGAGTCAACGGTAAAGGGTTCTTACCGGATCGCGGTCTAGGTGGATGCAGAGCGCGTAGGACATGGCCTCCTTGCTCCGCGCGAAGTCCGCCGCCGCCGCCATTAGCACGTCGTCTTTCTTCCGAGCAAGGTGAGATAGGGGGGAGTGGAGAATAGAGGTGGTTTAGGGTCTAGCCAATACTGGGCCGCTGGTCGCCTTTGTTGGTTTGAGTTCTGCTGACGCTTTGTTTGTGTGGGCTCTGCTCTCCTGATGGGCCTTACTAGTAGATTATTACATCAGACTTGTTCTCAACAAAAAAAACTTCAGACTTTCCACCCCAAAAAGCACAGGTGCTCCTGCTATTTTAAAAAATTATCGAAAATCATATTTATGAGTTTCGAAAAAATAGAAAACAAGATCCCGTGTAGCCAATGATTTTTCTCAAAAACATGCAAAATATCAATTTCAAATACATTGTATTTTGAGCTACACAAAAATGAAAAAAATATGGATTTGTACATATATTTTTTCAAATTCCCAAAGTTTATCAGATTTTGTCCTTCTCATGTACTCCCTCCGTTTTAAAATATAAGATGGTTTAGCTTTATGAAGCAAATATGTCTAAACTATTTTTAGTGTGTAAGACAAATATAAGATGGTTTAGCTTTGTGAAGCAAATGTGTCTAGACTACTTTTAGTAAGCTAAACCATCTTATATTTTGAAACAGGGGGAGTAGCCCACAATTGTCCTACGATTTTGCATGTTTGTGGGACACAATAACGACCACGTCTAGAGTTACTTTCAGTTCTTTTTGAAACCTGTAGTTATAATTTTTGAATTTGTTTAAATGAAGGGAGCACCGAAGCCCGGGGACCAAAGACACTTTCGGAAACTTTTCTACTTTCTGCAGCTATGTACATCCATTGTTTGAAATGTGGCTCCTCCATCAGGCTTCAGGCCGAGTGGGTATGTGTCGTGGTACGGAGATGGAGTACTAGTACTAGTACTACTCCTACTACTAATTTTATTCAGTTACATACCTAGAAATCTATTTTTGTTTGGATTTAGGTCAACTTTGGTCTGGACTATCCAGGCCATATCCAGGATCTTGGTTACGCTCTAAGAACGCCGGACGAAGCGAATTCGGCTAGTGAACCTGTCCAGTCAGCATAAATTCGCCCAAAGTTCGCCCAGATTCACCCAAAGTTCGTCTATATTCACCCAAAATTCGTTCATATCACCATATTCGCTCAAAGTTCGTCCATATAGACCATATTTGCCCAAATTTCGCCCAAAATTCGGGCATATTCGCCCAAAGTTTGTCTGTATCGCCCATATTCGCCCAAATTTCGTCCATATAAACCATATTCGCCCAAATTTCGGGCATATTCACCCAAAGTTCGTCCGTATCGCCCATATTCGCCCAAATTTCGTCTATATAGACCATATTAGCCCAAAGTTTGCCCAAAATTCAGGCATATTCGCCCAAAGTTCGCCCATATTCGCCCAAACTCCGCCCATAGTTCGTCCATATCGCCCTTATTCGTCCAAAGTTCGTTCATATTGACCATATTTGCCTAAAGTTCAATCATATTTGTTGAGTAACATATTGTACTAGGTATAGGTCTCCGTGTTTTGTTAGGGTTGTACTTGTAATTGTACATGTGTCCGTCTATATATACATGAGCAGCCAGCCCAATTGGTGATGTGCAATCTCCAATTCCCTTCTACATGGTATCAGAGACCCTCTGGTCCCTGACCTAGCCGCCGCCCCCTCTCTACCCTAGGGCGCCGCCGGCCCCTCCCTCTAGCCGCCACCCCTCACTTCCCTAGGGCTCTGTCGGCCCCCTCCCTCTAGTCGTCGCCCACTCCCTACCCTAGGGCGCCGCCGGCTCCTCCTCCCCCAAACCCTAGCCCCCGCCCACCACCACTGCCGCTTCCTCCATGGCCGGGTTCTCCTCCTCCGGCCCCTCTGACCCCTTCAACTCCTCCTGCTCCAGCAGCAGCAACCCCTTCACCGGTCCCTCCGTCGCCATCATCCGTGACATCCCTATCGTCGAGCGCGTGCCGGTGAAGCTCTCCACCACCGCTGCCAACTTCTTCCCGTGTAAGACGTACTTCGGGTTGCTCTTCCGCGAGTATGATCTCCTCGACCACGTCGACGGCACCATCGACCTCCTCGCCATGCCGCACGACCCCGAGTGGCTCGCGATCGACGCCACCATCAGCCGCTGGTTTTACCAGACCGTCTCCAACGACATCTTCCGCACCGTCGTCCGGGATGGCGACACCGCGCACACGGTGTGGGAGAAAATCACCGGTCTCTTCACCGACAACAAGATCCAGCGGGTCACCTTCCTCCAGCAGGAGTTCTTCGGCACCCACCAGAACGACCACTCTCTCGACGAGTACGTTCTCAAGCTGAAGAGCCTCTCCGACGAGCTTCGCGACTTGGAGTTTCCGATCGACGACAAGATCATGCTCTCCACCCTGTCGGCAGGTCTCGGCGAGGATCTCAGCAACGCTGCCTCCAACCTCACGCTCCTCACCACGCCCTCCTTCGAGCAGGCCGTTGCCTACCTGCGCCTTGAGGAGCGCCGCCTCAAGCATCTCCGGGCTCGGGCGGCTCACACCGCCTTCGTCGCTGGTCTCTCCCGCGGCGCCCCGGCACCCGCGCCTCGCGCGCCCGCTCCCGCCTCCACGCCTCGCCCCATGGGTCCGCCTCCGGGCTTCTACACCCAGTCGCCCCCGCCCCCTCCCCCCGCCACCGGCGGTGGTCGCTGCGGGCGTCGTCGTCGTGGCGGTGGTGGCAACGGCGGCGGCTATGGTGGCGCCAACGCCACCGCCCCCGCGCCTCGTCCACCTCAGCACGCCGCCCCCACTCCGCCGTGGCTCGCGGGTCACAACCCGTGGACCGGGGTCGTCCATGCCCCTGTCGCGCGCTCCCTACCCGGGAATCATGGGGCCGCGTCCGGCCACCCACCAGGCCTTCTACGCGGCGCCCCAACCGGTCGTCACGCCGAGCTACGACGCCGCCCCAGGCTACGGTGTCGCGCCCTACTCCGCCCCCCCCCCCCCCCCCCCCCGAGCTCGGCCCCGTGGGACCCCGCGCTCCTGACCGCCCTCTAGAGCGCCCCCACCGCTGGGGCGTATGGTGGCGGTGGCGACTGGTTCATGGACACCGGCGCCTCCGCGCATATGGCCGTGCACCCCGGTACCCTCTCTTCTTCTACACCCTCCTCCACCTCCTCTCGCATCATCGTTGGCAACGGTCATGCTCTTCCCATTACTCACACCGGTTCTGTCTCTTTTCCCTCCACTTCCACTCATCTCTCTCTAAATAACGTTCTTGTTTCTCCTGCCTTGATTAAAAATCTTGTTTCCGTTAAATCTTTCTGTCATGATAATCCTGTGACTGTGGAATTTGACGCCTTTGGTTTCTTTGTCAAGGATGGTCGTACTCAGATGCTCCTCCACTGATGTGACAGCCCCGGCGATCTGTACTCTGTTGGTTCGGCCTCCACCACCGCCAGCATCTCACTCGCCCTCTCCACCGGTGTCGATCTCTGGCACGCTCGCCTCGACCATCCTAGCTCCGCCGCTCTGCGTCAAATAATGCAAGGCTTTTCCTTTACTTGTAATAAAACGGATGCCCACTCTTGTGAAGCATGTCGTCTAGGCAAACATGTTCGCCTCCCGTTTAGTTCCTCCTCCACAGTCGCGTCTTTTCCTTTTCAACTTATTCATAGTGATGTTTGGACCTCGCTTGTTCCCGGTAATTCTGGTTATAATTATTATCTCGTGATTTTGGATGATCACTCTCATTTTGTATGGACGTTTCCTCTTCGTCGCAAATCCGACGTTGCCGCCACTCTCACCGTGTTTTTCGCCTTTGTTTTCACTCAGTACGGTCGCCCTATTCACGCCTTACAAACTGACAACGGCAAAGAGTTCGACAACATCACTATTCGCTCCCTTCTCGCCGCCCATGGCGCCATCTTCCGCCTCACGTGTCCCTACACTTCCTCATAGAACGGGCGTGCTGAACGGATGCTTCGTACTCTCAACGACTATGTCCGCACCCTTCTGTTCCACGCCCACATGCCCCCACGGTTCTGGCCGGATGCTCTTGCCATGGCGACTCTCCTCGTCAACATCCGCCCGTGTCATGTGCGTTGGTCTTACACGCCGCATCACCTCTTCTATGGTGCGTCGCCTGCCTATGATAACCTCCGCGTCTTCGGCTGCAAGTGTTATCCTAACACTGCTGCTACCGCCGCGCACAAGCTTGCGCCTCGCTCTCTCCCTTGTGTGTTTCTAGGCTACCCCGCCAACACCAAGGGCTACCGCTGCTACGACCCGGTCTCACATCGCGTCCTCACCTCCCGACACGTGTACTTTGACGAGTTGTCTTTTCCATTTCAGCAGGGACTCTTGGCGACGCCTCCGATGATGCCCCCGACGCCCGCTGGCCCCTCTGTTGGAGATATGCCCTAGAGGCAATAATAAATGTAGTTATTATTATATCTTTGTGTTTATGATAAATGTTTACATTCATGCTATAATAGTATTAACAAGGAAACATTGATACTTGTGTGATTTGTAAACTTAATTTGAAGTCCCTAGTATAGCCTCTATACTTCACTAGCTTGTTGGTTGATAGATGATTGTGGTTTCCCTATCATGAACATTGAGATGTTATCAACAACAAGATCATATCGTTAGGAGAATGATATGGTGGACATACTCCTATAGATAAGCGTAGCATAAAGATCAAGTCATTTCAATAGTTCAATTGCTATATGCTTTCTGATACATAGTAACCTAATTCCTTCGACCATGAGATCATGCATATCACCTTTACCGGATGGATGCTTTGATGACATCAAACACCACACCGTAACTGGGTGGCTATAAAGGTGGCGTTGAGTGTTCGGAAAGTATTGGTTGAGACACATGGATCAAGAGTGGGATTTGTCCATCCATATGACGGATAGATATACTCTGGGCCCTCTCGGTGGAATGTCATCCAATTAGCTTGCAAGCATGTGACTGGCTCACAAGGGATCACATATCACGGGAACGAGAAAAGAGTACTTATCGGTAACGAGGTTGAACTAGGTATGCAGAGATACCGACGATCATGACCTCGGATAAGTAAACTATCGTGAGACAAAGGGAAATTGGTATCGTATGTAAGTGGTTCATTCGATCGCAAAGTAATCGTAGAAATATGTGGGAGCCATATGAATTTCCAGATTCCTCTATTGGTTATTGTTCGGAGAAGTGTCTCGATCATGTCCGCATAATTCACGAACCGTAGGGAGACACACTTAAGGATTCGACATTGTTTGAGTAGTTATGGTATTATGAGAAAGAGACCGAATGTTGTTCGGAGTCTCGGATGGGATCCGGGATATCACGAGGTGATCTGGAATGGTCCGGAGAATAAGATTCATATAAGGAAAGTCCCGTTTCGGAGTTCGGAAATGATTCCGGTGTTTTCATGAGGAATGTTCTAGAAGGTTCCGGAATGTCCGGCACTCCGGGGGGAAGGGGTACATGAATGTGTCATTACATATTGGAATGATTGCATCATGTACTAAGTGTTCTCGTTGTTCCAAATAAAGGATTAAATTGAATCCTAAACTGAAAAGTCAAATAGCAAGTTTGAAAAGTCAAACGGCTAAAACAGGAAAGAGAGGGAAAGAGGAAAGAGGGGGCAAAACCGAGTTGGGGAGGGAATCCCTCCTCCAACCGGCGGCGCCTCCACTAGGCCGAGTTGGGGAGGGACTCCCCTCCCTCCCCTGGCGCGCCGGCCCCCTCCACCTATAAAAGGAGGGGCAGGGCCTCCTCCTCTAGACACACAAGTTCCTATCCTCTAATCTAAATCCTAGCCCTAGACTCCGGTTTAGAGCCGTTTTGATTTAGAGCTTCTAATTGCCCTAGCCTTCGGATTAGAGCCTTCTAATTGGTGTGTCTAAACCCTAGACCACTAATAGTTCTCTCTCATACTCCACCATACTCGCTCCGGCTTAAGGCGAAGCCCTGCGGGATCTCCCCTCTACTTCCGGTACCACGCCGTTGTGCTGCCGGAATCGCGAGGAGAGTGCTACAACCTCCGCTGCCTGTTGGAACAAGGGAGAGGAAGGTCTTCGTCGAGTACCGAACGTGTGACCGACTGCGGGAGCGCTGCCAGAACGCAGCGCCGGAAGGATCGTCTACGCGATCTTGAGATCGGGAAGAGTACGACTACATCACCCACGAGAATCCGCTCTCGTTAAACACTTTGGAATCTTCGAGGGTAAGTTATTCCATCGACTCGTTGCTACAATATAGTAGATAGATCTTGGCTTGTTTGTTTGTATGCGATAGAAATTTTTTCTTTTCCATGCTACGAAACCCTACACCCTCTGTGGCCGGACCCGCGCGCCGCCGACTGCGCGCGGCGGCCCCAGCGGCCCCCCTGCGCCGGCCCCCCCGTCGCTCGCGACACCCCCGTCGCCCCCTCCTACGACGCCTCTAGCGCCGTCAACAAGCTCGATCTCCTCTTCGTCACCTGCTTCATCGGCCGCCTCAGGCCCCGCCTCGCCGCCCGTCGCTGCGGCTCCTACACCCATGCTCACCCGAGCACGTGCGGGAGTGCGGTGGCCGTCTACGCGCTACCCCGCCGACCAGTGGGCCTTCTGGGCCAGCGGGAACAGTGTTCTGCCGCATGACGGCGGGGTGCCGTCGTCCCGCGAGGGGGAGGCGCCCTCCCCGCTGCCGAGTGCGCCGTCCACCTCCGCGCTCTCGCCGGTGCCCACCTCGGCTCGCGCCGCCATGCAGGAGGAGTATGACGCGCTGCAGCGTAACCTGACCTGGGAGCTGGTTCCCCGGCCCCCTCGTGCCAATGTCATCACCGGCAAATGGGTCTTCAAGCACAAGCTCGGCTCCGATGGTACTCTCGAGCGCTACAAGGCGCGCTGGGTCGTGCGCGGCTTTCGGCAACGCGCGGGTGTTGACTTCACGGATATGTTTGCTCCGGTTGTCAAACCGGGCACGACCCGCACGGTGCTGCACCTCGCCGCTTCTCGCGCGTGGCCGGTGCATCAGATGGACGTCTCCAACGCCTTCCTCCATGGCCACCTGTCGGAGCAGGTCTACTGTCAGCAGCCCATTGGCTTCGTCGACGCCGAGCGCCCCGATGACGTGTGCTTGCTCTCTCGGTCCTTGTATGGACTGAAGCAGGCGCCCCGCGCCTGGTACCAGCGCATCGCCGCGTTTCCGCATCAGCTCGGCTTCCGTTCCACGCGTTCTGATGCGTCGTTGTTCGTCTACCAGACCGGCAACGACATGGCCTACCTGCTGCTGTACGTCGACGACATCATCTTGACGACATCCAGCGCTGGTCTTCTTCGACAGCTCACCGATAGTCTTCGTGCTGAGTTCGCGTTGAAGGACCTCGGCCCGCTCCACTACTTCCTCGGCATCGAGGTTGTTCGGCGTGCGGACGGGTTCTTTCTTCATCAGCAGAAGTACGCCCGCGAGCTTCTCGAGCGTGCAGGGATGCTTAACTACAATCCCGCGCCTACTCCTGTCGACACGAAGGCCAAGCTTTCAGCCAGTGATGGGTCGCTGGCCTCCGACGCCCCGTTCTACCGCTCCATCGTCGGCGCCCTCCAGTACTTGACGTTGACACGTCCGGAGCTCCAGTACGCTGTGCAGCAGGTGTGCTTGCACATGCATGCTCCTCGGGATGCCCATTGGGCCGCGGTGAAGCGGATTCTCCGCTACATCTGTGGCACCCTGGGCTACGGCCTGTCGCTGCATGCCTCGCCATCGACATCGACCGACCTCGTCGCCTACTCGGACGCGGACTGGGCAGGCTGCCCGGACACGCGACGCTCCACCAGCGGCTACTGCGTCTACCTTGGCTCGTCGCTCGTATCTTGGTCCTCCAAGAGGCAGCTCACCGTGTCTCCAGTGCCGAGGCCGAGTACCGCGTCGTGGCTAACGCTGTGGCCGAGTGCACGTGGCTTCGCCAGCTTCTCTCCGAGCTCTCTTGTCCCGTTGACAAGGCTACGGTGGTCTTCTGCGACAACGTGTCTGCTGTCTACCTCTCTGCCAACCCCGTTCATCGTCGACGCACCAAGCACATCGAGTTGGACATCCACTTTGTTCGTGAGCAAGTTGCCCTCGGTCACGTTCGAGTTCTTCACATACCGACGTCTCAGCAGTTTGCCGATATCATGACGAAGGGATTGCCGTCCACGACTTTTCCTGAGTTTCGCTCCAGTCTATGTGTCGGTGCCGACCCTTCGACTGCGGTGGGGTGTTGAGTAACATATTGTACTAGGTATAGGTCCCCGTGTTTTGTCAGGATTGTACCTGTAATTGTACATGTGTCTGTCTATATATACATGAGCAGCCGGCCAATTGGTGTTGTGCAATCTCCATTTCCCTTCTACAATATTCGTCCAAAACAGTTTATATTCGTCCAAAGTTTTGCGAAATTTGTTAAATTTTGGCCAAACGCAGGAACTCGCCTGAGTACACGAGTGGGAAATTCGGCTTGGGAACACGAGTAGTAAACTCGGTATCTTCATGTCGAAAACGAGTTTCGTTCGGCCATATTTTGATTCGGATTTTGGTACGAGAACATCAACGAGTGGAGATGCTCTAATACGTAATGATGTCCACACATTCCTCTAGAACTGGACTGCACACAGAAACAAATCAAAGTCAAACGAAGGCAGGAAGGCAGGAACGACACAGCTCCACGCTCTCCGTTCCACGCACTGTTCCGCTGTCGGTTACGTACGGTTGACAATCCGTTTGTTGTGGACAAAGAATCTACCACTCTGCCCTGTGGCGGTAAAGTATAACGCGCTTTTTTCTTATGCCGGCGAGCGCGACGCTCTTGGCACATGGGCTCTCTGCCATCTGCGACGTCCACGTCTCGAGCTCCAGCACCGATGCGCCGGGCGCGAGCACGACGCCATGCCATGCCATGCCATGCCATGCCGTGCATTGACGCATGCACGCACCACCGCCGTTTCAATCGCGCCGAGGTGCATTCAATCAATCGCGCTGTGCATATAGACTGTTCCGCCCGGCCTCCGCCACGCCAGCAACAGTGCTCCATAGGAGTATATGCAGGGCGACGGCGCTCGAGAAGAGAGATTCCGTCGCCGGCACCGGTGTCAGGCGAGGCCTGTCTCAGTCTGAGAGCGGGTGCGTGCTGCACGCGGTAGGCGGGGCTGGAGGCGCGCGCAGGCTAGCTAGATGCTGGGACATAAATGCGGTTACCAGCACGTGGCACGTCATTAATGTAAGCCTGGCTGGTAGTGGTAGAGATGGAGCACGGTCTCGTGCGACGGACGGCGGTGCCGTATCCGTACCATTTCCGTTGCCGCCGCCGCACGGCACGGCGAGACCTGGCTCCGTCCGCTCGCCGTGCGCTCCGATTGAACACGACGCCGTACAACGCACTCCGGTATACTGCCGTTATCCGCAGCCCGTTTCCAACGACATCGAGTTTACGTTCGGTTGTCGAGACCTGCGCTCGCTCGTCTAGGTTCTTGCGACGGCTCGATCGTGACAGCGTCCTCGGAGGTCGGAAGACGGACCTTGACTTGGGTACACGGACAGATCTCTCTTCGACCGCCTCGTCTCCGACAAACATTTCGGTAGGAGTAGCGAGGCATGTGCTGGTCAAAGCTTCTGGACGTACGTACCTACTCCTCCGTAATCTAGTCGCCATGTTGATGCGTGGGAGCGAGGAGGAAGGAGGGCAATGAGTTTCGCCGCCATCGATCGAATCTTCGCAACAGCAAACGACAAGCCTGCACCACGACCCCCAACGGCCACGGCGCTAAACACGATTTGTCTGCACCACGACACACTCAAGCGTGTGGATGCTTCGTGTCACCTGTGGACTTCGAGACGGAAAGTCCATGCGTAATTCATCTGCCCGACGATCGCTGATAGCGCACTCGCCAAGAACTGTTGATCATCGTTGATAGCACGCTCGCAAAAAAAGAAAGATCGGAAATGTTAGCTTATCGCTATATATATTCACACTGCGAGAGTAAAATTCTTTGAAATTTAGTTCAGTATATGGAAATTAAACACGTACGGTTCAAAAATCCCCTTTCTACTTTTCTCTCTCTCTCTCTCTCTCTCTCTCCCTCTCTCTCTCTCTCTCAGATCACAATAGCCAAACACAGAACATTCTACCGATTACATCTAGCCTAGTAGATCCTACAAAGAGTATAACAAAAGGAAGACAAGGTGTGCCAATGACAATCTTTGCGAAATCGCGTAAACCATGTGTCATCCAATCGATGCTGTGAACGTTCCTTTCGAGTGAATCAAAAGCAAGACCCTTCCCACAAAGAGAGAGAGAGAGAGAGAGAGAGAGAGAGAGAGAGAGAGAGAGAGAGAGAGAGAGAGAGAGAGAGAGAGAAGAAAAACAAAACCTACTCCTCCTACGCTAGAACAACTAAATTATTAGTACTACTATATGTACTAGCATACGTGTAGGTTTCATTAGGATAACGAATTCCATAATGCTGCTACCGGTAGTACACTCAACGGGCATGCTCTATACCGGCTGATTCCCCAACGTGATTACGGGCCGGTCGCGTGAAGCAGGCACTCACGGTTTGAAATTTTGAACCTTGTCGCTCATCGCGCCCTGAAGGCCTGAACAATGATCGGCAGATATGGTGCGTGTCCGCATTTCATCGTGTCGTGTCGGTCCTGTGGCGATAGAATGGATGGTACAGTAGAATTACGTGTCCATTCGAGAAACGGGGCAATGGTCCAGGGCAAAGTGGCAAATCCTGTGGCAGAGCGAAACAGCATCGATTTCTTTCACAACCTCCCTGCTTCCTCCGCCCGCCTGGAGTCGGTCGCCCCCACCGTACGTGTCCGGGCCCCGTCTCGCTCCGGCCTGCTGCTCCGAGCGCTGCATCGAAGCCTTTGCCGGGAGGGATGCTATCGACGGATCAGGCAGGGGGGACAGGCGGCAGAGGAGCGAGTGAATGCTGCCTGCCCGCTGGACGCTGCTGCTGGTACTGCTCCTCCGTGGTAGTACGATTGCACGAGCCGGAGCAAAACGGTAGGTGCTGAAATTGAAGGCTCTCGCTCCATTTCAATTTGGCGAGTGGGTCTCTGCGGCCGGCGTGGGAGCAGTCACTGCCCGCCTTTTTCGAACCTTCACAGGACACTAGGCCCGGCACGGACAGGCGGTAATCCACGAATCCTTGCCCCCCACCACCACCAGTCCTTGCCACCAGGAATTGGAGATTGAAGAAATGGAATCAGAGCACTTGTTTGGTAAACATTGTTTTGTTTTAGCCCACCTGCATTTGGTACATGTGCAGTAACCAGTACCCACCGCTCTAGTTCCAGCATCAACAACCACCAACAAAACTAAAATTAGTAAGGCAGAAAAAAAATACTAGTACTATGTTAAGGCATGGTATATCAGATATCTGTATATCAAAGTCACGTTTAACAGCAGAACTAGCTAAAGAACACTACCTGACATCAGTCATTCACTGGTGCCAAGCCAAGATGACGCCAAACATTGGTAGCACTGTGGCATCGAGGCAATACCCACAGTAGCACACACGAGCTACAGTTCCATCCAAGGAATGAACCAACGAATCGCAGAGAAGCTACTCAAAACAACCTTGGCACCCACCCCACCCCTAAAATTTCACACAAGCTAAAACACTAGTACAAACATTCCATGACCCACTCCCCACTCTCTGCTTCCTTTCTTCTTCAACGCCCCACCGGGCATCATATATGCATCTCATCTCAGAAAACAAAAGGAACAAGAAAGCTCGGGTCCGCAAAAGAACAGAGTTCTCTAAATGAGAGACCTAGACAAGCTCATCTCCTGTACTATCCTGAGGACTCCTCACCACCTCGAGTATACTCACCACCTCGCCCATGTCCGGCCGCTTCGACGGCACCTGCGAGGTGCAAACCAGGCCCAGCTTGATGATCGGCATGGCCTCCTCCATCGCGAACTCGCCGCACAGCCGCGGGTCCATGCAGTCCTCGAGCCTGCCTTCCTCCAGCGCGCTTCTCACCAGATCGCACAGCACGACGACGTCGTCTTCCAGGTACTCGACGGGCCTCCTGCCCGTCACGATCTCCAGCACGAGCACCCCGAAGCCGTAGACGTCGCACTTCTCGGTGATCTTCACCGTGTTGCACGCGAACTCTGGTGCCATGTACCCGAGCGCGCTCTGGATCTTGCTGCTCAGCACGTACCGGTCTAGCATCGGGAGAAGGCTTGCGAGGCCGTAGTCACCGACTCTGGGCTCACCGTTGCTGTCCAGCAGCACGTTGCTTGACTTGAGGTTGTAATGGACGACCCCGCGCTGGTGGAGGTGCATCAGCCCCCTGGCGACACCGATGATGATGTCGAACCTCTCCATCCAGGAAAGCGAGTTCTCTTCCGTGCACTCGTGCAGCTGTTTGTGCAGATTTCCTCCGGGCAGGTAATCGTAGATGAGGAGCTGCAGTGATGAAGTCCAGTAAAACCCTCTCAGCGTGACAATGTTGTGGTGCCGCACCTTGCTGAGCAGCTTCACTTGTCGCTCAAAGTCATCCCTGGACTTCACCAAGCTGGAGACTGTGAGCTTCTTGATGGCCACCGGCTGGCCGTCCCTGAGCACCGTCTTGTAGACTGCACCAAATCCTCCTCGGCCCAGCTCGCAATCCTTATTCAACAGGGCATGCCCACCTGCACTGAACTCTGGGCTGCCTTTACCAAACATCACGAGCTTCCCGGAGCTAGCATCATTCTCTGGGGATTGGCTAAGGTAATCGTCAGACAGTGCAACAGCAGGCTTTGAGCGGGAGGCAGCTGTACGAACACGACGGTTCAGCACGGTTACAGTGATCACTCCGATAGCAATGGCAGCACCACCAGCAATGGCAATGAGGGTGGAGACGCTCAGTATAATCTTCTTGTGGTGCTTGCTGCTAGGGGAACTCGGTGTGTCTTGCGACGAGGGGTTTGACGAGGAGTTGGGATTGAGCACGAGCGGCTTTGGCATGACCGAGCTGCACGAATTGTTCTTCCTGGAACTGCATAGGCCAGAGTTGTCAGCTAGAAAGGAGCTGGGGATGTTGTCGAAGAAACGACTGTTTGGGAGATCTCCTGATAATAAGTTGTGGGAGACGTCAAAGTTGTGCAAGCTGGGCAGATTGGATAGTTCCACTGGCAGGGTCCCATTCAGCTTGTTCTGGGAAAGATTGACCATCTGGAGGCTGGTGAGGTTGCCCAGAGTGCTCGGAATCGGTCCTGTGATGTCGTTGTGTGACAAATCCCTGCATTGCAAGAGCACACTGCATCAATAAAATGACCCTTAATGTTCAGTCAGAACTAACTAGAACTGAAGTTTGGATTCGTTCAATCAGTTTTTGGCACTCCTAACATTCAGTCAGAATCAAGTACTACGAACTCTCTCTCTCTCTCTCTCTCTCTCAAAAAAAAAAGAATCAAGTACTAACAGCCAATGAGTTTATATTTATTTAATCATCTTGCTATATAGAACAGTTTGTTACTCATGTACGTACATTTGACTTCAGTTTGAGTGTATAAAAAAGTGCGTATACAGGCACTGGATACGAGCAGAACAACATGACAGAGACCCACATTTTGCGGTTTTGGACTCCTAACGGAAAAATAAGCAAGACATCGCTGTCCTGTCATTTTCTACAACGTCTCTGGAACCTAGGAAACTGAAAGCAACCAAAGCATGCAAAGAAATACAAAAAAAAACTAGTAGTAGTCAACTTCAGTAACAAGCAATCTGATTGAATGACGTCGACAAAAGAGAATCGGAGAAATTCACTTACAGTGCAACGAGGGAAGTGCAGCTCCCAATCTGTGCTGGGATGCGGCCGGTGAATGAATTGCTCCCCATCCGCAGCTCTCGGAGAGCCACGGCGCCGCCAATCTCCGGTGGCAGGCTTCCATGTATCGTGTTAGCGCTGACGTCGAGCACCTCCAGCAGTCTCATCCCACCAATGCCAGCAGGGAGCTGCCCCGATATGGAATTCGACGACACGTTGAGAAACTGCAGACCCGCGAACGCAGTAATCTGCGGCGGGATCCCGCCGGATAAGGCGTTGCTGGACAGGTCCAGCACACGCAATGCCAGAGCGGCATCTCCAGGGACCTTGACCCAGCCGTAGAGCTTGTTGCCGGCGACCGAGACTCGCTGCAGCGGCAGGCCGAAGACCCACCAGGGGAGCTCGCCGGTGAGCGCGTTCCGGCTGAGGTCGGCCTCCAGCAGGTTTTTGCAGTTGGCGATGTCGTCGGGGATGGCGCCGGCGAAGCGGTTGCCCGAGAGGTCGAGCCGCTCCAGCGCCCGCATCTCCCCGATCCACGCGGGCACCTCCCCGGCGAGCGCATTGCTGCCGGCGCCAAGGAACCGTAGCGCGGACAGCCTCCGCAGAGAATCCGGCAGGGCGCCAGTGAAGAAGTTACGGCCGAGATCCAGCGACTTGAGCAGCGCCGCCTCGCCGATATCGGCCGGTATTTCCCCGGCGAACATGTTGCGGCTCAAATCCAGCAAGCGCAGGGAGCTGGTCCGGGGGAAGCCGCCGGGAACGCTTCCCGAGAGCGCATTGCCGGAGAGGTCGAGAGAACGGAGCGCAGGCAGCGACCAGAGGCCGTCGGGGATGGGGCCGGCGAGGCGGTTGGAGGAGAGGTTGAGTGCGAGGAGCGAGGAGCAGGAGGCGACGGAGGTGGGGATGTAGCCCGAGAGGTCGTTGTTGGCGAGAGAGATGCTGCGGATGTCGCGGCATTGGGCGAAGAGGTCGGCGGGGATGGTGGCGGAGAGGCGGTTGGAGGAGAGGTCGAGGGAGCGGAGGCGCGGGAGGGAGCCGAGGAGGGTGGGGAGAACGGGGCCGGAGAGGTTGTTGCGGGGCAGGGAGAGGGAGAGGAGCGCGTCGAGGCGGAGTAGCGCGCGCGGGAGGCGGCCCGAGAGCGAGGCGGCGGGGAGCGCGAGCGAGTTGACGCGGCCCGTGCGCGCGTCGCAGCCGACGCCCGGCCAGGAGCAGGGGCGGTCGTCGTCCTCCGTCCACGCGGCGAGGCGGCCCAGCGGGTCCGCTACGCCCGTCTTGAAGACCACCAGCGCGAGCACGTCGTCGGTGAGCGCGGCGGCGGTCGGCGCCGCGGCCGCCACCAGGAGGAGGAGGGCGGCGAGGCGCAGCGCGGGTGGGGAGGAGGCCGCGGCTGCCATTTGCGGCGGCGGGGGACGGAGGAAGCGTGGGGGGAGGGCTGTGAGATCACACCGGAGCCTTGTCCATTTGCGCGGAGCAGTTTTTTGCGGCCGGGGAGGGTTTTCGGGGAGAGAGGTGGTGGCGTGCGTGGTGCAGCGGGGAGGCTGCTGTGAACTGTCACCTGCGGAGCAATGGGGAAGCGGGAGCCCCCTCCCTCCTGCGCTATTAATGCGGTACGAGCAGAACAAATAGGAATCGACAAAATGATTTGATCTCCCTTTTCTCGTCCTTTTTTGAAAACTTAATTAAATTTAGTTATTACTGGGCGCCTCATTTCGCTGATCGCATATCTTCATTTATATAGACGAATGGAAATACTATGTTCTTGTAAATGTATCAAATTCCTTTTTTTTGTTTGGAAAAGTTTCACCCGGGTGACAGCTGTCGTTCACACTTTACAGTAGTATAGCCGTACTAAGAGAGATTAAATGGACATACTACTACTACAAATAAATAACCGTCCTCTGGATTTATTATCGACACCGATGAAGTTATGATGTGTCTGTTCACCCTTGATTACCCCTTGATAAGGATAGATCGCGATCGACATAAATCGGCACAATAAAGCCACCGCCGGTGCCAAGATCTAGTACTCCATAATGTTCAGAATTCCCATTTTTTTTTCAATTTTCAGTACTCCTTGCTTGCTTGTTTGCTCGAACTTGTACTAGAGTAATTTTTCCTTTTTTTTTTTTTTTACATAATGGGTTTTAAAGCGGAATCACTTCCATGCTTGGAGCTCATCACCAAAAGAAGGGTCCGTCCATGGCCATGGGGGTGGCGGGTGGGTGTTAAAAGCCCCTGACGCGTGTCTGCGGTCTCTGAAGGTTGCTTGTATTGAATGCGGCGCACCAACCCTTCATTTACACCGCCCGCTTTTTTGATCCGAATGGCAAGCCAGCATTTAATGCCCCAATTCATTGCGATCTGGAAAGCGTACTAGGCACGAGGAGGTGGAGGAGGAGCAAATACTAGCACTGCACCGCGGCACGGCAGCTCAGGCACGCCCACGCACCTGCCCCTGCTGCTGCCTGCTGGTGTGGCGAACGATGCGCGGTGTGCAGTAGTACTTCGCTGGGACGCTGCTGCTCTCCTCGTGTCAACCGACTCGACTGTTTTCATCTCGATTTTGAACAAATGCAGGTCGCCTCGTTCAATCATGCCCATGCAAATTTGGCACTGAACATATGTGATAATTACGTCGAACGAAAGGGCTTTAACGCAATAACATGATGTTGATTTGCTGACATGTGAATGCCAGACACGGCGACACGAAGTTCTTGTTTCTTTTTTGCCAGACACGGCGACACGAATGGGCTTTAACGCAATAACTCTAGCAATCATGTATAAAAACCTTTTTTGCCTTTACATTATGAATAATTCTCAAATTTTAGGATAATTAAAATATAGAGTTTCAAATATATCCGTAGTTCGTCTTAGCCAGGGAAGTTCTTATTCTTATCTATCTTATTCTTATCTATTCTTACTATGAGTATCATAGTAATACTTAACCTTAAACTCTTTAATGAGTTGGAGTTGGAAAGAGACTAAGTCAAGATCATTCACTATATATCTTTTTTTCTATAGCAATCTTTATGGAACTTATCTTGATATCTGTTGTTCATCAATGTTGGGTAATTCCCCATTGATTCAAAAATTCTTTAACTATCAATCCTTGATCTACTATTTCTTAATCTTATCATAACATCTACTCCCTCCGGTCAATATTACTTGTCACTAAAATGGATGTATCTAGACATGTTTTAGTGATAGATACATCCATTTCAACGACAAGTAATATGGATCAGAGTGAGTACTTAAATCTTTTAAAGAGGGCATAGTCCGTAAATAACCTTAATCCAATATGAGATACTAAGAAGATAATTTCATGACAATTTAAAAGTAGGATTGATAAAGCCTTGCTTAGCCAACTAAGAACTTAAGCAATAAATGATTAAAGGATTATAATGGTGATGCTTTAGCCACCAATATTGAATGCTTATATTTAGTATAAGTGATACTGGTAGGTAGAACATGATTGAAACCCTAGTAGAGATAAGTTATCCTAGAGTAGTCATTACAAACCACATAAATATGATTTTGGGTTGGAGTGTGAGTTATTGGAGTAAAGTGAATATAGGATGATATTATTCAATTAAAGCTAGTATAGCATAGAGTTATAGAAGTGGTGTTATTCATCTTAAAGGATAGTCAACTTTAGCTAAAGGTAGTTGGATGCATACAACTATTAGAGATACATTAGTGATGAATGATTAAGGAAGATTATGAGTAGAGTTTGAAGAAACTATTTGTTGGATGGAAGGTTATCAACAGTAGAGTAGTAGATACAATCAAGCAAGGATATGAGGAAGTTATGAAATACTTTAGTATCAAACTCATTGGATTCATCCATGAGTTTAGAAGGTTAATCAGTGAATGAGAATATTTCTATGAAGTAAAACCCATCATGTTAATCATGATGATAGATAAAAAAAGGTAGTATATCTAGGAAAGGAATTCCTTAATAAGAAGTCTAGAATTATGAATTATGGAAGATAGTAATTCTTGGTAAACAATCAACTCTAAATCTTAAAACCAAGTATAATATCCATTTCATATTAAGAATTCCTCATCTTATATCTATATCACTTGATAGGAACATTCCCCTATAACAAATCACATAAGCACATCTCTGCCAATTCCAACCATCATAATTAAATGTGCTTAGGAGTATCTTTATCAATTCCTTTCTATAAAACATTTAAGATATAACTTTCTAGTACTAAAGGTGATGTCATCAAATATCCCAAACAGAAAACAATATGCTTAGTTATTGAATCTTTAACCACATCCATAAAGGAGTCTAAGTATATTAAAAACCCTAAACCCTAGGGTAAATAATCATAATCCAAAATCCTAAACCTCTTTGTTTATCATAATAGAATATATACAGTGTCATTTTCCAAATTAATGGAAGTAGTAAGAACCATATTAATTTCTTTCAGATTTCATGCATCAAATAATGATATAGGATCATTATACATATAAAAATTTATATTCAAACTCCGAGCCAACTAGAGTTAAGTCTTATAAACAAATAAGAATACATCATTCAAGAAATCCATAATTAAAAGAGGAGAGAAAAATAATAAGAAAAGTTTCTACAAATTATTAAAAGGGGTTCACATTGAGAAAATAAAAGAAATATAAAAATATTATACAATAAAAGTTCACAAATGATACTAAATATATTTTAGTATTATTGCAATTATCCAGCAAATAAATCCTACAAAGAAAAGTTCAAAATATAAATCAAATTCAAATCTGAAAAGGAAAATAGAAAATAGAAAAAGGTAAAACAAATAAAATCATTACCTGGCCGTGGCCAAACTTCTCTTTCCTTATCTAATGCCCATGTGCATCCCACAAAAAGCCCAGCTCGTTCTCACCTATGGCTGGCAGGTGGGACCAAAGAGGGACTACGGGTTGAGCTTACGAAAGTACCAGGGGGTTATCCGCAAAACCGCATGTCGTCGTCTACCTCGCCTACTGAAAGCAGCTCGCTGGCCAGGAGCTCCGCCGTCGATGGACTACCGCGTTGTGATGCGTGCTACCGCTCCTGGGTGGAAGGGATAAGAACGCCACGACGCCGTGTGCTCTTCCTCATCCCCATTTCCCCCTCTGCAGCTCTCTCTCTCTCTCAATTTCTTCTTTTGACCCGAGAACCCTAGCTTGGAGGTGAGCTGGAGCCGGCGATTCCGTGCTCGCCTCGGCCATGTAAGACCACGGTGGAGACCGTCGTGCTCTTCTCGTCCGTTTGCCCCCAGCTCGCACTAGCGGAGAAGTAAAAGAGCATTTTCCTATCCCTCTGATTTTGATGTTTGATAACAACACACTTATTGGTTTAATCGTGTGCTAAGTGTATCACAGGTTTGATAAGGATGTGGCACAAAGCTTGGCATATCAATGCCATTTGCGAAAAACCAATGTGCCAACCGGTAGTACCGGAACTACGACCGGTACTACCGCTTGGCACCGGTACTACCGGTTCCAGTACCGGTTGGCATCGAGCAAAACTGGCAAGGGTGTGTACTAGTCAGTACCACACGGTACCACGGAGCGGAACTACCGGTCCGACCGGTAGTACCGCTTGATACAAGCGGTACTACCGCTTGACACGGTCGTACCGCTCAGAAGTACCGGGCCATACTGACTAACACTCACCCCTCTCCGTTTTGGTCAGTACCAAGCGGTACTTGGGACCGGTACTACCGCCCAGGCCGGTAGTACCGCGTCTCATGACCGGTACTACTGCTTGGGGGTAGTACCGCAAGGGCGATACCGCCAAAAACTGAAGATTGCTGATGAACTAATGCACCATCGGTACTGGGTCCGGTACTTGACCGGTAGTACCGCTTGCCAGCGGTACTACCGGTACATTAAATGCTCCAACGGCCATATTTCGTGGAGGGGTATAAATACCCCTCCACCTACCTTGGGACAAACCGCTCAGCTCATTAAAGTCAAAGACCACCATTGGAGTCCATTGGAGCCACCCAAATCTTCAAGATCTCCTCATCCCACCACCCAAAGTCCTTGATCTTTGGGAAATCGAAGGAGGAGGGCCCGATCTACTACTTCACCAAAAGAGATCTTCATTTCCCCCTCATTTCATTGAGGGCCCCTTTGCTCTAGTGTTTTCTTGGAAACCCTAGTTCTTGTTTTGGTTCTTACAAGCTTATCTTTGATTGCTTTGACAGCTTGCTTGTATTTGGGAGCCTCCGATTAAGTTGTGGATGTGTGCCCCAAACTTGTAACGGTGCCGGCTTCCACCTTGAAGGTTGCCGATATAGTGGAAGGTGAATCGATCCCGTTGGGGTGAGATTCATCGGAGAACAAGGGAGGCCTTTCGTGGCGTTGGTGGTTTGAAACCACCCCCTCTCCAAACGTAGACGTACTTCCCCTCAAAAGGAAGGAACTATGGGAAACAAATCCTTGTGTCTCCGCGTCCACTTTTCGGTTACTTCTATCCTTTACCGCACCTTACTTACTCGTTACTACTTTGTGTTGTGGTAGCTCTTGCATAATTGTCATATAGGTAAATTCACCATAGTTGCATTATCTAGAGAATTTACCTTATTGTCAAACCTTAATTTGAAAAATAAGAAAATTTGAAGTAGCACCTATTCACCCCCCCTCTAGGTGACCATACGATCCTTTCAATTGGTATTAGAGCCTCGGCTCTTTATTCGGGCTTTACCGCCTAAGAGAATATGGGTAGCAACGATGGGGATGGTGGTAGTGAGTCGACACCGGTGACCATGGAAGATCTCAAAAACTTGGAAACAAGATTGAGCTCTTCATTGGTCAACGAAGTCAAGAATATGCTCGAGCAACTTCTTAAAGACAAAGAAAGCTCATCACCTCCATCTCCTCAAGAGGATCAACCATCCATTTTACCTAAAGGGAATACACCGGTATCCCCCGAGGGTATGGTGGTGGGGAGTAAACTTGACAACGTTAATTCCTCCACACACAATAATGATGGGAAGGGTGAGCACCGTGACTCATGGTACTCTCCCGACCCTCCAATCCCTCACCCTCATGTATACAATAGAGGTGACCCACCTAAGCTTGAAGAATCTGCTACTTTTGCTCAATGGCAATCACTAATGTGAACTCATATGCGCATCTCTTGCATTGAACTATGGAACATCATCGAGCATGGACTCTTTATTGGGGATCCAAACAACTTGACAAGAAGAGAGATTGTTAATAGTCAACTCAATGCCACTGATCTGCATATGATTCAACAAGGTTTGGGGACAAAGGATTATCCACACATTGAGCACTTTAGCATTGCCAAGGAAGCTTGGGATGCTCTCACTGTGTTGTTTATTGGAAATGAGAGTATGAGGAGGAACCGATATGATTCTCTAAGCAATGAAGCCGAAGGCTTCTACATGAAAGAAGGTGAAGATCACGAAGATATGTACCGAAGGCTCAAGACCACCGCCACTGCTTTTAGGAATGTGGGTGCCTCACATGTGGATGATGCATGGATAAAAAGGAAATATGTGAGTGCACTCATTCCTTTTGAGCCCATCGACTTGAAGAGCCTACAAGGAAGACACAACTACCATCTCATAACCTCAAATGAAGTTATGCAAGAGATGGTTGCTTTCAAGGTTGCCGTCAAGAATGCCAAAGATGCCCGTGCTCGTGCCCTTGGTATGAGCAATGTTGTCAATGTTGCTTTGAAGTCCAAAGTTGTGGACCATGGGGATGAAGATGATAGTGATGAAGGGCTTTCCATGGACCATCCCGATGAAGTCAAGATTGCTCATGGTCAATATATGGCTTTCTATGCAAAGAACTTTTGGAAGAACCTCGCCAAGGCCAAGATGGAAATGGAACGGAGAAGCAATCCAAATGGGAAAAGAGAGAATACCACAAGATTGAGAACTTGCTTCAATTGTGATGACCGCTACCACTTTGTAGCGAGTTGCCCCTATGAGAAGAGAGAAGATCATGGTGGAAAGCTTGTGTTGAAGAAGACTCTCAAGGGACCGTACAAGAAACCTTTCATCAAAAAGAATCCCATCAACAAGAAGCCGGGAGAAATTGTCTTGATCACTCATGAAGAGTACTCCTCCGACAATGAAGATGATGAAGATGACGAAGAGGAAACTTCTCATGGTGTGGCTGATCTTGCCACCACCTCTACTCCGACATTCTCACTCTTCGATTCTCCAAATGAGAACTCTTCCACCAAGAACGCCACTTGCCTTATGGCAAGAGGAACGGAGGTATCTTCATCATCCCGCTCTACTCACTTAGATAATGATGAAATTGATGATGAGATGTCTCTTGATGTTAAAAAGGAATTAATTGCCTTTGATGAGTTTATGACTAACCTAGAAGGTGATGCTAAGCTACATTTTGGAAACATCTTAGATCAACTATCACATATTCAAGAGCTTCTAGATGTAAGATGTAAACTTGGGCATGAACACATGATTGAGCTAGAGGCCCTAAACAATGCTCTAGAAGAAGAACAAGAAACTAGGTTGTCACTTGAATTAAAACTTGAAGGGCTTGATTAGGCCAATGACATTATTGTTAACAAACTCATCAAAGAGCGTGATCATGCTATTGCTAAATATAGAAGAGCTAAAAAGGACAAGGTTGAGTTTGGTATGTGTTAGACCCCTCCTTTATAAAGGAAAGGATCCCTGTGATTGCAATGCTATTCCCTGGATCAATGCTAGCATCCACAGTTTAAGATGAAGTACTCAGAAACAAAGGTCGTTTATTACATTCATTCCAGAGATAAAACATAGTCTTTTACAACTCAGGACCAAAGGCCTAATACAAGAGTTTATGGAATAAGTAAATAAACATAAGTCTTCATCTTCATGTGCCACAAGCAAGCATGTTGAGTGTAGACTCATGACTCCTATTCATCATCGGAGTAACCTGCAACATCACAAGTTACAGCCACAGAGGGTCAATACTTTGGAATAGTATTGGCAAGTGATACCTTTGTATATTTTAGGTGGACTATATTACTATATGCATTTTGGATAAGTGTAGCTTGGCTTGCTTTGCTTGAAAATAAGTTTTACCTATTAGTTGAAATCACTAAGTTTTTATTTGTCAAAACATTCCCAAGAAACCACCAATAGACATTGGGGTTCTTCACCCTTGTTCACCCACCAATTTTTACTTAGAAGTTGGAGTGATGAGATTCTTGTAGCTTCCATGTATTGATGCTCAAATTGTCCATTGTGTTGGACTAGGCTAAGTACTTAGGTTTTTCCATCTGCAGAGGTTGTGCACTTTCCCCACCAGACTTGGTTTCCCAAGACAGGACCTTTCAGAAGCCTTTCCTTAGTCAAATGGACGCGTTCCAACCTATCATCCCAACTACCACCAACTGTCCAAATGACTAAGTTCTAGCAACCTATATGATCAAGGCAGAGCCCATATTGCCAAGTGGTTGCACTGCAAGCTTTCTCAACACTTGGCCTCCAAATCCCTTTGTGCTTGGGTGGCATACCACAAGTGAGATACACAACCCAAGTCCATGGCCTTGTGTAACCACTCAACATAACCCAATCCTTCCAATCCACCCAGGAGGTTCATTTGACTTAGTTGTTTTATTAGAAAAGCATAAGTCTCATGACTTAGATATATTTTCATCATAGTATGTATAGATTTTCACCAACCCTTCTTTGCTAAATAGCTAGGCTAAGCATGGTAAGATAACTTAACTTAGGAAAATTCCCTAGCAATTCTACCATTCTACACTACTTAGGATTTCCCAACTTAGCATTAGTCAAAAATAGCATGCAAGACTTAGCAAAATATCTAATGCTAGTACAAAATATAGGATATAAATATTCATGAAAATATCACTTGCCTTGGTAGTGGGGAGAGTAGCACTCTTCACAATCACAATCACTAGCAAAATCTACACAAAAATTATAGCATACAATTACACACAATTATATTCAATCAAAAATAATATGAATGCATACATGCAAGAATTTACTAAGTGGTGATTTTTGAAAATTCTACCAAGCATGCTCATGTTTACAGAAACTTAACATGTCACAAGTTTGCCAACTAAACTTATTTGGCACTAATACAATTTACCAAAATAAATCTATACTTAAAATAGCCTTAAACATGTTCTACAAATAAAGTCATTTTAACTGTTACTATTTGTTAAACAAATTGGATATTCAGAAAGGTCTTGTTTCACTGAATCCAACGGTATAAAATTTGTAAAATTCTAATGTGGCATTCAAAAGTTATAGCAGTTTAAAGTTTGGATCTAAATCTGATTCAAATTTCTGTTTTTGAATTATCCCTAGCCACGTGTCGTAGTCTCACTGGCGCGTACCGCTTCGCGCGGATCGACAGTCGCAGGCCGTAGGATCTAACTTATATCTGGCGGCTCAGACGCGCGCGTACCTCTTCGATTAAGATCTATCCTAGCCCTACGATGCAGATCCAACAGACCAAATCATCAAGCCACAAACTGGCGGTGCTAGCGGCGTTGTCTGGCGGCGGCGCGTCTGACTACGGTGGCGTCGGTGCTCTAGGTCGTCCGGGGAAGCAAGAAGGCGCTTACCAGGACCGCGGTGGCGTGCTGAAGCTCGAGGTGGCTCTGGTTTGTCAAGGGGCGTGCTGACGCGGTGGCGATTCCTCGTCGAAGTTGGGTCTGGCGACAGGTGGTTCTGCTCGAGGTCGAAGGTGACGTTGCCGATCTCTAGGAGCCAAACGGAGAGTGTAGTCAGGTGCAGAAGATCATGGGGAATACGCGCGTGTGAAAGAAAAGGCTTGGGGCGGTCTGGACTTACCACCGGAGGTCGTCGGAGTTGATGCCGAAGACGGTGGCGGCCAGTCGTCGACGTTGCTGGAGCTACAGGTCATGTGAAGGTAAGTGGGGTGTGTCAGTAGATGCGCCGAGACTCACTGGACAAGACAGCATAAATGAGAGGCAGAGGGGAACACGAGACTCACCGGAATTTGCCGGCGCAGTCGTCGGAGACGGCGGGGTTGCAGAGAGCAATGCGCGCAGCCTGGGGGCGTTCTGTGCTTGGGGTTTGGGGGGAAAGAGAGAGGGGGCAGAGGGGGTTTATGTAGCCTGCTCGCGAGCGAGAATCAATCGTGCCTTAACGCCAATTTAAGCTGCGTAATCAACAGGAAACGGCCGCGTCAATTTGGGGACGAACAGGTCGTGGGGGTGGAGACGACGATGCTCGGGTGGGCCGTGGTTGTCAGCGAGAGAGGGGAGTGGAAGCGGGTCCCTTATGTCAGTGAGCTGGTGGGTGCGAGAGCGGGTGAAAGAAAACGATTCGCGGGGTGGGAGCTGCTGGGCTAGCTGGGCCGTGTTGGGCTGGGTCGGCCAGATTGGCTGGTTTGGCTATTTTTTTCTTCTTAATTCCTTTTCTTTTTCAGATTGAATTTCTAGAAATGGTTTTTAAACCTAAATTCAAATCTGTTTGAATCCAAAGCTTTACAGGACTTTTGCAAAATAAAACTTGCTCTTAAATGAGTGTCAAACACATCTGAACAATTCAGAACACCTGGGTCCTTTTTTTAAAATAAAATAAACTATGCCTTTATGAGAGGTGATAATAGGCATATGATTTGTTTTAATTCATATTTTGCTTTTGTTATTTTGTTCAAGCTTTTGAGACCACTTAAGTTTGAATTCAAAACATTCTGAATGGATAACAGCATCTTTCCCAAAAGCATGTAGCACAAAGGCTAGGGTTTTTATACATAAAATAATGAGCCACAAATGCTCCTGTTTTTGGAATGATTTTGAGAAAATCCTAAATGATGATGAATGCAAAGATGATATGAATGAGTTTTGGAATATGAATTTAGGGATGTTACAAATCTAACCCCCTTAATATGAATCTCGCCCTCGAGATTCGGATTGGCTAGCAAATAGGTGAGGGTGGTCTTTCCGAAGATCATCTTCTCTTTCCCATGTTGCTTCCTCTTTGGAGTGATGGTTCCATTGCACCTTGCAAAACTTGATAGTTTTAGTCCTTGTGACTCTTTATGCGGTCTCAAGAATCTTGACAGGCTTTTCTTCATAGGTGAGGTCACTTTCTAGTTTAACTTCTTCCAATGGTATAGTATCCTTCAGAGAAGATTCTTCCATTTCTGGGTGACATTTCTTAAGCTGACTCACATGGGACACATTATGGCCAGCTGACAGAGACTCTGGCTATTCAACTTCATATGCAACTTCTCCCTTGCGACTTAGAATCTTGAATGGCCCAACATATCTTGGTGCCAACTTTCCTTTGACTCCAAATCTTTTCACTCCACGAAGTGGTGATACTCTAAGATAAGCTCTATCTCCAACTTCGTAGGTGACTTCTCTACGCTTAGAATCCGCGTAGCTTTTCTGTCGGGACTGCGCTATCTTCAATCTGTCCTTAACCAATTTGACTTTCTCTTCGGCGTCTTTGATAAGGTCTGGTCCAAATAAGCTTCTTTCTCCCACACCATTCCATAACAACGGGGTGGTACACTTCCTTCCGTAGAGTAACTCAAATGGTGCCATTCCAATACTAGATTGATGACTGTTGTTGTAAGAGAACTCTGCGTAAGGCAAACTTTCATCCCAACTTGCTCCATAGTCTAGGGCACATGCCCTCAACATGTCTTCAAGAATCTGATTAGTCCTTTCCGGTTGTCCATCAGTTTGAGGATGAAAAGCAGTGCTGAATTCCAACCTCGTTCCTAAGGATTCATGAAGTTGTCTCCAAAAGTGAGAAGTGAACTGAGTTCCTCTATCTGACACAATACTCTTAGGCACACCGTGAAGGCATATAATTCTGCTCATGTAGATCTTTGCTAACTTGGCACTTGTATAAGTTGTCTTCACGGGTATAAAATGAGCCACTTTAGTTAGGCGATCCACTACTACCCATATGGAATCATACCCTGACCTTGTCCTTGGTAATCCGGTAATGAAATCCATACCGATATTTTCCCATTTCCATTCAGGAATAGGCAGTGGTTGAAGTAAACCCGCTGGTTTCTGATGCTCCGCTTTTACTCTGCTACACACATCACACAAATCAATATGCTCGGCGATGTCCCTTTTTAGATTGTTCCACCAAAATCTTTCTTTCATATCCATGTACATCTTGGTGTTTCCTGGGTGAATAGAATACGGAGAGTTGTGACCTTCTTGTAAGATCAGTTTCCGCAACTCCGTGTCTTGTGGAACACAAATACGTTTCCCGTGCCATAAAGTACCTTGTTCGTCAATGTGAAAACTTTTAGCTTTCCCTAGACTAATATTTTCCTTAATATTTTCAATTTCCTTATCAGTCTTCTGAGCTTCTCGGATCTTGTCCAACAAAGTGGGTTGAACATCCAAGGACATGAGATGTCCCTCAGGCACAATTTCTAATCTGAGTTCTTTGAATTGCTTACACAAGTCGTCGGGCAATTCTCCATCGGTAAGGCCATTTACGAAAGCCTTACGACTTAGAGCATCTGCTACTACATTTGCTTTACCGGGGTGGTATTGCAAACTCAAGTCGTAATCCTTGATAAGTTCTAGCCATCTCCTTTGTCTCATGTTGATTTCCTTCTGGGTGAAGATATACTTCAAACTCTTATGATCGGTGAACACTTCACATCGTTTTCCCAAAAGGTAATGTCTCCATGTTTTGAGTGCATGGACGACAGAGGCTAACTCCAAATCATGAGTAGGATAGTTTACTTCATGAGTTTTGAGTTGTCTCGAGGCATAGGCTACGACTTTACCGTCTTGCATAAGTACGGCACCCAAACCTTGATGAGAAGCATCACAATATACTTGGAAATCCTTTTCCAAATCTGGTAGACATAGAACTGGTGCTGTTACAAGTCTCTTCTTCAATTCTTGGAAGCTGACTTCACAACCTTCAGACCAAGCAAATTTTTTGTCCTTTTTTAACAATTCCGTCATTGGCTTAGCAACCTTCGAGAAATTTTCAATGAACCTTCTGTAGTAACCTGCTAAGCCGAGGAAACTACGAACTTCTTTCACATTCTTGGGAGATTCCCATTCTGTCACAGCTGAAACTTTGGCAGGATCAACTGCCACACCATCCTTTGTCATAACATGGCCAAGAAAACCAACTTCCTCTAACCAGAACTCACACTTGCTGAATTTGGCATAAAGTTTATGTTCCCTCAGTTTCTCAAGTATCAAGCGTAAGTGTCTTTCGTGTTCTTACTTGCTTTTGGAGTAGACCAAGATGTCATCGATGAAAACGACAACAAACTTGTCGAGAAATTCCATGAACACCTTGTTCATCATATTCATGAAATATGCTGGAGCGTTGGTTAAACCAAAAGGCATCACAGTGTACTCATACAATCCATACCTTGTGGTGAATGCTGTTTTAGGAATGTCTTGCTTTCTTATCTTGAGTTGAAAATAACCTGACCGGAGATCAATCTTCGAGAACACACATGCTCCTTCTAGCTGATCAAACAAGTCGTTGATTCTTGGCAAAGGATATTTGTTCTTGATGGTTACCTCGTTGAGAGAACGGTAGTCAATACATAGTCTTTGTGTTCTATCCTTCTTCTCTACGAACAATACTGGGGCTCCCCAAGATGAAGAACTTGGTTGGATAAATCCTTTATGCAATTGTTCTCCTAGTTGCTTCTTGAGCTCTTTCAGTTCATCAACTGACATTTTGTATGGTCTTTTTGCTATTGGTCCAGAACATGGTACCAAATCTATCAGAAACTCCACATCTCTATCTGGTGGCATTCCTGGCAACTCTTCCGGAAACACATCCGGATACTCACATACAATTGGCACACTGTCCATGCTAACCCCCTTAAGAGAATTTAGCTTACTTCCTTTGGATTCAAAGTTTGACTTGAATTTTATTCTTTTTCCTTCTGGGGTTGTGAGTGTAACTGTACGATTGGCACAATCTAGTATTCCCTCATACTTATCCATCCAATCCATTCCCAAAATCACATCCAATCCTTGGGAATTCAGGATTATTAGGTTTATTGGAAACTTATGTTTTCCAAACTCTATGACTAAGTCATGACATCCTGAGTTTACTATCATTTCTCCACCCGGAGAACTTACTCTTATAGGACACCCAATGGTTTATACCGGTAGTTCATTTCTTTCAGCAAATGCTTTTGATATGAATGAATGAGATGCACCGGTATCAAAGAGTACACATGCTGAAATTGAATTGAGTCTGAACTTACCAGCAACGACATCAGGCTCCTCATAGACCTCCTCCACATTGATGTGGTTAACCTGTCCTTTCTGAAAAGGATTTGGCTTGTTAGGTCCTTCAACTTTCTTCTCAGGGCACTCATTAGCATAATGCCCCAGCTTCTTGCATTTGAAGCACTCAACCTGACTGATGTCCTTTTTAGGAGGTTGGCTTCCACTTCCACTACCATTCCCACTATAGTGGTTCTTATGTCCACCCTTGTGGTTCTTGTATTTGTCCTTGTCATGACTGCGGTGATGCTTGTTGTCATGACGGTTGTGGTTGTGGTGCTTGCTGAATTTCCCATGCTTATGAGATCCTGATCTGCCACTGTCATCATAGTGAGATCGTTTGTGAGACGATCCCGAGCTTTGCTTGTCGGAGTGTTTCCTCTTCCTACTCTTGACTTGCTTTATTTTACTCTCCAAAATAGTAGCCTTGTCACACAAAGACTGATAAGTTGGAACATATGCCATAGACAACTGCAGATTCAGCTCATCATTCAAGCCCTCCAGAAACTTTTCCTTTCTTTTGGCATCTGTGTCAACTTCATCCGGTGCATAGCGTGCCAGATTGTTGAACTCTTCTATGTATTCAGCCACGCTGCGGTGGCGCTGCTTTAAGTTGTGAAACTCTTTCTTTTTCAGGCTCATCATTCCTGATGAGATGTGAGCAGTGCGAAAGCCATCTTCAAAGATAGCCCAAGTCACTTCATCAATAGGTGTGGTGATTTGGAAGTTGTCCCACCATGTGGCGGCTGGTCCTTCCAACAGATGTGCTGCGAACCTGACTTTTTCAGCATCCGTGCAGCCCACGGTCACTAAGTCCTTGTTCACGGAACGTAGCCAGTCATTGGCCACCATGGGATCAGTTGTTCCCGAAAACTTTGTTGGCCTCAATCGCAGAAATCTGGTGAGCATATCAAAACCCGGAGGGTTGTTGTTGTTGTTGTTGTTGTTATTGGGGTTATTGTTGTTTTTATTCTGGTTTTGAATGAATGTCGTCATCATTTGCATAATCTGCGTTTGCGCGTTCATCATTTGTTGCATTTCCGGGGTGATGTTGTTGGGGTTGGGGTTTGCGCGACGGGGAGGCATCTGTGGTTTGTTCAAATAGATCAGAATGAGATACCCATAGATGTTTTATGCACAATACATCACAAGCAATGACATAACATGCAACATAAGAATAAAAGTTCAACAACCAGATATTAAGTTCATGAAATAAAACACACAAATGGCAAGCCATCCACATGTCGGATGGTCCAATAACGAGTTCACAAATAACGAGTACGAATATAAAAGATAAACGAGTAGTCAAGTCTACTCATCAGCATCAATCTCCTCCTCGACGAAGGTAAGACCTGCGGTCTCCATCGCGGTCTTGTTCTCCTCAATCGTAGTGGTCAAGGAATCGACCTTGGCCTTGAGAGCCCTCTTCTGGGAGCGAAGCCTCTCAATAACCATCTGCTGCTGCTCTAGCTCGAAATCCTTGGACTTCAGTTCCTCGGTCATGTCCCGGATTTTCTTGTTCCTATCCTGGACGCGTTTCTCCTGACTCTTGAACTTGCGGTCCTGGTCCTCGAACTTCGTCTCCATTTCCTTGATCATCTCATCCTGCTGTGCGAAAAGCTTGTCCTTCTCGCGAAGCTGCACCTGGAGCTCGTCATTGCTGAGCATGACGTTCGTCCTGTCCGTGTCCACGTGCCTGAGGAGAGTCTCTAAGTCCTAGAGATAGAGACGTATCGGCTCTGCCGTGTCCCTCGAGTCGTCCTCAAAGTCGATGGACTCTCCATCAACTTCACGTCTTCCGAAGACGTGGAAGTGGGTGCCCCTAACCTGTCGGGAGTGACGGCCTAACAGACGTCCTATCAGGTCCTGCATGACTACCTCCATGCCTCTCTCCCTGTCGTCGTGCATCAGCTTGAAGACGATGGCCTCCGTAGTAGGTTCTGTCTGGCGTCCGGGCTGGTTCACCTTGAAGCCCCAGAGGTCCTTCCTCTCGAACTTGGTGAGTGGGTACACCGTGATGGTGGGAAGAGGAGATCGAGCAAAGTGGTAAGCTCAATGATACGGGGACCAAAACGGGTAACCTGGAACTCCTCAACGGTGCTGATGGTGATAGGCATCTATTTATAAGATTGAAAAAGTTAGAACAACACAATTTAAGATAAATAAAGGCAACATCACATACACATCCTTGGAATCACAAAATCACACAAGTCATGCATACATGAATCCATTACATCAATCAAGGTCCAACTTATTTAAGTATCATTTTGGAAAATAAGGTGATAAGTGGTGGTCCAACTAACGAAGTGCCCTTACAATCCTATCTCATTGGATCTATTAGCAAACACAATGTTCCTAGAGGCAATCCACCAATCTTGTTCTCTTGATTCCATCACTAAGTCTATAACATCTCCCCTTAACTCTTGGTTGGTGGCTTCCAACTCTTGGGTAAGTTCCTTCTCTTTTTCTAAGTCTTTTTGGAGGTTGAGCATTCTGCACTTGACTCTAGCACTTAGTTCTTTGATAGTCCTCCAAGCTGCATCTCTGGCTGACTCAAAGAATGTGGTGTGCATTCTAGTGTTAGTGTACATGCAGAATCCCCTTTCTTTGAGGTTGTCTTCCTTGTTTTTGTACAAGTGAAGTTGCACCCACCAATACTCCACTCCTTCATCCACCACTGGAAAGCCCTTGTACACAGCTGCACCATGTGCTTCCATTGCCACCATGAGGTCCTTGAGAATATTGGGAAACTCAGTTTCACACTCCAAGGTCATGGTCATGAGTGGTCCTTTCTTCACGGCTTCGTTGATGGAGTTCATCTACAAATGGAGTTGAGAATGAAAAGATTAGAAAAGTTTTACGATAAGAATGGACAAGTGTAGAAGTAGTTGAAAACTTTTCCTTAGTGGTTTTCCAATCATAGGGTCATAATTCTACAGGCATAACAGTGCTCTGATACCATCTGTTAGACCCCTCCTTTATAAAGGAAAGGATCCCTGTGATTGCAATGCTAGTCCCTGGATCAATGCTAGCATCCACAGTTTAAGATGAAGTACTCAGATACAAAGGTCGTTTATTACATTCATTCCAGAGATAAAACATAGTCTTTTACAACTCAGGACCAAAGGCCTAATACAAGAGTTTATGGAATAAGTAAATAAACATAAGTCTTCATCTTCATGTGCCACAGGCAAGCATGTTGAGTGTAGACTCATGACTCCTATTCATCATCGGAGTAACCTGCAACATCACAAGTTACAGCCACAGAGGGTCAATACTTTGGAATAGTATTGGCAAGTGATACCTTAGTATATTTTAGGTGGACTATATTACTATATGCATTTTGGCTAAGGTAGCTTGGCTTGCTTTGCTTGAAAATAAGTTTTACCTATTAGTTGAAATCACTAAGTTTTTCTTTGTCAAAACATTCCCAAGAAACCACCAATAGACATTGGGGTTCTTCACCCTTGTTCACCCACCAATTTTTACTTAGAAGTTGGAGTGATGAGATTCTTGTAGCTTCCATGTATTGATGCTCAAATTGTCCATTGCGTTGGACTAGGCTAAGTACTTAGGTTTTTCCATCTGCAGAGGTTGTGCACTTTCCCCACCAGACTTGGTTTCCCAAGACAGGACCTTTCAGAAGCCTTTCCTTAGTCAAATGGACGCGTTCCAACCTATCATCCCAACTACCACCAACTGTCCAAATGACTAAGTTCTAGCAACCTATATGATCAAGGCAGAGCCCATATTGCCAAGTGGTTGCACTGCAAGCTTTCTCAACACTTGGCCTCCAAATCCCTTTGTGCCTGGGTGGCATACCACAAGTGAGATACACAACCCAAGTCCATGGCCTTGTGTAACCACTCAACATAACCCAATCCTTCCAATCCACACAGGAGGTTCATTTGACTTAGTTGTTTTATTAGAAAAGCATAAGTCTCATGACTTAGAAATATTTTCATCATAGTATGTATAGATTTTCACCAACCCTTGTTTGCTAAATAGCTAGGCTAAGCATGGTAAGATAACTTAACTTAGGAAAATTCCCTAGCAATTCTACCATTCTACACTACTTAGGATTTCCCAACTTAGCATTAGTCAAAAATAGCATGCAAGACTTAGCAAAATATCTAATGCTAGTACAAAACATAGGATATAAATATTCATGAAAATATCACTTGCCTTGGTAGTGGGGAGAGTAGCACTCTTCACAATCACAATCACTAGCAAAATCTACACAAAAATTATAGCATACAATTACACACAATTATATTCAATCAAAAATAATATGAATGCATACATGAAAGAATTTACTAAGTGGTGATTTTTGAAAATTCTACCAAGCATGCTCATGTTTACAGAAACTTAACATGTCACAAGTTTTCCAACTAAACTTATTTGGCACTAATACAATTTACCAAAATAAATCTATACTTAAAATGGTCTTAAACATGTTCTACAAATAAAGTCATTTTAACTGTTACTATTTGTTAAACAAATTGGATATTCAGAAAGGTCTTGTTTCACTGAATCCAACGGTATAAAATTTTTAAAATTCTAATGTGGCATTCAAAAGTTATAGCAGTTTAAAGTTTGGATCTAAATCTGATTCAAATTTCTGTTTTTGAATTATCCCTAGCCACGTGTCGTAGTCTCACTAGCGCGTACCGCTTCGCGCGGATCGGCAGTCGCAGGCCGTAGGATCTAACTTAGATCTGGCGGCTCAGACGCGCGCGTACCTCTTCGATTAAGATCTATCCTAGCCCTACGATGCAGATCCAACGGACCAAATCATCAAGCCACAAACTGGCGGTGCTAGCGGCGTTGTCTGGCGGCGGCGCATCTGACTACGGTGGTGCCGGTGCTCTAGGTCGTCCGGGGAAGCAAGAAGGCGCTTACCAGGACCGCGGTGGCGTGCTGAAGCTCGAGGTGGCTCTGGTTTGTCAAGGGGCGTGCTGACGCGGTGGCGATTCCTCGTCGGGGTTGGGTCTGGCGACAGGTGGTTCTGCTCGAGGTCGAAGGTGACGTTGCCGATCTCTAGGAGGCAAACGGAGAGTGTAGTAAGGTGCAGAAGATCACGGGGAATACGCGCGTGTGAAAGACAAGGCTTGGGGCGGTCTGGACTTACCACCGGAGGTCGTCGGAGTTGATGCCGAAGACGGTGGCGGCCAGTCGTCGACGTTGCTGGAGCTACAGGTCAAGCGAAGGTAAGTGGGGTGTGTCAGTAGATGCGCCGAGACTCACTGGACAAGACAGCATGAATGAGAGGCAGAGGGGAACACGAGACTCACCGGAATTTGCCGGCGCAGTCGTCGGAGACGGCGGGGTTGCAGAGAGCAATGCGCGCAGCCTGGGGGTGTTCTGTGCTTGGGGTTTGGGGGAAAAGAGAGAGGGGGCAGAGGGGGTTTATATAGCCTGCTCGTGAGCAAGAATCACTCGTGCCTTAACGCGAATTTAAGTTGTGTAATCAACAAGAAACGACCACGTCAATTTGGGGACGAACAGGTCGTGGGGGTGGAGACGACGATGCTCGGGCGGGCCGTGGTTGTCAGCGAGAGAGGGGAGTGGAAGCGGGTCCCTTATGTCAGTGAGCTGGTGGGTGCGAGAGCGGGTGAAAGAAAACGATTCGCGGGGTGGGAGCTGCTGGGCTAGCTGGGCCGTGTTGGGCTGGGTCGGCCAGATTGGCTGGTTTGGCTATTTTCTTCTTCTTAATTCCTTTTCTTTTTCAGATTGAATTTCTAGAAATGGTTTTTAAACCTAAATTCAAATATGTTTGAATCCAAAGCTTTACAGGACTTTTGCAAAATAAAACTTGCTCTTAAATGAGTGTCAAACACATCTGAACAATTCAGAACACCTGGGTCCTTTTTTTAAAATAAAATAACTATGCCTTTATGAGAGGTGATAATAGGCATAGGATTTGTTTTAATTCATATTTTGCTTTTGTTATTTTGTTCAAGATTTTGAGACCACTTAAGTTTGAATTGAAAACATTCTGAATGGATAACAACATCTTTCCCAAAAGCATGTAGCACAAAGGCTAGGGTTTTTATACATAAAATAATGAGCCACAAATGCTCCTGTTTTTGGAATGATTTTGAGAAAATCCTAAATGATGATGAATGCAAAGATGATATGAATGAGTTTTGGAATATGAATTTAGGGATGTTACAGTATGGTTCATGAAAAACTTGCCGAGGACTTTAGCTTGCTTAACAAGGCCCACAAGGCCTTGGAGAGTGAACTCTTGTCACTCACAAAGTCCCATGAAACGCTTCAAACTCAATTGGCCAATATTCCTTCACCTAGTAACTTCATTCCATCTAGTAGCACAACTATTCTTGAAGAGAATGCTAGGTTGAAGGGGGAGCTTGCTAAGGCCACATTTCCATAAGGCAACAAGTCTATTGATGATCTTTTGAGCAAGCAAAGGCGTAGTGGTGATAAAGGGGGCATTGGTTTTGTTTCCAAAACCAAGAAGAAGAACAATAATAAGAAGAAGGACAAGCCTACACAAGAGACCAACAAGACCATTGTGGAGAGTAAGACCACAAATGGTAAAACTATGTCTCATAATGATTTTGCGGGAAGTGCTAACCCTCACTATGTTCTAATGTGCGATTATTATGGTGATGTGTATGCACAATATGTTGGGCCTTATGATGGTTATATTGCTTGGTATATTTGGGTTCCCAAGACCCTTGTTGCTAACAAAAGAGGGCCCGTTGAAAAATGGGTACCTAAAAACTAGCTTGATCTTTTGTAGACTTATACTTCCGGAGGGTCAAAATGGGTGATCGATAGTGGTTGCACAAGTCATATGATCGGAAGCTCGTATATTGTCAAGGACTTGGTGCCAAATGATGATCAAATCACCGTCACATATGCCGACAAGTCAAAGTCTAAGGTAATGGGTTTCGGCAAGGTAGTGGTGCCTTACGACATTACACTCGTGAACGTCATGCTTGTTGAAACCCTTGGATACAATTTACTTTCAGTTTGTGCTCTTGGAAATATGGGCTTTGCCGTCTTTATTGATGATTATATTGTGGTCCTCATGTGGAGCAAGTATCTCAAGGTCGCTTTCCTTGGGTACGTCGAAAATGACTTGTATGTGGTGGACTTTTCGGGGCAAGCCACTGCAGGTCCGATGTGCTTATACGGAAAGGCTGATGTGGGTTGGCTATGGCACCGCCGACTAGCCCATGTCAATATGAGAACTTTGCAAAGTCTCCATAAAGAGGGCCATATAGTTGGACTAAAAGAAAATGTTTCCTTTGCCAAAGATCGTGTTTGCAGGTCATGTGTTCAAGGGCAGATGCATGACGCTCCTCACAAGCCCACGAACCAAATCAAGTCTAACAAGATCTAGGAACTCCTCCATGTGGACCTATTTGGTCCTCCATCTCATGCAAGTCTTGGAGGGAAGAAATATTGTTTGGTGATTGTTGACGACTTTTCAAGATACTCTTGGGTTTATTTCTTCAAGTTGAAGAGTGACACTCAAAGGACTTTTATCGACTTCATCAACTTGGTTCAACGGCAACACAATGTTCCCGTGTTGATTATAAGAAGTGACAACGACACCGAGTTCAAGAACTACACCTTGAATGATTTCCTTAGTGATGAGGGGATTAAACATCAATATTACGCTGCATACACCCCTCAACAAAATGGTGTGGCCGAAAGGAAGAACCGGACTCTTATTGAGATGGCTAGGACCATGTTGGCGGAGTTTAAATCTACATACAACTTCTGGGCCGAAGCCATCTCCACCGCTTGCCATGCTTCAAACCGACTCTACCTCCGCAAGAAAATCAACAAGACTCCATATGAGATACTTACCGGTAACAAGCCCAACATATCTTATTACCGGGTGTTCGGTTGTAAGTGTTTCTATCTCATCAAAGGTGTTCGTTTGTCTAAATTCGAGTCTAAAGCATTAGAGGGTATTTTTGTTGGCTATGGTCTCGAATCTCACACTTATAGAATCTATGACAAGCTCTCTGGAGCCGTCATAGAATCTTGTAGTGTGACCTTCGAAGAATATGATGGTCCCCAAGGAGGGGCGTGTTGATGCTTGTGATGCAGATGATGAAATGCCTCAGGATGCCATAGGAAGAATGGGTGTGGGTTATATAGGCCCCGTTGAGGAACCCCTTATGGCGGATCGAGAAGAACTATGCTCCACTCGAGTGGAGCCCTCATCTTCACAACCTCAACATGCTCCATCTACCGAAGAGGACATTGACTCAAGCCAAAGACAAGATGTGGACCCTCAACATAGTGATCAATGTGTGAACTCTAGTCAAAGGGTGCTTGGTCCATTCGATGGGTTGTCAAGTGGTGCCAAGTCAATTTGTCAAGGAAGATCTATCCAAACTGTTTTGAGACAAGCTCAAATTGATGCTAGAAGAGCACTTGATCAAGACCAAGGTCAATCCTTGACTCCCAATATAGAGGATGACTCTAATGATGATAAAGGTCAAGTTGATGGTCAAGACGAGGATCAAAATGATGAAGAGGGTCCTCCAAGAAACAATGAGGAGATCCACGCTCGTCGCGAAGCTAGAAAGGAAAGAATGTTGGAAATAAGAGACCACACCCTCCAAAATGTTGTTGGAGATCTAAGGAAAGGAATTTCCACAAGAGCACAATTGAAGAGGTTCAGTGAACACCAAGCACACATCTCCATGATTGAACCAAAGAAAGTGTGGGAAGCTCTTGAAGATTCGGATTGGTTAGAAGCTATGCACAAAGAGCTCAACAACTTTGAGAGAAACAAAGTGTGGAAGTTAGTTGAGAAGCCAAAGGATTGCCACAATGTTATTGGAACAAAGTGGATATTCAAGAACAAGCAAGATGGGCATGGAATTATAGTAAGGAACAAGGCTAGATTGGTTGCACAAGGGTATTCTCAAATTGAAGGCATTGATTATGGATACTTATGCACCCGTGGCTCGCCTTGAGTCCATCCGTATCCTTATTGCTTATGCGGCATATTATAACTTTAAGTTGTAACAAATGGATGTAGAAAGTGCATTCCTTTATGGTCCTTTAAATGAATTGGTATATGTTAAGCAACCCCCGGGATTTGAGGACCCCAACTTCCCAAACCATGTCTACACTCTTGATAAGGCGCTCTATGGGCTCAAGCAAGCCCCACACACGTGGTATGAGCACCTTAGAGAGTTATTGTTTGACCGTGGCTTTGAGGTTGGGAAAATCGATCCCACTCTTTTTACTAAGAGGGTTAATGGGGAGCTTTTTGTATGCCAAATATATGTTGATGATATCATATTTGGCTCATCTAACAAAGCTTTTAATGATGAACTCTCAAAGCTTATGACTAGTAGGTTCCGGATGTCTTTGATGGGGGAGTTGAAAGTATTTCTTGGCTTTGAGATCAAGCAAGTTAGAGGAGGAACATTCTTCAATCAAGCCAAGTATACTCAAGATATGCTCAAGAGATTCAAAATGCAAGATTTGAATGGAGCTCCAACTCCCATGGCTACAAAGACTCATCTAGAACAAAATCCAAATGGTAAAGATGTGGATCAAAAGGTATACCGGTCTATGATTGGTTCGTTGCTTTACCTTTGTGCATCTAGACCCGATATTGTGTTGAGTGTAGGTGTGTGTGCAAGATATCAAGCGACTCCTAAGGAAAGCCATTTAATGGCGGTCAAGAGAATCTTTCGATATTTAGTTCATACCCCATTTTATGGTCTTTGGTATCCTCAAGGTTCAACATTTGCTCTTTGTGGATACACGGATTAGGATTGGGCGAGGGACAAGGATGATAGAAAATCAACATCCGGGGCGTGCCAATTCCTTGGTAGGTCCTTGGTATGTTGGTCTTCTAGGAAGCAAAATTGTATATCTCTCTCCACCGCCGAAGCCGAGTATGTTGCTGCCGCTAGTGCTTGCACTCAATTGCTATGGATGAGGCAAACTTTAAAGGAATACGGTGTCCATTGTGACAAAGTGCCTCTTCTATGTGACAATGAAAGTGCTATTAAAATTGCATACAACCCGATGGATCACACAAGGACAAAGCATATTGAGATTCGTCATCACTTCATTAGAGATCATGTTGCTCGAGGTGATATTGATCTATCCTATGTTTCAACCAAAGATCAACTTGCCGATATCTTCACAAAGCCACTTGATGAAGCAAGGTTTTGCTACTTGAGGAATGAACTAAATATCGTAGATTCAAGGAGCTTGACTTGACTATCTTGCACTCTCACCTAATACTCGACCCATATTTGGTTTAGGTGTAGGCATGGACATAGGGGGAGTGCGGTCCTAATTGATTGGACTATACCTCCCCCCATTATGCGCAAATTAAAAAAAATCATTCCTCTTATTATCATTTTGTGATATGTGAGCTCAATGATGAGTTTCGGTAATGGACCCAAGATATATCTTCGTGGTGCCAAGCCGAGTATACTCAAATATGGTGGCCTAGGCCACCGCCCCCTCTCAATCGAGAGGTTGAAGTGCTTACTCGTGTTTGTCACCTTTTTGAATTGGTTTTCACTCATGGTTGTCATCTATTTGAATTGTCTTCATCGTTCTTAGTCTCATGCACTCTAGTTTGGCGTTTATTTGTTTCTTCCATTTTTTTAGAGTGCATGTGCTTCTCAGCTCACTTGTCTTAACCCAAGCCTCCTTACTCCCTCACGAAAACCCTCTCTCTATCTGCACAAGAATCATCTTTGATCCCTGGCTTTGGAATCAGATGGGACCGGTACTACCGGATGTGCGAGCGGTACTACCGGACCTGGTTAGTTCCCAGGTCGTCTCCTGGAAGAACTGCTCCAGGAACGGTACTACCGCCCACATGTCCGGTCCTACCGGCCACCGGTACTACCAGTTGTCGAACCGGTACTACCGGTTGACGGTTTCCAGGTATATATTGGACGCGTGGGGAGAGGCACCCCTTAGTGCCTCATTATTCCCACGTCCTCCACTTAAACCTGCGCCACCACCGGAGATCTTGAAGTCACCGGGGCCCTGCCGCGCCCTCCTCTCTCCGGATTCCCCTTGGATTCGGCCTCTTGGCAGGCTCCCACTCCTTTCCACCACCATGGATCCTGGTACAACCGCCCTTTCTCTCCCCATTTGATTTCCCATTAGATCTAGGTTTTGACTTAGATTTGTGATGAAATTGACATATTGCACGGTTGTACTGCCATATGCTTCCTTGTTACCGAGTAGAATCATCTATTTACAGTCTAATGACGTTAATTTGGTCCGTTTCCATCAGATCTGACGAACTTGTGCCGCTCAACCGGTAGTACCGGAACTTTTTCCGGTACTACCGCTTGCAAGCGGTACTACCGGTCGTCAGGTCCGGTAGTACCGGTCCAAACTGACCACATTTTTCTGCCTAAATTGTAGATTCTCTCGTTTGCTCCTTTTTGATTCTTGTGCCCTTACCCCCTGGCTATCCTCCCCCATGCTTTCATAGATGCAGGTGGTTCTCGGGGTGCACGCAAGCGCTCCAAGTCTATCCGTGAGATTGTTGAGGAATAGACGGAGTCTGAGGAAGAGGTTATGCCACAGCCAAGACACCGTTCCAAGTTGCCTGCCACTCGAGGTGGTCGTGGGGGTCGTGAAGGGGTTACCAAGCGCTCAGCTGGGCGTGGCAGTGCCCCTCCCTCTCGCCCCCCTTCCACTAGGCGTACCAAAAGTCTCAGCTCTGGGCCATCTGGGCCAAAGAAACTGTCAGACATCTCTGAGTCAGAGTTTAGGGCTCTCCGGATTGACAATGCATACTCTCGCAACCGGAGCGAGGCAAGGGAAGACAGTCTCTTCTATGATGATTTCCAAGAGAGTGTTTATCATGAGGTTCTTTTGACCAACATCCAAATGGTGGTGCCTCAGCAGTGGATTGACATGGGACACATTGACAAGAATCTTGACTACTTTGCTGAAGCTAAGGAAATCTGCTCTCACCTTGGCTTGTTCCCCATTATGGAGTTTTAGTATGACTATGATCCCCTCCTTATCTGCCAGTTTTATGCCACTGCACATTTCCACACTGGCCGAACTCGGAAGATTACCTGGATGACTCAAGGTGCTGTCAAGGAAGCTACACTTGCGGAGTTTGCTGCAATCTTGGGGTATGAAGATCGCGGCCGTGATGTTCCTTGTGGTTTTCGCTGTCACATGCGGGATCATACCTCCAAGAAGGATGACTTACACCTTTGTATATTCGAGGTCGTGGGGTTTCTGGCAAGATCAAGGATCTACTCCCCACATATGACATTCTCCATCGCATTTTCCGTGAGACTGTTGCTCCTCGTGCGGGCAACAAGGATGAGCTACATGGGTTCTCTGTTGACTTGTTGTTCAACACCTTCCTCAACCGAGAATCGGGCACTCCTCTTGATGTGACAAACTTCATATGGAATGAGATGGTTGCTGCTGCACACACTCGGAGGGTTCCACCATTTGCTCCTTATATTATGTCCCTCATTGTGTCAAAGTGCCCCGTCATTGCTAGGACTCTCTCCACTCGCTCTCTCATTGTGCACAGGCCAAAGGCACTCAAGATCAAGACACATGCTAAACCTCGCGTTGCGGCGGGTGAGGAGGATGAGGATGACTCTGAGGATGCTGACAGTGGTCATGACACTGATTATGTTGTCTCTTGTCGCAAGAATGCTAAGCCCTCTTGGGCCAAAAGGATGGAGGTCAAGCTCAAGAAGATCTTCTGCTTCCAGGTTGACAACCAGAAGCGCATGTATGAGGCGCATGTGTATGCCAAGAAAGCCAGTGCTCGGCAGAAGGAAATGATGTTTGCTCAGGGTTTGACCATCTTCGAGGGGTACGAGAACAACATCACTCCAGAAGATCAGTGGATCTCTCAGCACAGCCGTTGGGACGATGATGTCTCTTCCTCGCACCGCGCCCCACCCCCTTACGAGGATGAGGAGGACCTTGAGGATGAGGAGGAGGAGAAGGATGATTGACCGTTGGGACGGTAGCTGTGCACTTGTCCCTTTTTGGCGTCTTGATGCCAAAGGGGGAGAAGTTGCACTTTAGGCACGATTGTTGCATGGGAAGTCACAAGCTCGTTCTTCTCTTTGATCCTTTTATTGCTTGTGAACTTCGATTTCCCTCTATTTATGTGTGAGACTATGTGTTTATGTCGTGTGAGACTATGTGGTTGGATCCATCTTATGAGACTAGATGGATACATCGTACAATCTTTCATCATACAACCAGATGGATACATCGTACAATCTTTCATCAGACCCTAATTAGGTAAAGTATAAACTGAACAAAAGCCAACATTTTAGTTATTAAGCCAATAAATACTATATAGACAATTTAAAGACTATTAGTAAACCCTAAGGGGGAGAGCAAACATTATAAATGAAAGTTGAATAAGTACTATAAGAAATAATGGGAGATTATCTAAAACTTAATAAGGTAAAAGCTTGAAGGTGATAAAGGGTTAATCCTAACAGACCAATTCTAGAAGAAACAACTCTTAAGTGGTACCTAAGAGGTAATAGAGCATATCCAATTGGGCGTATGTAGAGAATAAGAAATTCCAATGGGTATGGACTAACTGAGTTCAAATCCAATATTGGAAGGAGTACCAGTATAACCTATATTATAACAAGAATATAAATATAGTCTTTTGACCATAAACATGGGCATAAGGAACTTAAAACTTGTTTTAAGGAGACCCTCTAGACTGTATTTAATGCAGTAATAAAGATTTATAATTAAATAAAAATAATTATATTAGGATATCTAATCAAGTTATAGAATACAACAAACAATTACATTTAAGGTTACATAGAGTGAAGAAATGTAGCAACCACTACAAAACAATTTCTTATTCCGAAACGTGAGAGTTTGCGAACTTCGAGGATGAAGTTTATTTTAAGGGGGAGAGTCTGTAACATCCCACCATTAGAGCTCAGAAATAAGCTGAACCCAGATGTGTGCATTGCATTCATGCATAGAAAATCTGAATAATTTTCGCGTTGTTGAACAAAACTTGTCAAAGTGATTGAAGCTTCTCTTAACTTGATGAAATTGAAGTAGATCACCAAGTTGACTGTGATAAGTTTTAATAAAACCTTTGCTAAAACCTTATTTGGGTAAACATGATTTTATCTAAGGATAGATCAGATATAATAGAATGTTACTCATATTACATTGTTTAAAGGATTAATATTTGATCCTTAAGAGATCCTATCATATTTAGCCAACAACTCATAAATTCCAAGTTAAGATTATAACCAAAGTAATCTAAATGTAATGACTAATCCTGACCTATCTTATTCTTATCTATTCTTACTATGAGTATCATAGTAATACTTAACCTTAAACTCTTTAATGAGTTGGAGTTGGAAAGACACTAAGTCAAGATCATTCACTATATATCTTTCTTTTTATAGCAATCTTTATGGAACTTATCTTAATATATGTTGCCATCAATGTTGGGTAATTCCCCATTGAGTCTCAAATTCTTTAACTATCAATCCTTGATCTACTATTTCTTGATCTTATCATAACATCTACTTAAATCTTTTAAAGAGGGCATAGTCCATAAGTAACCTTAATCCAATATGAGATACTAAGAAGATAATTTCAAGACAATTGAAAAGTAGGATTGATAAAGCCTTTCTTAGCCAACTAAGAACTTAAGCAATAAATGTTTAAATGATTATAATGGTGATGCTTTAGCCACCAATATTGAATGCTTATATTTAGTATAAGTGATACTGGTAGGTAGAACATGATTAAAACCCTGGTAGAGATAAGTTATCCTAGAGTAGTCATTACAAACCACATAAATACGATTTAGGGTTGGAGTGTGAGTTATTGGAGTAAAGTGAATATAGGATGATATTATTCAATTAAAGCTAGTACAGCATAGAGTTATAGAAGTGGTGTTATTCATCTTAAAGGATAGTCAACTTTAGCTAAAGGTAGTTGGATGCATACAACTATTAGAGATACATTAGTGATGAATGATTAAGGACGATTATGAGTAGAGTTTGAAGGAACTATTTGTTGGATGGAAGGTTATCAACAGTAGAGTAGTAGATACAATCAAGCAAGGATATGAGGAAGTTATGAAATACTTTAGTATCAAACTCATTGGATTCATCCATGAGTTTAGAAGGTTAATTAGTGAATGAGAATATTTCTATGAAGGAAAACTCATCATGTTAATCATGATGATAGATAGAAAAAGGTAGTATATCTAGGAAAGGAATTCCTTAATAAGACGTCTAGAATTATGAATTATGGAAGATAGTAATTCTTGGTAAACAATCAACTCTAAATCTTAAAACCAAGTATAATATCCATTTCATATTAAGAATTCCTCATCTTATATCTATATCACTTGATAGGAACATTCCCCTATAACAAATCACATAAGCACATGTCTGCCAATTCCAACCATCATAATTAAATGTGCTTAGGAGTATCTTTATCAATTCCTTTCTATAAAACATTTAAGATATAACTTTCTAGTACTAAAGGTGATGTCATCAAATATCCCAAACAGAAAACAATATGCTTAGTTATTGAATCTTTAACCACATCCATAAAGGAGTCTAAGTATATTAAAAACCCTAAACCCTAGGGTAAATAATCATAATCCAAAATCCTAAACCTCTTTGTTTATCATAATAGAATATATACAGTGTCATTTTCCAAATTAATGGAAGTAGTAAGAACCATATTAATTTCTTTCAGATTTCATGCATCAAATAATGATATAGGATCATTATACATATAAAAATTTATATTCAAACTCCGAGCCAACTAGAGTTAAGTCTTATAAACAAATAAGAATACATCATTCAAGAAATCCGTAATTAAAAGAGGAGAGAAAAATAATAAGAAAAGTTTCTACAAATTATTAAAAGGGCTTCACATTGAGAAAATAAAAGAAATATAAAAAGATTATACAATAAAAGTTCACAAATGATACTAAATATATTTTAGTATTATTGCAATTATCCAGCAAATAAATCCTACAAAGAAAAGTTCAAAATATAAATCAAATTCAAATATGAAAAGGAAAATAGAAAATAGAAAAAGGTAAAACAAACAAAATCATTACCTGGCCGTGGCCAAACTTTTCTTTCCTTATCTAACGCCCATGTGCATCCCACAAAAAGCCCAGCTCGTTCTCACCTATGGCTGGCAGGTGGGACCAAAGAGGGAGTGCGGGTTGAGCTTACTAAAGTACCAGGGGGTTATCCGCAAAACCGCATGTCGTCGTCTACCTTGCCTACTGAAAGCAGCTCGCTGGCCAGGAGCTCCGCCGTCGATGGACTGCCGCGTTGTGATGCGTGCTACCGCTCCTGGGTGGAAGGGATAAGAACACCACGACGCTGTGTGCTCGTCCTCATCCCCATTTCCCCCCTCTGCAGCTCTCTCTCTCTCAATTTCTTCTTTTGACCCGAGAACCCTAGCTCGAAGGTGAGCTGGAGCCGGCGATTCCGTGCTCGCCTCGGCCATGTTAGACCACGGTGGAGACCGTCGTGCTCTTCTCGTCCGTTTGCCCCAACTCGCACTAGCGGAGAAGGTGAAAGAGCATTTTCCTATCCCTCTGATTTTGATGTTTGATAACAACACACTTATCGGTTTAATCGTGTGCTAAGTGTATCACAGGTTTGATAAGGATGTGGCACAAAGCTTGGCATATCAATGCCATTTGCGAAAAACCAATGTGCCAACCGGTAGTACCAGAACTACGACCGGTACTACCGCTTGGCACCGGTACTACTGGTTCCAGTACCGGTTGGCACCGAGCAAAACTGGCAAGGGTTTGTACTAGTCAGTACCACACGGTGCCACGGAGCGGAACTATCGGTCCGACCGGTAGTACCCCTTGATACAAGCTGTACTACCGCTTGACACGGTCGTACCGCTCGGAAGTACCGGGCCATACTGACTAACACTCACCCCTCTCCATTTTGGTCAGTACCAAGTGGTACTTGGGACCGGTACTACCGCCCAGACCGGTAGTACCGCGTCTCACGACCGGTAGTACCGCTTGGGGGTAGTACCGCAAGGGCGATACCGCCAAAAACTGAAGATTGCTGATGAACTAATGCACCACCGGTACTGGGTCCAGTACTTGACCGGTAGTACCGCTGGCAAGCGGTACTACCGCTTGAGTACTAGTACTACCGGTACATTAAATGCTCCAACGACCATATTTCGTGGAGGGGTATAAATACCCCTCCACCTACCTTGGGACAAACAGCTCAGCTCATTAAAGTCAAAGGCCACCATTGGAGTCCATTGGAGCAACCGAAATCTTCAAGATCTCCTCATCCCACCACCCAAAGTCCTTGATCTTTGGGAAATCGAAGGAGGAGGCCCCGATCTACTACTTCACCAAGAGAGATCTTCATTTGCCCCTCATTTCATTGATGGCCCCTTTGCTCTAGTGTTTTCTTGGAAACCCTAGTTCTTGTTTTGGTTCTTACAAGCTTGTCTTTGATTGCTTTGACAACTTGCTTGTATTTGGGAGCCTCCGATTAAGTTGCGGATGTGTGCCCCAAACTTGTAACGGTGCCGGCTTCCACCTTGAAGGTTGCCGATATAGTGGAAGGTGAATCGATCCCGTTGGAGTGAGATTCATCGGAGAACAAGGGAGGCATTTCGTGGCGTTGGTGGTTTGAAACCACCCCTCTCCAAACATAGACGTACTTCTCCTTAAAAGGAAGGAACTACGGGAAACAAATCCTTGTGTCTCCGCGTCCACTTTTTGGTTACTTCTATCCTTTACCGCACCTTACTTACTCGTTACTACTTTGTGTTGTGGTAGCTCTTACATAATTGTCATATAGGTAAATTCACCATAGTTGCATTATCTAGAGAATTTACCTTATTGTCAAACCTTAATTTGAAAAAGAAGAAAATTTGAAGTAGCACCTATTCACCCCCCCTTTAGGTGCCCATACGATCCTTTCAGAAGGCGTGAATCAACCCAATCGAACCCTCATTCCCGACGCTGTTCGTCGACCTCGCCGGCGTCTCCGACCGCGCCTCGCCAAACCAAGCACACTATCACGTTCCTGGTGAGTCACTGAATCTCCTAGTATGCGTAGATCTTTCGTTTGCTTCCTAAATCCACGCCACCGTGATCGGCCGCAAGCACCGCCGCATGAGCTAGTCGCCGGTTGACCTCTGGTGACCAAAAAAGGGCGGCGCCACCACCAATAGGTTCGCCTTGATCTCCTCTGTCCAACGAACCTAACCACAGCCCCGCGCACACACCAGATCGATCGATTGATCCTCAACCAGTGAGGATCAGACCGGCTGACATCATGCTCACCTCAGGTTCGAACCACGTCAGCGAGTTTGACCAGTCTTTGCCCGCGTGGCTGATGACATGGCCTTGGGCCCATATGTCATTGTGTGGGGGTAAAGACGGGGTCGGTAACAAACACATTTATTAAATCTGAGAGCTGAGGTGGACATAGGCCCACTGGTCAGTGACTAAGGCTAGCTCTAGGTGCAGTATAAAAAGTATTTCCTGTTTAAGAAATAGATAAAATGTTATAAACTTAATTATTAATATTCCAGAAATCAAATAAATGATTAAATCTTGTTTAATAAATAACTTTTGTTTTGTAATTCAGAAAAATGTGTATAATATATGAAAATTTGTAAAAAAAATAAAATCTACAACTTAAAATTATTATTAGATATTATTGTGTTGATTATTTAAATAAATATTATTTAATAAAGGTATTATAAGTAATAAAACTTTGATAATTCATATTTTAATAATGGAAAATGTTAAGAATATAAATAAATACCAAAAATATTGGAAAAATAAAAACAATATCTTAAAAACTATAAACATATATTCTTATTCACTTAATTAAATATTTGTTATTTATTAAGTAATTATAAAATTATAAGAATTGTAAAAATCATATCTTATTATTTATAATTCATAAAAAGAAATATAATATATCAAAATGATCACAAAAATAATACCTACATGATAAAAATATAATATTTCACTTTTGAGTTAAAGTAAAATTCAAATACTTTAATAACTCAAATTTTAAACTTATTTACTTAATTAATAATTCATATAAGAAATCAATAAAATCTGTTAATATTTATAAAATAAGTAATTAAGTTTAACAAATACTATTAGCTTTAAAAGTAATAATATGAAGTCATAATGGTATAAAACATTATAAATACCTTTTTATTAAATTATCTTCAACCTTAAGTAAAGATTATATTCTAAAAGGATTCCTATTCATAATAAAAACCTTAAAGAACAACTTGCGAATAAATTAGATCATTCCTATCTGCTTTAACCACCAGATTACAAAAACCACGACGCTATAATAAATCCAGAAGTAGTTAAGTAATATTATATTTTGGTTTATAAACTATGACCATTCATTTATAAAACATAAATGATACTACTCCATTATAAAATCAAGAAACCACCACACCAAGTAAAAGTATAACCATTTTTAAGTAACCTTAAGGAAACATTACCAGGTACACAAGATACAAATATTATAAACATTATACTTTTGAACTATCTTTGTTTTAAAGTTAACTTTAGTCTATAAGAATCTAAATATAACACTATAAACATTGTTATACATTTTATAGTTAACTTTGGTCTAAAGTAGTTAAGTTATAAAAACATCTCAAACCCAAACCATTTGAGCAAACATAAATAACATCGACCAAACTCAACTAACCACAAAGCTTGTTTAGACCTTAGAAGAGAAACCTTTTCTTTAAAGGTTATTCGTTTTGCCACTTCAAACAATATATGACAAATAATCAAGATCACATTACCTCATAATTCACTCATATACCTAGGAGCCATAACACTTAAGCTATCTATAAGTGACTCTACTTATAAAGTAAAGTTTGGAGATAAACTATTAAAGTGCAAACAATTTTGAATAGCATTCCATAGATATATATTTTATTGCTGCATAAATATGTGCTGTTCACACACACTCACAAGCCCTAATAATAAGCACAAGTATTAAACTCATCTAAAAGTACAAACACATTTCAAAGACATCATTTCTAGCATCTAAAACCTAGAACAACGTTATCCCCGGATTCGCGTTTAGAATGTGCATCACATTACTTATGCATAAAAGCATATTGCTTCTTTAAACATTAGTCCTTACCGGACCAATGATGCTGATTTCAGATTTTGGATCTTATACTAACTCGAAGACCGTGAGTGCATTATCTTGTAATCAGAGAAGGCAAGTTCACACTTGCTCATGGCCTTTGTTTATTTTCTGTAAAGTATTTTACAAACCTAGTGTTGTCATCACCTGCATTTGAAAAAGGTCAGAAAACAATATTTTCAATAATAATGTGAACTATTGGTTACTGATCTAGGGCGATCAGTTAATCTATTAAATCTGACAGTTGGAATACCACTGTTCAGAACTATATCACCTAGGACTTAACAACCAATATCGCCAGTGATTCTTGCGCCGTATATTACGCGTTAACCATGGGATTTGGAATGGGACAGAGAAGTCAGCTGTATCGTCTTCCTCTCGCATGAAGCCGAATGTGCAGGTCGTGGCTGTTATCCTTGTAGCGTGCATATTAATTGGTAATTCGTAGAGGATATGCAGCATATGGGTGGGAACCCTCATCGTCCCACGATAGTTCTGGCATCTAACGGTTTGTACAAACCATTGTCGCAATTCTTTATGTGGGCATGGTGTACACCAAGGAGGCATGCGAGGTCGCGAAGGGGGCAGTGATTAGCTTGGATCATCTTCTGGGCCCCGCATCAAGGAATTGTGGACGGGAATAAGCTGCCCGGTTGTGCAACAAAGAGTTGATCTCTCATGGGTAAAGTAACGCACCTCTGCAGAGTGTAAGAACTGTAACTTGTTACTCCTTGTTCAGGGAAGGAGCTGCGAACGCTGCGGGAAAGGAACTCCATGGAAGTTCTGGTAAACCCGTGAAAGCTGACGGACATAGCTTTTCAGAATAAAAGCAACCTTTGAAGAAATGTTTATGAAAACTTGCATTGCGTACGACCTATGGTCTGTGACTGTAGTTATAGTGCATCAAACACTCCTTTTCTAGTGAATTTGCTGAGTACGCTCGTACTCAAAGTATCTTCTTAACCCTTGCTAGATTCTGAAGCCAGGATTGACAACATCCACACCAAGTTATGCTCCAGGAATCTTCAACCTAAGCTAAAGCTCTTCAATGAAGTCAAGAAATTCAACATATATATCAACTCAAGTGAAGACGATGTTTCTGATTAGGTAGAAATATAATCTGTAGCCAAAGAACCTAATTCTGTAGTGTATGGCAATAGCAGCAATGCCAATTCCTTTGTTAAAATACTAGTCTTAATAGTATACTAGTTTTTGCGTTGTTCATCTTAGATTCTTCTCCGTATGAAGTTCTTTCTCTCTCTTTAACCTAGAGTGTTCTCTGAATCTTGTGTAAAGAGTGAGTTGTAACCTTTAGCCATGTATTGGACCCGCTGTGTTTCTGTTGTGCCATTCTGAGGGATGTAATACTAGTGAACGGTGTTTCATTGGTGTTATGTCAACGAACTATAGTATACTACATCATGCAGTGGTATGATGGGTCACCGCACAAACCCTAGCCGCCAGGCCCAATCCCCTCAGCTCGGCGACCCCCCAATTCTCACCCGTGAGCCCCTCCCCCAATCCCCTCGCCTCTTCCTCCTTCCCCGCAGCTCATGGTCTCCTCCTTCTCCCTTACAACCTCTCCTTCTTCCTGTGGTCAAGATGTTGGGTTGGGATCTGCTGCCCAAGGAGCACACACTCGCTCTGGTTGCTGGCGATGGCCCCTCGCCGTCCAAACCTCACAGGGGCGGATGGAGCAGGCAGGACGGCCGCGGTGGTGGGCACAGGGGCGGATGGAGCAGGCAGGACGACCGCAATGGTGGGAGGTACGAGGACCTATAAGATCATGGAGGTGTAGAGGTTCAGTTGCCAACGAACTGAGCCAAAGGGTGGTCACGTTGGTGGCGAAAGCAGGCGCTGCAGGGGAGGGCCGCTGCGACGCCCAGTAGAGTCCCTGGTACGGTATTTTTGGGTTTTTGTATAAGAGAATAATAAGTAAAGTAAAACAAACTGAATACATAAAGTAAGTGTCGCGTATATAAAAGAGATGTGAAACTGCAATGAGAAAAAGTGTTCTCGATGAGTAGCGGATACACCTCTAGCATTATAAAGGGTTTAAGGTAAAGATTATTATCATGAACATTGTCAACTATGTATGTATGGAAGGAACTCCGTAATTAGAAGAATAGGGAGCAACCACTACTCACATCATCCTCATAACCATAGCAGACAAGTACTCGACATCAATCGAATTACCGCGCTATTATGGGATTTTATCTCATAGGATGTATCCCATGGCATGGACAATGTTCCGTAAGTTTCCTAGATTCCCAAGTTGATACGTAAGGGGTGCTAACAGCTTTATACTGACCGTAAGTGCTAGCACACCTCCGTCTACCAACAATTAGTTCTCTCCATCAAGTACCCACAAGAGGCAAATATTGAGAGGTCGACTTCTCCCAACATCAAGATGAAGACAATCTAACACATGGTCACAGCGATGAATATCATAATAAACTTTATCTTATTTCAATTTCATGCTAGGGTTTCTCCATCTCACCAAGAACTAATGATCTACTCAGACATGGAGGCAATCAACATCATGGTAAAGATAATGGAATCTATCATAGATGAATAGTACTTATATAAATTCATAACGAGTATGGAAATTACAACAAGATCTAGACAATATGTAGATGAGATGGATGGAGATGGTGGTGATGCAACGGTTGATGATGAAGATCGATGCCTTAGCCTCCCAGATCTGCGTAGGGTGAAGATGGATCCCCGGTGGATGAGTTCCCCCTCTAGGTCCCTTACGGAGGTGAGGTTTCTATGATTTCTAGTCGTTCGGTATGTCGTATCCTTCATCCGATTGCACGGGTCGAAACTATTTGAAGAGGCGGTGACAACGCCAACTATATGGCAGGAACTATACCGCCGGAGAAAATCTTCCCGCCGTATAGTTGGTCGTTAAACCTACCGCCTCCTGCGATCACCTCGGGTTTTTTCTAGTGTTATTGATATTTCCTAAATTAGCGATTTACGCTGTTTTGACTTGTTTTCACTCCAATACAACTGGTCCAAGAATTGTATCCATCATGTCCATTATATGTCTTGATCCTGGTGAAAATAGACATAAAAGATGCGCACGAACACCGTAAAAATACCAAGATCCTACAACTATAGTGCAAAATAATAATATAAAACATGATTCAAATATGCACTCATCATGGAGCCGCAAGGACATTGTGACCTCGAGGTTAGCGTCGGGGCGTCTTCTTCATCCATGTTCCTCGCGGTTCGTTAACCGCTCTCGGTCTTTAAAGGTATAAATACCGTATCCTCTCTCATTACTGCATTACTAGTAGATAGATCTTGGACTTTCGGAGTTTGCCGCGTAATAATTTTTTTTATTTTCTGCACCAAACCCAAACACTTATGACCAGTTTTGTTGCAGGAAATCCTAAACGACTAGTTTCCCTCCTTGACTATTTATACCCCCTTTCTTCTCCATTGAGAGGTTAGTTCAATCTTCCATATCCTTTCTTTGAGCTCTCTCTCTACATTGTTAAAACACTAAAAGCTTGATGATCTCCTATTCTATCCAACCAAATCCGAATTCCTTTGGTAGAAAGCAAGAGGAGGTCCCGATCTACGTTTCCACCAAGCCAAAGTTCATTTTTCCTTGAGTTTATCGAGTTTTCTTGTTACTCTTGGGTTTGTGGGAAACCCTAGGCGGCTAGGGTCGTCCGGAGGCATTTGACTTCTGATTTTTCCCGTGGAAAGTTTGTGAGGGTTTGGAGACTACCTTAAAGTCTACCACGAGTAAGTGAGATATTTATTCGTGGAATAAACTCGGAGAAGAAGGTGAGCCTTCGTGGCGTTGGGAATTCCTTCATGGGACCTCACACCTCTCCAACGTGACATAGCCCCCTTTTCAAAGGGACTGAACATGAGAATACATCTTCGACTCCGCGTGCTTCGTTTATTCGTAAACCAAATCTCTTACTTGCGTTGTTTACTTTATGATAACCTTCATGTTTAAAGTATCTTGTATCATCATCTAGGTTGCCTCACCTAGTTTGTATTTAGGCACACATATTCTGCAAATCCTAAAACTTGCAAAAGATTATAATTTTTTGTAGAAACCTATTCACCCCCTCTAGGTTAACCATCTAACCCTTTCACCGCGTGATCGCATTCCCAGCCAAATTTGGTTTGAAAATGGATAGTCATCGACCGATCTGCACCGTTCGGTCTATTAAGGTCGCACCGGGGTCGTGTTCCCGATCCACGGGGCACGTTCATACAACTGTGGTCCATTTACGTCGACCCGATGGAGATGCACTTAAGCTACAGAAAAGGGGAGAAAGACTGGTTGAGACATCTCTCTCTTGAAATAGGTTTGTGTCCCGCTATATTAATATAGCAACCACTTGATACAACCGACATGATCGGACAACAACACAATCAAATCCAAAAGAAAAGAGGAGAGAAAGATAAGAGAGACAAAAGCCAACATTGGCAGATCGACAAAAATAAAGAAGGCTCGCAATCGTTGCCTTTTCCCACCATGGTCCTAGCACTCTAGATCGCCGTGTATCAAAGCAACACCTTCAATAAGAAAAACGACGATGATAACACTGCCCGGACTGGTCCTAGGGTTTCGCTCGATAAGAAAACGAAGAAGAGGTACTCTCGACACACTTCATGAAAGACCAACGACACCCGCAAATGTCATCGAGTTGGTGTCGGACAAGCCGACAAGAACTTCTTCGACCCCCAAAAAACCACAATCCGGATAATCATTTGCGCTCCCACCCAGTTTGTCATCCACTAGAAAGACTGGGCTGAGATATATGGGAAGCAGGGGTGCGCAAACCGCAATGCTTGGGCGAAGAAGAATCATGGCGTCTTGCTGTCTCGCCGATGATGTCCCCCACAGGCAGCCTGTGTTACTGATGCCTGTCATAATGCGGCATCAATTAGTCTTTCTGCGCAAGTTTACTTCCGAGATCCACAGCCACATGCACATGCCTGTAGCTTTTTCTCCAGAGAATCATAAGAGGGGATTAGTATACTCTACTCTACAGTCGACACTACACACTTGGTTCAAACAATGGATGATATCGGCACTGTACCAGCAGATTTTTCTAACAATTGACTTTACAGATCGCTCGCAGTAGCTGTCTTCTGTGGGCATGTGGACGTACATATTTGTTTGGCACTTCGCAACTTCAGAATGACACAATCTGCTCGAATTTGGTAGATCCTGTCGGCAAACCTTTCAGAATCTGTGTTTGAAAAAGGAACTGTTATCTTCTTTGTTTGGCATGGTGCTCTGCTTTTGCATTAAGATTAGGGGAGAAGATACAATCAAGGCTGAAAATCAGCCTAGAAGGAAGTCATGACAGAAATGGCGGGGAAAAAAAATCAAACTCTGTAACTAAAAGAAACTGTTATCATCTTTTGCTTTGTTCTCACAAAATTTCCAGCCGATGTTATGCTAAGAAGATCTGTGAAATATAACATTGCAAAAATCAAATGCTCCATGGGGGAGTTGGCAGAAGAGATATAGTGCCGCAGTAGGGACAAGAGAGACAACTAATTGCAGATAATTGCAAGAATCTGGACGACATAAGATAAGTTATCTGGTTCTCCTGTTATCACGGCATTCCTACCACTAGAACTTGAAGGGCCAAATTCCTTTCCTGTGCACATGGTTTACCTGCCCCAAAGTTCCTCTGCACAAAATACAAAAGTGTGCACAATGATTTCCGATAGCAAAAAGTCTCTCCATTCCTGCCAGCCTTACAATGGATAAAAGCAAATCACAACACAAACTCACCTGGCAATGCTTTGGTCACCGTGACAGATTTGAAACGTTTGTTATCTTTTTTCCTCGGCGAAGCAAGATCGTCACTGAAGGAATTCCAACTCACAAGCATCTGCCACGGGAGGTCTAGCACCTTGTTGGCCATGCAGAAGACAGGAAAGGAAACATCTAAAATGTCAGATACGAGCATCAACCTATTGCCTATCCAATTCATATTGCAGAATTAATGACAGGTACTGTAGTACATTTGACTATGTGAACACAACTTGAAACCCTAATGGCCGGTGAACTACAGGCCAAATGGCAATGAGCGTATAGAATAATTGAATTAAAATTTGTACATTGGATGGTTCAGTGAAGAGAGAACATGCTAGCCACAAGAAGACTACCTACTACATATTGTAAGAGAAGACAGGATCGTGCCCTTTACCTTATGTTATCTCTGATTCTCTAATTGTTTAAATTCTTGCAGCAGTAAATGTGTGAAGAATTCGAAAAAAAAAAAAGAAGGAAGGAATGTTCAGGAGGCTGCGTATAAATTGTCCGAGAGATGGATGTTCGAAGAAATATTGTTCCGCGAAGACCATGGCGAAGGAAGTTTACAGGCGGCCACACATCATGAAAGATTGAAAGGAGAGCACACCTCTTATTACTAGCACCAAGCAGACACAATGCCTTATATACAGTGTTATCAAGTGACAGTGGAGACCAACGCAGATCTGAATACTCAATCCTTAATCCTTACAAACCTTAACTCAATGGCAACTGAATTAGTTACTGATTCATTATTCTGAGATAGAACCCAACATAATAGAGAAAAATATGACAAACAACTCTAGAACTGACATACTGAATTCAGTGTCTAGTTTGTCATCACCATAAGCGAAAAATGCAACTGCAAAATTCATATAGACAAATGTTAGCTAATTTTAGAGTCGGTTGCACTAGAAATGCCAAAACTTCACTGGCAGGAGCACTGCCTTTCTATTAGCAGAAAAAAAAAAGAGGAGGTCCATCTGCATGCGCGTGTGCATGGCCAGCAAGGGGACTGTGACATGCTTAAAAAGCAAAGACCATATGGTGGGAATCCATGTTGCGCTGGCAATCATAAGCCAAGTTCATGCTAACAAATCTCAGACTCGCGCGAAATCTCTTAACAAAACGCCGATCGAACAGCAGGACGATCGGGGGGGGGGAAGGAATCATGGAAAGGAGAACCAGACATAAAGGAAAAAGGGAAAAGGAATGTGTGGACCTACAGAGAAGAAGGGGTAGCTAGCAGGCATTGCCTCTCGCCTCTCGGGTGACCGTATCATCACTCACTCGCGAGCTTTATGGAGCACATGGGGATCGGGGAACACAGCTACCACGCAGAATTATAAACAGAGGGTCCCACTGGCGTACCAACCGCCAGTGACCTGGAAGAAAAACTCAGGGAGTAGTGAGTTCCACGCTGTAATGATGTGCTCGATTGGATGTGGTCAAAGTCCAAGCCACTCGTAAGAGATCTGCAATTCTGCTAGTAGTACCTGCTAAGTATAGAAGTTTCAGACTGATTGCTTTGATCAGCCAGTTCAGTTCAGTAAGACACCGAATGTGTACTTGCAATTGCAAGTGCAGTGCAGTGCAGCGCAGGGCAACAGAGACTTTTTTTTGGCGTATAATGCTTCAGCAGACAAAGGATTGTGAACCTTGCAGTCGAAGCATTGTCATCAAGCAACTGCTCTATAGGAGTTGTATTGACTAATACTCCCTCCGTTTTAAAGTCAAACTATGTAAAGTTTGATCATGTTTTTTTGAAAAATATATTAATATTTACAACATGAAATTCATACTGTTTGATATATCATGAAGTATAATTTCACATGGTATCTATATAATATCATAGTTTTTTATATTTTTTCTAAAAGTTTGGTCAAACTTTTTGTAGCTTAACTTTTTTTAAAAAAATATAAGCCTTAAGTTTTGGAGTTTTGGAACGGATGTAGTAGTTGCGATTAAGTAACCCCTTTAACTATATCAATTTGATCCAAATTTGATACGCAAGGGATATCCCATAAGAGATACTGAATAGACTCTTCTGGGATGTCACTTCTCTCTCCTTGTCCTTTTGCTCCAAGGTTATCATTTCTCTTGATATTGTGTATTAGCACGGAGACTGAGGGTAATTGATATCGTTTTGATATTATTAATGAATCGGCTTTGTCGAGAGAAAAAAACATTTCCATTGATGTTTTGTGTTATCTTCTTTTTTTCCGGTGTATCCATGATGACAGGCTTGCTGTTACGAACTGCTAGAAAAACTTACATTATGAAATGAAGTTAGTAGTAGAGTATTACTGCAAGTTAACCATTTCAATCCACATCTCAACCCCGTTTCTTCCATTGAGATGTTGTAGAAAGACCATTTGCATTGAGGCGCCTCTCAGCAGGTTTTTCCTCCAAACAAGGCTTTTGTTCCATTACATTAATATTGCAACCATAGTACAACCAACCATAATGCTGCGGGAGAGCGGCACAATTCAGACCAAAGGAAAAGAAAGAGAAAGAAAAAGAAAAAGGGAACAAATGCCGGCATGGGGCAGATCGACGAAACGAAAATGATCCAGAACCGCTAGCTGCCCTCTCCGAAGGTCTTTTTTTTTTCGGATGGCCTAGGTTCTGGAAGTTCGTCATCCCTATAGTCATGTCCTCCCATTTTCAACAGGTCCGCACAGCCTCACCGAAAAGCAGGCCGTAAACCAAGTAGTCAGCATATATTGGATGGATTTAGGTCTGCTGAAATGGTTGTTACGCATCAGAAGTTCGTTGCACAGCCTGCTACTCTGGAATCTGGCCGTTAGCACTTACTCACAATTCGGACAAGCGTGCACTTCCCGACCATGCGAGCTAGCTAGTAACCCTTGAAAACGTACCAATCGCAACGATGATTGTCCATAAGTTAGTCATTTCTCATTCTGCCCTTTCGGGTCGCAGCGTCATCTTCGAGCGAAATGGGTGTAAAACAGGCTGGTTTAGACGGATTTGATTTGCAGCTGCGGTTCGAAAATCAGATTCTGTTTTTAAAACCATGCATGCAGATGCATGTCCTACTCTCCACGTCAAGCTCCCAGCTTTTGAACAGAACCATGGTGGGCACCGCATGCCCAACAAACACCATCATATATATCTCTTCGCGCGGCGCGCGTAAGTTATAACGACAATCGCCAGCAATGTCGCTGGAGCAGCCGGTACACCGACGCAGCAGCAGCGGCAGCATTGTCAGCCTCGACCTGGGCGGCGGCGGCGCGATCCGCCCCGGCACGCTGCTCGACGAGTACGAGCGGCTGGCCATCGAGGCCCAGCTCAGTCGCGCCGTCCTCAGGCGGAGCTACTCCGAGCCGAGCCCGTCACGGGCCGCTCGCCGTGCCAAGAACGTCGTGTACAACGAGGAGGGCGAAGGGCGGTCAACCTGCGAGCCGCGGGCGCAGAGGTTTTGGTTGCTGGCGGCCTTGAAGCGTGTCTGCTGCTGGCTGGGCAACGCGTGGTCCTGGCACGACGGCCGGAACGGGGAGCAGCCGATGCCGCAGCCGCCGGCGCCGGCGCCAAGGGTGTGCCTGCTTGACTACCTTCGCTAGTTGGATGCCGTCTGTGTGTTGATCATTTTCTTGTGTGACATGATGTAAAGAAGATCCAGAGTAAAGTTCGTGTAATGAGAATGTGATTGTGCGTGATCGAGCGCCGTGGATTCCAGCATCAGCCGTCGCGGCTGACACGCAAAGCGAACTTGGCTCTGCCAGTGCCTCTGTGTAGCCATGTGCCACGTACGTACCCTACACATGACGGTACATATCTGGCCGGCATGAATCCGGCCGGCCGTATGGCTCACCTATTGGCTTGCCAGTTGCCACGGATCATCAACTTGCATTGCCGGGAACGCGAAGAACGGGCGATAGAAGACGATAGCGCACGGTGTTGCACGCGTACGTGCGTGCCGGCCGCGCCCGAGTAGGCGGAGTCCGCATCAGCAACTCGCATGGCGGCAGGTGGAGCGCAAGGGAAGGCCACTAACCTGATGCGGCGATCGACGGCGGTATTAGAGTATCTCTAGCAGCACACAACGTAATCGAGAAAATAACCATTATTTTTCGGTTTCTCGTGTTAAAAATGGCCAAAACAGACGCCTCAAAATCGACCAAACCAAAAAAAAAAAAAAATTTCCAAGAAAACACCTAAACCCTAAACCCTAAACCCTAAACCCGAATCGAGAAAACCCAGTTTTCGAGCCCGACCTGGACCCGAACCCTATCCTCCGTTTTCGTTGGCGGGAGGAAAGTTTCAGCCGCGCCATTCCCCGCCGCCACGCTCGATCTCCCGTCCCCGCCCTTCCCACCTCCGTCGAGCCCCACCCAAGGCCACCATGGACGTCCAGCTCTGGCGAGGTCGCGCCGACGCAGGCGACCCCTCCGACGGGTCTGCCAGATCTGACAGCCAACACCGCCGTCGCCGGTCCCCCAGTCGAGGCTGCTGCTGTGACGAAGCAGAAGCGACAGGGCTCCGTCCTCATCCAGGATGGCACCGTGGGCGCTCCGGCCTCTCCCGCCGGTCCCGCTGCTCCCCACGCTCAAGTGAGTGTCGCCGCCGCCTTCTAGTCGAGGCCGACGTCGGGCAAGGTGAAGAGAGCGGTCGCGAAGCGGAAGGCAGACCCCTGGAAACCATCCGCCGTCGCGAAATCTGCCAAAACGACCTCGGCTAGCCAACCTAGGTATGAACGATTCCCCTCCCCCTTCCGCCGCCGCCAATTGCGTATACAATTGATTCGAATTCACGCTTATACATCGATTTGCATGAGGTTCCGACCTCCTACGTCGATTTGTTGAATAACAATGTGGTGAACATCGACACGGCTCCGCTCGACGGTTATGAAGATGAGTTGGATGGGTCACAAATTTACAACGAGGCCATGGTGGTGCTTTGGCAAGTGGTGGTGGCAGTGATGCTTCTCTTCGCTTCGATGCTTAATGATCATCATGGGTTGTGGTGATGATTCATATTTTAGATGATGTTCTGCGACGTGGTAGCGAGATACTTTGTTAAATTTGCTTAAAACTTGATGATTGTTGCGGTTGAACGGTCGGATTTATTTAAATTCTGTCATTTGTGGTTTTATTTTACTTTACGGTTTCGTATCTTTTTGCCCTATTAGAAACCGTGTGCGTGAAACTGTAAAAAAGAAATATTTCTTTTTCTGGTTTGGTTTTGAGCCTATTAGCGTTCACGTGTTCAGCTCAGCATGCGTTCTGGATGTTTATGCGCACACAGCCCAACAATAAGAAGATAGCCCACTTTATTCCAAAAGCCCGAACTGAAAGGTCCTGAGAAGCCACTCAGAAAGGCATAACGATGCTAGCTCTGATATAAAATGTTAGTGCGCACACAACCCAACAATAAGAAAAGAGCCCATTTTATCTTAAAAGTCCGGACTGAAAAAGAAAAGAATCTCTCACTTATAAATTGGGTGTGGCCTGCTCCATAAAGCGCGCTCAACAGAGTGTCCTCGCATGAGCAGACACGATCTCCCCGATCAAATCATACCATCCGACGTTGGTTCTCGTTAGGTTAGATCCAAACTCCAATCATGGTACCCAGGGCCTTCCGTGGACCTTCTGATCTGGTCGTGCCCTTTACAACCTGCACACGATCGTAGAAGGAAACACGGCAAGTGGCGCCAGGCGAGGCAAAGGAAGCTCCATTCCGGTTGAAACTTCAGGCCATGTCTGCAAACACGGTGCTCTTGATTACGCTCAGCCACATGTTCACGGAATTACACTTGGTTCTGTTCGTCAGCCGGCCGTCACAGCCCAGAACAGTCAAAAAATTCGGTACTGCCCACAGACTCTGGCGACCACTGACCAATCACCAACAGTGGACACGAGGAAAACTAAAACGTTGTTTGTTTGGCAGTACTCCATCCGTTTCAAAATATAAGATGTTTTAACTTTGTCAAGCATATGTATCTAGACTACTTTTAGTATATAGGTTCACTCATGTTTAGAGTGAATCTACACACTAAAACAAGTCTAGATACCTTCTCTTTACAAACCTAAAACATCTTATATTTTAAAACAGAGGGGTAGGAGACTAGGAGTAGAAGAAACGGAGCAATAGTGTCCAGAGCTTCGGAGGTCTTGCGCTTGTATGTTCATACGTAAATGCAGCTACAGACGACCTGACGATGAAGTGGGAACAAGCAGATCTGGTACTACTTTTGCCGTGGAAGATGGTACACAGTTTCTCTTGACAATTACCATAACAGTCCATTCTACAAACATTACATCATCATATAGTACTCCCAAATTAAACATCACTATAGTGTTTGGATTAACAAGAAGACAGTTCAGTATAACTTAAAAGAGCGTAAGGCAGCTCAAGCATAAGATCAGCTTGGCTGGACAAGTGAGAAACTTTAGATATAAAAACAATCGATGGAGACTGGTCACAGTCAACAACTGCAACGATGGGAGCTGAACTTTCCACAGACAGGAATTCAACACCTCTTAACTTCTGAAAGAGTACACTTCATTATGAACTGCCACATGCTGCTAATTGACAGAACATTCACTAGGCTAGACTAGGCATCCAACACAAATGTTTGACGGCAAACGAATAAACGACCGGACAACCCCAAGTTTATTCCATAATGAACGCTACAACGCCCACCCAGCACGCTCACCGCTTCCATCCAATCGCAGAAACAAAAAGTATCTACAAAGCTGGTTCTATCTACACTTCACTCTGCCCTTCTCAGCCAGTACTACCGAAGGGGGTAGTAGTACGTACATACAGAAAGCCACTTACTCGTCTTGCAATATTATCACATTGCACGAAAATCACTATTGCTAACAAAAGCAACAAATAAACCAAGGAAAAATCGGCGATATGGACAGTCAAAAACCCTCGACGCCAGGCCTCCGCAGGATATTCGGGGGCGATTTCTTGACCGAGCTTACCCTGGGGTAGTCCAGGGTAACGATGGCCGAACAGGTCCTTGGAGGAAGCAGCGCGGACGTGGACGATCTTGGAGAGACCAGGTGGTGGTTACGCGAGGGCGGCGACGGCGAGAAGGTGATGACCGGATGCTGAGGGACAATGCCGTTGAGGCTCGTAGATTTTAGCATCACTTTTCTTGGCGCGGCGGACGGTTCTTGCAGAGGGTATCGGCAGGGAACCTTTATGTCCTGGACGCTTGCGAGGGACTCCACGACGGCCCTCATTGTAGGCCTCTCTGACGGATCCCTGTCGAGGCACTTTAGGATGATGTCTGCCACGGTCCGAGCAGCCTTGGTGGGGAAACGTCCTTTTATACGGGGATCCATGATGAGGGATAGACGACTGTCATCAGTGAGGAAAGGTCTGCTCCACTTGACGATATTACGTTCTTCTTTGGAGGAACGCACGTCAAGGTTCTTCCTTCCTGTTATTAGCTCGAGCAAGACGACTCCAAAGCTCCATACGTTGCTCTTTGGAGTCAATACACCTTTCTCCAAGGTTTCTACCGAGAGGTTTTTAGCGACCTGTCCAAGAATGACATCCCGGTAAGCAACACAGTATCGATAACTAAATGAATATAATGTGATAGATTGATGTCATTTCCATGTTTTACTGCAGTTAAAACCATGTACGACAGAATCCATGTAACCTCAACAGTATAAATGTGGAGGAACATGATGTATGAACATATAGAACAAAATGATAGTACAATGCTCTGTTCAAACTCGACGGATAACTAGAATTTCTGCGATGTTTTCAAACATGAACTTACCATAGATACACTAGATCTTTCCTCCTCAGAGTTGAAGCCAACACAACCATATCCTGATAGCTTTGCAGTGAAATCTTTCTCTATTTGGATGTTTGAAGTTGAGAACTCATCATACATTGCCTGGGAAAAATAGAAATAAATATTAAATATGAATAATGACGACCAGGCCATGTCCAAGAGAGCATGGTAAATTTAAACAGTAACTTTTTTAGCATATAAAACGGACATTAGGATACCTGAAAGGGTCCTTCATCGTGTAGGAAAGCTAGACCTTTAGCAGCACCCAGGGCAACCTTCAAACGTGTAGACCAGTCCATGAAACGACCATCAGGTCTTCCAAAGAGTAACCTGTCTAAACTTCCATGATGGAGCAGCTCATAGACCAACATCCTTTCACTAGATTCTTCTTTTGCATGAAAGCCGATTAGTTTACATAAATTGGGATGTTGAAGTGATGCCAGCGTATTAACTTGCATTTTAAATTCTTTGAAACTCTGCAGAATGATGAAAAGTATGTTGCATCAGTACATGTTTAGTTAAACTGTCAATATTACAACAGGATGATCCAAAAACAGAGTGGCCTTGTGGCCCTGGCATGTGGGTACCATTTACTCTAAGTCGGTAAAAGTATCCAATTTGTCTAGAAGCTGTAACCAACTAGCTATAATTCACAGATGTTGTGGTCCTAAGTCGTATTTGCAAAATTAAAATCAATATATTTCTACTAGGGACAGAGTTGAATCATATTTTAATGTATACCAGTAGCACACATGCCTAGATGTAAACAGCATGCCACTCTAGCCTAAGTTCGGCTTTGAAACAGAACATATACTGCAAAATGGTGCTATATTCATTCAGTGGATAGGCAAAATTCTCCAAGTCATCACAAAGAAAGAGAACAATTAATAAGTGTGCCAGAAAGTGTGCTGGCACTTGGCAGCCAGCCTAGCAAAACTGTGGGGGCAATCTGCATGGCTCAAAATTTTGCAACCCTATAAACATACATCCAAAATAAGAAGACAAAATACACCATTAAAATTTACATTTAACAGTACCTGATTAGAGGGGAGTAATCGAGCTACTATTGCTTCCATCGTCTTCGGGACAACAAAATCATCCCTAAAGGATGCCTTGTACGATGTCGAAGTCAGAGTTTCTGAGACACATTGAACACCAGAAAACCACTGGCAAGCAGATGAAATCTCCTCATAAGAGAAGTTCTTAAGTCCATCATGTCTCTTTGGAGGCAGTGGAAGAGGACCTGAAGTCTCAAGTGGTCCGCTTGCGTTGATAGCTTTGAAGCTGCCAAAGTTCCTCAAAGAACTCCCTTCTGGTGAGGGAAGAGGAAGAGGCAACGGGTTTGAAAAACGATGCGCCTTGATAGCTCCTCCCTTACCCCTAGAGTCATCCTGGTCATCAAACTCAGCATATGGAAGGCCATCCTGATCAACCAGAATCAGGCTTGAAGGAGCAGACAACACGCGTGCTCTGCTGTGAGAAACTCTATTTGCCGATTGGCAGATCTTAGACCTGTTCCTAAAACTAGGAGGAGCTGACTGCAAAGATGGTACATGAGCTTCCGGCTCCGGAAGTCTCAAAGATGTATCCCTTGCATCGGCATGTTTCTTGCTGGCAACAAGAGGGCTTTTCTTCTTCCTAGACCTCAGACCAGTAAAGCAACCCATCATATATACACCCAGGAGAAGCTGCTGCAGAATTTCAAACAGATTGCTGAATTAGTACATATATTACAAAAGTAACTGGTCCTGCATTGCATCACAGCAGTTAATCGTTGGCAACACAAAAAAAGGTTGTGGTGCACTACTGTTGCTTAAAGCTAAATCCAGTACACCGAAGGTGCAAAAGGCACCAAGGCTTTGCACGAGCAGCCAACTTAAGTATGATTTCTTCCATTCAGTACAGCACCTCTCAATTGATTAATTCGAACCTAAAAAAATTACTGATGGAGAACTCACCCGATCTATCCAGACACAAACTACTTCTTTCCACTATGTGAATTAACTCACCCGATCTATCCAGACACAAACTAGGACCAAATATACAGGAGCTGGCTTGTTTGATGCATTGGTCCACAGACAATACATTCAATTTTTAAACACCCTCCATTATTAATATTTTAGTCTCCGATACAACTTCACAGAAATCGCGCATGCCTGCAACTACTACCGACGGACGGAGTTGAATAGTCAGAGCACTCACCTAATCTAGCCAAATTAACAATCTCGGTCAAGAGACCAACTAAAACAGGCTACCTTGCCCATCTAAGTAATTGACCCCACCAACCCAACCAAGAACGCAGGCGAATTAACTGGAACATTTGACCAGTATATGCGAACGCAATGAGCTGCAGCTCATGGAAAACTAAAAATTGCGACCGCATCATCATATTTCTCGCTTACTCCTACATGCATACCAAATCTCAAGTTCGCATTTCCCTACATGGCTGCATCTACATAATGCATGGAGGGCGGACAGAGAAATGGTCAAACAAACCAGCGGAACTCTGAACTTGACAGCTCGGGATTAGCCCAATGGATAGAGATCTAAGCAGCGGCTGGACTCGCAGCAGAACCAAATCAAGAGAGGGCTCAAGAACATCCCCCGGACAAGCAGAAAGAAGAACCAAGATGGGAACCAAGAGCGCAAGATCGTACCTGGACGAAACAGTTTGCGGCGGAAAGCGCTTCGGCGCCTGCGAATGGGAGGGAGATTCACCCGCTGCTCGGGTAGGGACTGGAGTCTAGGACGGGAGGAGGACTACGAGGGGAGACGAGGAGAGCAAATGGTAGGGCAGGGATATAGTAGGAGCGAGAGAGGGGGGAGAAAAGTAAAGAATGGAGGTTAGAGGAGAGGCGGGGGTGGAGTAAGAAGAAGAGAGGGTGGCACTGGTCAAAGCCGGAGATATTGCGATAGCAACTCCGAGGCAGCATTTTACAATCCACCCCTGCTGATGCCGCATTTTCTAAACCCCCTCTTAATTTGCAGCCACAAAATTATTTTGGTGCCTTTTCAACCTGACTTATCCTCAAGTTAAAAAAAACTGACTTATCCTTCTACGAAAAACAATGTTACTACTATTACTCTCTGTTTCCCTGTCTATATGCTGAAAACCCGACCATTTTCCTCCCATCCTCACCTGCAGTGGCATAATCCCACCCTTCCACGCGTTACCACACACTACATTGCACAACATGGTAAGTATGATGGCTTTTGTAAAACCATCATCATAGTTTGCACCAACAAACTTTTAGAGTTTTCTTTTTTGGACTTGATTGAGGTATCATAAAGAAGTTAATACTATTACCACCTATTTTCTGGTTAATAGGTCTGAGAAGAAATTCTCCAAAACCCGCAAGGAAACGCGACATGAGTGTCGCTTATCCTTTCGTCCACATATGCATCCCGCGAATCGGCAATTATTGCATTCAACGATCGAGTTGATCCTGGTTTGACCATAGCACAGTAAAAACGTAATCTAATAGTTGTGTGTTACAAGTTAATTTACGAGTGATATTAATTCACGGCAATACCGAAATGCTTTTCGCCTGGAGTTTCCGACTTTGGAGAAAATCCACAAGGAAAGGCGCCATTTGCATCGCATCCTCCCCTCCTACGCATAGTGGCATAATCTCATCCTTCCACGTGTTACCCCATACCATTAGCTGAAATTTATCGCATGTTGCAATCCTTCCTTTCCTAGTTAACCCGTTGCACAATATGATAAGTATAATGACTTGTTAAAGAAAATAGCCCACACTTGTGTTATTAATTGTTGGTCTTCTAAAGAACCATCTTAGTTTGCTCCAACAAAATTTGGAGGGAGGGAGGATGGGCTTCACATATCACAAAAAAGATTCTTGTACTCCCTCCGACACATATTAGTTGGCTCCAATTTGAACGTATCTATCATAAAAACTTGTCCAGATACATCCAAATTGATGTCAAGTAATATGGGTCGGAGAGAGTATCACCACTTTTTTCCGGATAATTGGGCAGCTAAGCGAATTTCAAAAATCCGCAAGGAAAGGCGCCATGTGCGTTGTCTTATCATTTTCTCCACATATGCATCCTTCTAGTTGAAATTTATTGCATGCAACAATCAAGTTGTTTCTGGTTTTACCATCACACGTTATGATGAGTGTGATGGTCGAAAACGTAAGTTAATAGTTGTGCGATTACAAGTTAATTAATTACAAGTAAGATTAACTCACAACAAAACTGGAATACTTTTCACCTTAGAGTCTTCAACTTTGGAGAAAATTACACAAGGAAAGGCGTCACTTGCATCGCCTCCTCCCCTCCCACACGCAATGTCAAAAACCCACCCCTTCCACATGTTACAATACACCGCTAGCTAGAATTGATTGCACGAGGGAATCCGGTCTTTCATATTTAGTCCATCGCGTAATTTGAGAAGTGTGATGGACTTTTGAAGAACAAGTCAGACTAGTTGTGTGTTATAAGTCTTCCAGACAACCATCTTAATTTGAAGTGATAATTTTTTGGGGCAAAAATATTCAAGTATATTACCCCATGTATCCCGGTTAATAGCGAAACTAAGCAAATTTCCAAAAAATTGCAAGGTAAGGTGCCATGTGCGTTGTCTTATCCTTTCCTCCATGTAACCATCCCGCCTAGTTCGAATTTACCACATGGTACAATTGAGTTGTATGTTCCTGGTTTGACCATCACACGATACAATGAGTGAGATGGCTGAAGACATAGCCCCATACTCGTTCTTTATAAGTCAACTAATTACGGGTGTGATTAATTCACAAAAAAACTTTGAATGCTTTCATCTTGAACTTTTATACTTTGTAGAAAAATCAGCAAGGGAAGGCCTCATTTGGATCGCCTTATCCCCTCCTATGTGTAGTTGCATAATCCCACACTTCCATGTGTGGCCGCATGCCGCTAGCTAGAACTTATTACACATAGCAATTCATCCTTTCCTTTCCTACTTAGTCCATCGCACAATATGATAAGTGTGATGGTATTTTGAAGAACGTAGACTAACAATTGTGTGTTATGGGCCTCCCAAAGAGCTATCTTAGTTTTCCCTTTGCAGCAACGGATTCTTTTAGGAGTCAAGGTGGAGGAGAGGAGGAGAGGTTAGGGCTTGAACGTATCACAAAAAAAATCCTAGTATTACCCCTATTTTTAGGTTAATTAGAAAGCTAAGTGAATTTCTGAAAAAAATCCTAGAAAAGGCGTTATGCGCGTCATCTTATCCTTTCCTCCACTTAAGCATCATGTTATTTGGAATTTATTGCACATAACAATGAGTTGTTCCTTGTTTGACCATCGGCACAATAGGATATGTGATGGCAAAAACGTACCTAATAGTTGAGCACTACAAGTCAATTAATTATGAGTGGGATAAACTGGAATGCTTTTTATCTTGGAGTCTTCCAGTTTGGAGAGAAATATGTGTTTTAGGAAAATATGAGCATGGAGAAAAGCCTTTTGCCGCTGAATGAAGGTCTTTAGTCGGCTAAGAAGACATAATATGACAACTATTTTGCTAGTCCTGGAGATTGGGGAGATGATTTTTTCATCCATGTTTCTAGAGGTCCATGTGTTTTCTCTTGTGTTTCGTATAAACCGAGAAGAATATGATAACACTCGTAACAGTGTGCAAATAGTGTAACTAGCTAGGTTTGTGAACATTTTTCTGGATAGACCTTAAGTTCCAATATGTTCTCCCCCGAGTGGCTTGATCTAAGACTATTTTTTGTATTTCGTTTGATTATGATAATTGTCGTGCTTATCGACAATTTATCCACAATAGATTTCAAATACGGTAAGCATGCTACAGTTAAACTACCACAAACTAACTCTAAAGTTGTATCTGGATGAGAATAGATAGTTTCCCTACCTCACAGTTTCCTAATACTTAATTTTTTTCTACAAACAAGGCGGTACAACATAGATTCATGCATATGACACGTAACACCTATTGGACACTCCATTGTATAATTTCAAGGATGATTAGATCACCAGAAACAACTCACTATCGACATATACATTTCACTTAAAGAATAGTTTGTTCTACTTGGACACGCATAACATCAAACATAAAGTTTGATCCTCAGGCACAACAGTCTTCACTAAAAAGTAAAAAGTAAGATCAACTCTAACAGATTCCTCCAAAAAACTTTATAATATTTTGTAATAACCTTTAGAAATTCCTTAGAGATTTTAGATCCATATGTCTTTGTAGGTTACTTAAAGCTATAACTTTTACATTTCTTCTCTCATGTCCCCTCTTAGTATGTGTAGAATTAGCTTCCTTGAAAACCCGTTTTGACTCTAATTGTACACCAATATAATTCAATTTTTTTCATGCTTCAACACTACAAGAATGGTTTAAATTTTTATTTTTTATTTTCTAAAATTCAAACATGAAATACAGTCCAAATGCAACAAAATATCCAAATAAACACAAAGTAGCACCAAAAACTGTTTTCCATGTAGCTTCCACTGATACTTAGCAAAATCCTCTTGACGTTGTTCATGTGAATGCCGACTTTAAGCGCTCCTATACTCATCAAGAAATGTTTGAAGTATGTTCATGTTCCTACAAGGTCTAACCGTTTGGACAACATGGTCATACTCGTAATCCACCTGCGTGTCCCTATCGTTCTCTATGATCATGGTGTGGAGGATCATACATGTTGTGATTATGTTTTTCCAATGTCCTATTGTCTAGAAACAAGATGATAATTCACAATTGCAAACCGAGATTGCGCCACACCGAAAGCTTGTTATATGTTTTTTCGACAAGATTTTCTTAAGCCTTGGCAAATTAGATTTTATTCTTACATCGAGGCTTTGAAACTGTGTTGATGGAATTGACCATACATAATAGATTTCATAAGCTAGATGGTAGCCCTTATCATAGTCATGCTCATTGACCCTTCAGTTGCATGTAGAAACATCATGGTTATATAGCCTAACAAAAAAAGAGGACATCTCTACAAGACATTGATGTCACATTGAGAGGCAAGCATCCCAAAGTCGCAATGCAAAAACTACAAGCCATGAGAGAAACCCACTTCAAGCTTAATATTAGGATCTCGATCATGCTCAATACTAGCCATGCCGACGGTACTACACCATCTATTCCCCGAAGAATCCCTAGTTACACTCTCGCTTCACCCATTGTCAAAAGACTTCTCTTTTCCTTGGCATTGGGTTCCCTTAGATACTCAACTCAAAAGACCTTTACCACTTCTCCGCAAACTTTCCTCACACACTTAACATTTGTGTATTGTCCAATGTGAAGGTACTAATTAGTGTAGACAACAAGAATACCATGTGTGGTCGCGCACATTGCCACCAATACCTTATAGAAAGCACTAAACCCAAGCTCCCAGTTGCATTCCTATGCACATGGAGAGATTTTTGTTATTTTATCGACAATGCACACAAGAGCTCCCATAACAATCGAAAGAGAAACCAAAATAGGATACACCCAAGGTTCTCCACAAAGTAGTCAATCATGATATGTGCATGGTCGGCCATTTTTTCCCAAGGAATCTTCACAACCCCTAGATGAAAACCTGAATGCTCGCTCCTCATGTTCCCCTATATCTTCTAGTGAGTTAGCATCAATGCATTCTCCTCCAAGTTATCGTGTTTGAACAAATTACCATCAATGAACCCTCAAAATACTCACAATGAAGCTCATCTATATGAGTTTGAATTCAATTTCATATACTTGAAACCTAAGATGTTAAGTATAAATGCATAATATGGTCCAAAAAAAATTATCGAGCATTGCATCAAACACCTTATGGGCAGTCATTGCCATCTGAGTCGGGGAAAGAAGGTCGGAGGAGGATCCTCCGTAGGAGGACAAGAGAGAGAGGGTTGATGTCTACGCACTTCTATTCTTGTAGACATTTGTTGGGCCTCCAAGTGCGGAGGTTTGTAGAACAACAACAAGTTTCCCTTAAGTGGATCACCCAAGTTATATCGAACTCAAGGAGGAAGTGGTCAAAGGTATTCCTATAAAGCAACCCTGCAATCAAGATACAAGAAGTCTCTTGTGTCCCCAATACACCTGTTAGGTGTATAGGTGCACTAGTTCGGTGAATAGATAGTGAAATACAAGTGGTGTAGATGATTATAAGACAACGGTGCCAGAAAAGAGCTTGACGGCATGGAAGAGACTGGAAGCAAGCAAACATGCAACAGATCTAACTGTGAACGGTGTTTCAATATTTAGAAACAAGGCCTAGGGATCATACTTTCACTAGTGAACACTCTATCGTATAAATATATTCTCTTCATGATACTACTCTTAACTACTCTCCGGTTGGATACTCTAATCCATGGTTGGGCTATAACAGCACACCTTAAAGTCCGCCTTACCGAATCTAGATAAACCCATACTGTCACCTTGAGCGCTGGATGATTCCAACAAACACCACAATTTCATAAACACATCCAACTCCAAATATAACTCATGACAAATATATATCTAATCTAGCTTAAGTGCCACACATGGCGTGCACGCTGTCACTTTCACACACAAGGGGAAAACATAGGTCTATTAAAGCACGATGAGTATTTATGTAGACTCTAGCCTAAGTGCCACCAAGGCGTGCACACTGTCACTTTCACACACGTGGGGAGAGCCGGAGATCTATTAAAGCACTTGAGTAGAACAACCATTGCAATAAACACGATCCAGATATAATGTTCATGCTCAACGCAGGCACATAATAACACTTATTAAGGTTTAAAACTAATCCCGAAGGTAAAACTAAGGAGAGCGTGCCGACGGCCATCACATCAACTTTTGATCCATTGCCAACGCGCTTCGTCACCTCATCCCTTGATAGCCGCCGTCTATTCCGTAGCTCCTGTTTCGAGTTACAAATATTAGCAACTGAACCAGTATCATATACCCAGGCACTACAACGAGCGCTAGTAAGGTAAACATCAATAACATGTATATCAAATATACCTTTAATGGTGCCAGCCTTTTTGTCCGCTAAGTACTTCGGACAGTTGCGCTTCCAGTGACCCTTGTCCTTGCAATAGAAGCACTTAGTGTCCGCCTTAGGTCCAGACTTGAGCTTCTTCTCAGCAGGGGCAACGCGCTTGCCGCTGCCTTTCTTGAAGGATTTCTTTACACCCTTAGCTTTCTTAAAGCTAGTGGTCTTGTTGACCATCAACACATGATTATCTTTCTTGATATCCACCTCCGCAGCTTTCAGCTTAGCGAAGAGCTCAGTGATCGTATCAGTGGAACCAATTTGATTGTGAGTAACTACAAAACCTTTGTAGCTAGGAGGGAGTGATTGCAGAACTCTGTCAATCTTGAGCTCTTCTGGGATCTTGCAGTCCATTTGCTCAAGACGTTGAGTGTAGCCCGACATCTTAATGGCGTGATTACTAACAGAACTCCCTTCCTCCATCTTGCAGTTAAAGAACTTCTTAGAGATCACATAACTCTCAGAATGGGCCTGAGTCTGAAACATGGTTTTCAGTTCCTCAAGTATCTCAAAGGGCCCGTTGAACTCCTCAAAACGATTTTGAAGTTCCGGTTCCATAGCAAACAACATGGTACTCTTAATCACTCCATAATCATCTTTGCGTGACTGATAAACAGCTTTTTCATCCGTCGGCGCATCAGTAGCAGGGGCATCACCTAGCGATTTCTCAAGTACATAGTCCTTTTGTCCGCCAGCGAGAATGATTCTCGGATTGCGGAACCAGTTGGTGAAGTTAGACCCATTGTTCTTAAGCTTTTCTTTCTCAGCAAAAACGTTGAAGTTGAAGTTGGACTTAGCCATTTGATCTACAAAATTTGCAAATACAATTTAGACTATGTTCATGATAACTAGTTCAACTTAATCAAATTACTAGATGAACTCCCACTAAATTCAACATCCCTCAAGTTGTTTAGTGAACACGATCCAAATTCACCACACATAATCCGATCTTCACGAGAAGAGATGTGGTTTCAATGGTGGACAACAAAGTGTCGATCGTATTACTCATATGACTCATGTTTAACCTTTCGGTTCGTGTGTTCCGAGGCCATGTCTGTACATGCTAGACTCGTCAAGTCAAACCCAAGTATTTCCGTGTGTGCAAAACTGGCTTGCACCCGTTGTATGTGAACGTAGAATTTATAGCACCCGATCATCACGAGGTGCTTGAAAACGACGAACTTTCACAACGGTGCATACATGGGGAGAACACAATTTTATCTTGATCTTTAAGTGAGAAATAATCTTATAATGCTACCGTCGCGATTTAAGCATAATAAGATACACAAAAGGATAAACATCACATGCATATAATTTTATGTGACATGGTATAGCCAATCTCCGCGCAATGATCTCCATCTTGTGCGCGCCAGCATGATCTCCATCACTCCACCATGATTTCCTCCACCACGAATAGCAACTACAACTATTGCTAACTACTTAGCGATAAAGTAAAGCTATTACATGGCGTATAAGAAGTTGACACGCATGTCATATAAAATTATAAAGACAACCATACGGCTCCTGCCGGTTGTGAACTCATCGACATGCAAGTCGTGAAATATTACAAAACATGATCATTGCATACATCTCAATTCATACACATCATGTCTTGGGCCATACCATATCACAAAACACTCCATGCAAAAACAAGTTAGACGCCTCTACCTTGTTGTTGCATGTTTTACGTGGCTTATGGGAGTAACAAGCTAAGAACGATTCTTACCTATGGAAAGCCACAACGGTGATATTATGGTTGCGAACATCCGTTGTAAATCCCATGACTACTATAATGAGAGAAACTGGCATCCACCAGCCGCATGTATGGAACAAGCCACACGTCAAGTACGGAGCCGGTCTCGCGAACGAGGTCGCGTAAAGTTGGCCTGCACCGCTTCAATCTCACTATGCCACGCCATAAGAAATACACAACAAGAGGTTTGCAACAGAAAACATCCACGCCCGCAACAAGCATGTTGCGTTCTACTCGTGAAACACATCTACGCATATATCTAGCTCTGATACCACTGAAGGGTTTCACAACATAGTAAATCAAAAAATTCTACGGATGCGAACAAGAAATCCAAGATCTAATCTAGGAGATGTAATCAATGAGAGAGATTGATGAGATCTTCATACCCTTGAATAAATCGCACAGCGGAAACGCTCAACAGAACGTGGTTGACGTAGTCGTACTCGCCGTCTCCTCCTCACGATTCGATCCGATCCTACGCTGCAAGTGGCGGCGCCTCCGAGAGATGCACACGTACGGTGCAGCGACGTCTCCTCCTTTCCTTGGTCCAGAAAGTATGGTGGAGAGATAGATTGGATCTGCAGCACGACGGCGTGGTGCTTACGGTGGAGAGTTTCTGCAGCAGGGCTTCGCCTACGCGCAGTCGGGAGAGAGAGAGATGGAGGGGCAGCAGTAGGACGACGGCTAGGGTTGGAGTGGGGGGAGTCTGCGCCCCTGCCCTCCTTATATAGGGGGCTGGCCTGCCCCCTTGACCCCTCCTCCAAGCCCTAGGGCGGCAGCCCAAGGGGTGGAGTGGGGGGCAAGTCTTCCCCCCTCTTCTAGAAGGCTCCCTTAGGGTTTCCCCTAGGGCTGGCCAGCTGGGCCTTAGGGGCCTTGTGCCCCTGGCCCAAAGTGGCCAGGGCACTTCCCCTTAGGCTCACGCAGGCCTCCAACAAGTGGGCCCACGTTGGTCCCACTCCGGAACCTTCTAGAACCTTCCGGTACAATACCAATAAACTCCGAAACGATTCCAAAATCCAAAAACTGCTTTCCTTTATATGAATCTTATTCTCCGGACCATTACGGAACCTCTTGTGATGTCCTGAGACTCAACCGAGACTCCAAACAAAAACTCATAAACCAATTATCCATTCTATCCTAGCGTCGATGCACGTTAAGTGTGTCACCCTACGGGTTCGAGAATATGCAGACATGATCTTCTATCAATAATCAACAGCGGGATCTGGGAACCCATATTGACTCCCACATATTCATCGATGATCATATCAGATGAACCACGATGCCAGGATTCAATTAATCCCATATATGCATTCCCTTCGTCATGCGATATTTTACTTGCCCGAGATTCGATCGTTGGTATCGGTATACCTAGTTCAATCTCGTTCACAAGTACTTTACTCGTTCCGTAATCCGATAGCACTTTGTGATTAACTCCTTAACCATGTGCTTGCAAGCGGTGTTGATATCGATTACTGAGTGGGCCCGAAGTATATCTCTCCGACTCGGGAGGGACAAATTCCATCTCGATACATACAACCCAACAAGTGTTGGAGATATGCCCTAGAGGCAATAATAAATATAGTTATTATTATATCTTTGTGTTTATGATAAATATTTGCATTCATGCTATAACAGTATTAAAAGGAAACATTAATACTTGTGTGATTTGTAAACTAAATTAGAGTCCCTAGTAAAGCCTCTTCATAATACTAGCTTGTTGGTTAATAGATGATTGTGGTTTCCCTATCATGAACATCGAGATGTTTTTAACAACAAGATCATATCATTAGGATAATGGTATGATGGACATACTCCTATAGATAAGCGTAGCATAAAGATCAAGTCATTTTAATAGTTCAATTGCTCTAAGCTTTCTGATACATAGTAACCTGATTCCTTCGACCATGAGATCATGCTAATCACCATCACCGGAAGGATGTTTTGATGACATCAAACACCACACCATAACTGGGTGGCTATAAAGGTGTCATTGAGTGTTCGGAAACTATGGGTTGAGGTACATGGATCAAGAGTGGGATTTGTCCATCCATATGACGGATAGATATACTCTGGGCCCTCTCGGTGGAATGTCATCCAATTGGCTTGCAAGCATGTGACTAGATCACAAGGGATCACATACCACGAGAACGAGAAAAGAGTACTTATCAGTAACGAGGTTGAACTAGGTATGCAGAGATACCGACGATCAAAACCTCAGATAAGTAAACTATCATGAGACAAAGGGAAATTGGTATCGTATGTAAGTGGTTCATTCGATCGCAAAGTAATCGTAGAAATATGTGGGAACCATATGAATATCCAGATTCCTCTATTGGTTATTGGTCGGAGAAGTGTCTCGGTCATGTCCGCATAATTCACAAACCATAGGGAGACACACTTAAGGATTCGATGTTGTTGAGTAGTTATGGAATGATGAGTAAGAGACCAAATGTTGTTCGGAGTCTCGGATGGGATCCGGGATATCATGAGGAGATCTGGAATGGTCCGGAGAATAAGATTCATATAAGGAAAGTCTTGTTTCGGAGTTAGGGAATGATTCCCGTGTTTTCACCAGGAATGTTCTAGAAGGGTCCGGAAGGTCCGGCACTCCAGAGGGGAAGGGTACATGAATGTGTCATGACAATATGGAATGGTTGCATCATGTACTAGGTCACTTGGCTGGGCAAAATAAAGAGAGAAATCAAATCCAAGTTTGAAAGTCAAACGCCAATTTGAAAAAGTCAAACGACAAGTTTGCTTGGTGGAGGGAGAGTAGGAAACCTACTTGGGGAGGAAGTCCCCTCCCTCCACCCGCCGGCCAAGGAGGACGAGTTGGGGGAGGACTCCCTCCTCCCAACCGGCCACCCTCCACCTATATAAGGAGGGGTAGGGCACCCCTACCCCTCACACTCAAAACCCTAGCCCCAAGCCGCCGACGCCACCACCTCCTTGTGTCGTCGCCGCCGCCTAGGGCCTCCTCTAACTCGCCGAGTTAGGGTCTCCCCAAACCCTAGCCGCCGGCCAAGCCCTCCCCTTGGTTCCCTCTAAACCCTAGATCACCAAGGCCTCTCTCATACTCCACCATACTCGCACCGGCTTAAGGCGAAGCCCTGCGGGATCTCCCCTCTACTTCCGACACCACGCCGTCGTGCTGCCGGAATCGCGAGGACAGTGCTACAACCTCCGCTGCCTACTGGAAAAAGGGAGAGGAAGGTCTTCATCGAGTACCGAACGTGTGACTGACTGCGGAAGCGCTGCCGGAACGCAGCGCCGGAAGGATCGTCTACGCGATCTTGAGATCGGCAAGAGTACGACTACAACACCCACGAGAATCTGCTCTCGTTAACCGCTTTGGAATCTTCGAGGGTGAGTTCCTCTATCGACTCGTTGCTACAATCTAGTAGATAGATCTTGGCTTGTTTGTTTGCATGCGGTAAATTCTTTTTGTTTTCCATGCTACGGACCCCTACAGTGGTATCAGAGCCAGGTATATATGTAGATCTGTTGCACGAGTAGAACACAATAGTCATTGTGGGCGGTGGTGCTTTTATTATCAATTGCTTTTTGTGTACTTTGCATCTTGCGGTATGATGGGATGAAGCGGTGCGGGCTAACCTTACATGGCATCGTTCATGAGACTTGCTCCACGCTCAACATGCAACTTGTATTGCATAAGTGGCTTTGCGGGTGTCTGTCTCTCCCATCATAGTATAGATTCAATTTACAACGGGCACTTGATAGTTCAAGCATCAACGTTGTGGTTCTTGTTCGTAAGTTAGAACGACACTTATTGAAAGCCCCAAACCACGTAAAATATGCAAAGAAAATTAGAGGCATCTAACTTTGTTTTGCAGGGGTGTGCTATGATGTGATATGGCCATGATTGTGATTATATTTGATGTATGCAATGTTCCTTATTGTAAGTTGGCAACCGGCAGGAGCCATATGGTTGTTTTTAAATTCTGTTAAGACCCGCGTGTCTATTCAAAGTAGTTGTAATAGTTGAAGCTGGTGGACGACAACCATGAAACAATGACATTGACCTTGACGCCATACCGGTGATGATGGATATCATGTTCGTGCTTGAAGATGGAGATCGGAAGCACAAAGAAGAAAGGCCATATCATATCACATATTATGAATTGCATGTGATGTTAATCCTTTATGCATCTTGTATTGCTTAGTTAACGATGGTAGCATTATAAGATGATCCCTCAAGCACACAAATTTCAAGTTTTAAAGTGTTAATCCTTAGTAAGCACCGTTGCTAAAGCTCGTTGTTTTGAAGCATCACGTGATGATCGGGTGTGTTAGATTCTGCGGGTGTATACAACGTGAGCAAGCCATATTTGCTCATGTGGAATCTAAGGTTTGATCTTGACGAGCCTAGCATGTACAGACATGGTCTCGGAACACGGATCACCGAAAGGTAAAGCATGAGTCATATAATAGATATGATGAACATGTTGATTGTTCGGCATTGAAGCTACATCAACTCTCGTGATGATCGGTTTTAATGTGGTGGATTTGGTTCGTGTGATCACTAAAACAATGTGAGGGATATTGTTTTGAGTGGGAGTTCACCTAGATTAATTTAACTATTAATTAGAACTCAATTTGTCATAATCTTAGTCTAAACTATTGCAAATATGTTGTAGATCAATGGCAGCCCTTAATCAATTTTAATGTGTTCCTAGAGAAAGAAAAGTTGAAAAACAATGGAAGCAACTTCGCGGATTGGTTCCGCAATTTGAGGATTATCCTCATTGTTGGTAATTTGACCTATGTGCTGGATGCAAGCCTGCAGCTACTGCTACCGATGAAGTAAAGAATGTTTACCTCACTCAGAAGAATCAGTACTCCACGGTTCAGTGTGCTATCTTGTATGGTTTGGAATCGGAGCTTCAGAAAAGGTTTGAGAACCATGACCCACATGATATTGTCCGTGAACTCAAAATGATATTTGAGGCTCACGCGGCAGTTGAGAGTTATGAGGCTTCTGAAAAGTTCTTTAACTGCAATATGGAAGAGGGCAGTTCCGTCAGTGAGCATGTGCTTAAGATATCTGGGCACGCAAACAAGCTCCAAATTTTGGCTATAGTGATTCCTAATTCTTTGGGGATTTACCGTGTCCTCCAATCACTACCACCAAGTTACAAGAACTTTGTGATGAACTACAATATGCAAAACATGAACAAGACATTGCCAGAACTCTTCTCCATGTTGAAATCTGCAGAAGTGGAGATCAAGAAAGAGCACCAAGTGTTTTTGGTCAATAAGACCACCAAATTCAAGAAAGGCAAGCCTAAGCAAAAGGGAAACTTCAAGAAGGGTGGTAAGAAAGTTGTCGCACCGGCGAAGAAGACCAAGGCTGGCCTAAGCCTGATACTGAGTGCTTTTACTGCAAGGGAGAAGGTCACTGGAAGCGGAATTGCCCAAAGTACTTGGCGGATTTGAAGAACGACAACATCAAGAAGAAAGGTATATCCAATATACATGTTATTGATGTGTATCTCACTAGTACTCGTAGTAGTGCCTGGGTATTTGATACTAGTTCGGTTGCTCATATTTGTAACTCGAAACACGTGCTGCAGAATAAACGGAAGCTAGTGAAGAATGAGGTGACGATGCGCGTTGGAAATGGATAAAAGGTTGATGTGATCGCGGTCGGCACGCTACCTCTTCATCTACCATCGGGATTAGTTTTATACTTAAATAATTGTTATTTGGTGCCTGCGTTGAGCATGAACATTATATCTGGATCATGTTTATTGCGAGACGGTTACTTGTTTAAGTCCGAGAATAATGGTTGTTCGATTTATATGAGTAATATGTTTTATGCACATGCACCTTTAATAGATGGTCTATTCTTATTGAACCTCGATTGTAGTAATACACACATTAATAACATTGAAGCTAAACGTTTGAAATTGAGCGATAACTCGACCTATATGTGGCACTGTCGTCTTGGTCATATTGGAGTGAAGCGTATGAAGAAACTCCATTCCGATGGACTTCTTGAATCACTTGATTTCGAATCACTTGAAAGATGCGAAGCATGTCTGATGGGTAAAATGACTAAGAATCCATTTTCTGGGATGATGGAGCGAGCTACGGACTTATTGGAAATCATACATACCGATGTGTGTGGCCCAATGAGTGTAGCATCGCGCGGTGGTTATCGTTATGTTCTTACCTTCACGGATGACTTGAGTAGATATGGGTATATCTATTTCATGAAACATAAGTCCGAAACTTTCGAGAAGTTTAAGGAATTTCAATGTGAGGTAGAGAATCAACATAACAAGAAGATTAAATTTCCACGTTCTGATCGTGGAGGTGAATATCTAAGTTACGAGTTTGGCGAGCATTTAAAGAAATGCGGAATACTTTCACAATTGACACCGCCGGTAACACCACACGTAATGGTGTGTCCGAACTTCGTAATCGAACTCTCTTAGATATGGTTTGTTCTATGATGTCACTTACAGATTTACCGCTATCGTTTTGGGGTTATGCATTAGAAACAACCGCATTCACTTTAAATAGGGCACCATCTAAATCCGTTGAAACAACACCGTATGAATTATGGTTTGGGAAGAAACCTAAATTGTCGTTCCTTAAAGTTTGGGGTTGCGAAGCTTATGTAAAGAAGTTACAGCCGGACAAGCTTGAACCCAAAGCGGAAAAATGCGTCTTCATAGGATACCCGAAGGAAACTATTGGGTATACCTTCTATCATAGATCCGAGGGAAAAATCTTCGTTGCTAAGAATGGATCCTTTCTAGAGAAGGAATTTCTCTTGAAAGAAGTGATTGGAAGGAAAGTAGAACTCGAAGAGGTTGTTGAACCTTCTCCCGAACTAGCGAGTAGCGCAACACCGGAATTAGTTCCTGTGGCGCCTACACCAATAAGAGAGGAAGCTAATGATGATGATCATGAAACTTCGGTTGAGGTTGCTACAGAACTTCGCAGGTCAACGAGAACTCGTACCACTCCTGATTGGTATGATCCCGTTATGAGTGTCATATTGGTGGACAACACCGATGACCCTGTGACATATGAGGAAGCGATGATGAGCCCATATTCCAATAAATGGCAAGATGCCATGAAATCCGAGATTGGATCCATGTACGAAAACCAAGTATGGACTTTGGTGGACTTACCGGATGGCCGGAAGGCTGTCGAGAACAAATGGATTTTTAAGAAGAAAACAGATGATGATGGTAATGTTACTGTCTATAAAGCTCGACTTGTCGCAAAAGGGTTTCGACAAATTCAAGGAGTTGACTACGATGAGACTTTCTCACCGGTAGTGAAGCTAAAGTCTGTGAGGATTTTGTTAGCAATCGCTACATATTATGATTATGAGATATGGCAGATGGATGTCAAAACGGCGTTCCTCAATGGAGACATTGATGAAGAGTTGTATATGATGCAACCCAAAGGTTTTGTCGGTCCTAAAGATGCTAACAAGGTATGCAAACTTCAACGGTCCATATATGGATTGAAGCAAGCATCCCGAAGTTGGAATCAACGTTTTGATAAGGTAATCAAAAGCTTTGGTTTTATACAAACTTATGGAGAAGCTTGTATTTACAAGAAAGTGAGTGGGAGCTCTGTAGCATTCTTAATACTATATGTAGATGACATATTGTTGATTGGGAATGATGTAGACCTTCTTAATAGTGTCAAGGATTATTTGAATAATAGTTCTAAAGAGGTTTGGAATGGAAGATAGCAAGAAGGGTTTCTTGCCCATGTTGCCCAATACGACCTTGAGTAAAACTCAAAGTCCAGCAACGACAGAAGACAGAGAAAGGATGAGTAAGACTCCCTATGCCTTAGCCATAGGATCTCTAATGTATGCCATGCTATGTACGAGACCCGACATTGCATATGTTGTTAGTTTGAATAGCAGATATCAAAGTGATCCAGGAGTGGATCATTGGATAGCGGTCAAAAACATCCTTAAGTACTTGAGAAGAACTAAAGATATGGTTCTTTCTTATGGAGGTGATGAACAGCTCGTTGTTAATGGTTACACTGATGCTAGTTGGAACACCAATCCAGATGATTCTAAATCTCAATCTGGATACGTATTTACTTTGAATGGTGCAACAGTTAGCTGGAGGAGTGCAAAGCAAAGCGTTGTGGCGAGATCTTCAACTGAATCAGAATACATAGCTGCTTCGGAGGCTTCACAAGAAGTGATATGGATGAGGAGTTCATTACAGAGCTCGGTGTGGTTCCAAGTGCGCTGAACCCAATGTCTATCTACTGTGATAACATGGGAGCCATAGCCAATGCGCAAGAACCAAGGTCACACAAGAAGCTGAAGCACATCAAGCTACGTTTTCACGCTATTCGAGAACATGTCCAAGATGGTGACATAAAGATTTGCAAAGTACACACAGATCTGAATGTGGTGGATCCATTGAATAAACCTCTCCCCAGGGCAAAACATGACCAACACCAAACTGCCATGGGTGTTCGGTATATTACCATGTAATCTAGATTAGTTGACTCTGGTGCAAGTGGGTGACTGTTGGAGATATGCCCTAGAGGCAATAATAAATATAGTTATTATTATATCTTTGTGTTTATGATAAATGTTTGCATTCATGCTATAACAGTATTAAAAGGAAACATTAATACTTGTGTGATTTGTAAACTAAATTAGAGTCCCTAGTAAAGCCTCTTCATAATACTAGCTTGTTGGTTAATAGATGATTGTGGTTTCCCTATCATGAACATTGAGATGTTGTTAACAACAAGATCATATCATTAGGAGAATGGTATGATGGACATACTCCTATAGATAAGCGTAGCATAAAGATCAAGTCATTTTAATAGTTCAATTGCTATAAGCTTTCTGATACATAGTAACCTGATTCCTTCGACCATGAGATCATGCTAATCACCATCACCGGAAGGATGCTTTGATGACATCAAACACCACACCGTAACTGGGTGGCTATAAAGGTGGCATTGAGTGTTCGGAAAGTATGGGTTGAGGCACATGGATCAAGAGTGGGATTTGTCCATCCATATGACGGATAGATATACTCTGGGCCCTCTCGGTGAAATGTCATCCAATTGGCTTGCAATCATGTGATTGGATCACAAGGGATCACATACCACGGGAACGAGAAAAGAGTACTTATCAGTAACGAGGTTGAACTAGGTATGCAGAGATACCGACGATCAAAACCTCGGATAAGTAAACTATCGTGAGACAAAGGGAAAGTGGTATCGTATGTAAGTGGTTCATTCGATCGCAAAGTAATCATAGAAATATGTGGGAGCCATATGAATTTTCAGATTCCTCTATTGGTTATTGATCGGAGAAGTGTCTCGGTCATGTCCGCATAATTCACGAACCGTAGGGAGACACACTTAAGGATTCGATGTTGTTGAGTAGTTATGGAATGATGAGTAAGAGACCGAATGTTGTTAGGAGTCTCGGACGGGATCCGGGATATCACGAGGAGATCCGGAATGGTCCGAAGAATAAGATTCATATAAGGAAAGTCTTGTTTCGGAGTTAGGGAATGATTCCCGTGTTTTCACCAGGAATGTTCTAGAAGGGCCCGAAAGGTCCGGCACTCCGGAGGGGAAGGGTACATGAATGTGTCATGACAATATGGAATGGTTGCATCATGTACTAGGTCACTTGGCTGGGCAAAATAAAGAGAGAAATCAAATCCAAGTTTGAAAGTCAAACGCCAATTTGAAAAAGTCAAACGACAAGTTTGCTTGGTGGAGGGAGAGTAGGAAACCTACTTGGGGAGGAAGTCCCCTCCCTCCACCCGCCGGCCAAGGAGGACGAGTTGGGGGAGGACTCCCTCCTCCCAACCGGCCACCCTCCACCTATATAAGGAGGGGCCCTCACACTTAAAACCCTAGCCCCAAGCCGCCAGCGCCACCACCTCCTTGTGACGTCGCCGCCTAGGGCCTCCTCTAACTCGGCGAGTTAGGGTTTCCCTAAACCCTAGCCGCCGGCCAAGCCCTCCCCTTGGTGCCCTCTAAACCCTAGATCACCAAGGCCTCTCTTATACTCCACCATACTCGCACCGGCTTAAGGCGAAGCCCTGCGGGATCTCCCCTCTACTTTCGACACCACGCCGTCGTGCTGCCGGAATCGCGAGGAGAGTGCTACAACCTCCGCTGCCTGCTGGAACAAGGGAGAGGAAGGTCTTCATCGAGTACCGAACGTGTGACAAGAGTACGACTACATCACCCACGAGAATCTGCTCTCGTTAACCGCTTTGGAATCTTCGAGTGTGAGTACTGATAATCGACTTTTCGCTACAATTTAGTAGATAGATCTTGGCTTGTTTGTTTGCATGCGGTAGAATTTTTTTGTTTTTCATGCTACGAACCCCTACAAAATTGCTCCACGTCGACGAGCAGTGCGAGATGGCAACAATTTGCCGGCCGGAGGTGATTGAATATGGTGGTGACGCGGCAAGTTGGCGCCAACTGGAGCTCTGACAAGTAGTGAAACTTTTTTGGCACCAAAATCTGAGAGGATAGAGGACACACTACGTTCCCTCCCCTTCCTCTAAATATAATGACCGAATGGTTGTTTTTAGAGGGGCGTGGATGCTATGGAATATCTATTACAATGTGTTTTTCTTTACTTTGACGGTCTTTTTAGCCCTGTTTACTTCTAGGGTATTTCACGGTATGGGAGGTGATTATTTTGTATCCCGAAATTTCCTCGATAGGTCGTTTATTAGGCCGGATTTTGAGAGGATAATACCGGAATATCCCCACAAATCCTCTTCACACTAGTGTATTTTTGACTAGATTAAAAACTCTCCATCATGGTAGAGTATTTTTGGGGAAAGGTATTTGAGGGGATTTGAGAGTATTAGGTGAACACCAAATCCACGTATATTCCCGCGTCTTTTGGGGATAAAAATGCCGAAGAAGTAAACAAGGCATTAATGGGTGGGGAAGTTTGATAAATTTTCGAGAGTTGTTGTAACAAGCCAACATGTGGTTGGTTACGTGAAATCCAGAATTGTATACATGACATAAAAGTATTTCTACCTTTTAGTAAAAAAATATACCATGTCTTCCTTTTTGTCAAGTCACTAAGTATTTTTTTTAAAGGGTGGTTTCAGTCGTCAAAATTTTCTATCTCTCCGACTGAAACAAGAAATGGTCGGGAACTAATTTTAACCCCAAACGAGTTTGAAAATTCTGACTAGCTATGCAACTGGAAAACGACCTGGGAAAGGATTATCTAGAGCCTCGCGTGGTGGTGTTGTCGATTGTTGAATTTGGGAAGGCTGCCAATGCACTTTGTGCGGTTCTCTCTTGGTCCTTTGTTTCCCTTTTGCTTTCCAAGAGAGGAATGAAGAAGGAAAACGAAGGCAAACTTGTGCAGCCGCTTTGAAACTTTGACGGGTCCGGGTCGTATCTATGTCGCCCATTCCGTCCTCGTCTCTTCCCTCGTAAGTAAAATAAATTTCTCCGCATAAGAAAACAAAGAAAACCAGACAAAACGCATGTCGAAATTTTCCTGTACGTACTTGATCTTTTAAATTAAATCTCTCTTTGGACCGAGCTGTTGACGACGGGACAAGGAGGGGAGATCGCTAGCTTGGCCCTCTCCACGGAAAGGATCACGCATCTCTCGTCGAAGTTATCGCGTTGGATTTGCCTCCCTTGCTGAATACAAATACTTGACCTGAACGGAAAAAAGAATCCTTGCGTTGCGACACACACGCAGTCTTCTTCTTCCAGAAGAAACACATCCCTCCCCCGGGCCCTACTATACGAAGCTATAAAAAAAAAACTACTACCACGAGAGCGGCGCGAATTCAAAGATCGGCCGGCGCATGATTCCTGTCGTTCAATGTTCGTGGCTTTTGAACGGATAATAAATCATCCTAGCTAAGTAGTCCGGCATTTTGACGGCGGTGAAGCGACCATCTTTTGCGGCAATTATTAAGCTTGACCGGCTGCTATTAGGCTGGATACGGCCAGCCAGGTGTGGGTTAGTTTTGCAGTAGTACAGTACGTTCTACGTTGCCTGATGATGGCGACTAACCGTACCACGGAAGCAAAGATCGATTCGAGCGGTTTCGTACGAGTTACTACTTGCTAGATGTGGATGATGCGATCCACACTACACTACTTGTGGATTGGATTCCGATTCCAGGACCTATCTTGCAGGCCAGGCAATACAGGATCAGCAGATTAGCGTAAGCATGGGATTAGCAGATTGAAGGTAGATTTGGTTCCTCTTCAGAGTTCAGTTTGGATTGGTACAGACAGGAATTTTACAGGGACCGTAGCGCAACATGTGAGTCTGTAGAAGACAGTAGAACCGTACAAGGCTTTCTGTTAAATTATTTCAGAAGAGAGAGGACAGCCATAGATTTGTTGTGGTGGCGGTGGGACCTGCTGGGACGCTGACAGCTTGGTCAAAGACGAAATTAATTAATAATAAACCCGAGAGGTTTTTCCATTATTCCAAGATGTGCGTAGGTGTAGTCAAACATGGGGAACGGGGCGACCGGATCGCGCCTTGACCGCATCCTGCCCGTGCGGGTGTCGGCGCAACCTCTACGGACGGCTTGGATCGGTCCAGCGCCGCGAGCCCCGCCGGCCCCAGCGGTCGGTCGGGAGTAAAGGTCGGGGAGGACCACGCACGGGCATTCATGGAGCTGCCTGGGGGTATGATTGGCCAATCATACTTGTACCTCCGGACACGAATCTCGAGGCACCTCTGACGCTTCATTTTTATTATTTTTGAGATAGTGACGCATTCTTGTTGACGGAGCGTCCTGAGAGTACGCAAAATAATGCTGCATATAATTTTTTATTAAAATTATATTTTCTAAAGTTTGACTATATGAAAAAAAATATCAGCATCTACAAAGCTATATACTAGAACCACCATGAAACATATTTTCTTAATGTATGCATTAGATTGTGCAAGGGTAGATATGTTTATCTTTTATACTCCCTCCGTTTGGAAATATAAAGGTGTCTAAATGCATCTCCTTACAAATCTAAAACATCTTATATCTCTAAACGGAGGAAGTACATAGTAAAAATATACATGGTTTAAAATAAACTAAAAATTATATGCAACACATTTTAGGAAGGAGTGAGTACGGTCCAAGTTTAATTTGTTAATTACATATAAAGGAACGCGAGTGATAAAGGCATGTGAACATTTATACGTATAATCTTTCAAACATTTTTTGATATTTACAAAATTATCTTTCACGTCGAGAGCATATGATCACGAGAGCCAAGTTGTATACCCATTTTAAATTTGGCTATTTCTTTTGTTTTCTATACTGAATTCCATCAAAGAAATCAAGATTTGTATCACATTTAGTAATAAAGCTGCATACAAAAAAGCAAAATGACCGTACATGAAAAAAGACTAAGAAACATGCAAAAAAAATTCAATTAGCCATGCCATAACCAAGAGGCTGTATTCTAGATCGAGTCAAAGAAGCTTCACAAATCTCTAAGATACAAAAGTTGACTCAAGCTTGGCAGAAAAATAAAATTATAACTCAAGGGCTTTACTCTAAAAACTTGACTCAAGCTTGGCACCAAAAAGGAGAACCCGGTGGGTCTTCAAATACAACTAGATAAGTCAAGAAGTTCAATGAGTCTGCGTGCTCGTTTCACTTGTAATTCAATGTGTATAGATGTGGTACGAAGATCATATATTTACGTTAAGTTGCTTATTGCGAATCATCATGGACATTTTGTATTCATGAAGTAAATTGCATATAAGACAATTAATGTGTTATTATACTAGTAATAACGATCTTGCAATTATTAAAAAACTGTCAAAGCATATCAACATTTAATCTGAATTTGAAAATCTCGTCGCAAGTAAGCCAATAAGGAAGACATAACGACAATCGAATTAGAGGTTAAAGAGATAAACGTTTATGAAGTTTAGAATCTCTTTGATGATGTCATGGCTACATGTTTAGTGTGTTTAGTTACATGTATTACGCGAGAGAGGAGGGAGCACTAGAGAGGGAGTAGGAGTGTAACACTAGCACTAACCCATGCGGCTGCCACGTTGTTTCCTTCTTGAATGAATTTAATCTAGATAGTATTGAATAGGTTCGATTTTGTTGAAAGCAGGGCGTCCCTTTTTTTTCATAGAATAAAGTTATCAAACAAACTCCTCACAAAAAATAGAATAATTCGTATAATGGGTGTAGCGCAAAGAAGATTAGTTATATTGTGATATGCACAATTTCGTTGGAGCCATGAGTATATTCTTTGTCGAGGCTGATACCCAAGATTTTGCAAAATTGCAACTTAGGTTTCTCTCTCTAAGCACATTGTCTGCTCGTCACGCCATAGTTCGTGGCACAGTCGGTGGCAGTGCGTGCAAGGACCCTAGGAACACCCCAATATTTATTTTTGATGTCTTTATGTAAAGCTTTCAACTCATGGTCTACAGATTGAAGAAGAAGGGCATTTCAAAAATTTCGTTGTAATTTTCGTTTTCCTTGTGATGTTTTGTATTTTATAAGTTTCTTTTAATGTTAGGGTTCTTTCGGCAAAAAAACATATACTGCTATATGGGAGATGAAACAAGCTAAACCTTCTTCTTCCTTCTCTTTTTTCAAGAGCAAAAAAAAACTAGTCCCACTCTCTCACATCGCACACTAATATCGTGCTCAAACAGAAAGGTACGTGCATCCGCGGCAATTGTTTTCCACGGCCTTCTTCGCGTTCACATACACGTCGAATACGATCTGTCGTTTTTGGCGTTTGCTTAACCCACGACCATTTTCCTGTCGTTTTAGCCTTCTAGGTGTGTGGTTAGTTGTCTTACGAAATATTCTATCATTGTAGCCCCACTCAGCTGGACATTAGCATGTTCGTTCGACACTCAGAAGTGTGTTTATGCGTGTGTCTCGTGCACGTACGTCCTCGAATTCACACCACAACCCTGTGTAATCACCACTGATATAAAAAGATCTAAAAGAGCGATCATTTAACATATCTGACCGTTAAACCTTTTCACCCAACAATTCATATTGGCCTCATGTTTAGCGGATAACACAATTTCCATAATTGTCTTTTATGCCAACTGCTTCTAAATCGCTTACTTCACTATTTTTTTCACTCATCACACATTTCTCCCCTCGTCATCGCGCTTGATTTTCAATCCGTCGTCCTGCTCCGCCTTGCCCGATCTTTTCACCAGTGCCGCCTTCCCCTCATCACGAAGTCGTTGTCCTTCCTCCGTCCCTCCCATGAGCAACACCATCTTCATGACGGTCATTTTCCCATAGCCGAGTGGCGCAGGCCATAGCCCTCGCTCGACGTTGATGCTGCTCGAAGCCAGACACAGAGCCATAGAGGTGCTTCTGTCCAACACGATCTAACCCGCCGACACCGCCACCAAGAGATCACCCCGCATATCATCAAGCTGGCCCGCCTGTCCCTTGACTGACAATGGCCAAGCCATCCATCCTCCTCACTTCCTGCTGCAGCTACTTTCTAGCACAACCAACACTATTGTTGTGGTCAACTTCTGCTTCAATTCTTTGAAACTTTGCTCACACTCCTTAGTCCATGAATTCGAAACGTTCGTTCTGATTAACTTAGTCATTGGTCTAGCAATTTTCAGAAAGCACTCTATAAACTTCCAGTAATATCCACTACTAGGAAAACGCCTGTTCGTGGCGCACCTGAAAAGGCCACGGGCCTCGCGCTACGGCTATCTCGTAGCCGTGGCGCACTGCATGGTGCGCCACGGTTGTGTCGAGATAGGCCACAGATGTGTTTTTCAAAAAACAAAAAAAATGCAAAAAACACCCTCGTTTTGAATTACAAAAGCAATCGGGTCCGTGCGCCGCCGTCGTGTCGCCTCGCCGGAGCATGGTCGTGGCCACGACCTACCACCGCAGGGAGGTGCGGGAGGCCGTGGTCGTGGTAGTCCTTGCCGGCATCGAGGAAGTAGATGGTTGGAGAAGGGGAGGTACGACGAGAGGGAGGAAGAGAAGAAGAGAGGAAGGAAGAGAGGTAGGTGAGGAGAAGGAGGCCGTCGTCGCCTGTCGTCGCTGCGAGGAGGAGGAGGCTGCCGTCGCCTGTCGTCGCTGCGAGGAGGAGGAGGCCGCCGTCTCCGGTCGTCGCTACGAGGAGGAGGAGGAGGCCGTCGTCGCCCGTCGTCGCTGCGAGGAGGAGGAGAAGGCCGTCGTCGTGCCACCGTCACTTGAAGGAGAGGAAGAGGCCGAAGCAAGGACGCCGGAGCAAGGTGGCCAGAGATAGGTGAAGGGGAAAATGGGAAGGAGGAGAAGGAGAAGGAAGAAGGAGAAGGAAAAGGGGGAGGGAAAGTTGAGGGGTAGGTGGGCGGGGTGGTGATTCAAATTTGAATCCCGCCCAAGCTTATCCGTGGCGCACTAGGTGGTGGTGCGCTATGGGTAAGTTTTCTCTATTTTTTTCTGCAGGAAAAAACGATCTTTTGACCGTAACTTTTTACTCTTTTCGAATTTTGAAAATCTAAAAATCTCTAAACGAACAGAGGTGGTTGCGAGCGGATGCGAAATCTCGTTCTCGTAATTTTGGTATATTATACGATTTTTTTCGACATCGTATACAAAGTTACAGACATTTTACCGTGGCATGACTTTTTTTTCCAGAAAAATTGGAACATCATGTTTATTAATTTTCCTAGAAACTATACCACATTACCTACCTACATATGAAATGATTTTATTTTTTGAAGTGTTTATCATTTTTTTATTTTTTAGAAAGCCTAAAAAAGTGATCCAAGGGGGGGGGGGGGGGGGGGGAGGGTGGAGTTGGTGTAGGCCACTTAGCCGTAGGGCACTCTGTCCTAGTGCCCTAAGTTGACCCAGCTGCTGCAACATACAGCCCGTAGCGCACTAGGCCGGAGTGCCCTACGGCTAAGTTGCACATCCGTAGCGCACCTTGACCTAGTGCGCTACGGGTATGTGTGCTGCGGCCACACGTGCCCTGGCCCGCACATAGGCGTGGCGCACCACCCCCATGTGCGCCACGCTTACGGTAGTTAGCCGTAGGGCACCTGTGGACAGTGCGCCACGCCTATTTTACTCGTGGGGCACCGCTAGCACACGTGCGCCACGGATGTGTGGAATACCCATAGCCGTTTTCCTAGTAGTGATCCCGCATTCCAAAGGAACCGCAGATTTCTGTTACATTCTTATGTTCTTTCACCTAAATTGCTTCCACTTTGTTCAGATTTACTGCCGAAGCTTGTTTGGTAATAATATGACCAAGAAATTATACTTGATCAAGCCAATACTCACACTTGCCAAACTTAGCATATAGTTGACGTTCACTCAAAGTATGAAGTGCAATCCCTAAGTGTCTTGCATGATCTTCGCTGGCATGAAGTAAATATATAATCCATGGATATTACCACAAACTTGGCTAGGCAAGGTATGATGTTCTCACTCATCAAATTCATGAATGTCGCCGCTGGATTGGTCAATCCAAATGGTACAACAAGATACCCATGATATCCATATTGTGATACTGACTTTGGTCTTGGTATGTCCCTTTCCTTGATGTTTATCTTGTGATAACAGATCTCAAATCTTTCTAGGAGAAAACTCCCGTCCCTTCACTTGATCGAACAAGACTTGGATCCCTTGTAGTTGATGAATATTTTTTATTGTTAGATTTCATATTGATGTAATCTTCACAACTATTGAATCATTTTTTTGCAATCCTATGTGCGTTAACTTTCATAGGTAAATCCAATTGCCTTGACTACTTGTCTATATGCTTCCAAGGTAACATTCCAAGAGGGTCCCTGTGTTTTGGTGTTTGGTCTACGTAGCTCATGTTTTTGTCATATTCATTTGGGATATTACTTTATGTCCATTTCGAGTTTGACTGTTTTACGGTTGTGGGATGTGGCTTCGTGACATATATTAAAATACACTTTCTTAGTTTCAAAATATGTTGTGAATAGCTTTTTGTCGAATGAAATACTTTGGGACCTAACAATTATATACTTTGTGAGATGGTTCTAAACTTCTAATTACATTGATTTAAATATGTATACGCGGTGGCATTTTCCTGTATACTCGATAAAATGACTTTTACAAAAACTAGATGCAACATATTTTCCGAAAAAGGGAGTAACAGGGGAAAAACCTTAGGACGCATCTGCAACACAAATTCATTGCCAATGTTTTGCTCTTTCCTTTGTTTTTGCTTTCGATACAAAGTGAAGGTTTCTTTAAGACCACCCATAGTGGGAGTATCGTAGGTACATACACAAAGCTGGCATATCACTGCAACTACTAAGCAGATAGACAATAATGGTATCATAGGTAGATACCTATGATAGTATTCGACTGAGCGACCGGCAGGTAATTAATTAAGCACGTAAAACCTGTGTGAATTACCACCGCAAAACACTGAACGCAAACAACAGGCGATCCATAGCCACAGAAACCGTGCGTGCCAGGCGATAAGATAAGATAAGCACGTACAAACCCACGGTCCAAAACCCTGGTCCTTGGGTCAACAGTTTATGGCAAACCTAACCGCCATGGACAGATAGAAAAACAGCAGTTCCGACGCAAACTTTGAAACGAAACCCCAAGGTACAGGTACCTAGCTCGCCTCGCGTGGACAACGACGAACGTACCGTGCGTTCGATCGGTCCAAGCAAGCAGGTAAACCACCTGTTCATCCGCCTGGACGCTTTGTCCTTTACACAGTCATAAATTAATCAGTGCATGGCCCGGCGATTGGCAAGTGTTTTACACGTACCGTGCTGCAAAGTCTTTCGTTTCTGTATCATGAGCGGGGGAGTCTCAGTTTGGTCACTCTCAGGATGTGTCTCGATCTAGACAGAATCACGACGGATCCAGCAAGAGCCAGAAGCTCCAGGACGTAGCCTCCCCTCCCCTAGCTAGATGTGGAGAGAAGTACTACGCAAGATTAGTCTCGGTGTAGGAACGGTGTTTTTCTTCCACAGTTCCACTGCTCGTGCACAGAACCGTAGTAACGACGGACCGACTTTTTTTTCGACAATAAAGGGAGGAGTGGAGGACGGACGGAGTGACCGACGAGTCCATTTGGCAAACTGATGCATCACAATTCACAAGTGGCTGCGTAGGAACTTTTCCCATGGAAAAAGTCTAAGGGCTTGTTTGATTCGTAGGAATTACATAGGAATTGTGTAGGATTTGAATCCTATGGAATTTTTTCCTATGTTAGTGTTTGATTCATAGGAACACATCCCATAGGAATTAATCCTATAGGAATCTTGTAGTGCAATTCCTATAGGAAAACAACATTAGATCACACCTCATGGAAAAATTCCTTTGCCACATCAAACAAAATCTCTCTTCCTGTAGGATTCACATTGGCATGACATCTCAATCCTATGTTTTTCCTATTCCTATACTTTTCCTATCCTATGAATCAAACAAGCCCTAAAACTCATGGGCAAGTCGGCAGTGTTTTTGAGGTTCCCGCCGCCTCACCAGGTTGTTGCTCTCGCCCCAGCCAACCACCTCCTCCCCCCCTCCTCTTCGCCGTCGCCAGATCCGTCGCCGGACTAAGTTCTAGTGGCGCGGTGGCGAGGGCCCCAGCCCTCGCGCGCGCCCCTTCCATGGCGGCGGCGACTCGAGTTCCCGGCAACGGCAGCGACTCTCCGGCGGAACTCCAGCAGTGATGGCGAGTGGGCGACAGCCGGTGAGTTCTGGCGGCAGCGGTCCCTGGGCGACAGGGCGGCAGATGATGGCGAGATCTAGGGTTCCTAGATCGCTGACTTCTTCGCCTCCCCGACGTCGGCCGGTGCCATCCAGAGGTTTTACGGGTCCTACTATGCATCACGAGGACACCCCGGGCGGAGGTCCTGGGTTTGATGGAGGTGGACATCTTCTCCGTCGAAGGAGGCCAGCCTGCGGCTGGATTGACGGAACTCACGATCCGTGTTGCAGTCCCAACAGTCAGGCGGGAAACCTAGGTGCCGGTGAAACCGAGCCATTGGCAGGCGATGGCGGCGTTACCACGCTGTTACCTTGATGAAGGCATCGTCGTGCACCTTGTGTTGACCTCACTTGTGCTACTCCGGGGGAAACCCTAAGATCTTTGGATCGGGCGATGGCAGTGTCGCGGTGTCGGTATCACGTTCTCTCCTAGGAGCATCGCTTGTGGAGCATCCATGGATATGCTATGCGGTTCTAGGGCTCCTTTTGTTTGAGTTCGAGTCACCGCGTCTAGTCACTCTAGCTTCTCTTGGCGAGTGGCAACAGTGGGAGTGACCATAGGACAGGGTCGAAACATGCAACGTCTGGTGTTTAATAGATCTCGCTAGGGAGCTGACGATACAGTTATCGTTTTTGCTCGATGTTTTGTTTTGATAATTCCATTTTATATGATCTTTGTAATAGCTTTTACCAAACAACGTGGTTTTAATAATAAATAAAGGCTGTATGCATCACTTGATGTAGAGGCTAGGCTCCGCTTCCCATTAAAAAGGAACAAAGTATCTTCTTAAGGCTGCTCATAGTGGAAGTAACATGAGTAGAACAAAGATGCCTCATAGACTAAAATAATCATGTGGCAAGTAATTAATGAAGAGAGACACAAATGGATTAACATAATATGTTACCATCACATCACACTTTTCAATACAAATGAGTCTACAAAACAATACTCTATGTTACTACACTAAATTACTTTCATTACGAAGATAGTAACTTAGACTAATAACATGTGCATGTTACTAGTCCAGTTACTATGCATCGTCGTGACCAGCCTAAGAAACAGGGAATGGGTGAGCGGATTTTTTTTATTGAGGGATGGGAAAGTGGATCTTGCTTTTGTCCGTCACGCCAAGTTTTTATGGGCTATTGACTAAGTAGCTCTCAATGGAGTAGTAAAGGCCTTTTCATGCAGTTGGAAAATCTGGTAGGCTGATAGCAATGAAGTTCATGTCCATGGGCTAAGGCCTCCTAGCCACATGGTCGATCCATAATAGGAAGTCTTTTCTCTCGTCACGCCCAAAGCCATAGAGCAACCAAGCTGGAGTGATAATATATACCAAAAAATTTCTAGCATATGAGTTCCGGTAAATTCTATATGCCGACCAGGTCAGCACATACCACGCGCCGCACACCACCGCGTGCAGTATTAATTGGCCCAGTCAGCTGTCCTACTTAATATTTTTCGTGTTTTCCATTTTTCTTTTTGTGTTCTCTTTACTGTTACTTTTTATGATTTTCTTTCTTATTTTATTTTTTGAAATATATTTTGAAAATGTTCATATATGAAAATATTTCTAGTTTGTAGATTTTTCGTATTTGAAAATTTGTTTACTATTGAAAATTATTTAAACTTTAAATTTGTTTGGAATTAAAACTTGCTTAGATTTAAAATTATAAGATTTAAAAAAAATGAAAAATATTCCGATTTTTAATTTGTTCATCTATAAACAAATGTTCAAATTTCCAAAAAATATGTTTGTAAAATGTTTTAGTTTTTGAAAAGGATAATTAAGATTTTGAAAAAACGAAAAAAGAAACAACAGAAAAAATCCAAAAAAATACAGAAAAACGAAAAAGGAAAAAAGAGAAGGCCAGTGTGAGCCGACCCAACACACCGGAGAGGGGTGTGCAACATTGGATTCCCACCCAAGTTTGATCTTTTGCGATTAACTCACATGAGTGTTGGAGGAACCGAGGAACGAAGAAGTACAAAAGATGGAGCTAGAGCGGCAACTTGAAGATTTTTAATTTAAAATTTTAGCCTCTCAATGATCATTTGCATTTATGTGTGTTTTATTTTCTTTGAGTTGATGTTCATGTTTTTGTTTACTAGTATTAGATAACTTGAGACATTTATGATATATACCATCATTGTAGTACAAATATTTTTGTCCGACGGAACCATTATGATGGTGGAGCAAACCTAGTCGAAGCACTATTTTTAATACTCTTCTTTTTTGCCTAGGCTAACAAGTTGTAATTTTCCTTCCCTTAACACCACTCTGAGGCACACTCATCTTGTGTTGACTATTCAATTCGTTCTTTCGAGTAGGAAATAATAGGGGTGAGATCTCCCACCCCCACCATTCGCTTATCTCAAAAAATAGGTGAAGGTAGATTTTTTTGGGCGAAAACCACACCATATCCTACATTTACATTGCCGCTATAAATACGTTTTGTAGGATGTAGCAAAGGTTATTAATGGTGAAATAAAGGAAAAAAAATCTAAAACCCAATGTAAATATTAGGTGCGGAAAAAACTGGATGAAGTGCTATTCTCAGTTTTTGCTCTAGTTTTAGCACAATCGCCGGCCCCATCATTGTGCAAAATATATTTATACATGGATAATATTTTGTTTTGTACGTTTTATATTTATCACTTAATGAGAAAGCTAAACCTTTCACTACTAGGAAACCAACTATAGATAGACAAATCTTCTGTGGCGCATATGTGTGACCATGCGGCACAGATAAACTTTAATGACGCATTTCAGACAACGCGCCACAGAAATCTTCACACTTCTATGACGCATATAGGAAAACAATGCGCCACGGAAGTTTGGTGGACCCACCACTGTGGTTGGGCTCCCTTACTTTCTATGCCGCATATGTCCATGTACGCCACAAAAAGTGAGGATAGGACCACCACAGAATTCAGTTGACCAACGTTCTGCGGCGTAGATATCTACATAGATGTATGCGACAAAAGTTGAAAACAGATCCCACCCCCTAGATCGCCTTTTAACTTTTGTAAAAAATAAATGAAAAATGATAAATAAATTTAAACAATAATTCCTTGGGATGTAGTTATATTTTGGGGTATAGTTATAGGGAAAATTGAAAAACATGAATTTTGATGTATTTTGCAAAAAAAAAGGTCATGAGACAGTAAAATGGCCTTAACTTTTGCATACGATATCAGAAAAAAGTTTAATATACCAAAATGATCGTCTCGAAATTTCTTACTCGATTTCAACCGCTAGAAGCCGTTGAAGTTTTCACAGAATCCCCAAATTCGAAAAGAAAAAAAAGTTATGGCAGAACAAAGATTTTTTCCTGCAAAAAAAATAAAAAATGAGGAGAAACTTCTATGGCGCATTTCTCCCATATGCGCCATATAAGTTTTGGACGAGATTCGAAATTTGAATCCCACCGTCCCTTCTCCCTCTATTATCCTCATCCACACCTTCACTCTTCTCCTCCTCCACCATTCTCCTCATCCACTTCTTCTCTCCTTCTCCTCCTTCATCCTCCACCCCGGTGAGCTCCTCCTCCTCCCTCCTCCCTCCTCCATCCCGATGAGCTCCTCCTCCACCCGGTGAGCTCATCCTCCCTCCTCCTTGACCTCCTCCTTCTCCTCCTCCTCCGGCGACCTCCTCCTCCTCCTACGGCGGCCTCCTCCTCTCCTCCACCGGCGGCCTCCTCCTCCATCGGTGGCCTCCTCCTCTCCTCCACCGGCGACTTCCTCCTCCTCCGACCTCCACCTCCGGCCAGGTTTGAGATCTGGTTGGGGACTTCTCTGACGCATATTGACAGTAGTTTTTGAGACTTCTGTGGCGCATTTTAATATGCGCCACCGAACTACACTTTAGTGGCGTGATAACAGTGATGCATCCCATATGCGCCACAGAAGTTGAAAAATTGTGCGCCACTGATGAGCTTTTTCCTAGTAGTGTTTGGGACGCCTAGTGGCTTCATTAATTTAAAGCTGGACTTGTCTCAATTGTTTCGTCCAAACAACTTGATAAGAAAACGTTAATTCATAAGCCCACATAACCGATTTTGTAAAAACAAAACAGTCTCTATATTATGCCAAAATCTTTGGATGAAATATGTTCCTAAACTGACTAACTGGTAAAATTGTTTGGAGATCATCGTAGTATAGTAATCCCTCCGTTTTAAAATATAAAATGTTTTAGGTTTGTGAAGAAAATGTATCTAGACTTGTTTTAGTATGTAGGTTCACTCATATTTAGAGTGAATCTAGACATTAAAACAAGTTTAGATACAATTACTCCACAAAACTAAAATATCTTATATTTTAAAATAGAGGAGTATTATACTACTATAATTAGGGTTGCTGGACGGGACGGGATGTGGTCGGATTTTCTTAACCCTAGCCGGTTTCTTCATGTTTCCTCCCCAAATCCACAACGAGGATTCTGTTTTCGCGGGACTATGCGGGAGCAGGAGAAGAGTACTCCTACCTATATTTCTGAAAAATCCAGCATATGCATGTAGATATTTACAATCATATTTTAACTCTAGTATCCTAGTAATATAATATCACCTGCAGAATGTATAGACACGCAACAGCGACAAGAGTAAAACAGAAACGCTAGGAGCTGATGCCGTCCACGGGAGGCAAAGCTTGACCGTGACCTCAGACAAGCGGGCCTTCTCTCACCGCACGGTAACCCACGTCGAAAAATATCTCACAGACACGGCCACGGCTACGATACTTTCTACTACTACCTCGAACAAGCCTATCTGCGGGCCCACCTGTCACCACCAACGGCGGGCGGCCGCCACCGGTCCACGTCACGCGATGACCACCGTGACGGCTGCAGCGTCGGCGCTACCCGGCCGCAAGCCGCGTCCGTTGGCGGCGGCCTTGGGCTTGGCGGCGCCGCTGAGCACTGAGTCCCTGCACGTGGGGCAGGAGTCGTGCGAGGCGAGCCAGGTGTCGACGCAGCGGACGTGGAACTCGTGGGCGCAGCGCGGGAGCACGCGCACCTTGTCGCCGTCCTCGAACTCGCCGAGGCAGATGGCGCAGACGTCCTCCGCCGCCGGGGCGGACCCGGACCCGGCGGCCGCGCACGCGCCGTACACCTCGATGGGGAGGCTCCGGAGCGTGCGCTTCTTCAGCCCACCCCCCCGCCCCGACGCCGCCGCCACCGCGTCGTCGTCCCCGCCGCCCGACGCGCCCCGCGCCCACCGGATGAGGTACCGGGCCAGCGAGTTGAGGCCCAGCGCGAACAGCAGCGCGAAGAGGAGCGCCGCCAGGATGATGACCATGTTGGTGTCGAAGCTCGCGTCGCTGCCTCCTCCTCCTCCGCCGCTGCTGCTGAGCGCGCGCTGCGCCTCGCCCTCCGGCGGCGGCTGCGAGCCCGACTGGCCCATGTACCAGCTCAAGGACCTGGGGTGCTCGGCCATGGGTGATGCGAAGGCTGCGGCTCTGCACCTTCCCTTCTTCCTTCCTTGAAAAAAATGAAGATCGACCACGGGCTGCCGCGGCAATTATGCACCGGAAGTGCAGGTGCGCCCGTGCAAGACCAGTCGCGCGGCTTGTACAAGGACGTGGACGTGGTAGCGGCTGCCCTACCGCTGCTGCTGCTGCTGCAGCTACTAATGTGGCACGCACGGTGGTGCACTTTATAAACCAACTACTACTCGCATCCGTTTCGGTTCGGAAAAAGCTTGGAGCGAGTGCGAGCTAGACTAGAGTGACGGAGCTTTTTTTTTTATCGGATATAGATGGCGCTGGCGGAGATCAAGCCGTGGTGATCTGCCGCGAAATGGCCGGGGGACTTTATACAAAGATCTCGGGGGGAGGGGGGCTACCGGCCGGTCGCCGGCTGTTGGACCGGGGGGCAGGGTAGGGGGTTCGGTTCCGGGTCACTTTGCCGTGGGTCCCACCCCCAAATGGTCGCGCACGCCTTGGCCGGAGAAATATCTCGCCCGCTTTGCCAGTGGCACGCACTTGTTGGCTGTACGGTTGTGCTGGCTGGTACAATACTACAAATGGGATGGCCACAAGCGTGCGCGCTGATGCGAACCCGCGTTCTTTTGTGTTGGAGGAGTAGCCTTATTATAGAGTAGCCAGCGGCTGGAAAGACTACGCGCGCATGCACGGCCAAAGAGGAAGCGAGTCACGATACCACGTTGCAAAGCGGCAGAACAATGTTTTGCATTTTTTTTCCTGCTCCGATCGAGCTGATGTGTTTTGTTCAGGATGAAAAAGTGAATCTTCTAAGAGCATCTCTGGTGGACACGGTAAATACCGATCCTTAAACACACGTATAAGATGAAACAAGAAGTTTGTTTTCAGTTCATCTGCGCGTGAGAGAAAGACTAGAAACCGAGAAATGACCAGATTCTTTTTTTTAAAGCATTTCCGGCAATTTTTTCTCAAGATCAATGCAGTGCGGTTCATCACAGTTCATGAGTTCAACATCAAAACTAGTACTCCTATTTACACCGGTTAAACTTCTAAACTAGTAGACTCATTTTGTATTGTTATGTCTGGTGCTATGTTAACATAATATGTTACCACATTTCTTAGTTTTTTCATTTGTTAGCATGGCATGTCACTATATTTTTAGTTGGCATTGCATCCTATTACCGATGTTACTCCCATTAGAGCAGCTCCACCGGCGTCCCCTAACCCGCCACCAACCGAGTTGGGAGATGGAGGCCAAAATTCGGCCCACACCGGCGCCCCACCAACCACTGCAGGTAGATTGGGCCACTGACCAACCTATCGGCATCCCCTTGCCACCCCTGGCAACCAGGGGCTGGGTTGGGTTTCTGGCAACACAAGCCACGCTGGAAAGGCAACATCGCCCCCCCTTGCCAACCACACAAACCGCCCGCCCGTGATGGCTCGCCTCCCAACTACGGGAAAGGGAGACGCCGCCACCATTTTCTTGCCTGTTCCAACACCATTTCGCGCCTGTTCTAGCCGTTTCCCGTTGTTTCTAGTAGGTTCTCGCCGGAGAAGCTGCTCTGCTATAAAAAGGGCCGAGCCTGTGGAGGAGTGGCGCACCACCAGATATTTCGCTCTCTCGACCAAGAGTGGGGTCTTCATGACTGGCTGCCGTCGTCGAACCGTCCTGGTAAGAGTACCTCTAGGCGCCGCGGCCCGTAGTCAGCGCCGCTAGTTTTCTGATTGTTCAACTTTTAATCCTTTCTATGTAAATATTTGTCCAAATATTGAATGAAACTTGTTTACAAAGTTGTTTGGAATGATCGTTAGGGGAAGGGGAGGGGGGGGGGGGGTCCAAAGCACTGGCAGTTTGGACGCCGACCCCAAAGTCATTCTAGGCGTGCTTGCCGGCCATCTTTTGGAAGCCCCGGTTTAGGGTTTATGCTTTCATGACTAGTCCACTGGGTAGTGTACTTTGTGCACAATGTAAGAAACCCGTTAAGCGAAAAAATATCTGAGTTATCAACCCGCCGTTTTTTGTGGACCGTTTTTATATGGATCGTTGTTTTGTCGTGCAGCTCGTTGAGTCGGAGGTTCAGATAAGTGCGCATGCATCACTGGATCAGCTCCTGACACCACGCAGATCTTCAACAATGTTTGTCTAATCTATCTCTGCTCCCGTAAGAATCATAAGATGCACTAACGAAAGCTTCAGTTTATTCACCTACCAATATGCCGGTGACAGATCGTGTGTGCGCGTTGGATGCTTTTCTCAATGCCGAGCGCAAGAAACGAATCCTTATCTCTTAACTAACTCCGGCTGTCACACTCCTAACACGTAAAGCGCCAATACAAAATAATCAAACGCTCGAAAGATCCTACCTGCGGTGGTAGCGCAAAGGCCTGCATGCAGAAACGCACAGTACATCATGATGAAAGATCAGCAGCATTGTTATATACAGGTTACAAGTAAACAAAGTTGGAGATAACTTACTGAACAGAATGATTCATGAACCTTATTAATTTGTTCGATCTCATAACAAAGTAAAAAAAAAGGGCAGCATAAGGGGCATGCACGGTTCTACGACCACCATTTGTTGATACTGTCATTAAGCCTGTGCAAACCCGGTTTAACCGGTTTGACCAGTTTGATTCCAAATGTAAATTTGATTAACCAAAAAAATTAACCATGCAACTCAGCATGTAGTCTAACTAGTAATCTTCCATAAAACATTAGGAGCATCACATTTTTGAAACTTATGGAGGAAAAATGGGAATAACCGAAGCTAAATTTAGACTTAAGACTTTTCAGTTACATTATATTCAATTTGACAATATAGAAATTGAGCGCCCCAAAATGGATAATTCAATATATGGAGCGAATGGGGTTCAATATTATATTTATTAAGGTTTTAAAAAACCATATACCTGGTTTGAACTTTAATTAATAATCACAATTTTGTATTATAATTTGGATTATGAAAAATTCTAGGAATAAGTATGTCTATGAGTGGGATATGAATTTATCAATATGTACCAAAACATACTATGTTTTTTGTGACATGGCGACCACATGATCTCCGACTAAGGCATTACAAAGGATTACATGTGGGATGTTTTTGTCAAGCTGGTGGTGACCTTTTAAGTGGGTAAAATCTTTGTAGAGGAAGAAAAAAGGGGGAATTACTCATAATTTGACATGGTTTAAAAAATCTTTGTATTATCTCCAATGGCTCATCTTACCTTGTTATGGTTCTTATTTTGATGTAGATGTGTCACAACTTAATGTTTGCTTATTTGTAAAATGATTTTGACATGAGCCATTTGGTTTATGTTAAAAAAATAAATCAACTCAACGCACATCTGCATCAATTTTAACTATCTCCTATGATATCGAGTATGCATAGTTTATCCCCATTTCAGATCACTTTTTTTATAACACATGTACACAGATACGAACATGATTGCAATGACATTTTTTTAAGGTACGGAAAGGTAAGTGGGCTTACGCCCATCTACTAGATATTTTCTGAAATCAACCGTCGTTTTCTACCATCCTACATCTTTGTTCAATCAATAAACGATTATATATAGCGAGTGGTCTTTTTTGTTGTACAAAATAGTGTGATGCTAGCAGCTTGGTATTGTGAATGTGATTGCTATGTAAGATACTTTTTAGTTTACATAAAAAGGCTACGTGGCTATTGAGATGTACCCGTACATTTTGTATTCTTTATATTTTGCCATCCTCAAGATACAAATATTTTCCGCTGGACCAAGCCTCACACCATTGCGGATCGGTGATGTATTCATGCATACTATAAAATGTGATATTTTTGGGTGTGTGCATGTTTGCAGGCCAAGATACTTCAATATAGAAAGTCCATGTTAATTTACAATATAGAAACTAATATGGAATGGAAATCTTGTACTTTGAAATTGGTATGTCCAAATTGACCACTTGGTGGTCGATGAAGATATATGTATATGCACCATAGCGATAAATGTTATCGGCACAATTTTGGTTTTTCGCCTTTCAGGATATTGCAACTTCGCTAAGGCATTTCCTTCTGGAGTGGTGTTGATGGCAGGACAGACGATTCCCATCGGCTCGTTGGACGGGAACAATGGCATCAAATCTTGCTGGGAATGAAACATCGCTCTCTCCCAAAAAAGTATTGAAGGGCTACTAGTGGTAGTGAGCTATGCTACGTGGGGCTTTGGAAGGAGAGAAATCACATAATCTTCAAAAATATAGCTTTGAAATCTGTAGAGGCTTTTTTTCTTAATAGTAGTAGTTCACTAGAGATGACGTAGAGGGCACTTGCCTTCTCATCAGGACTCTGGTGATGGGCCTAGTCTCTTTGCCTGCTAGAATTGATCTGGCTAGCTCCATAATTTCTTTCTTTTGTTTTGCTCTTGTAATTATACTTTGCTTTCTATTTATTCGAATGGTGGAACCGGTCCCCCCCCCCCCCCCCCCCCCCCCTATCGTGAGTAAGCACACATCTATCTTTGAGATGTATTTTCTGCCATGTTTGCTCACGTGCCCGCTTTTTCTGTTGTTGCAGGCACGTGAGTATACGTGTAGGTTGAGTACACGACGAAAAGGATCGTATTGGATTCGGATAGGTTCGTACGGTCTTCAAAACAAATCGGTATTGTGTTTTTCTGTCAAAGTTTGAAAAAAAAGGAGGACACCGAAGCAAAAATGTCTAAACTTTCTATATGGATCTCGTTACGAACTTACTCACGGAGAGGCCACTTATATGAGTCAATAAAAAACTCCTTCAGCGAAAAATTGGCTTGCTTCCTTTACATGTTTTGATGTTTCGGTAATTCTTCAGGCACATATAATCTTGGTGAAGCGATTCTAAAAAAGATTGATATTGGACATCTACATCTGAGAAGATGTAAAAGTGGGCTGCAGATATGCTCGACTAAACAGGACGGGTGTGTCTAGCCAGGTTCCCGATTAGACTGGACCATAGTGACAGTCTAGCGAAAGTAAAGAGAGATGGAGAACAACCGATGGGCTGTCGTGTCAGGCAGGGACACGCTGGCATGGCCGACTAACAAAAAGGCCCAGAAAAAAAAAGCCGCACGCAAAAGAGCCAAAAAGGAACGAGAGTCTCCCATGGGCCATGGATGATCCCACTAAGCTCTGCGATCGGAACGGGCGTGTTTAAGGATCACGCTCAGGTCGCGTTCTCGGCAGGTTATTCCGCACGAACGAACTGAGGCTGCACAGCAGCTCCGACGACGAATGTAGTCGCTTCTGGTCAATCAACTTTCGTTTCGGACAGAGATGCTCAACTTGCTGTGATCCGTTTGGATTAGGAGACTAAATCCGGCGGATCTCGAGTCGAGATGGATGGACATGGACGTCTTATTCTCGGCCGCGCCGAGAGACCTTCACGTCGATCTCACTCACGCATGCCGTGCGTGAACGGGTCTTCTCTCCCCGACCAGCGACGGCAAAACCTATCCGCTCAAAAGCTCACCGTCGCTTCAATAAAACGGCCCACGAAATGATGCACCAAAATGGGACAGGCTTCGCACCAGCACGGCGTTAAGGCGAATTCCTGCGCTGTCAAAGACATTATTACTGATCGGCATGTGCCATGGGGCCTTCGCCTTGATGACACTAGTCAGTGCCATTGACAACGTCCTTCGCCCCTGTACCGGCCGGGTACAACCTACAAGAAACATTCGAGTAGCCGATTACTACAAGTTTTGCGTACAATGTTTTCTTAAACAACCGACAGGAGCAATGGCTTTTTTCATATAGAAAGAGAGAAAACCGATCGCTGTACTAAGGCAAGTGCTATGCGTCCCCCAGACGATGAAGAGTTTCCATCGTCCTGCTTCCCGTGCTGACATGTGTCCATTTGCTGCAAAACATCTCGCGTTTGCTACATATGTCCCGCTTTTGCTTTCGAAACAAAAAAAAAAACGGTTCGTTTTAGAAATAGAACGACTCGCCGAAAACCTCGCCGGAGACCATGCAACAAAAAAATTGTGCTAATATAGCAAAACCGACTTTGCCGGAGATATCGTCGGAAAACTTGCTGGTGATTCTCGCCGGAGACCTTGTAGCAAATAGTTGACACTATTGTAGCAAAACCACAAGACGGTTGTAGCAACAAAGTTCTTCTAATGTAGCAAAAAACCTACTTCGCCGGAGACATCGCCGGAGAATTTAGCCGGAAGACCTCGTCAGAAAACTTGTAGCAAAAATTTTATGGTATTGTAGCAAAACAAAAAAACAGAGATAGCAAAAAAATATAGTTATGCAGCAAATCTACAAACGCGACCCGCACTGTCGGGACCGCCTGTAGCAACTCCGCCTGCCTTCGGTAGAAACACCGTCGGCTGTCGGGAGCAAAGCCACCCGTCGTCAGTAGCATCTCCCCGTGGCAGAACCTCCATCCCCCATCCATGGCCTTTTATCTCGCCCTCGTTCTCCATCATTGGCCTAGCCTCCGCATCCATGGCGTCCTCCCCTTGTTGCACCTGCCTCGCGGGGCTCACGACCGGCGTGAGGTGCCAGGCCTAGGGCGGCCTCCCCTTGTTGCTCCTGCCGGCGACGGGGGAGGCGAGTGCTCGTGGCTAGGAGTAGCATGGGCTCGGACGCGCGACGGCGGTGGCAAACATGTCTGCTGCGAAGAGAGCCCGGAGGGCGGTGTCGGTCGGCAGCGGGCGGGAGCGATGAGCGGCGGGAGCGGCGGCAGTGGTGGGCAACGGCGCAAGGCAGCGACGGATCTCAGCGACGGCCGGCAGCGACGGTTTCACATAGAAAAAGGAAAGAAAAAAAAGGGAAAAGATAAGGTGGCCCGATCGCGTGGAGCGTGCTGTCAACCCGGACGATGGCATTGTCTAGACGATAGCTATCATTTTCCCTGTACTAATGGGGCATGTTTATTTGCCGACGGACCATGCCAAAACCGCTGTAATAGAACTTAAAAAATAACTAATCTGGCTCAACTTGGATAGCTGGCACGTAGCAGACAAAAGCTCGCTCTTGCTGGAGAATGTCCTCTAACATATGTCACCTCAAGGTAAGTTAGCCTTCTTCTAGTGAAGATCTTGTCTAGCCAAGACCGTGCTATTCCTTTTGACGAGGGATATGCTGTTGTTCATTCCACGGCTTCCCATCAATGGTCCTCCCACCATTCCGAGTTAGAAGGGATGCCCTAGACAGGCGTCACGATATATGCATTAGTTAAGGTTTGCGCCTTGTCCCAGATGGTCGAGGTGAAATGGTAGTCTTTCAATAGGTCAATAGTATTTTTCAGACATTATTGACGATTCCTTTTCTCATGGTCTTTTTATACTTAGTATTAGCACCCGACGTACATATAGTTTTTCATGAGAAGCAAAATCAATAACAGGTTGCAAAATGGGGCAGCGTGGTCAAATTACTATGCATGCGGATTCAGAAAGCTACAAGTATCCTCTGCAGCCGACACATGTCATGCCACGCTGGAAAAGCAGACATGATAGACTTGCAGAAAACCCCCTAGGGATACACGAATTCACATAACGGTCCTCGCATCCATTAGATTACATATTCCCCTCGTTCCTCACATCGAGTCTCGAATACCTAACCCTAGGTCCACTCCCCATGGCACACGACAGCATAACTGCAATGTCTACAATGGCGGCCAAGTGCGAACGTGGTGTGGACGGTGTGGTGGGATCCGATGGCGGGGATTTGGGATCTCTACCTCTAGGGCAATTGGCAAGCTGAAGAGTGTTCTCGAGGATGCGATGGACAGGGGTGACACTGGAAGGATTGGAGACGGATCTAGCGAGTACTAGGAGGTGATAGAAGTGGCATCTTGGATCTTCATTGTCTAGTGAAGGTGACCTTTTGAACTTACTTAGTTTTAAATTTGCCGAACTAAGTTTGAATGCACTGTTCTGAACTTGCTGAACTGGATTCGAATGCACTATTCTGAACTTGCTCAACCCAATTCTGATGTTGTAGTATCCTTAATAAATGAAGTAGTGTACTGAATAAATGAAGCCGTGTATTGAAGAAATGAAGCCCTTACAGTACGAAGACTTGAAGGAGAAGTCTAATTGTATGGATAAGATATTGCTAGAGAAATTGCTGAAGAAAACCTCATGTTGAAATAAGAGGTTGCAGAGGTGAAGTGTGTGATCGAGAAGATAAAATCATAGAAGAAAATGAGGACAAAAAAGCATTTGTGTGAGATTGCAGCATGGATAGAAAAGATGTAGCATTTCTGCTTTTTTTGCTGCATGTATTGTATATACATTGTTTCTTTGTTGGTTAGGGGCTTGGTCTAAGTAGAATTAGCACGTATTGGAGTAATTATCTCACTGAATTTGGCTAGTTTATGTGCCATGGTGATGTAACATTAAGTGAATTTTTAATGATATATAGTGGAGATTCTTGTGCATCTTCATCTGAATTTTATATGTAACAAAGTGGTACAATTTTCTAAGTGCACATTTGCATTGTTTAGTTTGTGTTTGCACATTAACTTCATGTGTAGTTCTTATCTACTTATTGCAGTGCTCTCTCTCGGATGATAGACATAAGACATGACAACAACATAAGTTTATCGAAGAAGGTTCGCTAGTTCAAGATCAAAGAATGAAGGGGAGGAGGATGCAACATCTAGGGGCATGTCTCAGAAGAGGGAATTTCAAGTGTATGGAATAAGGATCCAGAAGTAGACAAAGAAGACAAAAGGAGCAGGTAGGGGCCTACAACAGCTTATAGAAGACATTGTGTATGCTTCAGTCATGGCGTTGTCTACTCCATCAACTCCAGTGAGGCCAGGTATGCCCATAATGCATGAGCTTCCTCATAGGGTAGATGACTTGCATCCTAGGTAAGCGTCAAACAATGCAATGATGTAAGGGAGGTAACATGGTGGACACGAGTATGTTCTGCCAAATATGGTGTGTACAAGACTAGTTTCTGACATGACCGATGCGTTTTGTGCAATTTTAAAAGAAATATCAGTAATTTCATGAAGAAAATCACCAAGCAGAAGAAGGAGAACATGTGACATATGTACTGGTATTAATATGTTGTTGATGTTGGTTTAATATTGAACATGTAAGATCTTAAGATTTGTACCGCTATTAAGGTTGTGTGTTGTTAACCTTAATGTATGTGTAAGTTTGTACTAGAAGGGGATGAGAATAAATCGGTGTATGAAAATAAAATCAATGTTATGGAAAATAATAAATGATGAATATCCATCAAACCAACACAACAAATAATTTATTTACAAGAATAATTCAGTTTATTTGTTTGACAGCAAGTTCACTCATGAACTAGGACTTGCGGTACACAAGATAATAAATTCATATTTGAACTAAGCCAAAAAAATTATTCATATTTGGCAACCAATATTATTTCATATTGGTGCATTTTGAGTAAGAATCGCCTCTTCAGGAGTTTCTTTATCCATATATTCATTCAAATCGGGCATCTTAGCTCTGCCTCTCATACTCTTTCACAACTATGTACAACACAATAGTTTCCCACTACCATTGCTTTAGTCATGGTATCCTGAGATGCCTTTATGAACCATGTGCAGATCCATGTTGCACACTCTCCCAAGAACACAACATAAACCTTGTTTGCTCACTTATAACTTTGCTCACCTTCACTCTTTCATTTATATATTGTATCATTTTATTGCACTTTCGAGCTCATTCATACAATAAAAGACCACGCCAACATTGAAATATGTAGTTCCATGTCAACTTCTGCATTGAACATTTTGAATTTGTACTTATCCTTATGCTCTTTCTCTTTTTTTAGATGTAGAGCTTCACGGGTCATATCCAGCATCATCCTCTTCTTCCACCATCTCTGCAATTTCATTATGATCATTTACATCCTTGTCAATAGTTGCTTAAAATGCCATTGCCACCATCCTTAGCATCAAAATCACTATCATAGAAATCAGAATCCGACTCCTCTCCTTTTGCTTCTTCCAACTCTTCCATGCCAACTTCTTGTACTCTGCCCTCTTTGGGACCTCAATACCACTATGATCATTCACAACTGCTGACTGCTCCAGGCTCCATCCCACCATCACTATGATCATTAACATCTTCTGGATGCAATGGCCTTGCATTCAGAATTACATTGGCCTCAATCCCTTCAAAAAAATTCCATGGTCAACTAAAATGGATAGTGATTTGTTATTCTTGGAAGCTATAATCATTGATACGATATCAACATCATTCTCGATGCAAACAAGTCCGTCACTGATTGCTTTGAAAGAAGTCAATAGTTCCTCCAATATAATCTATATCCCCATGCAATCGACAGAAAAAAAAACCACTATGCTCTATTGCCAAGGTAAACTTGTCAGGGTCGCCACCTGTAGTATAGAAATATGCACTTACCAATTCATCAAAAGAATTTACAAAAGTATTCAATAATCTAAACTGCACTGCTAAATTCAGTAAAGTCCGAGCAATAATTTGTGTACAACTACTGCATGCTTTTTACATAATACATGGACAGTAAACATAGTTACCAAATATGCTTAATTCTTAATGTTTTGCTGCACAAAATATAAAAAAAAGACAACCTTTTCTGTCTTTGCCATGCAAAAACAGAGCAAAAACATGACACTCTCAATAGCACCGCTCGCTACATCAGTGACCTCTATTGCAATAGTAACATGCCCAAACGTCGTTTAACACCAATCACAACTCAGAAATCGATGTCAAGATGGTACGCGAGGGCCGTCTTCACAAGGGAGTGGGGCTATCTGGCCAATTATTGGTACAAATCTCTCCGCCTGTCTACCGAAATCGTCCTATGATCATGGCAGCCAAGAACCCTAGCTGAACCCACAACAGACGTGGAGAAAACCGTACAGAAACAAAGCAAAAGCAGAGGAGAAGCCTACCATAATCTAGCGCCTCCATATTTCATCTACGGTACAAAGGATCATCGGCCATGGCCGCTGCCGAGCCACGAGAGGTACAATGAGGTACGTGTCCTTGCTCATAAATACGTAAAAAATACGGTGTTCTTTTCATTCAATGTTTGTCCTCTGTCTTAAACCGACAAAAACATGACATTTCTCATCTCCTGAAGATTTGTTTTGCAAAAATTCAAATCCTACATGGCAGGTCTCGGACTGTTTGGACCAAACTAATAATAACCCTCAACAACTAGTTGTACCACACTGCACCATTTTGCAACTTGTTGTATGACTTTGCTTTTTTTTTTTTTGCTCTTCATGGACAACTATCTACCTCTTTTCAAAATATTCCTCCTACGTCCTGACCTCATCTGTAGCCTGTGGGGGACTGGGGGATACCGCGTACAAGCTACGTGGTTGGCTCGTGCGGGCGGTGCTTCCACTGCATGCTGCAGGGCTGGTGGTTGGCTCGTGGAAGGAGGAACTGCGAGCGCCTCTTGCATCGAGGCTGAAGTGCTGAACCAAACAACAAGCAGGGAAGATAGGCTCCGGGTTTTGAGCCGTAATATTTATGCTGAATCCGCCCATCCTGCTAATCGACTTGGGCTAAGCCATCCTTGGGCCAGGCCAACGATATATAAGCAAAACGCAAGGCGGGTGGCTTTAATGGGCAGATGCTTAGTTAACCATAGATGGGTCTAAACCACCGGACGGTAAGGCAGGCTCTGAGAGCAACTTCAACAGCTTATGCATATATGGTTAATCAAAAAGTGTTTGGATAAGAGAAGAGCGAGGGTATAGGCAAAACAATAAGTTTTGATTTTCCAGCTTACCTATTTTTTTCTACCCAAAATGCAACTGGGTCCTCACAAAAGAGTAAACTACAAACTATTCATCTTTCTTACACAAGGGACCTCGGATATAAAATAAAAAGCAATCAGGTCCTTTTCAATGTCGTTCTTGTGAGGAGGAGATCCGACGAGCTCCGGCGAGCCGCCTTCCCAGCATGTCGTCGACCTCGAAGTGCATCGACGGGCACCCGTCGTGGCACCCGGGGCAACCTCCACGCACGGCCTCGGGAGCTAGCAGGTGGGGTGGCGCAGGCGGGGCCATGGAGGTCGCCGGTGGGTGGGGGAGGCGGAGAGGAAAGGTGGGGTGGCGGCAGAGGTCCTTGCTTGACTGCCAGGTTGCCTGCGACGGCGAATCAGGGTCGCCGGCTTGCCAACGCGGTTGTCCATTGCTGCTTGCCCCCTCTCCCTGAAATACTCTATACATCGTAATCCACCGACGCGCCAACGCGGCATGTGGCCCAGTAGTAGCATGACGACGACCATGGAGGTGCTTGGTGGCGCGGCAGACGGTCACAGGTGACCAGAGACGGCGAGGACGGCGACGACCGGCGCCAAAGTCGGGCACAGAAGCTTCCGTGCGTGGCCGTTAGAGGCACCCACGTTGGTTTTGCTGATGTGGCATCTTACCCAAAATCTGGCTAGTCTTGTCCATGTATGGATAGGAGGGGCTAAAAAATGGATGATCACCCAAATTTTTTTATGGGGACCACTTTTGGATAAGCTGTTAGAGCTTTGGTTTTGTCCCTCTTATCCAAAAAAAAGCAGTTAGTAACCCTCTTACCTATATATGGGTAAGCTCTGCGAGAACTCCTCGGGCCATCAATATCCCTGGTTAAATTCAGCCAAAAAAATCAACATCCCTGGTTTATGTATGATGTACACTCATCTTTTTTTTAGAGGGAGATACACTCATCTATGAGGGTTCTTTGGCAGTAGTGTGATCTGCGAATATCGAGAAAAAAACACGTGAAAATCGCTCAAGAGAAACGAAAGTGATAAACCGGTGAGGATGCAAACCTACTGCTTCTATTGTCTTACTCCCTCCGACCTAAATTCTATCTATACATAATTTAGCATACCATTCATCCGTATCTTAAAAAATTTAAGTTAACTAATTTGGGTTAGAGGGAGTAGTTTTTTAGACAATTTATTATCTTAGGTTATACTACCTTCGTTCCAAAACTTAAGGCTTATAATTTTTTTAAAAAAGTCAAACTACGAAAAGTTTGACCAAACTTTAAAAAAAAAATATAAAGAATTATGATATTATATATATACCACGTGAAACTATGTTTCACAAGGTATCAAACAGTATGTATTTCATGTTATAAATATTAGAGAAAATTTGTTAGAGGACACCGTTATTTTCCGGCGTTTGCTAAAATACACTGTTGGAATGTGGCTTTGTCCAATACCATTATTATTTCATGACAATTTGCTAGAACACACTGTACTGGCAAAACGGAAAGTTTGACGTTTTAGATTACCTTTTTACCTTGTTGCAAATATGTCTAGAATTTTAATTGAAATACAAGATGTTTCAAATAGAAAAAACTATCCAGCTTTTTCCCAATTCCCTCGTTGATTTTTTTCTTAACCACGATGCTGCATGCTGCAATGGATGGCGACTTGGCCTGGATATTCCAACTTGATGTGAACTTACGTATAGTTTTTAATTCATGTTCGGTATATGCATATGCTGGATTTGGTGAATTTAAATTAGAGAAAAAAGTGTTTAAACCGGACATATGATGGTCATTCCAATAAAATTAGTCAAACTTTTCATTTGCGGCATGCAGTGTGTCCTGGCAAATGTGCCACGAAATTATAATGGTACTCAACAAAGACACATTCCAGCGGTGTGTTTTGGCAAACGCCAAAAAATAACGGTGTCCTCTGGCAAATTTTCTCTAAATATTAATATATTTTTCTAAAAACATAGTCAAATTTTACATAATTTGATTTTTTTTTGAAAAAATATAAGCCTTAATCTTTGGAAGAGTACTAGTAGTACTTGTGCCCACCAACGGAAGCAGCTCAGTTCACTGTGGCGACGGTCGACCCTTGTTCTGTTGTTCAGGAGTTCATTCAGGAGTATTCCCTCCGTTTGAAAATATAAGATGTTTTAGGTTTGTGAAGGAGATGTATCTAGACACATTTTAGTGTCTAGATTCATTTAAACCTATACACTAAAAGATGTCTAGATACATCCACTTACAAACCTAAAACATCTTATATTTCTAAACGGAGGGAGTAGATAGTTGACGAGCGACGAGGAAACCATCATTTGGATAAAGCACGCACATTACACAGACACGCACATTATTACATAGCATACTGCATAGAGATATCAGTTCACCACTGCTAGCTGCGCGGAGGCCACAAGCACGACACAATAATGAACTGCAAACAAATCATCGATCCTAAACGAGAAGAGAAACGACGGCTAGCTAGAACTACACGGATCTGACCGCCAAAGCCTAGCTAAGCTTCAATACTTCAGTACTATAGTAGTAGGAGTAGCAATCCTTTATTCTCCGGGCATCAGCAGCTCCTCGCACGGCAGACGTACGCCGAGACGCGCCCGGCCAAGGCGGCACATCTCAGTGGATCCTGCACGCAAACGAAGAACGCTCATCACGCATGTCGAAAACTGAGAGTACCGCAAAATCAAAGGACAAGATGATGATAATGTGTTAAGGTATGAGCGGGGGGGACGCACGAGTTGCAGTTGACGCTGGGGCTGATCTTGTAGGGCAGGGCGACGTTGCACTTGGACGGCAGCGCGGCGGCGCGGTCGATGTAGGGCCCGCCGGAGGCGCCGTTGGCGACGTTCTTGAGGCAGCCGCAGATGGTGCGGCGGTCGGGGGTGTTGTTGGCCTGGTCCAGCAGGTCCTTGATGCCCGTGCAGCAGCCCCGGGCCGGCGTCCCGCCCTGCTGCACGAACTGCAGGCACGGCATCAGCGTGCTGTACACCGCCGAGCACGACATGGCGGCGCGCGCCGGCGCCACCGCCGTCGCAGCCAGCACCAGCGCCAGAACCACCACCATCGAAGCGGACCTGCTCGCAGCCATGTCTTTGAGTGATGTCTCGCACTAATGCGCTAGCTAGCTGGTCTCAGTGTTGATTGATGTTGGTGGCGTGATTGTTGTGTGAGGAGAACGAGGGCTCTAGGAGGGTTTATATACAGGAGAGCGAAAGGTTTAGTGCTCCTGGGGTGGTTGTGCGTTGAGTGCATTTAGGAGCGGAGTTAAGAGCGCGGGCTGGTAGATGGCCGTGTGGTTACCGGTTAGTCTTTGGAATGAAATATAGGTGTTGCGGTGAGATTTCTCTGGTTTGTTTCTACGAGGAGGTTTTACTCGTTCTGAAGTGAACCTGAGCTATACTCCGGTGATGAGCTTGGTGTTCTGCACTAATGTTTGTGGTAAGAGCAACTCTAACACGTACCCATATCACGGTACCGCAAAAGCGATAAATTATAAACCTGTTTTTTCGATTGAAAAACGTCGGCGCACAATGGATCTTGCATATTTGTATAGCAAAAATGAATTCGATTTTACGGTACATGACATGGTTATATCCCAGGGTATACAACATCAGCATACCTAGTCCAGCCCAAGAGAATGCCCACTGTAAGGTACTGATGTGGACATCCCTTTTATTGATACAACCGTTGTACCTACAGCTACAGACATACAAGGACCCATCACAAGATCTCGTGCCAAACAACTTAACTATCAGGTATTTTCGTTTCTTGAAACTATTCCTCACATATATGAGAATATGATGCTGCCTAAATCAGATATACTTCTTACTCTTAGGAATGATGGACCAAGCATGGATGTGAGAGACAAGCATTGGAGCATGGCCATGCATGGAGATGGCAGCAAGCATGTGATGATCCAAGAAAATGCCACGGATAAATATTTCAGAACTTTGAGGCCACCATAATGAAGAAAGAAGGCTTGGACGAAATATTCAAGATTAATACTTCACGAATTCTTCCATAGCTTAATATGGTGCCGCGACACCTTTATTTTGGGCCAGGCCCATGTAATTTTCGCAGAATTTTAAATAGCCACTTTTTAGAGTCCGTATTTGAGGAGAAAAGGACTTCTAGGGTTGGATTCGGCCACCACTTCCATGGCTGGCCGAAACCCCACCTTTTCCTTCTTAAATACTCCCCATAGCCGTCACCCTAGACTGGGATTTTGTTTAGACATTAAGTTAGCCATCATAGCAACTTCGCCAAGGCTCGAGCGTCGCAGAGGCCTCTTGTACTTCGCACCTATTCAGGATCCCACCTTTTCTATAAAGCTTTCCTCTTAATCCGCAATATCTTGATTGCAATATTAGTTCTTACTTGTTCTTGATTTCAGGTAGGAATTAAGACCCTCGCTGGTCAGGCTGATCGTGTTTCCGCAGGATCGGTAACCTCCAGCAGATTGGCCTAGCGATTGCATTGGCGCTCGTGCTCGTACGTGTAGTCGGATCGTCAAGCCCAAACTCCACCAAATCGACTATCACCATCTCATCGAAAGATCGGACACCTTTGCCCTATCAAGTGGTATCAGATTTCAGGTTGCTCGGTGAGATTTTACTGTTTTCGTAGATTAGATATGTTTTTACCTATAACCCACGAAAAAGCCAAAAACACACTTAGAGTTTAGATCCATCCCATCACCAATCTACGCCTTGCATTATCTTTTCAGTTTTGCATTGTTGAATTTGTGTCTGCATCGTCGCGTCAAGTTGTTGGTCTTAGTGTCTCGTCCCGTAGAGTTTCGAGTTCTGATCATAGTAGTCACTGCCACCCTCGCAGATCACCGCCACCATATTCCGCCACCATATTATGCCGCCATAAACCCTAAAAACTCCGCCACCGCCTTCCTACCGCGACACGGATCCGATCACCTATCCTGCCGCAGCACGAGTCCGAGTTGAGTTATTGTTTCCTAGTTATTTCTTTTTACTTTCCTTCTTTGTTGTTTCTGTGTTAAACTAAAGTCCGTGTCGAGCTCAGAGTCCGGTCGTAAATCCAGAAGGAGAGCAAAAAAGTCTGGAACCGCCTCCAATTTTTTTTCTGGCTATACTGTTTTTCGACCCCCGGGATCACTTTTCTCCATCGGCCGTTATAGCGACATTTTTTTGGCGCCTGCGCGCTTTCCGGAGCATAATACAAAAAAATCGAAAAAAAATTGGGGGCTAACCTATTTTAAGACCCCGTAGATCAGTTTTAGACACTCGCCATCATAGTGATTTTCCGCATCTCGGTTCGCTTTTGAGGTTGCCATATCATCATACATTGCTTGTTGTGTCGCGTCGTGACATCGTTGGTGATCTAGGCTCGCGTCTCTAGTACGGTCTAGCCTAGGACCAACACAGTACCGTCGTTGAGCATTCTTTCAACTTTTGCATTGCTGTTTTGATAATTGCTAACCCCTTTGCTAAGCCTTCTCAGAGCTCGACAGATATTCTCCACGTGCGGTGTCTCGACTCCTGGTAATCGCTTGGTTCAATTTCTGGACCCACTGATCCTCGCGGTTGCACATCGCCTTTTCCTGCTGTTTGGTAAGAACTTGTAAGAGCTTCGTATATTGCCCGACGGATTACACATGCCTTCCACCATATTTCCGTAGTATATACCTGTGCTTTTTAAAGGACTAACCATGACAGATACTTCGCGGAACCCTGCCACAATGACGAACCAAGAACTTCATGCACACTTCTCAGAGCTCTTGGTCGGTCGCGCTGAAGATGTGGATGCACGCCTAGGGGAGTTTGACAACAAGCTCACCAACGTCATGGACAAGATCGATGGGCTCGAGAAATCCTTCAACGACAAGCTTGACGCTCGGTTTAAGGAGGTTTTAGCCAGATTGCTGGCACCCGCCCCATCGGCACCTCGGCATGGCGCACGGCGTATTCCGATCACGGGTCGGACTGCTGGTTCAGCTGCCGCCGCACCTCAGGCGGCTACCGCGACAGCTGACACACCCCAGACTTCCGCCGCGTCTGCTGCTGCGACATTAAGGACAAACGACGGGTACTACTACGACCCCGACGACGACGATCTGTTTGACAAGGAGGTTGAACAACCTCCAAAGGTACCTGCTGGCCGTCCCCGACATTACTACCGCAACGCTCGACCACCGGTACGTGATGATGATCATTTTGCAAAGATTAAATTAAATATTCCATCTTTTGAGGGTAAATATAATCCTAATGCATATATTACATGGGAGATGAAGGTAGAACAACGTTTTGCATGTTTAAAATATCCTGAGAATATGCGTGTTAGTGCTGCTACATGTGAATTTACTAAATTTTCTTCCCTTTGGTGGTCTGAGTATTGTCGTTTAAATCCTACTACTATTCCTAGTACTTGTACTGCTTTAAAAACTGCTATGCGTGTTCGTTTTGTACCTCCCACTTATCAACGCGATTTACTAAAGAATCTGACACGTTTAGAGCAAGAGAAAAATTCTGTAGAAGAGTATTATCAGGAATTGCAAACGGGGATGGTTCAGTGTGGTCTTGTTGAATCTACTAAACAAATGCTTGCACGTTTTTTGGTGGATTAAACAAGGACATTCAGCACATATTAGATTATAAGGAATATAATTCTATCACTCGTTTGTTTTATCTTGCTTGCAAAGCTGAACGTGAAGTGCAGGATCGCCAAACACCATGGAGGAGGACTAATAATTCTGCAGGCCGCACATAAGATTTCCAGCTGCTCCTCCACCGTCATCCAATACTCCTGCTCGTAGTGCATCTTCTATGGCTTCCACAGGTAAAACAAAGGATATACAATGCCGCAAGTGCTAGGGTTTTGGTCATATTGAGAGACAGTGCACAACACAACGTATTATGATGGTGCGTGATGATGGTCAATACGATTCAGCGAGTGACTTTGATGAAGATACATTAGCCCTTATTTCTGCTCGAGATGGAGACAAGTGTAATTCTGATGAAGAGACAGAGGTAATGGGAGCTGAAGCTGCTGATAAATACAAGAGCTTAATTACACAACGTGTGTTGAGTGTGCAATTGAGCAAATCTGAGAAAGATCAACACCACAACCTGTTCCAAACACGTGGTGTTGTCAAGGAAAGAGCTATACGGATCATCATTGATGGAGGGAGTTGTAACAATCTGGCTAGTGTTGACATGGTAGAGAATCTTGCACTTGCAACAAGACAACACACACATTCATATTATATCCAAAGGTTTGAGAGTTCTCGCAAGATCAAGGTAACAAGAACGGTACGCGTGCATTTTACTATTGGTACATATTCTGATTTTGTTGATTGTGATGTTGTACCTATGCAAGCTTGTTCTTTGTTACTTTGTAGACCATGGAAATTTGATAGAGAATTTGTTCATAATGGCAAAACTAATCACTATTCTCTTATGCATGATGGAAAGAAAATTGGTCTAAAACCTATGACTCCCGAACAGATTTTAAAAGATGATCTTGCTAGAGCTAGTAGAGCTAAAACTGAGGAGAACAATAAAAGTGAGAATCAGATTGTTGCTGCAGATTTTGTACCACCAAAGAACACTAAATCTGATTCTACACATGCTACTGAAATTCGTTTGAAGAGTCCATGTATGCTTGCAAACAAAATTGATATTGCTGAACTAGATGTAAACAATACTCAATGTTATGCAATTGTTTGCAAAGAGGTTTTGTTTTCATTTGAAGATATGCCTCCTTCTTTTCCACCCACTATTGCTAACCTTTTGCAGGAATATGAGGACGTCTTTCCCGCTGAGCTGCCACCGGGACTACCTCCTATTAGAGGAATTGAGCACCAAATTGATCTAATTCCAGGTGCTACGTTGCCCAACCGCGCGCCATATAGAACCAATCCAGAGGAGACAAAGGAGATACAACACCAAATTCAGGAACTACTCGACAGAGATTATATTCGTGAGTCCCTAAGCCCCTGTGCTGTTCCTATTATTTTGGTACCTAAGAAAGATGGTTCTTCGCGCATGTGTACTGATTGTAGAGCTATCAATAATATTACTATTCGATATCGTCATCCTATTCCACGTTTAGATGACATGCTTGATGAATTGAGTGGCTCTACCATGTTTTCTAAAGTTTATTTGCGTAGTGGTTACCACCAGATTCGTATGAAATTAGGAGATGAATGGAAAACAACATTTAAGACTAAGTTCGGTTTATATGAGTGGTTAGTAATGCCGTTTGGTTTAACTAATGCACCTAGCACTTTCATGAGATTAATGAACGAAGTTTTACGTGCTTTCATTGGACGTTTTGTGGTAATCTACTTTGATGATATTCTGATTTATAGCAAATCTTTAGAGGATCATTTGGACCATTTACGTGCTGTTTTCAATGCTTTACGTGATGCACGTTTGTTTGGTAACCTTGAGAAGTGCACCTTTTGCACCAATCGAGTTGCGTTTCTTGGCTATGTTGTTACTTCACAGGGTATTGAAGTGGATCCAGCCAAGATTGAAGCTATTGAGAATTGGCCGCAGCCCAAGACGGTCACACAAGTGAGGAGTTTTCTTGGCCTCGCTGGTTTTTATAGGCGCTTTGTCAAAGACTTTGGATCAATTGCCGCGCCGCTGAATGAACTTACCTAGAAGGATGTGCCCTTTGTTTGGGGCGATGCACAACAACAGGCCTTCATCATATTGAAAGATAAGCTAACACATGCTCCCTTACTCCAACTTCCTGATTTTAATAAGACTTTTGAGCTTGAATGTGATGCTAGTGGGATTGGTTTGGGAGGTGTGTTATTACAAGAGGGAAAAAATGTTGCATATTTTAGTGAGAAATTGAGTGGGGCTAGTCTGAACTATTCTACTTATGATAAAGAATTATATGCGTTAGTTCGGACTTTAGAAACTTGGCAACATTATCTATGGCCTAAAGAATTTGTTATACATTCTGATCATGAATCTTTGAAGCATATTCGTAGTCAAGCTAAGTTGAATCGTCGTCATGCAAAGTGGGTTGAATTTATTGAGTCTTTTCCTTATGTTATCAAACACAAAAAGGGTAAAGATAATATTTTTGCTGATGCTTTGTCGCGCCGTTATGCTTTGTTATCTCAACTTGACTTCAAAATATTTGGATTGGAAACTATTAAGGAACAATATGTGCATGATGCTGAATTTAAAGATGTGTTGCAGAATTGTAGAGATGGTAGAACATGGAACAAGTTCATCTTCAATGATGGATTTGTGTTCCGTGCTAACAAACTATGCATTCCAGATAGTTCTGTTCGTCTTTTGTTGTTACTGGAGGCGCATGGAGGAGGATTGATGGGACACTTTGGTGTCAAGAAGACGGAGGATGTTCTTGCTGCACACTTCTTTTGGACATGTATGCGTCGAGATGTTGAGAGATTTGTGGCACGCTGCACTACTTGTCAAAAATCTAAGTCTCGCCTTAATCCACATAGTTTATATATGCCTCTTCCTGTGTCTAGTGTTCCTTGGGAGGATATTTCTATGGACTTTGTTTTGGGATTGCCACGAACACAGAAGGGGAGGGATAGTATTTTTGTTGTTGTGGATCGGTTTTCTAAGATGGCATACTTTATTCCTTGTCATAAAACGGATGATGCTGCGCATATTGCTGATTTGTTCTTTCATGAAATTGTTCGTTTGCATGGTGTGCCAAATACTATTGTTTCTGATCGTGATACTAAATTTCTTAGCCACTTTTGGAGATGTTTATGGGCTAAGTTGGGGACTAAATTACTGTTTAGTACTACATGTCATCCCCAAACTGATGGACAAACTGAAGTAGTAAATAGAACTTTGTCTACTATGTTGCGGGCTGTTTTAAAGACGAACTTAAAATTGTGGGAAGAGTGTTTACCTCATATAGAATTTTCTTATAATCGTTCGCTGGATTATACCACAAAGATGTGCCCATTTGAGATCGTGTATGGTTTTGTTCCTCGTGCACCTATTGATTTATTGCCTTTACCTTCTTCGGTGCAAAATAATTTGAATGCTACACAACGCGCTGAAATGATATTAAACTTGCATAAGACTACTAAAGATAACATTGAACACATGAATGCTAAGTATAAACTTGCTGGGGATAAAGGGAGAAAGCATGTTGTGTTTGATGCTGGAGATCTTGTTTGGTTATATTTGCGTAAAGATCGTTTTCCTGATTTACGCAAGTCTAAGTTAATGCCGCGTGTTGCTAGTCCCTTTAAGGTCTTAGAGAAAATAAATGATAATGCATATAAACTTGAGTTGCCTGCAGACTTTGGTACGGTTAGTCCTACGTTTAACATTGCAGATTTGAAGCCTTACTTTGGTGAGGAAGATGAGATTGCGTCGAGGACGACTTCAATTCAAGAAGGGGAGCATGATGTGGACATCCCTTCTATTGATACAACCGTTGTACCTACAGCTACACACATACAAGGACCCATCACAAGATCTCGTGCCAAACAACTTAACTATCAGGTACTTTTGTTTTTTGGAACTATTCCTCGCATACATGAGAATATGATGCTGCCTAAATCAGATGTACTTCTTACTCTTAGGAATGATGGACCAAGCATGGATGAGAGGGACAAGCATTGGAGCATGGCCATGCATGGAGATGGCAGCAAGCATGTGATGATCCAAGAGAAGGCCACGGATGAAGATTTCAGAACTTTGAGGCCACCATAATGAAGAAAGAAGGCTTGGAAGAAATATTCAAGATTAATACTTCATGAATTCGTCCATAGCTTAATATGGTGCTGCGACACCTTTATTTTGGGCCAGGCCCATGTAATTTTCGCAGGATTTTAAATAGCCACTTTTTAGAGTCCGTATTTGAGGGGAAAAGGACTTCTAGGGTTGGATTCGGCCACCACTTCCATGGCTGGACGAAACCCCACCTTTTCCTCCTTAAATACTCCCCATAGCCGTCACCCTAGACTGGGATTTTGTTTAGACATTAAGTTAGCCATCATAGCAACTTCGCCAAGGCTCGAGCGTCGCAGAGGCCTCTTGTACTTCGCACCTATTCAGGATCCCACCTTTTGTATAAAGCTTTCCTCTTAATCCGCAATATCTTGGTTGCAATATTAGTTCTTACCTGTTCTCGATTTCAGGTAGGAATTAAGACCCTCGCTGGTCAGGCTGATTGTGTTTCCGCAGGATCGGTAACCTCCAGCAGATTGGCCTAGAGATTGCATTGGCGCTCGTGCTCGCACGTGTAGTCGGATCGTCAAGCCCGAACTCCACCAAATCGACTATCACCATATCATCGAAAGATCAGACACCTTTGCCCTATCAGGTACGCGGCCTGCGGAGGTTTGGGGTGGCCCTAGCCCATGACGTCTTCGGATGCTTGGAGAACAAGACTAGAGTAGATACAATTTCAAAGGGGCAAACCCTAATCTGTAACTGACCCGAACTATGCTTAGGACCTGCCTATCTATATAAAGGCTAGGAGGGCATGGCGAAGAGGGTCTCTCTCTCACCGTATACACACCTCCACGCCAGATTGCATCTGAGCATCCCTGTAACTTTCGATTCTGCCGTAATTAAGAGCAGACAAGCAGGAGTAGGGTTTTCCCTCCGGAGGCTTGAACCTGGGTAAACCTCCTGTTCCCGTGTTGATTGTTTGCTAACCGTTCTGCGATCTTCAGCATCCCCATCTTCTCCAAAACCCAAGTCCATAGCAATGGGCATTGGCAAGATTAAACCTCGTCAATTGGCGCCGTCTGTGGAAACTGGGGGCGTTGATTGTGCGATCGTGACGGTCCCATCCGAAGCGATCTACAACTCATCGGATATGGAGAGCCACCTCCTCTTCAGTGCTTTCGACTTCACCGCCCACACGCCGGCCACCATGAAGGATTTCGAGCCCGTAGGCGACGGGCTCGAGATTCTGTTCGGGAGCTTCTGCTTCCAAGTGGGGCAGACTGGCACCCTCCGCCTCCTAGAGCGGGTGCCACCACCATCCATCAGGCTCGCTTCATGGGTCCCCCCATCGGCGCGCTACGCACGTCGACACTGACAGATGAGTCGTATGACAGCAGCAACTGCAACTCAGATCTGTGCGACCCTCCATTAGACGAAGGAACCTACGGTTCTGGATCCGAAAGCTGCGGCAGCAGCGATCCAATCCGTAGACACTACCAATGCGCTGTGGTTATCCATGGTGAATCGGAGGTGCCCAACCCATCACCCAATCCACCGCCCAACCCGTAGGTCGGGAACGGAGGAAACGAAGGAAACAGAGGAAACCCTAACCTCCAGCCCAACGTAGGTGACCCTGACGCCTATCGAAGGATCAACCTCAACGAGGAAGGATGTCACTAGGCACGCGAAGCCATGGCGGGCAACAAGATTCTACCTGTGAATGCTTCACGGGATCTGCTGATGGCATACCACCTGCTCCTCATCGGAGAGCACAACCGGTAGGTGAAGACGCAAGAGGTACTCGACAAACGCAAGCAAGCAGCTTCGGAGTCTAGCACGCGGCGAGCTGCGCTCTCCGCCGTTGGTGGCTCCATCTCGCACGACAATCATGCCAACAAGCACCGCTCTTGCACAGAGCACATGGACCCCGCCACACGACGTGAGGTGACCAAAACCCTCAACGCGTCCTTCATGGAGATGGACACCAACAGCAACGTCATACCGAAGACGCCGCAGGCTGCGATCATGGCGGCCACCACGTACCTCGCGTCCCATCCACCTCCGGTGGGGGACCCGAAGAGCACCATGCACAAGTCCGCGTTAGCCGGACTCGGACTCGTTGGAGCTACGCTCCACGAAGAGGCTCCCGCGGAGCCGAAGAAAAAGGCCGCGGTCAGATTCAACCGCAGCCTCACACCATCATCCGACGAGGACGAACATGATCTACCTCGACGTCGCAAGAGCCCAATACGTCGCAGCAACGACTATGACGCTCGAAACGACCTCGCCCTGAACAAGGTCGACAAGGCACGCGCCAAACGCGCGTGCTCAACCGAATCCGAAGAGGATGAAGACGGAGAACTGTGCGGAGCATGATGCTTCAGCAGATCTGTTCGGCGCACATGCATGCCGAAAAATTTCAAGCTTCCTTCAGACACTCCGAAGTTCGAACGTCACGCAGTATCCGAAGGCCTGGCTCAGTGAACACCTCTCGTCCGTCAAGCTGCACGACGGTAACAAGAACACCGCCCTGCAATGCCTTCAGCTGCAGCTGACAGGCGCAGCCCGGATCTGGCTCAGCAACCTATCCTCAGGCTCCATCCGAAGCTGGGAGGAGCTGGCGTACAGTTTCATCTGAAACTTTAAGGGCACCAGCAAGAGGCCAGCCTCGATCGAGGAGCTGCGGGCCTGCACTCAACGTACGGGTGAATCCATTCGCTCGTACATCTTGCGCTGGTCCAACATAAAAAACTCCGTGGAACACATCTCCAAGGAGAGGATGATCGACGCCTTCAAGGATGGTGTCAAGCGCCCAGACTTCAAGGAAAAACTTGGACGCGTCAAGCCCAAGACACTTGAGCACCTCATGTACATTGCCAACAGGCGGGCAGATGGCAAGGATTCCCTCCACCGAGCACATTCGGATGACGAGGATGAATACAACCGCAGGAGCGAACGCTGTAGCAAACGAAGATCGGGCGTCTACGACGATCGCGATGAACCCGACATGGTTGCGGCTGGCTACGCCGACCGCCGCAACGATAACAACTGCAGGATCGGAGGATACCGCGGAGGCAACTTCCGTGACGGAGGATGCCCCACACAAACATGGCAGCGCCGCGGCCGTGACGACGAACCCTCGGCATAAAACAAGTTGTCGGGTCCTTGCACCATCTACTTATACATCGACAAGCAGGATGGCAAAAAGAAGGCGAGCCACATGCTCAAGGACTGCCGCGAGTTCTAGAAACTCAGCGAGGGTTTCACCCAAATGCGACGCTAGATCGTAAACCCTAGGTTCGGACCCGCACCAGGTGACATCGCCCACGGAGCTCCTCCACCACCACACGTGGGACCGTCGAATCCAGTAGCAGCACCTGCGCCAAACAACGGCACGGGCGGATACCCGCTGCCAAAAGGGGCCCTGGTGATTCAGAAGGGACGCCCTACCAATAGGGTGCAAAAGAAGATTACCCAATAGGTTAGCCTCATTGTGACCGCTCCGCCCGCCATCCCTGAGTACCTCAGTGGCTCGAAGTCCTGCATCACATTCGATCGCTCGGATCACCCCCGCCAAATCCCTCGCCCATGTCAGGCTGCCCTGGTGCTCGAGGCACAGATCGGAGGATTCGAGATGAGCCGTGTCTTCATGGACGGCGACAGGGGCATCAACCTGATGTTCGCCAGCACCCTCGCAGCGATGCGGATCCCGCTGTGCAGCCTGGAACAATCTGACACGACGTTCCACGGCATAGTCCTAGGGAAGGGCATCTACCCCCTGGGAAAGATATGGCTCGACGTCATCTTCGGCAAGCCCGAAAACTTCCGATGCGAGCGGCTAGAGTTCGAAGTGATGGATTGGCCATCACAGTACCACGCCATACTCGGGCGCGTAGTGTTCGCAAGATTCTTGGCAGTACCGCACTACGCGTACTTGCTACTCAAGATGCCAGGACTAAGGGGCGTCATCACGGTCCAGGGAAGCTTCATCCGATCGGACCACTGCGATAGAGATTTCAACAAAATCTCCCAGTCGTTCGGTATGCAAGAGGAGCTTATGAGGCTTCGAGAGGTGACAGACAACGGGGCACCCCTAGTCGCCAGGCAAAACTCACCTGATATGTCGTTTGACTCCACGGTTAACACAAAGAAGGTGCAGGTCCACCCAATCGATGCCTCCAAGACGGTGCTAATAGCCAATGACCTCAGCCCCGCATAGGAAAGCACGCTCGTCGAATTCCTCCATGAGCGTTGGGAAATCTTCACCTGGTGTCCTGCGGACATGCCAGGAGTTCCCAAGGAATTCGCCGAACATGCACTCAATGTGTTCCCCGATGCAAGGCCAGTCAAGCAGTCAATCCGACGACTGTCCGAATCACGAGCTGAAGCAGTTGGAGTCGAAGTCAACAGACTGCTTGATGCCAACTTCATCCGAGAAATCAAGGAGAGCGAGTGGCGGGCCAACACCGTGCTGGTCCCCAAAAAGGACACGGACATCCTGCAGATGTGCGTGGACTTTACGTCCCTCAATAAGCATTGTCCCAAGGACCACTTCCCTCTCCCTCGGATCGATCAGATCATCGATTCGACCGCAGGATGCGAGAAACTCTCCTTCCTTGACGCCTACTCAGGCTACATTTAGATTCGAATAAAGGTCGAAGATCAGGAGAAAACTGTTAGATGTATATATCTGTATATTGTATTTCCCCCATATGTTAGGGGGCTTCCTGCATATTTGCCCTGTACATGTACTATATATTGTGGCCTTTGGCCCCCTAGAGGAATACAAGTTGCATATTCCTGACATGGTATCAGAGCTAGGTTAGCCTCCTCCTTCTTGCAACTTCGTCGCTGCAGCCGCCACCGTCCCTGTCGCCGACGGTCTTGCCGTCGTCGCCGCTGCCGGTTGCCGCCTTGTTCCTGGCCGTTGTTGCCCATTTTGTTCCCAGATCAGTCTGCACCCGCTGTCATCCGTTTCGTCTCCAGATCGGTTCGATCTCGCTTCAGATCGGATCGACTCTCCCGTCGGTCTGCCTCTATCTGCTCGCCAGCACAGACTGCTCCACGCGGGTCTTCACGCGCGGTGCTCCCCTGACGATCTGCTGCTCCACCTGTCACACCGCCTGCTCCACCTGCCCATCCCCGCCTCCACGCGGGCCAGTACAGCTCTCGCGGGCGGCAGGATCGAGGCGTGCTGGGCGTTGCTGTCTCCCTCCTGCTGGCTCGCGCGCGTGGGCGTGGTCCTGCTTGGTCCTGCAGCACTGCTCACATCCTGGGACTCCACGCCTTGCAGCACTGCTCCACGCGGGGGTCTTCGCACGACCTGCTACTGCTTGATAACTGCGCCACGCGACCTGCTGCTGCTGCAGCACGCGACCTGTTGCTGTTCCACGCTGCTTGACGACTGCACCGGATTCCAGCTCGCTCATTGGATCTGCCAGTTGATTTTCGTCGAATCTGATAGTTGGTTTTCGTCTGTTCCAGATTGGATCTAAGAGTTAAAAAGAGAGAGTGAGAGAGAGAGATGTCTTCTGCATCGGGCTATGTTGCGATTCCTCACTGCCCGGTAATCTTCGATGGCGCGAATTATCCTGACTTCGCTGCCTTCATGCGCGTTCACATGCGCGGTCTCCATCTTTGGGGTGTGCTCTCCGGCGAGGTCTCCTGTCCGCCGTGCCCCCTGCTCCTGTGGCTCCTCTTCCACCGACGCTGATTGTTCTTGGTGCTGATGCTTCTCAGGATGCCAAGGATGCTGCTTAGAGTGCCGATGATAGTGTTGTTGCTGCCTATGACCTGAAGTTCAAACAGTACTCTGCTGATCTCGAGACCTATCGCCACGCTCTGACTGCCTACACTCAGTGGGTCGATGAGGATGCTCGTGCTGCTGCTATTCTCACCTCCAGTGTTCTACCCCAGTATGCTGCTGAGTTCATGAGTCTCCCTACTGTTGCTGCTCAATGGGCACATCTTCGTCAGCGCTATCAGCCGTCTGGGGATGCTCTTTACCTGTCTGTGGTTCGCCAAGAGCATGCTCTTCAGCAGGGTGATTCCACTATTGATGAGTTCTACACTCAGAGTGCTGCTATCTGGCGTCAGCTTGATTCTCTCCGTACTACTGTTTGTGGCACATGCTCGTGTTGCTAGATTGTGCGCTCGGATTTGGAGTTTCACCGCATCTATGAGTTTATGTCTCGGCCTCGCCAGGAGTTTGAGCCCCGGCGTGCTCAGCTGAATGCTCGTGGTCGTGTTCCGCTCTCTGAGGTGTTGTCTGAGCTTCGGGCTGAGGAGACCCGTCTCCGTGGTGCTGGTCTTCTTGCGGTTCCGTCTATGCTTGTTACTCGTGGTGCTCCTTTGTCGTCTGCTCCCTCAACTTAGCCGCGGTCCCCTGTGCCGTCGCTGATACTACCCACTCCTCCAGGTCAGGGTCAGGGTCAGCTTCAGCACCAGCAGCCTCAGGGTCAGAGGCAGCACCAGCAGGCTCGTGGTCAGGGTCGTCGTGGTTCTCTTCGTCACTGCTCTTACTGCAACAGGGATGGCCACACTTGGGCCACCTTTTATACACGGGACCCCAGTTTACGTCAACAGCACCAGGTTCGTGGGCAGTCGGCTCCTTCCGGGTCTTCAGTAGTTGCTCTCTCTGATCAGGACATTATCAGGAGTCTTCGCGGTCTGCTTGCTTTTATAGGCTCTTCTTCGACGGGCACTGCTGGTTCTGTGACTGACTCTTCAGGCACTGTGCGACCACCACCTTCTACACAGTCAGGTATGTCTCCGTGGTATCTGATTCTGGAGCTTCCTTTCATATGACCTCTGAGTCTTCTTTTCTGTCCGCTCTTTGTTCTCTCCCTTCTCCTGTCCGTGTTTTTACGGCTGATGGTACCTCTCTTCCTATTTCTAGTCGGGGCACCCTTTCTATTTCTTCCTTTTTTGTTCCTGATATTTCTTATGTCCCTCTTATTAAGATGAATCTGTTCTCTGCTAGCCAGCTTACTGACTCTGGTTGTCGCGTCATTCTTGATGCTGATTCTTGTGTTGTCCAGGACCGTCGCACCCAGGCCCTGGTTGGAGCTGGCCCTCGCAGTCGTGACTCTTCAGGACTTTGGGAGTTAGACTGGCTTCGTTTTCCTTCCGCTGCCACTTCATTTGCCAGTTCTTCTCCGGTTGTCGCCTCTACTAACAGCTCCTTTCAGCAGTGGCATCATCGTCTTGGTCACCTCTGTGACTCTCGCCCTTCGTCATTAGTTCATCGTGGTCTTCTGGGGTCTGTCTCAGGAGATGGGTCTTTGCATTGTCAGGGCTGTAGGTTGGGTAAACAGATTCAGCTTCCCTATCCTACTAGCGCGTCTGTATCTCAGCGACCTTTTGATTTAGTTCATTATGATGTTTGGGGTCCGGCTCCTTTCGCTTCAAAAGGGGGCCATCGCTACTATATTTTATTCATCGATGATTTTTCTCGGTACACTTGGTTGTATTTTATGCACTCTCGCAATGAAGTGCTTTCCATATATCAGCGTTTTGCGGCCATGGTCCGTACTCAGTATTCTACCCCCATCCGTGTTTTTCGTGCTGATTCTGCTGGTGAGTATATCTCCCAGATGTTGCGAGGTGTTCTTGCTGAGCAGGGCACCCTTGCTCAGTTCTCCTGTCCTGGTGCACATGCCCAGAATGGCGTTGCTGAGCGTAAGCATCGCCATCTTCTTGAGACCACTCGTGCCATGATGATTGCCTCTTCTCTTCCGCCACATTTCTGGGCTGAGGCTGTTGCTACGTCTGCTTACCTCATCAATATTCAACCGTCTGCCGCTCTGCAGGGTGGTATCCCTCTTGAGCGCCTATCTGGACAGTCTCCAGACTACTTGTTTGGTTGTGTTTGCTATGTTCTTCTTGCTCCCCGCGAACACACCAAACTGACTGCTCAGTCTGTTGAGTGTGTCTTTCTTGGATACAGTGATGAGCATAAGGGCTATCGCTGTTGGGACCCCGTTGGTCGTCGAATGCGTATCTCTCGTGATGTTACTTTTGATGAGACGCGTCCTTTCTATCCTCGTCCCGCCGCTGGTACCTACCTAGTGGAAGATATCTATTTTATTCTCTTTCCTGACACACCTCCTCCTACTCTTGTTGTGTCTTCTTCAGGACCTCCTCCCCCTGATGTATCTTCTTCAACACCGTCCTCCTCTGCTCCGTCTAGTTCTCCTAGTTCTCTTCCTTCTCCGGAGTCTTCCTCTGCTATTCCTTCTTCTTCATCGTCGTCTCCTGCGACGTCTTCCTCTGATGATCTTCCCTCTCCTTGTCCTGTTCGTCAGCGTCGTGCCCCCGACCGTTACTCTCCTAGTCAGTATGGTCTTTCTGTTGCCTCCGAGCCAACTTCTTATCGGGATGCTGAGCATCATCCTGAATGGCAGCTGGCCATGGCTGAGGAGATTGCTGCGCTTGAGCGCACTGGCACCTGGGATCTTGTTTCTCCTCCTCCCGGTGTTCGTCCTATCACGTGTAAGTGGGTCTATAAGATTAAGACCCGCTCTGATGGATCTCTTGAGCGCTATAAAGCGCGTCTTGTGGCTCGTGATTTTCAGCAGGAGCGTGGTCGTGACTATGATGAGATCTTTGCTCCTGTGGCTCATATGACCACCGTGCGTACGCTTCTTGTTGTTGCTTCTGTTCGTCACTGGTCTGTGTCCCAGCTTGATGTTCAGAATGCCTTTCTCAATGGTGAGTTGAGTGAGGAGGTTTATATGCAGCCTCCTCCTGGGTATTCTGTTCCCGAGGGGATGGTTTGTCGTCTTCGACGTTCTCTTTATGGCCTCAAACAGGCCCCTCGTGCCTGGTTTGAGCGCTTTGCTTCTGTAGTGACTGCTGCTGGTTTCTCCCCTAGTGCTCATGATCCAGCGTTGTTTGTTCACACTTCTTCTCGTGGACGCACTCTTCTTCTTCTCTATGTTGATGATATGATCATTACCGGTGATGATCCTGAGTATATCGCCTTTGTTAAGGCTCGTCTTCGTGATCAGTTTATTATGACTGATCTTGGTCCTCTTCGATACTTTCTTGGGATTGAGGTTTCCTCCACTTCTGATGGCTTTTACATCTCTTAGGAAAAGTATAGTCAGGATCTCCTTGCCCGTGCTGCTCTTGGGGATGAGCGCACTGTTGAGACCCCTATGGAGCTTAATGTTAAGCTTCAACTTACTGATGGTGATCCTCTGTTTGATACGACGCGTTATCGTCATCTTTTTGCGAGTCTTGTTTATCTTGCTATCACTCGTCCTGACATCTCTTATCCTGTTCATATTCTGAGTCAGTTTGTTTCTGCTCCTACCACTGTTCACTATAGTCATCTTCTCCGTGTTCTTTGTTATCTTCGTGGTACGATCACTCGTCGCCTTTTCTTTCCTCGTTCTAGCTCCCTCCAGCTCCAGTGTTATTCGGACGCTACGTGGGCGAGTGATCCTTCGGATCGCCGTTCACTTTCTGCTTACTGTGTGTTTCTTGGTGGTTCGCTCATTGCTTGGAAGACGAAGAAACAGACAACGGTTTCCTGTTCGAGTGTTGAGGATGAGTTGCGTGCTATGGCCTTGTTGACTGCTGAGGTGACCTGGTTATGGTGGTTACTTGCGGATTTTGGGGTCTCTATTACCACACCCAGTCTGGTTTTGTCTGACAGTACAGGTGCTATTAGTGTTGCACGTGATCCGGTCAAGCATGAGCTTACCAAGCATATTGGTGTTGATGCTTTCTATACACGTGCTCAGGTGCAGGCTCAGGTTCTTGCGCTTCAGTATGTGCCTTGATTTACAGTTGGTGGATTTCTTCACGAAGGCCCAGACTAGAGCGCAGCATGATTTTTTACTCTCCAAACTCAGTGTTGTGGATCCACCATGAGTTTGAGGGGGGGGGGGGTGTTAGATGTATATATCTGTATATTGTATTTCCCCCATATGTTAGGGGGCTTCCTGCATATTTGCCCTGTACCTGTACTATATATTGTGGCCTTTGGCCCCCAGAGGAATACAAGTTGCATATTCCTGACAAAAACAACGTTTATCACGCCGTTCAGAGTGTTCTGCTACAACACCACGCCTTTCGGGCTGAAGAACGCAGGTTCCACATACCAGAGGTGCATGCAGGCGTGTCTGAAGAACCAGATCGGTCGCAACATCCAAGTCTATGTCGAAGACATAGTCATCAAGACCAGGGAAGCCAAGACGCTGATCGACGATCTCCGCGAGACATTCGATAACCTTTTACCAGCTAAGCAGATTCATCATCCGCATGGGTGAGAAGGCCCTGCCCTTTTACCAGCTGTTGCGCAAGGTGAACAAGTTCGAGTGGACACCCGAAGCAGATGACGCATTCGAGGCACTCGAGCGGCTACTCTCCATCTCGCTTGTCCTGGTCACGCCGAAGGAACGAGAACCTCTGCTGATGTACAATGCATCTACGCACCAGGTGGTTAGCACCGTACTCGTGGTTGAGCGACCCGAAGACGGCAAGACCCACGGGGTCCAACGCCTAATCTAGTACCTCAGCGAGGTACTGACACCAACAAAGCAGAGGTACCCTCCCTATCAGAAGCTCGCCTACGACGTATTCATGACGGCTCGTCGGCTGAGCCACTACTTCCAGGAGCACCAGATAAATGGTTGTTAATGAGGCAGCGTTGTCCAACATCCTGAACAACCCCGAAGCCACGGGACGCGTGGCCCTGTGGGGCATCGAGCTATCCCCTCTAGACATAGCCTACGAGCGGCGCAAGGCGATCAAATCTCAGGTCCTCCCTGATTTCCTCGTCCACTAGATGGAACTCTAGCTGCCGGATACTCCAGACATGATGCAATCATGGACGATGCACTTTGACGGCTCCAAGCGCGAGGCTGGAGCAGGAGTTGGTGTCATACTGACATCCCCCCAGGGCGACAAGATAAAATATGTCCTTCGGATGAAATTTCGTGCCTCCAATAACGAGGCTGAATACGAATCCCTCATCCACGGGATGCGGATGGCCATGACTCGAACCTCGTCGTCCAAAAGACGATGAATGAATGCGATGCCCACGCCGCCAACATGATCGCGTATCGTGCGCTCTACAATTCACTCGAAGGAGACTTTGACGGCTGCGAGCTTCGTCACGTTGGAAGGGAAAGTAACGAGGAGGCCGACATACTCGCCAACATCGGCTCCACATGCGCACGGGTACCGCCAGGTGTGTTCCTCGAACAAATCTGCGTACCCTCTATCAAACGGAAATTCCCCAAGGGATCACCCAAAAAAGCAGAGCACTCGGGGGCTGCGCTACCCGAAGGACAGGAAGGGCTCGAAAAGCTCGATACGGAGGTCGAACTTGTCAGCCTGATGCAGGTCATGGCGATCGAGGAAACATGGACGCAGTCATACCTTCGGTACCTGCTAAACAAGGAACTGCCCGACGACCCGACAGATGCCCGACACATATCTCGCTGGTCCAAAGCTTTCACCCTCCACAATGTCGATCTGTACAAGCACAGTATTTCGGGTTTGCTCCAAAGATGCGTCACCATCAGTGACGGCAAAACAGTCCTCCAAAACATACATGAGGGCATCTGCGGTCATCATGCAGGCAGCCGCGCCCTCGTCGCCAAAGCTCTGCGAGCTGGATTCTACTGGCCAACGGCCATGAACGATGCCATTGACATCGTCTGAAGATGCAACAACTGCTAAAGGTTCGCGGACAAGCCACACGCACCTGGGTAGGAGCTCATACCCATACCACTGGCCTGGACCTTCACCCAATGGAGCCTCAACATGATCGGCAAACTGCCCAAATCCTCGAAAGGAGGCCACGTCTACCTCCTGGTTGCAGTCGACAAGTTCACCAAGTGGGTCGAGGACATGCCCGTAACAAATCAAAGCGGTAAAACTGCCGTCAAGTTCTTCGAGTCCATAGTCTACAGGTTCGGTGTGCCACACGTCATCATCATGGACAACGTCTTGAACTTCATCTCGAAATAATTTCAGGACTTCTGCGAGGGACTTGAAATCAACATATCATACGCCTCAGTGGCGCACCCGCAGACCAACGGGTAGGTCGAAAAGGCCAATGGCCTCATAGGCGGAGGCATCAAGAAACGTCTGCTCAGCCCACTCGAACGTCTTGCGGGAGCCTGGGCAGAGGATCTACCCTCCGTTCTCTAGACCCTATCCACAACGCCGAACAGCGCAACTAGCTTCACGCCTTTCTTCATGGTGCACGGAGCCGAAGCTGTACTACCTGCCAAGGTACGCCACAAGGCCCCACGGCCGCACTCGAATACGCCATTGACACACTCAACGAGGCACGCGACATCTCCATGGCTCGCTCAGCGGTCTACCAGCAGAGCCTCCGCAACTACCACAACCGACGGCTGCGCCCAAGGTCCATCGTCGAAGGAGACCTCGTCTTACGACTCAAACAAGAGCGACCGAAAAAGCTCGAGTCACCCTGGGAAGGACCCTACATCGTCACAGAAGTCATCCCAGGTGGCGCCTACCGCCTCATGGACATCGCGTCAGGAGTCGAATACTCCAATCCTTGGAACGTCGCGCGTCTGCGACGCTTCTACCCCTAGTACCTCTTTACTTTCAATAAGGCTACTCAGCCAAGGCTATTCAGCCGAACAACGTACCTCTTCGATTACGCTATGACTAAAAGCTAAGTTTCTTGGCCGAAATTTCTCTTTCTCTGCATTACTTCTCGCTATAACACGCTCGGGGGCTTCGCCTCACCTCACGACTTCGTCGACTGAAAATAACGCATGTAACCTGAGTAGCTAACCACGTCAGGTTAACGAAAAGGACATGCCCACAACAAAGCACCACGTGCTAGCACAAATAAACTTTACAAAAAGGGCATAACAAGCCCACTCGAATATATACAAGTTTTACATTTATCTTTTTACAAGACCTATCTATTATGAAGAATCACGTGTTCCCGATGCTCAAAAATATCCATGATCTCTTCGGCATACTGCCGAACAGCCGCATAATGCGGGCGCATGTCCTACAGGCCACCATCCGGTCGAAGAGGCGGCCCAGCCGCCACCGCCGCGAGATCGACATTAGGGCGATGCAGCCGAATGAGCGAAAGGACAGATTTCACCCCTACTACCAGCTAATGCCGCACCAACTCCCTCACGTGACTCACGTCTCGAAATTTTGATAACAAACCCCAAAGGGTGGACGGTGCATCGTCTAGAGGGAACATGACGTACAGAATTGACGCAAGGGAAGTCTTCACCTGCCTCAGCACCCGCGACACCTGATGAACACGATCCTGCACCGTCGCAAGGACAGTGGCCCGGTCACGGTCCATCTAGAAAAAGCCTCCAGCTTCCATGTCCTGTTGGGTCAAGCAGTTGATCCGAACCGCAACACGCTCCTTATCCTCCCTCGGAGCAAGGTTGGCACCTGAAGAAAACTCAGAATGAGGTGACGCAGCAATAAGGCGCATCCGAAACAAAGCAACAACTCAAAGAAAACTCACACTGTAGTTGATCGCTCAACTACCGTAGCTCCCCCATCAGGTACTCCTCCCTGGCGGTAGCTAGCTCAGTCTTCGACTTCCACACGTCTGCGTGGCCTCGAACGCCAAGGATCTCCTTCTCCAAGCTACGGACGTGATCACGAAGGAAAACAAGCTGCGACGCATCATCCAACGATGGTCGTGGATCCGGAGTAGTCGAAGTACCAACAGGACCCTCACCCGAAGGCCCCTAAAGAACAACAAATAAGGGTATGAAAATCACACACATCTTTGGTGACAGCTCGAAACATAGCTTATATACATCAAAAGCCACTGCGTGGCACAAGGATAATTTGTTCATCAGTAAAAGCTTACAACAAGATGAAGAAGATAAAACTATCCTAAACTACAGCCGCAGAGCCTAGGCATCAGCACCCGGAGTGACCTCGGAGCCAGAGTGCCTGCTCTTGGCCTCCCCCTGCTGCTTCGCAGCATAGTCCGCCAACAGGTCAATGAGCCTTGGCCCATAGCGCTTACAACGGGAGGCAAAAAGAGCAAAGGCTACCTCTGACCGTCTGATGCTGTTCGCATCTGGGAGGTGACGTGCTGAAGATCCAGCTCCGCTCTAGACGCCATGGCCATGGCCAGCCCCATGGAAGCACTGATGCCCTTCTGCTTGCGCTTGTAGGCCGCAGGGGCATCCTCTGACAATGCATCCGCCAGAGCGTCGACATCCTCAAGAGCAGCGCCATTGGGAACGATCTCCTTCTAGAAACGCTGGAGCACCCTCTTGGCTTTCGCTAGAGAATTTCCAGCAGTGCCGCAGCGATCTTCGATCGCTGCGGTGGCATCATCCAAAGCACTCCCATGCTCCAGGGCACCGCGATCGAACGCAATGCCTGAATCATCTAAGTAAATAAGAAACAAAGAAGCTGAATAAGAACATGACAAGAAGCAATCGAAAATTCAAAGACCAATTCAAACAGAAGATACTCACCGGAGAAAGCCTTGGTCGTAGCCATCATCTTCTTGGCCACCTCCTTCTCGCAAGCAGCCGCAACAGTGGCGAGCTGCTCCTCGCGATCCGAAGCCTCCCGCTGCAGGCGCTCCTTGGGAAGCATCGGCCAGCTCCTTTTGTAGGCGCTCCTTCGCCTCCACAACATCTTCAGCCTTCTTCTTCTGCTGGAGCTAGGCTCTTTTCAAGAGCATCCAGCCGACGAAGGGCTGCATTAATTTCATCTGCACATGTCAAGAACCAAAGGGTTAATCGAAGCAAAGATACAATCAAAAAAGGCAACAGATGAGCAAACTTCGTACCTCGAAGCTGCTGCATACTGGCCTCCAGCGCCAGATGCTGCGGGATGAGAAGGTTCGCGCTGTGCACAAAGTTCTGTGAAAATAAGCAGAAAAAAGACTCAAGAAAGCATCAGGAACAAGGGCTCGGGGGCTACGCCCCGAAAAGAGCAAAAACATTCAACAAAGCAACCCAAAAAAGGCTCGGGGCTCCCCCAAGGACGATAAAAGGAAACAACTTACATGCTCAGATGGAGACTCCGAAGGTCCACAAGGGGTCTTCTTAGTAACGATCACCCGAGCCTCTCGCAAAGAGGGATTCGGGTGTCATCCTCAGAGTCGGCCACCATCTGAAAGGGAGGAGTCATCGGCTTCGACTCCCCTACGGCCTCCTGAGTGCCCTCATCAAGAGAGCCCTCCGAGGAGTGGCTGCAAGAAAAGTATTGATTAAGAACAAGAGACAACATTACTCACAGAATAGGACGCAGCCGAAGCCACTTACGAGTCAATGTCGGAAAGATTGAAGATGGGCAGCGCCTTCTCCTTCTTCTTATTCTTGGCTGGCAGCTGCGGCGCCATCGTCCGAAGAGGCATAGCCGGATACGGTGCGGAAGATGCGCCATCATCCTCGCCATGCCGCTCCAGGAAGGAAGGGCCCCGAGGAGTAGGCGGCGTCGACGCATTCGAAGATTCACTCCGGGAGCGTTTTCAAGTCTGCCCCTCGCTCGCCTCGGGGGCTCCATGGGTTGGTGATTGCGCCGGAGGAAGTTCGGACTCAGAGTCCACAACTTCGTTGTCTGGCGCAACCGGATATTTTTTAGGCAGCGGAGGCATCATGCCAGCTACCTTCAGCTCCTGCAAAAGAAGATAAAGAACGCGATTAAGCAATGATTATTCATGCGAAGACAACAATCATAAAAAGGGCGCAACACGCGTGAAGCAGTTTCTAAACCTGAGAAGCTGGATTCGAAGAACTGAAGTGGGCGGTCAAGGAATTCTTCGGGAGGTCCTTTTTGTCCTTGAACTTCAGCAGCGGCTGAAGAGCCCTATCGAGGTCGCCCCTGGACAGCTCCTCGGCCGAAACCCTCGTCGGGTCGTGGCGGCCAGAGTAAAGAAACATCGGATGCGCCCTCACCTGGAGTGGCTGCACCCGATGTTTGAGGAAGGTGCGGATGATATCCACACCATTCACCTCCTTCTCCGCAACCATCTGGAGGGCCTCCACCCGACGGTAGAGCTCCTCTACCTCCGCCACCTCGCCCTCCAGGATATGGTTCTTCCAGGATCTCTTCGGCAGGATCTCCTGGGACGAGTCGAAGGGGGCAAGGCCAAAATTTTGCCTGTCCACTATGGAGTCGCGGATATAAAACCACTTCTTCCGCCAATATTGGACGGACTCGCACATGAAAAAAACCAGAAGATCAGATGGAAATGATGTAGCCGCCAAGCGGGTAGACCCCGCCGGTGCCGGACTGCGTCTTCACGGAATAGAGCTTCTGGAAGAGGCCAAAGTGTGGCTCGATACCGAGCCAGCACTCGCAAAAGGTAATGAAGCAGGCGATGTGAAGAAGAGAATTGGGCGAAAGATGGTGGAGTTGGATGCCATAGAAAAACAAGAGTCCATGAAGAAAGTTGTGGACAGGGAGCGAAAAACCGCGGAGAATGAAAGAGACAAACATCACCCGAAACCCTGCGGGTGGACGGGGAATTACCTCATCACCGGGGATCTTGACGCCCTCCTTGTCATGCGGGATTAAAACCGCATTGCGCAGCTTGCGCAGGTCACCCTCGCGCGTCTTCGTGCGCCTCCACCCGCCATCAGTGATGCGAGCGGCGGTGGCACCTTTCTTGCCACCATGGCGAAGCCAGCTCCAGCAGACGCCTTCTTCGACTTAACCATGGCCAAGCATCGACGACAGCGATGGGAACGCAGGAAGGAAGAAGGAAAGGGTCGGAGAATGTCCAGTGCGCACGAGGAAGGGCTCGTGAAAATGAAAGCAGTGGAGAAAGCAAATGGCAAAGGGTGAAAACAAATCACTGTTTTCCCCACAGTTATAAGGATGAAGACGATGAACAGGAACCTTTCATCCAGAAGCCCTAACGCCAGGGACAGATCCAACCATCCATGTGTCAACACAGCAACGAACCGTCGCCCGCATGCTATCCACTACGCACGGGAATCAAGGAGACGCCGTAATTCTCGCCACGTCCCGCATGACTAGTCAACTTCAAGTCAGAAAAGTGGGACCCACGTTCGTCCTGCTACGTCACCTCTGGCGCCGCAGACGGTTGAGGTCACCGATCATCAACACTGACGTCATAAAAACCAACCTAGCAACGGTTGGAAATCTTCGGCTGATAAATAAAAGTACTCACTTGAATCTACGATTCGAACAACTACTCGGGGGCTACTCCTATCAGCAGCGCTGACCGCGCACCTGAGGAATGATTGAAGAACTATAAATCTACACTATCTTCGAGTCCCATGTCGAGTCTACGACTCCACTACGGACTCGGGGGATACTCCCATAGGGACGATTGATTCAAGCATCCGAAAAAATTGTGTCCTTCGGATCTAAAGCTAAAAACGGCTGAACTAAAGTATCTACTCGAGTCTATGACTCGAATAGACACTCAGGGGCTACTCCCATAGGGAGCACTGGTCGCGCACCCTATGAATTCTTCGATTGTGATCCTTCGGATCAAAATGTAAAAACTTTCTAGCAACTTTGCCCAAACAAACACTAAGTGGGAAATATTTTCCTTAGCCACCCGAAACACCTCCGCGGTGATAGCATTTCGGATGATGTGTCTACGATGCAAAGATAAGACCTACAGATATCATCTAATGGCCTGGTAACACACCTGACTGTGCTATGCCAGTACAAACCCGTGTCAACAATTGCGATGAAAATCCTGACAGACGCGTTGGGTACATCAATCAAAAACTACTGGGATTCGACTCCTGTAAGACCTTAGCGGCCTGAGTCGAATTACGCCAGCATCCGTTCCAGGTCCGAGTCTAGGGACTTGAATCTGAAGAAGATCGTGTTGTTTTGTCCTATGACAGTTATCTGGCCCTGATCCGTAGGAGAGTCAGGCACACACATCAATAATCCCTACAAACTAAAACCATTTCTCTTATAAACAGGCACAAAACTGCACCCGAAAGACTAAGGAGTCCCTAGTCGAATCTGCGATTCAACTGAGCACTCGGGGCTACTGACATGGTTATACTCCACGGGTACACAACATCGACATACCTAGTCCAGCCCAAGAGAAGGCCCACTGCAAGTTACGCGTCCTACGGAGGTTTTGGGTGGCCCAAGCCCATGACGCCTTCGGATGCTTGGAGAACAAGACCAGAGTAGATAGAATTTCAAAGGGGCAAGACCTAATCTGTAACCGACCTAAACTATGCCCGGGACCTGCCTATCTATATAAAGGCTAGGAGGGCATGACGAGTAGGGTCTCTCTCTCACCGCATACTCACCTCCACGCCAGATTGCATCTGCGCACCCCTATAACTTTCGGTTCCGCCGTAATCAAGAACAGACAAGCAGGAGTAGGGTTTTCCCTCTGGGGGCCTGAACCTGGTTAAACATCATGTCCCCGTGTTACTTGTTTGCTAACTGTTCCGTGATCTCCAGCATCCGCATCTTCTCCAAAACCCGAGTCCATAATAATGGGCATTGACGAGATTAAACCTCGTCGGTACAAGTATGCGAGATATGTTCTGCCCGAACACGTGAAACCGAAGCAAATTTTCAGACCTTTGTGGGTTTAAGGATGAACGTGTCAACAATTTCGATAACACATAACAAATTCAAATGAACGACACTTTTTTGTTCAAAACAGAGGGTAGACAAAGTAGTGATCAAACTTGCACAAAAATATCAATGAAATCCCATCATGACACCAAATCAAGCAAAATTGGAGCCCTAGTAAATCCCTGTATGTCTACCGAGTTTCTCTCCAGCATATCCACAAAAGTAGGATCCAAGTGCAAATTGAAGCTAAAAAAATGAAACACAGAAAACCTAACAATTCTCGTCGAATTTGGGACACACAAACCAAATGAAGGGGAAAATTCCATACCTTTCGGTGGAAGATTGGCCGTACACATGCGTCTACAACGGCGGTGGAGTAGACAACAGGGTATTCGCCAATAGAGGGTCGAAATTCGTCAGCAAAGTAGACACCTATGGAGAAGGATTGTGGCGGCGAGTTGTTGATGAGTATATTTTTGCAACATGTTTAAGTCATGTTTTTTCATGAGTAGTGGTAGAATTTTGGTATTTTACTGCGCTCCCATGCATCTTTTATGGTTGTATCACCAGGACCCCAAAAATAAAGGAGTTGATGGATAAATCGATTGGAACAATCATTTATGGACACAAATATGCAAACTTAAAGTCATAAAAGTCTTCCAAACAATTATTCACGCGCCTGGGAGGAAGGCAAAGGATAAAACAATTCAAGATAGGCAATCAGACAGATTAAATGCCATCGGTGCCATTGGGACCTGCCTGTATCGTGCACTTGTACCTTTATGCAGTTGAAGCTGCCGCCTAAAATATTTCCACCCCGTGTAGACGGATATGAGATCCAACATACAGAGACACCACAAATCGCAGAAACCTCTCCTCCGGAAGGGATCTCGAGCGGAACTAGTAGAAGGGCATCGATCTATGATGACCCACAAGTATAGAGGGTGTATCGTAGTACTTTTGATAAATAGGAGGGTCGATCCCAATGAGGAGCAGAAGGTGTTCACTAGTGGTATGGAGCATGAAATCTTTGTAAATACTTATCATACGGTTTTTTAGGGGTTTCCTGATAAAGCAACAAAACAAAGTGCAAGTAATAAAGACAACAAACAACTGCAGCAAGTGTCCCAATCCTTTCTTAGCAAAGGACAAGCCGGTGGAAATACTTATAAGGACCAAACATTCTCGAGGACACATGGGAATTCTGTCAAGTGCTTTCGCTTCAAATAGCCAAGTACTCTTCATTGGTGTTGTAAGTGTTGTGTGGGTGAACCTGTGCTAATGTACCGACCTTACTTGGACTAATACATACTTATGATTAAACCCCGTGCAAGCATCCGCAACTACAGGAAATCAATGAAGATATAAACCTAACCATAGCCTTAAACTCTGAGATCCTACGCTCCCTTGTGCAACGGTGTCCTAACGGGGGTTTAGGTTTCTGTCCCTCCGGTAATCCCACAATTAGTAGACAAATACACAATGCATTCCCCTAGGTCCATAAATGGTGAAGTATCATGTAGTCGACGTTCACATGACACAACTAGAAGAATAGCACCACAACTTAAATACTAAACCATTGAATAATAACTCAACACAGATCCACTACTAACAACATGACTTCTCCCATGTCCTCAAGAACTAAACGAACTACTCACAGGACATCATATAGATCAAGATCAAAGATAATATGGTGATGGATAACAATCTGAACATAAACAATAATCCAATGGTTCCACTCACAAGCATCAACTACAATAGTAATTAACACCGGGAAAGTTTCCCCTAAGAACTAATGCAAGATCCAACACGATTGTTACAACGGGATGGAGTGGTGATGATGGTGCTGGTGGAGATGATGGTGTGGATGATGATGATGATGATCCCGATGAACTCTAGCTTGATGACGGTGTTGATGGCAACTATCTCCCCTCTCTGGGAAGGAATTTCCCCGGCGGAAATCTGTCTGCCGGAGAGCTCTTTCTCTCTCAGTGTTTTCCGCCCCGCAGAGGCGACGGAAGTCTTTCTGTGGTCGCTCCCCTGGTATTAGGGTTCTGAGAGGAAGATATAGGCAAGAGGGCGGTGTCGGGAGCCAGCCAGGTGGGCCACACCTCCCCTAGGCGCGGGGCAGGGGGCCCGCGCCTAGGGGGAGTGGGCCCCATGTGGCCTATCTACGCCTCCCCTTCTGGATTCCTCCATCTTCTGGGAAAATATAATTTTCCAATATTTTTCTGGTATTTTTCTGATCTTTGCGAAATTCCATCCAAACACCTCTTTTTCCATCAGAAACCTGACTCCGATAGTTCATCCTCCAAGAATCATCCAACATGCAAAAAGAGAGGAAAAGACATAAGTAATACCTCATAATAAGACACATATTCAATGAATATAGCTAAATTATGATATAGAATGGTGATGCAAATTGGACGTATCAACTCCCCCAAGTTTATACCTTCGCTTGCCCCCAAGCAAAAACTGAGCTCAGTAAACATGTCCATAGGTTTATGGAGTGAAGTGTCGATAAAAGAATACGGACAAGAAGCATCACACTTACCATTACACAACTCATAGAAGAAGGCAACTCACCATTATATAACTTAGCTTGCAACAAGTACAGGAGTCACAATAGAGATGCATAAAGATAAATCATAATTGGAATTGGCAAACTTTGTTCCTGGTCAGAGAACAGCTGGCAAACAGTTTCACAAAAAGCTTTTGAAGAAGTTTTACCATAGGAGCACTCTTTGCTAAAAAGGTTTTTCACAATGATGGCTTTAAAAGTAATACTCAATAGATAAGAGTCTTGTGCAAACAAGGAAGATAAAGAACATGAGTGAATAAACCACCATATGAATGCTTGGAACACAACAACTCAAATGCTTGCTAGAGATAGAGAGGAAAAAGGTTTACTGACTCAACTTAGAAATAGGAGAAAGGTCCCTTCATAGAGGGAAGCAAGGATTTCAAGTCATAAAGAGCTTCCAAAAAATTATGGTACTTACTAGCTTTGAGCCCTCATTGCCCCTATCATAAGCATCTTGAGGTTCTTAAGGTTAAAGTGAACAAAGATGGAGTATATGCTTGACGAAACATAAGTTGGCAATCTCATGTCCCTTGAGAACGAGGGTCGCTCCTCGTGCTACTCAACTTTAGTTACCGGTAAATTCTTGTCATTGTAAGTACATGTGTATCATAAAGAACCGCCAACGGGGTACCCCTTGCACATGATACAAGAGCTATCCCATAATCAAAATGACAAGGCAAGCAGACAGTGAGCATATCAGCGATCTTTTTATTTACTATTTGCATATATTTTTATTGAGGATGCTTCACAGATTGCTCACTATGGTGATGCTGCAAGTTTTCACCATGATTAGGCATGGCTTAAGCTAGCGGCCCAGGCGTTTCTCTAACACACATACATCACTCCATGGACTTACAAGCTCCCTTTTTATTTCACACCGACGACATCCGCAAACAAAAGAGCATGATATCAACTGGATAAGTATCCATAAGTGTTGAAAGCGTTCTCCATGACAGCACGGTTTTGCTAATCCCAACGTATAGATGCAAGCATATACAACTTTGATGAAACAATGGTTCAAGTCTATTATGGGCAAGAAAATAATGTGTGCCATCAAGTTCGTGAGAGCTTTACTAACTAGTTTTCACATAACAAAATAGTTTTTAATTCGAAAGATAGATGAAGCTTGAGAATTTGCTTGGAATATCAATAATGCAAATAGGTAGATATGGTGGACACAAATGGCACATGTTTTGGTTCAAAGGGGTTGGAAACATGAGAAGTATGCCTTCTCAAAACAGGATTTTAGCTAGCAAGGCTAGGTAGCAAGCAAAAGAGTTGAAAGAAACAAGCAAACCTACAAATGATAAAGCCAAACATGCAATCTACCTTGAAGACACAAAAAGATCTTAAATAAAGAATACTAAGCTTATGAGCCAATCAAGAAAGAAAATAAATGATACAAAATACCTGTAAGCTTTTTATGTTTTCCTTTCCAAACCTCAAAAAGTGTTGCTACTGACCAGAGCTTGGTTTGCTAAAACCAATTTAGATTTACTTGATGCTCCCAAAGTGATGCCAATACTGATCAACAAGATCTATCATATAATAGAGATTGCAAACTAAAATAAGAAGTGCAAAAAGGTAAAAGATGAAACTTCTCATTAATATTCCATAAAGGCACTCACACCAAGGGATACATAGAAACTAAAGGAGAGATACTTCCACAATGCAAACCAACCTATAAGATAACTTCTCTACCAAAGATATGAAACCAGTAAAAGGGTAAAAGATAAAAGATAATGATGTGATACCGCGGCACTCCCCCAAGCTTGGAACAAGCCAAGGGGATGCCAAACCTGATGACGAATTACTCCTTTGGTGGTGGTGTTCTCTTGTCATCATCAAACTTCCAGGGCAAAGTATAATGATCTTTCTTAGTAACTTTATTAACATTTCTAAACAATGCACATCCTATACCCAACCACTACTCTTTGGGGTATAAGCTCATTATTTTCATTAGGTACAACAAAAATTCCTCCTTTCTTTGGAACACAATGAACATGGTAACCCATTGACTATCAGCAATAGGGTAAACAATACCAGCATCAAGGAATCTTAATACCTCATTTCTTACCACATCCTTCATCTTAGGATTTAGACGGCGTTGGTGCTCAACAACTGGTTTTGCATCAGGTTCTATATTAATAGCATGATGAAATATAGTGGGAGATATTCCTTTTAAATCATCAAGAGTATATCCCATAGCTCCTCGATGTTTCTTCAGTATTTCCAATAACCTTTCTTCTTCCTTTCCTGAAAGTTTAGAACTAATAATAATAGGATATACTTTCTTATCATCAAGATAAGCATATTTAAGGTCATCAGGTAAAGGTTTTAATTCGAAAACAGGGTCCCTTTAGGTGGTAGTGTGGTACCCAAATATTCCACAGGTAGATTATGCTTAAGTTGCTCAGGCTGACGAAGGAAAACCTCGTCAATCTCATTTCTTTCCTTCATGAATGCATTGCTTTCATGATCTTCCATAAATTGCTGCAAGGCATTGTTAGGAGCAAGAGAAATAGCATCAAGTTGTTCAACCCTAAAATCCTCATTAGGCAGTTCATTTTCATAAGGAGTTTTAGCAAATCTGGAAAAATTAAACTCATAAGACTCTCCATCAAACTTGGTCAAAACTTTTTCCTTCCTACAATCTATGATAGCCCCACAAGTATTCAAGAAGGGTCGACCAAAGATAATATGATAGGTTTTACTAGCTTCAGAACCAAGTACTAGAAAATCAGCAGGATATTTAATCTTACCACAAAGAACCTCCACATCTCTTACAATGCCAATGGAAAATACTCTCTCTCTCTATTAGCAAGGTGAATAACCACATCAATGTACTCAAGCTCACAAGGACCAATTTCATGCATAATTTCCCAGTAAATCTCATAAGGAATAGCACGAGAACTAGCACCAATATCACATAAACCATAATAACAATGATCACCAATTCTAACAGAAAGCACAGGAACACTAGATTTTCTAGCTTTTCTAGTATGAGAGACAATATTAGAGGCGTCTTCACAGAAGATAATATACTCATCCTCTACATTTCTAGTGACAAGGTCTTTCACAATAGCTACCACAGGCTCAATATTTATTTGCTCATCGGGTTCCACAGTTTTCTTTGTACTTTTGCTAACCACATTAGCTATGATAGAATGTTCCTTTACCTTAGCAGGAAAAGGGATTTGCTCAACATAAGGTTCAGGCAAAATAGGAGCAACAGTACAAACTTCTATGCCAGCAGGAACATGGGTAACAATGTCTTTATAAGGAGCATGGTACTTGTCCCACTCATTCTTGGGAATTGCATTGTAAGAGGCAAAGCCTTAAAACACTTTGCAAGAACTTGAGAATCAAGACCATACTCATTACTAATATCATGGAAGTCATCAGTTCCCATAAAAGATTTTATGCATTCATAATCATAATTTATACCTGACTTTCTTCCCTTGTCATTCTCCCAAGCTTCAGTGTTCTCTTGAATACGGTCTAGGAGATCCCATTTAGCTTCTTCCTTCATGTGTGTGAATGATCCAGCACAAGAGGCATCTAGTAAATCTTTATCATGAAGAAAGCCTAGCATAAAAGTTATTGATAATAATATTGTTAGGGAGTTCATGAATAGGACATTTAAGCATTAGTAACTTCAATCTCTCCCAAGCTTGAGCTGTACTCTCTCCATCACAAGGCCAAAATTTATATATCATATTCCTATCCTTATGAATCTCACTGGGAGGATAGAATTCATAATAAAAGAGAGAAGCCATTTCCTCCCATTCCATGGATTGTCCATTCTTCAACAGCTTATACCATTCTTCAGCTCTCCCTTTCAAGGATATAGAGAGTAACTTCTTCGTCACCTGTTCAGTTGTGATACCTGCACACTTAAACAACCCGCATAATTCATGGATAAAAAGCAAATGATCACCAGGATGGACAGTTCCATCCCCAAAATAATAATTATCCATAACACGATCAACAATGCTTGTAGGTATCTTAAAAGGATCTATCTCAATAGGTGGTGGTTCATCTACTACCCTAACAGTGGTAGTAGTTTTCCCAAACAGAAAACCAAGTTGGTTATCCATATTGGAAACAAAGTAACAAACAGAAACAAAAAGCAATACTCATAGTAGAAGTTTCTTTTACCAGTTTCACTCTTCAATAGAGCTTCACTCCCCGGCAACGACGCCAGAAAATAGTCTTGATGACCCACAAGTATAGGGGGTGTATCGTAGTACTTTTGATAAATAGGAGTGTCGATCCCAACGAGGAGTAGAAGGTGTTGACTAGTGGTATGGAGCAGTAAATCTCTGTAAATACTTAGCAAACGGATTTTTAGGGGTTTCCTGATAAAGCAAAAAAAAAAGTGCAAGTAATAAAGACAACAAACAACTACAGCAAGTGGCCCAATCCTTTCTTAGCAAAGGACAAGCTGGTGGAAATACTTATAAGGACCAAACGTTCTCGAGGACACACTGTCAAGTGCTTTCGCTTTAAATAGCTAAGTACTCTTCTTTGGTGTTGTAAGTGTTGTGTGGGTGAACCTGTGCTAATGTACCGACCTTAATTGGACTAATACATACTTGTGATTAAACCCCCTGCAAGCATCCACAACTACAGGAAATCAATTAAGATATAAACCTAACCACAGCCTTAAACTCTGAGATCCTACGCTTGTGCAACGGTGTCCTAACGGGGGTTCAGGTTTCTGTCACTCCGGAAACCCCACAATTAGTAGCCAAATACACAATTCATTCCCTTAGTCCCATAAATGGTGAGGTATCATGTAGTCGACGTTCACGTGACACCACTAGAAGAATAGCACCACAACTTAAATACTAAACCATTGAATAATAACTCAACACAGATCCACTACTAACAACATGACTTCTCCCATGTCCTCAAGAACTAAACGAACTACTCACAAGACATCATATGGATCAAGATCAAAGATGATATGGTGATGGATAACAATCTGAACATAAACAATAATCCAATGGTTCCACTCACAAGCATCAACTACAATAGTAATTAACACCGGGAAAGTTTCCCCTAAGAACTAATGCAAGATCCAACACGATTGTTACAGCGGGATGGAGTGGTGATGATGGTGCTGGTGGAGATGATAGTGTGGATGATGATGATCCCGATGAAGTCTAGCTTGATGACGGTGTTGATGGCGATGATCTCCCCTCTCCGGGAAGGAATTCCCTGGCAGAAATCTGTCTGCCGGAGAGCTCTTTCTCTCTCTGTGTTTTCCACCCCGCAGAGGCGGTGGAAGTCTTTATGTATTAGGGTTCCGAGAGGAAGATATAGACGAGAGGGCGGAGTCGAGATCCGGCCAGGTGGACCACACCTCCCCTAGGCGCGGGGCAGGGGCCCGCGCCTGGGGGTGTGCACCCCCTGTGGCCCAGCTACGCCTCCCCTTCTAGATTCCTTCGTCTTCTAGGAAAATATAATTTTTCCAATATTTTTCTGGTATTTTTCTGCTCTTCGCGAAATTGCATCAAAACACCTCTTTTTCCATCAAAAACCTGACTCCGGCAATTCATCCTCCAAGAATCATCCAACATGCAAAAACAGAAGAAAAGACATAAGTAATACTTCATCATAAGATACATATCAATGAATAGAGGCAAATTATGATATAGAATGGTGATGGAAATTGGACGTATCAATCCGCACTACTACGACGATAATTTGAGGCATAGGCATCATCCTCATCATCAACCACTACATCTCCATCATCATCACCATCCCCTAAATCTCATATTACGTTCATCTTGTTGTAATTCCTAAACCTGATTGTGGATTTGCACAAGTATTCATCCATCCATTTGTACTCCATTCATATTACTATGATGATGTTGATTACCTCATTGTATGTGTAATTCCTTTTGTTCTTGGGGAGATGGAGAAACCCTAGCATCACTATATATGTATTGAAAAAATATGATATATAGCTTTGGTTTATGAGTATGTATGTATTAACTCTCTTGATGTTATGTGAATGTGCACCACATAACATGTGTCTTTGAGACTTGAGAGGAAATTATGGTTGGACATGTAGTGGTGTTGAAGGTGTTAAGTGATATGTCACACCAGATCATCATTCATGTGGTCAAGGGAGATAAGAGGAGACTCAAAAACCTAAGTTCATGACTATGGGATTAACCCTTAATTATGGAGGACTAGGGTGGCTTAACGTCGCCTACCTAAACTCTTTTGCCAACCAATTGCGACCTATATCTAACCCTACGTGCTCGGATGTGTCGTTGGCCTACCTCGCCTTATCTGTTGGCCTTGTAGTTTAGTGTTTTCATGCCATTATCTCGAGTTCATGGATGTCGAGACAGTGGGCTCGAAAGGTGGATTGTGTGGGCGTCAAGACGTCCCGGTGGTGATGTCTTCCTCTTTGGCCATGTGAGTGGCGAGGAGCGGGCGGTAGGTAATCCTAGAGTTGACGGTGCTTCAACTTTGGCAGTTCTCAGATCGCGTTCAGGAGGCCAGACTCGAGGGTAGCGGGTGGTCCAAGATATCGGGTGTGGTGTGAAGGTTTTTCTGGGCAAAATCTCGGCGCTTTGGAACCAGTGACGACGATGCCTGTTGGTGTCGTAACCTTCTCGAAGTCCCCACTATGGGTACCTTCTCCATTCCGGGCTCCGGGTGAAAATCCTTGACCGCTTGGTATCAACATCGTCACCCTCTAGGGGGGTGGGGGGAGTCATGGAGATCCAGTACCTCTTGGCCTTGCTTGTTGCCTTCTTTGGCAAGTTTGGTGTTCCATGTACTTTTTTGTTTATCTTTGATCTGTTTTGTAATAGGGTTCTTTCATCACTTTGTATTAGTTTGTCCATTGGTGGCTTCATTTATAAACCGAGGTGGAAGCCTGTTTTGGAACCAAAAATTACAAAAAGTAGTGATGGTCTACAAAAATATCAATGAAATCCCATCATGACCCCAAATTAAGCAATACCGTAGCCTGATACCTTCGATTCGAATTTACGGATGCAGTATAGTAAAATTTTGAAGGGAATATGCCCGAGAGGCAATAATAAAGTGGTTATTATCATATTCCTTGTTTATGATAAATGTTTATTTTGCATGCTATAATTGTATTAATACGGGAACATTAATACATGTGTGTTTAATAAACAAACAGAAAGTTCCTAGTTATGCCTCTCTCATAAACTAGCTCGTTGATTAACAAGATGATCAAGGTTTCCTGATCATGGACATTGGATGTTGTTAATAACGGGGTCACAACATTAGTGTAATGGTGTGATGAACATTCATCCGAAGTATAGCATTACGATCAAAGTCATTGAGTTTATATTGCTATAACAACTTACGAAGTGATCCTAATCCTTAGACCATGAGATCATGTCAATCACTAACACCGGAAGAGTTTCTTGATAACATCAAACGTCACACCGTAACAGGGTGATTATAAAGATGGATTCAGAACTAATAAAGTGTTATGTTGAGGCTCATGGATCAAGAGTGGAATTTGTTCATCCCGATGACGGATAGATATACTCTGGGCCCTCTCGGTGATATCACATTGATTAGCTTGCAAGCAAGTGATTTGATCACTAGAATGTTATATCACGGGAACGAGAAAAGAGTGCATGTCAGTAACGAGATCAAACTAGGTATGGAGATACCGATGATCGAATCTCGGACATGTAATATATCGCGAAACAAAGGGATTAAGATACTAGCGTAAAAGGTTCCGACGATCACAAGAAAGTCATCGTTGAATGTGTGGGAGTCAGTATGGGTCTCCGGATCCCGCTTCTGATTATTGATCCGAGAGGGGTCTCGATCATGTCCGCATTATTCGCGAACCGTAGGGTGACACACTTAAGAGACACCGACATCCATTTGGAGCAAAAGTTTCATGCCGAAAAGAAAAGGAAAGCGCAGGAATTTATTTCACTAGACACCGAAACTGTTTCGGTTGAAATTGCTGAAACTGGTTCTGCATGTGAAATGGAATACTAGCAAGGGGTTTTATGTGAATGTTTGTTAATTAAAGTAATTAACAAAATTCTGAATAAATAAATAAAAGAGTTTTATTTAAATGAGAGCTTGCATTAAATTTGGTGGAAATTTAATGCATGTGAGTGGATTTTTGAGTGGAGGCTTTTTAATGGGAGTGGAGGCTTTTCATTTTGAGTGGGAGATCCACCCACATGAATGTGGAAGAGGTGGGGGCAGCCCCATGGCTGGGCGCCATGCCCCTTGGGTGCCCCCCTCTCCCCTATAAAAGGCCCCCCTCTCCTCCTCTCACAACACACCTCCTCGTGAAGGATCTCTCTCCCCCTCTAGTATTTATCCCCCATGGTCTCGGACTAGCGAGATACATGTTCCCGGTGGCTTTTCGGCAAGAAAGAGTTGTGCTTCCGCTGCATCGCTGGAGCGAGGAGGCGGAGGTTGCTCGGTGCCTCGAACGTGTGTGCGAGCACGGATGCGCTGCTGTTTTGCGGCGCTAGAACTTCCTCTCGATCTTGAGATCGGCAAGAGATCGTCTACATCAACCACGAGTTTGGACTCGTTAAGCTTTGTCGGTCTTCAAGGGTATGTTCTCTACGGATATACATCCGCCCGTTGTTTGTATCTAGTAGATAGATCTTGGTACATAGTTGTTCCCATCGTAGGAAATTTTTTGTTTTCTATGCTGCGAACCCTACAGTGGTATCAGAGCCGGATCTATGCGTAGATACTTTGCACGGGTAGTACACATATGAGTATGTGGGCGATGATGATCATTTTATTGCTTCTTAGTTGTACTTTGGATATTGGTGGCATAGTGGGATGAAGCGGCCCGGACAAACTTTACATGTCCTCGCACATGAGACCTGTTCCACGCTTGACATGCAACTAGTTTGCATAAGTGGCTAGCGGGTGTCTGTCTCTCCTACTATAGTCAATATCTAATTTGCAACGAGTTGTCAACAATTTGGTTATCCTTGTTGTGGTTCATGTTCGTAGGTAAGAACGGTTCTATCTTCGAAAGCCCTAAGCCACGTAAAATTTGCAATGGATAAATTAGAGGCGTCTAGTTTAGATTGTTGCTGGGCTAGTGTTATGATATGGTGATGTTGTAAGTAGAAGTATGAGATGATACTCTTACAACATACATAACGTGTAAACTCCATAGACCTTGGATTTACACATAAAGGTATGATAGTGATCATACCACGGTGCACATGATAGAGATCATATGCGAGAACCATATCATTCCACTAATAAACATGTGATGTTTGATAGCATCTTATATTGCTTGTTTGGCGTTTTATTAGCATAATAAGATGATCCCTCATTTAGATATCAAGATAAAAATGTGTTCTTCCTTAAGTATGCACCGACAATGTTTCGTCGCTTCAAGACATCACGTGATGATCGGGTGTACTTGAATCCACGAGCATATCTCGGGTGTAAGACAGTTACACACGCGAATACTAAGGTTCTTACTTGGCGAGCCTAGCATGTACAGACATGGCCTCGGAACACGGACCGAAAGGTTAAGCATGAGTCATATGTTTTGATATGATGACCATATGGATGCTCGCCTTTGAAGCTATACCGACTCACGTGATGATCGGACTTGGTGTAGTGGATTTGGTTCATGTAATCACCAAAAGGACACGAGGGATGTCGTTTTTGAGTGGGAGTTCATTTCTAATTTGGATTAGTAGAACTCAATTTATCATAAATTAAATCAAAGTGAATTTGCATAATTTGTTGTAGTCATTGGCATTCGTTCACCACCTTATGCATAGTTGTAATTGAGATAATAGAACTATAGAATTCTGGATATTTACTTTACGAACTGGTATCGTATTGTGTTGAGTGTCAATCTAAAGTTTAAAGTCCTATTGCAAACTTTCAGCAAACTCTATTTACTCCGTGAAATTTAATAGTTGGTATTAAATCGAGAGTAACAATTCCAGTGTTAGTATCTTAAGTATCATGTTTGCCTCCATGATTCTTGATTTAAACATCAAGTTTATCTAGGAGCTGAAAGAATTGTTTCAGAAACCATCATGAGTGGCAGATATAACGATATCTGAAACAATGTTTTGGTAGCAATATGATAGAGTATAATATATGTTCTCATATTGGATGAGAATTTACGAAGGTTAGGAGATGCTAGACATCCTAATCATCCAAAAGGGTTTTGGAAAGTAATGTTATACTCACGATTCTCCTTTATAAGCTAAATTGGCTTGATCATGAAAGTCGTCATGATAAGGGTGAATAGAATATGTATGTAAAATGTTTACTACACTAAAAGATTACTAAAGAATGGATTTTGAAAGAATACCGATCATTTGATGATGGTGATCTACTTCAAAGTGCAAGTCCAAAGGTATTATTATTTGAATATACACGCTTTGGACTATGTGTCATGTATATGGCGCCACTTTTGATGTTGATAAATTCTTTTAAAAGGAAAAGGAAATGCTGAAAGAGAATCTATAAAATATATTTGGCAGAAAAGAAAAGATTGGAAATATCCAGTTTAGGTATATATATGATATACATGTTATGGTTGTATTCTTTGCTTGTTAAACAATGTGGTTCTTGGGTATTAGATACCGAATTGGTTGGTATGAAATTTCATACGGAATGACGCAATTCATGAACCACAATGGCCCAAGTAACTAGCAAGAGAATATGTGATGATGTTCATCGAAAACAAACAAACCGTTGTTTGTATTTCTCGTTGACATCAAAGCTTGACTTCAAGATTTGTTTTAATAATTGTTATTTGAATCAGGTATTATAAGAACAAAGGTTGTTCAAATAATTACCGTATTCCATATAAGATGGATGATTTACAAATCTAGTTGAAGAAATCACATCCATAAAACCTAATGCTAAAATGTTGCAAGACAAATGATTGAAATATCACTTATGAAGTGACATCGTTGTTTAAATTATATTGGAAAGAAAACATGAAGAATCTCCATATTCATGGATTTTTGGAGTCTTTGATTTGATCAAGTGACGCTTGTGAGACTTTCCACGTGATAATTAAAACTTCGTTCAAAGGCCAAAGAAGAACGAACGACTAAATTATTGGAATTTATACATATCGATGTATGTAGTCCATTATGTGTAGTCGTAAGCGATGGGTTTCAACTTCATATGCTTTCTCCGGAATTTTGAGTGAATGTTCACTTAAAGAGAAAGAATTATGAAATATTTGAAAATGTTTCAAAGACTTTCAAGATGAAGTGGAAAATCATTGTAACAAGAAAAATAAATGAATTATTTGATCATGAAGGGATTTATTTGAGTTACAAGTTTAACAAGAAAAATAAATGAATTATGATTTTATCATAAAGGGATTTATTTGAGTTACAAGTTTAGCAAAACACCTAGATTTACATATCCCGAAACACCATAGGAGTATGGAGTGTTTGAGATTTGTAATGAAACCTTGTGAGACATGGTTGAATCAAAGGTGTTATTTATAAAACTGCCATTATGTTTTAAAAGATTAAAGCTTTAGAGACTACCGCTTTTACACTGAAAAGAGCTCCGTCTAGATCCGTTGAAATGACACCATGGAAGTTATGGTTTGGGGTAAAACCCAAGTTGTCATTTCTTAAATTTTGGTATGCTAAACATAAGTAAGATGTTTACAACCGAATTCGGATGAGCATGTCTTTGTAGGTTATTCCGAATAACAATTGGTTATTCCTCCATAACACCGAGGACAAAAGGGTTTGTCGCTTGAAATGTGAAGTTTCTTGAAAAAGGATTTTTTCGCAAAAGTTAAGTGGGAGGACAATAGAACTTTGATAAGGTTAACGAACCTTAGCTAAATGTGCTGAGTTGCGCAGCGCCGGAAATCGTTCTGGAGGCTGCCATAATGCTTATAGCTTATGTGCCTCAAAGGTTGTGGTCACGGAGATCTAAGTTCTTATTGAACCAAGTCGGTCGAATAAACAATCAAATACTAAGATTTGAGAGTAAATCATTATTGTTTGACAATGATGAACCGACTATATGCAATGAAGCGATGATGGGCCCTGACTCCGTCAAATGGCTTGAAGCCATAAAATCCGTGATAGTTCCATACACGAGAAATCAAGTTTTGAACTTGGAAGACCCTCCGGATAGGTGTAAAAACCTATCGGTCGTATTTGGATCTATAAAGAAACAGACATGGATGTTTCACATCTATGAAATAGTCGACATGTCGTAAAGTATTTTATGACAATGTTCAAGGAGTTGACTATGACAAGATTTGATCTTTCATAGCGATATTTAGTCTGGACGGATTAAAGTAGCAACCACTACATATAATTTGGTATATGGTAGATGAATAAACAAAACAAAGTTCTTCTAATAGAATGGTTACCTAGGATGTGTACATGACACGATCCAAAGGGTTTTGTTAATTCAAAGGATGCTAAAAAGGGCATGCAAACTTCAATGGTTGAAGTAAGCATCGCGGAGTTGGAATCTTCACCATGATGAAAAATGAGTTTTTCATCTGGAGACGATGAAGATGCTTGCATTTGCAAGAAATTAAGTGGGAGCGCTGAGACATATTTCTAATACATTATGTGAAGGACATCTTGTTGATTAGAAATGATGTATCTTTTATTGACAAAGGTTAAGAATTTCATTTCGATGAAAGACTTAGGCAAAACCCGAATATTTAGCATGAATGTCTATAGTGGATAGACTGTAACGCTAATATGTTTATGCCAAACGTACATATATAAGATATTGAAGGAGTTCAATATAGAAACGACAAGAAACAGTTCTTGTTGCATGGAAAGGAATTGAATCAAGATTCAAGTGTATCGACACTTGATAAGTGAAACAAGATTCAAGTGCTTTGACACTTGATGAGTGCAATCACGAGAATGTTTTGATCAATCATACCATGATATGTACACATCCAGATATGTCCTATGCTCTAAGTGTTATGAGCATATACCAGAATGAATCATAAAATGATCATTGGACGATAGTGAGGATATTCTTATGATCTTTTGGAAGAACTAAGAATATATTTGTGTAGAGGTGACAAACAATTACAAATAGTTCATTGTAAAGCGTTACATTGATACTAGTTTTGTCACAAGATACACATTAAGTTTATCTCAATTTAAACTATGGGTGGCACAATGTAATGGAAAGGAGATTCCATGATGGATTTGGAAGAGTTCCAAAGTTAAGACATTGTGACGAATACTACAACAAAAGGCTAAGTATATGACTGCTATAGTAGCAGCAAAGGAGGGAATTTGTGTCAAGTAGTTTGTTATCAAACTAAGGTGTGGTTCGCAACGGGCTAACACTAAAGATATATTGTATGACAATAGTATCGATGTGTTTTAACCCCAAGGAACTAAAGGTCTCACCAAAAGACCAAATTTATACAATGCCATCTCATTGGAGAATGAGTGATGCGTGGAGACGCAAAGGCATGCAAATACACACGGACCTGAAGCGTCAGATCCGTAGATTATGTTAACCACTTGCAATTGCGTATATGGAACACCAGAAAGCCATAGGTGTTCAATACGCAGAGTTTTCAAACTAGATTATTGTCTCTAGTGCAAGTGGGAGACTGAAGGGAATATGCCCGAGAGGCAATAATAAAGTGGTTATTATCATATTCCTTGTTTATGATAAATGTTTATTTTGCATGCTATAATTGTATTAATACGGGAACGTTAATACATGTGTGTTTAATAAACAAACAGAAAGTTCCTAGTTATGCCTCTCTCATAAACTAGCTCGTTGATTAACAAGATGATCAAGGTTTCCTGATCATGGACATTGGATGTTGTTAATAACGGGGTCACAACATTAGTGTAATGGTGTGATGAACATTCATCCGAAGTATAGCATTACGATCAAAGTCATTGAGTTTATATTGCTATAACAACTTACGAAGTGATCCTAATCCTTAGACCATGAGATCATGTCAATCACTAACACCGGAAGAGTTTCTTGATAACATCAAACGTCACACCGTAACAGGGTGATTATAAAGATGGATTCAGAACTAATAAAGTGTTATGTTGAGGCTCATGGATAAAGAGTGGAATTTGTTCATCCCGATGACGGATAGATATACTCTGGGCCCTCTCGGTGATATCACATTGATTAGCTTGCAAGCAAGTGATTTGATCACTAGAATGTTATATCACGGGAACGAGAAAAGAGTGCATGTCAGTAACGAGATCAAACTAGGTATGGAGATACCGATGATCGAATCTCGGACATGTAATATATCGCGAAACAAAGGGATTAAGATACTAGCGTAAAAGGTTCCGACGATCACAAGAAAGTCATCGTTGAATGTGTGGGAGTCAGTATGGGTCTCCAGATCCCGCTTCTGATTATTGATCCGAGAGGGGTCTCGATCATGTCCGCATTATTCGCGAACCGTAGGGTGACACACTTAAGAGACAACGACATCCATTTGGAGCAAAAGTTTCATGCCGAAAAGAAAAGGAAAGCGCAGGAATTTATTTCACTAGACACCGAAACTGTTTCGGTTGAAATTGCTGAAACTGGTTCTGCATGTGAAATGGAATACTAGCAAGGGGTTTTATGTGAATGTTTGTTAATTAAAGTAATTAACAAAATTCTGAATAAATAAATAAAAGAGTTTTATTTAAATGAGAGCTTGCATTAAATTTGGTGGAAATTTAATGCACGTGAGTGGATTTTTGAGTGGAGGCTTTTTAATGGGAGTGGAGGCTTTTCATTTTGAGTGGGAGCTCCACCCACATGAATGTGGAAGAGGTGGGGGCAGCCCCATGGCTGGGCGCCATGCCCCTTGGGTGCCCCCCTCTCCCCTATAAAAGGCCCCCTCTCCTCCTCTCACAACACACCTCCTCGTGAAGGATCTCTCTCCCCCTCTAGTATTTATCCCCCATGGTCTCGGACTAGCGAGATACATGTTCCCGGTGGCTTTTCGGCAAGAAAGAGTTGTGCTTCCGCTGCATCGCTGGAGCGAGGAGGCGGAGGTTGCTCGGTGCCTCGAACGTGTGTGCGAGCACGGATGCGCTGCTGTTTTGCGGCGCTAGGACTTCCTCTCGATCTTGAGATCGGCAAGAGATCGTCTACATCAACCACGAGTTTGGACTCGTTAAGCTTTGTCGGTCTTCAAGGGTATGTTCTCTACGGATATACATCCGCCCGTTGTTTGTATCTAGTAGATAGATCTTGGTACATAGTTGTTCCCATCGTAGGAAATTTTTTGTTTTCTATGCTGCGAACCCTACAAATTTTCCCTAGTAGACCTAGTTTTAATCGAACCTTAAAAAACAATGCTAAATGGAAATTAAATAAGGCACGTCTACAAGACTTGTTTGTCCATTTCACCTTTATTTACTGGACCTTTCTAGTTTATTTTAGAACGTGATTTGTTTTAATGGATGGAGATAGCCTAGGGTTGAAGATTCACATGTAGCTGCACATCATATGGGATTAAGATAATAATACGCATATTCATGTGTAATGATTTAATACAACACATCCTGATATACTAGATCCCCTACGAGTTACAGGCATAACAATAGTCTTTTGATCCAACCATTGCACCACGAAATACCTGGCTACCACAATTATTAAGTGAAAACTCATATCCTTAACAAGTGATGTTGCTATTGTTCCCAAATGGATCGCTAAACAAAGACCATACTTCCCTTTTTGTCATTGGGTTTCCTACGAGATCACCACTCACCAAGTATCTCACCTCAAGCCTTCATCAATCTCTAGGATCTTAGGTACCTACAAGTCTATAGATCGAGACAAGAGACAAAGAAACATACAAATATCTATTCAATAAATAAAATACTCTCATGAATTATATGCACATAATCGTCGCGAGATTTCAACCCAACCCGTAGCCCGTAAGTACTACTCACTCATAACAATAAGATTAAAGAAAGAAAACATTATGCAAAATACTTAGTTTAAAATGAAATATTCGTACAATGGTCACTGAATCACAAGAAGATCTCAAGTATAAGCTAATGGCAATGGCTATAGAGAGGATGAAGGATGGAGAGGATGAACTATGGTGGTGAATCTTCTTTAGTGGTGTTGTGATGCAATCTGAGAATGGCAATCCTCTGCGTGACGGGTGGGACCTCAAAATATATAGGCGCCTTCACAAAATTCGCAGGGTTTGACGAGATGAAGCCAACACACATGGTATGGGTGGGACTTGCTCGTACCAATGGTCGTTAAGCCCTCTGTTGATGGGTTTTCGATCCTGGTTTTCTTGGCCGTGTAGACAACTTCAAAATCTTCATTAATAGCTCCTGATTTTGTCTTAAAAGCATGATTTCCTGCACAACACAATTCAAAACAATGGATTGCACATCTTTGCAATAAATAGTCATCGGTAGCAAAGCTAGAGAGATTCTTGGTCATTTGTTTAACTGAAAATATAGTTTAAACATGGAGAAAAATTGCCATTTTCACGGCCATCAGAGTCCTAAGAAATCCCATCACTCCCTATATCTACCGAGTTTACCTACAACATATCCTCCTATGAAGTTGGAACCGAGTGCAAATCGAAGCTAAAAAATGAAACACGAAAAATCTCACCATTCCCATCGAATTTGCGACACATAGTGAATGAAGAGGGAAATTGTGTACCTTTCGGTGGAGGATTGGCCGAACACATGCATCGATGGTGGAGATGGAGTAGGCACCAGGGTCTTCACCAACAAAGGTCGAAATCGTTGGTTGGAGTAGGCATCGAGGGAGAAGGCTTGCGGCTTCGAGTCATCGACTGCTTTGACTTCTTGGTGCTCTTTTTTTGTCGAGCTCGTGGCGGCGCCGGAAGGGGAAGGCCAGAGGAAGCGGTCGCAAGCAAATCGCTTCCATTCATGACATGTTGGCTATGCACTTCCATTTTGGCGCAACAACGGCCGCAAGAAAATCGCCTCCATCCACGACGCGATTGCCCGGTCGCTTCCGTTCGCAACGAAAGGCACATCGACGTTCTCGGCGGCGGGATATGCGCCGGTTGGAGGTGGCACCGATTGGGATTGCGCGAGATGGGAAGCGATGACAGGAGAGAACTGAGGGTCTATGGCTACGACGGCGCGCGTGCGGGAAACTGGAGGGTTGAAATGTCCCTCCCACCAATGATGTACGCGGATGCGGGAAACCAGAAATGTAGCTCTCGGTACTTTGTATATACAGGTTTGGGAGGGGGATATTTACTAAAAGAATATTTTGTGGATTTATCGATTTTGTGGGATATACTCTGACATTTTCTTCCATTGCAAAACCGTAAAATAACGATTATTTTACTGTTCGGTGCAGATACGTGGTATCTGCTAGAGTTTCTCTAAGAGGTCGTTTGGTATCCATCATTTGGGCCTAGAATTCTAGAATTCATTTTGCAATTCCATCCCTATGCTGTTTGGTTGACACGGAATTGGGCCATCATTTCATTTGGAAAATCCATCCAAATATCCCTATGTGTAAACTCAATTCCTATCTCAGACCTGTCATTTTCAAATTCCGGTGGTAGCCAAACATATGGGTGTTTTTGGAATCATAATATAAATGAAATGAATCCATGTATTCATTTCATTTCTACTAAATGAAATGAATACCTGGATGCCAAACGACCTCTAACATCAATCGATATAGTTTGTATATGCAGCGAAATGAATAGATCATCTTGTGCAGTCGACCACCTTTGGTGACCATGCATGACTTGATATGTGCTGAAGCGATTTTGATGTTGGTTAACCATTTGAATTCAGGTCTGGTTAGGCTAGTGGCTAATATAAATAAGAGTTCCGGCGGTCCAGGCAGCTGGTGTGGGTCGCGGCCGTGACGAGTGAAGAGGCCAGGCCACGAGTCTCGGAGAGCAGCTAGGAAACAGCCGAACAGGATCAACCTGCTGCATGTACGTACGTTCCGTACCATGTAGCCATGTTCGCTCCCTCTGCGATCAAGGCATGACAATTGACAAGACATTATATGTGTGACCACGCAGGAAATCAATGTAGTACTCCGTAGTACTATGTGGATCCTGGAGTGGCTCAAGCGAGTCTGATCAGGTTTATCACATTGCAGGTTTACAAGAAATTATAGCAACATATAATAAAGCGTTCGTTTAAATAAATAATAATGAAACAATATATGGCTACGAGCTCGTTTCAAAACTTTCAATTCGAGCTGGCTGCCGCTGCGGCGCTGCTGCCTACTACTCGATCGGGGGAGCGCACCTCTGCAATCGACCTTAATGGAGCCGCAGGCGGCTGCTGGCCACCCTGCTACACAGACGCTTCCCTCTTTTCTCCATTCAGATTTAGATCTGCAGAAGCTAAACACTGCGCGCGAAGGTACCTGTAGCTGGGCAGGCAAGGGGATTAATGGAGGCTACTACGTACGCGCAGCGGCCATGTGAGCGCCACTCCACCACATTTACAGCGGCTGCTGCCCGGTCTGCTGCAAGGCCGGCGGCAGGTGGCGTAAATGCCCTCCAGAACCTACTCGTCGATCCCCCCTGTATCATCTCTGCCAGGCTTTTATGTTTACTGCATTTCGTAGTACGTACGCAGTCCCGGCTGTAGCAAAGGAAAACCTAGAGAACCTATTACTTCCAAACTTTACGAGCTGGCCGTGGGTTAACTTTTGTTTATTTTCGAAGAAGAAAATGTCCGCCTGATGATATCGAATGCGAACGGTATTGGTGTCACACCGGGTAGTGGATCCAAGTTCTCTGTTTTCGAACGAAGCAATGAACGAATGTGGATCCAACCGAAGTTCCTAGACCCCCTGCATCGCCATGCATGCATTTTGCGTCAATTTTTTTTTCTAAACAAAACGGGCAATATTGCCTCATTTTATTTAAAAAAGTCGAAGAGAATTGACCGGTTCATTCGCAGGGGAACCGGCAAAAAACCCGTACAAGTACACCAATGTCGTCATGGAACACGACCGTATTGGGCACACCACCACAGCCAACCTGGCTACCCACAGGAAACACAAACACACAAGAAAGACCCACGTCGAGGTTGCCAAATAGCATCATCGTCATTACTCCTCCGCGAGCCAGCGACTCCGACTTTGCCAGCGACTTCCACAACAGAGCCTCCCAGACGGCGTCGGGAAACATGCCGGCCTATGCCATCAATTGGCCACACGCGCCAAGGAGAGACAGCTCCGACTCAGGCGACGAGCTTCAAAAGGAAATTATGCTGATCTTGCGCCGACCGAGAACCTGCAGAGACCACTGACAGCTGGTCATCGTCGCCGCATGGACACCATCCACCGCAGCTCCGACTCCACAACAACACAGCGAAGCAGGAGAACCCATCGGACACGCCGGGAAAACCGACTACCAAAGATCAACCGCGACCCGACCTCCGCTCGAGCCTTCCTCTTTGCCAAACTTCAACCTTGGACCTTGCACAGCTGCCTGGCAACAGCCATCTTCACTGAACCCGGCCGTAGGCGACTCCGAGGCGATGCCCCCAAGAAGGAATGAGACACAGAAGCGCCTCCATTGCCCGATCCCGGATCTGAGGTTTCCCTCCGGAGTCATGGCCACAGGAGGAGGGGCGAGCACCCCTCGACGATGCTCCCAAGAAAGACCGCGATACCCACAGGCATCACCATCGTCGGCTCCGGCCAAACCGAAGCAAGGATTTCTCCCGGGAAGCTCGCACACCTACAACCCGAAAGGCCGCCCTTGGACCACCACCATGAGCGCCGAAGCCCACCGACCATCACCCCTGCCAAAGCAAACTCCGCACCTCCAGGCCAAGCACTCCGGAGCAGCACCGCGCCGCCGCCAGACCAAGTCGGGCTGCAGATCGATGACGACACCGAAATCCCCGCCGCAGACCACCTCCTGCACCGCCAGCCACAGCGCCGGCCGCGGCCCGCAGGGCCCAGATCGGGCCCCCACGGGAGCCCACTGCCATAGCCGCGGCGGCCACGGCGATGCGCCTCACCCCGCACCCAGCCGCAGCAGCGCCGAAGGGATCTCCGGCCGCCACGAGCCAGGGCGCCTCCCCGGAGCTGGGCGCCGTCCCGCACCCCCTAGACCGCCGCCGTCGCCATGGAGGAAGGCTGCGCGAGAAAGCCCCGCCGCCACCGTCCCTGGAGCCCGCGAAGGCTTCGACAGCAGGCCTCTCTGGTGGCGGCAGCGCGAGGGAGAGCAGAGGGAGGGAGCTAGGCTCGTCGGCGGGGGTTTCCCCCGTGCCGCCAGTGAGGGCGACGCGGGGTCAGGGGAGAAAATGAAAATATTATTTTGCGTCAAATTTCCCTTCCTTCTCACGATTTTCTTCCCTTTGCTTTTGGTCATAGCTTGGCACGTAACGAGAACTTCTGGCGAGTTGTTCAAGCTCCGGGGCAATAACCCCGACGTCCGAATTCACGTCGGCAGAAATCCCTCAATCTTCGTACACCGGTTGTACACCACGCTCGGCGATGATCTAACATGATAGTACTATTAAGACCACTATTGGACCACTGCATTACGTGTCTTTCTGTAGTACTATTGACTAGAGCATCTGACGCATGTTACTTCTCACCAAACGGGTTAATTGGTTCACAGTTCACACAAAAACACACCTCTAACACCAAACTTTTCACAATGGACGTTAGAGAAGGATAATGCGTGGTTGTTCAACGGCAAATATTGTTCTCTGATGGTTCAGTTATTAGGATTTATAGGAGTGAGTGGATCTTCAAAAAATTGAGATTGTTAGGTTTAGTTTTGCTCTGCCTTTTATCCGAGACACATATTGATGTTGAGTTGCAAAGAAAGAGAGGATAAAAAACCGTTTTTTTACCTCGCATGCTGCACTAATGCAGAATTTCGAAATAAAAATGATTTAAACTTTTGAGTATGTGAGAGACGTTTTCTCAAATGACATATACATGTTGTCATGAGCAAATTCTATTATCCATAATCTGTATAGTAGAAGTGCCCATGCGAACTTAGGCGGTGGCTGCAAACCCATTTAGGGTACCGTCCCCTCGCCAGCAACGTCGCCGGTCCGCTCCGCCTCCGCTGGCCTTAGGTCCTTGTAGGCGTGGCGAAACATGGCCTCTCGCCGGTGGGAGGGTTCTCGTTCCGTTTTTAGGTCTTTCAGTGTCTTCTTCGTTATGGTGAGATGACAGCTACATCTTGAACGCATAATAAGGTACCATATGTTGTATCCTTGCTTCTGTGGTGCGTCTAGCATCGACGGAGGGCGCGTGAAGTCGCGTGTGCGGTGGATCTATCGGGATCTGAACGATTTTCGTATTCATTGGTGTGGTTTGAGACCAATCTCTTTCAATATACAATTTTCATTTTCACTGGTTTCTGCTCTGGTGTGTTGACCTTTTTCGAGCCTTAGCACGATGACTTCCTGTCTGACTACTACAACAATCTTTATTTCGACAAGTTTTGCATGGCTTCTGTGATGGAGGGGCGATGACGGCGGCGCGCATTTGGCCCGTGCTAGTATATGCAATCGGTGCTAGGTGGTCCATTAGTCTATTTATATTTTTTATTATTTTTGAGATTCTTTGTACTGCTGTTGATGATCAGTATAGATCGAATGGTTTTTTTAAAACAAATCTGTAAAACTAGCCCAATGGCTGAGCGTGACTCTAAACAAATCATGGGCCAAACAGGTCCGTGCTACATCACAACTTCTCTAGCCTGGGCAGATGAAGTAAACACAACCAACTAGTGATGAATATGTGGACTATTTAACCTAGAATTAATGTTTTTCAGAAGACCTAAGAAGAGATAATGAAACTCAAGCAAAACACATGGGACGAGAAAATGCAAAGTTTGAAGGAGGGAAAGAAAACGCTAAAGTGCATGATATTTGATATGCTCAAAACTAGTGAGGCTAACAATGATAAGCTGAAGAAGATTAAGAAATATGTGATGGTTGACTACTTATTCCAGTATTGTTGTACGTATTTCTTAAAAACTTCTAATGATCGAATCTTGTTATGAGATGGTATATAGTAGCCCCTCATATGATGGTGAACTAGTGGTGGTGGGAGGATGACACCTACTTTTGATGTGGCAGTAGGTTAACGCTATGATGATATGATAAACTGTGATTCCCTTTTTCCAACGATCATGCATGCACCTGTCTAGGTTATGCTCGTGTTATTACTGGTTTTCTTCTTGTGATGCTTGTGATGTTCCTGATGGTGTCCTTGTGTTGTGTCTAATGTTGTGATTTTCATGTTTCTATTATGCTTGTGATGTACCTGATGTTGTGATTGTCATGTCCATGTTATGCTTGTGGTGTTCCTGATGATGTGCTTGTGGTGTTCCTGATGTTGTGTGTTCATGTTCCTGTTATGTTTGTGGTGTTCCTGATGTTGTGCTTTCATGTTCCTGTTATGTTTGTGGTGTTTCTGATGTTGTGCTTGTGATGTTCCTGATGTTGTGCTTGTGATAAGCTCACCATATGTGGTACTTGGTAACCATGTCCAATGCCATGTCGGCAGCCAAACAGTTTTTATTTGCATCACCCATCCTATGAGAGTTTAGTGTATCCTAACAAACAAAATGAGATTGATGTCTACCCCCACAAAGCCAAGATTTTGTGGGCAACCAAAAGAGAGAGAAAATGGAGTTTAGGTTGTTTCTCCAGGGACTTGACTCCCAGAGTCTGCCCCCAGGGATACGAGAAATCCTTGCAGGTGACCAAACACGCCCTCAGAGCATCTCTCTCCTCATGTTGACTAGTCGCTTGGTACTACTCTTTAGCTTGCAAGAAATTTCTAGATAGCAATGAGATAATGCATGAGAAACCTACGGACAACATGAGATAGTGCCTGTCTGGCAACATAGTGGCAGGTACAACTGCAAATCAAAGCATAATGGGCAACATTGCTATATCCAAGGACTTATATATGGCCATGTAGTCCCCTAAGTTGAGCATTGAATATGAATCGTCCGATAAGAAAGATCCAATGATCTCTATGACCTGATATTGGTATAATATATAGGATAGTATAGATTTAACAAGAGTACATAAAAGAAGAAACTGATACACATACGAACAACAGTGGTCATCGATAAGCCTATAAACTGCATCGAATACCTTCAAAGTTGTTGTCTATAGTTGCGCCTTTTTCATCTTAACATTCTTGAAAGACACTAGAGAAAAGACATCAAAAGATTAGACTAAGCAAGATAAACTAACCTTGTTTTGGTAGCCCCGCTAGGTAAGAACACAACCATTGGTATTCTCAATTTTATTGTATATTCGAGAGCATTTGGTCCATAGAGCTAAAACTCCATGCATATTCTAAATACTTACAAATAAATATAAAATCAAATATTTATATTAAGTTATTAACAAAGCGAGAAAACCTTTGCTTTAGAACTTATTGAAATAGAATGGTTGTGATTTATTTATAAAACAAGACGAAAAAACTTTTTCGAGAAAAAATTCCATCCATATGTTCACGAAAATGCGGACCATGTACACTAGCCCACGAGAAGCTTCCAGAATTGCAGGCATGAGGTATCCAGCCACGTACACGAAGATCAAACCAGGCCACCCTATTCATCACCCATTACGATGCCGGATTGGCATTGCTCGCTCCCTCACCCGTCTTATGGTACGCGGCCTGTTAGTTTTTTTTCTCCTCTTTTTTCCTTTTTCCTTTGTTTTCTTTTCTATTTTATTTTCTTATTCTGTTTTTTAAAATGTAAATCTGAATAATTTTGAAAAAAAGAAATCATTTTTTGTTGAAATTAGAACAAATTTCAAATGTAAATTTTTCAAATATAAACAAACTTCACATTTGACTAAATACGAAATTTGAACAAATTCAAATTCTGAAGAAATTTCAAATTTGAGAAAAGCTCAAAATCTGGAAAAATTTGAATTTTTTAATAAACATCATATTTAAAAATTTCATATTTAAATAATTTTAGATTTAAAATAAATAAAAACATATTTTAAATAGTGTTCAAATTTTTAAAATGGTCCAGCAAAAATCAAAAATGAAAAAAGAGATGTTCACATGGAAGGCTGCTGCCCATGGCTTAGCCACTGAATCTAGTAAGTTGAGACGGAATATAAAAGTTACGGGTACCTGTAAATATCTGGGATCAAGCAACAGTGGAGCATGCGCTCACTAGATGACCACATACAGGCTAACTTTGGGATGAGATAAGTTCGATCTGGCGTGTTCCATCTCCTCAAGATTTGTCTAAACCAAGTCTTATTTGATTTCAATATGTACTTGCTGATCTATATGCTCACCAGGTAGACAACACCTTATTGGTTGCTTGGCGAATTGATTATGCGCGTAATGAGGTTATTCATGAAAAGTTCTTGTCGTGTGTGGAAAGTTCGAAAAGGTTTCTCTGTAGCTATCTTCAGTTGATCTAGAATTGTGTAGACAAATCTACTGATGCCATCATTAAGGGGAAATCGCCTATGTTTACTAGTGGTTCCCTGCCCTCTCCCGGTCTGATGAAGAAGGGGCCGGATAAACCCTGGGGCGCTCCTCCTTTAGGATGGGTGAAGCTCACCATTGATGGTTCATTTATGGCGAAGGATCGCACGACTGGTGTAGATATGCCATTGCGGGATGCAGATGGGCTCCCAATATTTACATCCTGCAGATTTATCGATGAGTGTATGACTCTACTAGAGGCACAAATAAGGGCATGCATAGAAGGTTTGGATCTGGCTCTTCACCGTTCCAACCTTCCCATTATTATCGCCAGCTGGTGCTTACTGCTAATTATTTTACTAAGGATAGATCTTTATATTGTTTCCTAATTGAAGAACTTCATGCTTTAGCTAATCAAGGTAGAATTTATACATTTATAAAAGTGGAACCATCACAGATTAGGATTAGCCACACCCTTGCAAATATTGTGAGGGTGGAACGACGAACTGCTATTTGGTTATGGTCAGGACCTAAAGCTATTATTCGGTTACTCGATCACGACCGTCATGTAATCCTTCATATTTGAATAAATTTCCTATTTTACCCGAAAAAATAGAATGAATAGAAAATAAACCTAAAATAAAAAGGATGAAAAAAGTAATGGAAAAGAAAAAAGTAGAACCTCCCTGAATAAGCCGGCCTAGTAAATGGTCGAGTGACACTAGCACGGCCCTCTAGGCTCGGCCAGGAAGAAATAGCCGTCTTGTCCAAACAATTGAGTCCCCTCTCTCTCTCTCTCTAAAAAAGGGATCCATAAAGTGGAATGTCTGAGTCCCCTGGACCTAGCCACCGCCAACACCTTCGTCCCCTCCATAGATCACTTCCTCCTCTGGCCAGTCTTGTCGGCATCGGGAAGAGTGGGAACCCGATCTATAGGTGGCGTTTTCAAGAAAGTAGTGTTTTCACAATATTATATTAGGGTTTTGATAGACATCTTCTTCTTAGCTTCTATGTCAATGGATATGGTATCATCATCAATAAGTGATCTCCGGCCCTCTGACGACAAGATCTTTCCGACATCAATAGTAGTGTTAGTGTTGTAAGATTAAAGTTCTATATATATATGGGTTTTCAGATCTTGATTCGTCAGATCGATCTTGGATTTTTTCCCATGGTTGCCGCGAGGAGTATTATCCTCGCGATATTTTTCACGGCTGCTACATGCTCAACAATGGAGATTCATATCCTCGACTCATGTGCGATGTTGACCAGGTTGTTAGGTTTCTTTTCACTGGAATACTCGTGGTGGTACTCTTGGTTGCGCGCGCGTACATTTAGCCTTGGTATTGCGGCTCAGATAAAAATTATGGAAGAACCCTCGTTGGTATTTACAGGTCCATGGTTTGACATATGTGTCATGTTTATTGTGTTGAATTCGGGGTTTAGGGTTTAGCGTGCATTTAGCCTTGGTATTGCGACTCAAATGAAAATTATGGAAGAACCCTTGTTGGTATTTACAGGTCCATGATTTGACATATGTGTCATGTTTATTAGGTTGAATTCGGACAAGTACACGATTGTGTCATAGAAAAATAGATTTTAAAAACTTTCGAGATTTGCTTATTTTTTACTCCCTCCGCCCCAAAATAACTGACGTAGCTTTGTCTAAATTTGCATCTATCTAGACATATTTTAGTATCACTTATTTTGAGACAAAGGGAGTAGATTTTATTTTATAGTCGATGAAGACACTACGGGAACACGTCACTACGACGATGGCCAGAAGCCGTCGGCATAGACTAAATTGCCATCAGCATAGCTCTATACCGACGGCAGTCGTCGGCGTAGCATAGCATAGTCTTACACTAATTAACCGTCAGTGTATTAAAGTTGTCGGCGTAGACGGCTACACCAACGGCTAAGTCGTCAGCATATCTTATATGGGCCCCACCTGATGGCTAAACGCCATTTTGATACGCCGACGGCCTAGTTTTTATTATTTTATTTATTTATTTCTCATTTTTTCCATTTTTAGATTTTCTTTTCCTTTTTTTGAATTATTTAACTTGTTAATCTCACAAGCGAATTGTTTTTAACTCTAAGTATGCTTAATCTTCGGTCAAATTGCACTAATGTTTAAATTTCTCGATCGATCACCCATCCTCACACTACTCCTGCTCCAGCATATTTAACTTCTCTGTTTCTTTTGGATGACCCTTCGATATATAATTTAGACCTTATTGATAATATTATCATATCAATCTCATTAATCCTTAAACCATAGTGTCACATCGTCTTTATTTTTAAAATTCAAAGAATTATTTAAGTAAAGAACAATGAATAAGTAAGAATAATCTTGATTTCAAATGACAAGAGAATAAATATTTTGTTTGCCTTTTTCTATTTAATATGGAATAATTCATATCTTTAAATCCATAATTCGGAATCCGACAAATAATATATCTAAATCCATCAGAAAAATGTGAAGAATCCAAACATGAAATCCATATCATATTTTAATCATGCATCATGTATTTTTAATTAAAATTTATTTAATAGTGTTCAAATCTTCAAAAAATCATATTGTGAGTCTAAAAATGGTCAAAATGGCGGGCATGAAGATTCTTATCTAGGGGATGAGCCTCGCTAAAACTTGCATTGGATCTATGAAAAAACATCATATTGTGAGTCTAAAAATGATTTTTTTAAATCATGAGCATTAGATCATGTACATGTAGTTCAAACCGGACCCACTTCCTACCGGTTCGACAAACATTTGTCTTTTTCACCAGGGTTGGACGGAAAGGTTTGAGATACCCCGATTGGGATATTTTCCATATAAGGTGGTATAATATTTTTTAAAAATGGGGTGGTAGCATTTTGAATAAGCATTTTAGTGGTTGCTTGACAAAATCCTCCATTTTTTGCACTCGGAAAATAGAAAATGGCTTTTTCGTACTAAGAAAAGGAAAACTTTATCCTACAAGATTATTCCTCATCCCATGATGCACATGCATGCACAATATGGACATAGTATCATAAACTATGTCCTAATTCTAGCCATAACATTGGTCATTTGTCCCGAAAGCCAGAAAACCTCGAACATGATAGGTCTTTTTGTGAAGGTTCTTTCAGACATAATCAATTTACCAAGTTTGCTATTTTTCCTTGCAACTATATCACATAATATGACACCACACGAAGGATTTATATTGTTTGGACCGTTTTTGAATTTCATGCATGTTTCAATAAAAATCCATTTCAAACTATGGTGAAAATGGCGGGCATGAAGATATGTGATGAGCCTCGCTAAAACTTGCATTGGATATAAGAAGAAACATCATATTGTGAGTCTAAAAAGGATATTTTAAAAAATCATGAGCATTAGATCATGTACCTGTAGTTCAAATAGGACCCAATTCCAACCGGTTCGGCAAGCATTTATCTTTTTACCAGGGGTGGACGGAAAGGTTTGAGATACCTCAGTTGGGACATTATCCATGTAAGGTGGTCTAGTATTTATGGAAAATGGGGTGGTAGTATTTTGAATGAGCATTTTGGTGGTTGCTTCACAAAATCCCCCATTTTTGGCGCTCAGAAAATGGAAAATAGCTTTTCCGTGTGACGAAAAGGAAAACTTCCTCCTGAAATATTGTTCGCAATCCCATGATGCACATGCATGCACAATATGGGTACATTATCACACACTATGTCCTAATTCTAGCCATAACATTGGTCATTTGATCCGAAAGTCGGGAAACCTCGAACATGATAGGTCATTTTATGAAGGTTTTTTGAGACATAATCAATTTACCAAGTTTGGTATTTTTCCTTGCAACTATGTCACATCATATGACATCACATAAAGGATTTACATTGTTCGAACCGCTTTTGAATTTCTTATGTCTGTTTCAAAATTTTCCCATTTCAAACTATGGTCAAAACGGTGGGCATGAAAATATGTGATGAGCCTCGCTAAAACTTGCATTGGTTCTCTGAAGAAACATCATATTGTGAGTCTAAAAATGTTTTTTTAGTCTTGAGCATTAGATCATGTACCTATAGTTCAAACCGGACCCAATTCCTTCTGGTTCGACAACATTTGTATTTTTCACCAAGGATGGACGGAAAGGTTTGAGATACCCTGGTTGGGACATTGTCCATGTAAGGTGGTCCAGTATTTTTGAAAATTGGGATGGTAGCATGTTGAATAATCATTTTGGTGGTTGCTTCATAAAACCCCCCGTTTTTGGCGCTCGGAAAATGGAAAATGGCTTTGTCGTGCGACAAAAAGGAAAACTTCCTCCTACAACATTGTTCGCCATACCATGATGCACATGCATACACAATATGGGCACAGTATCATAAACTATGCCTTAATTCTAGCCATAACATTGGTCATTTGACCCGAAAGCTAGGAAACCTCGAACATGATAGGTCATTTTGTGAAAGTTTTTTGAGACATAATCAATTGACCAAGTTTTATATTTTCCCTTGCAACTATGTCACGTAATATGACACCACGTGAAGGATTTACATTGACTTTTTGAATTTCTTATGGCTGTTTCAAAATTTTCTCATTTGAAACTATGGTCAAAACGACGGGCATGAAGATATGTGACGGGCCTCGCTAAAACTTGCATTGGATCTCTGAAGAAATCATATTTTGAATCTATTTTTTTTTTGAATTAGATCATATACATGTAGTTCAAATCGGACTCATTTCCTACCGATTCGGCAAACATTTGTCTTTTTATCAGGGGTGGACGGAAAGGTTTGAGATACTCCGGTTAGGACATTGTCCATGTAATGTGGTCTAGTATTTTTGAAAAATGGTGACATGGTTATACCCATCGGGTACGCGACCTTAGCATACCTGGTCTAACCCAAGGAAGGCTCACAACAAATATGCGTCAGCCCATGAAGATTTTCGGGTGGCCAGGGCCCATGACGCCTTCGGATCCTTGGAGAGCAAGACTAGAGTAGATAGAAAATTCAAAGGGGTAAACCCTAAAACCTGTAACCGACTCGATCTGTGCCTGGGACCTGCCTAACTCTATATAAGGATAGGAGGGCATAGCGAGGAACGCACCTCATACCTTCACATACACACCTCCATGCCAGATTGCATCTGCGCACCATTGTAACCTTCGGTTCCGCCGTAATCAAGAGCAGACAAGCAGGAGTAGGGTTTTCCCTCCGGGGGCCTGAACCTGGGTAAACCTCGTGTCCCCGTGTTGCTTGTTTGCTAACCGTTCCGCGATCTCCAGCATCCCCATCTACTCCAAAACCCAAGTCCATAACAATGGGCATTGACATCTCGTCAATTGGCACCATCTGTGGGAACTGGGGACGCTGATTGTGCGATCGTGACGGTCCCAACCTGAGCGATCTACAACTCCGCGGCGACGGAGAGTCATCTCCTCTTCGGCGCCTTCGACTTCACCGCCCACTCACCGGCCACCATGAAGGACTTCGAGCCCGTTGGCGATGGACTCGAGATCCTGTTCAGGAGCTTCTGCTTCCAGGTGGGGCAGACCGGCACTCTCCACCTTCCAGAGCGGGTGCCCATGCCATCGATCAGGCCCTCTTCGTGGGCTCCACACCCTGTGCTACGCACATCACCACCGACAGACGAGTCCTATGACAGCAGCAGCTGCAACTCTGATCTGTGCGATCCACCATCGGATGAAGGGATCTATGGTTCCGGATCCGAAAGCTGCGGCAGCAGCAAGCCGATCTACGAGCGCTACTAGTGCGCCATAGTCATCCAGGATTAGGAACACAATCCGCCACCCAACCCGCAGGGTAGAAACGGTGGAAACAGAAGAAGCCAATCCCCCCACCCAACGGGAACAACAATGATCGGGTCATCCACCTCAACGAGGAGGGATGGGCTCAAGCACGCGAGGCCGTAGTAGGCAACAAGATCCTGCCCGCTGATGCCTCATGAGATCTGCTGATGGCATACCACATGCTCCTCATCGAGGAGCACAAGAAGCAGATCAAGATGCAGAAAGTGCTTGACAAGCGCAAGCAAGCAGCTTCGGAGTCCAGTGCGCGACGAGCTGCGCTCTCCGCCATGGGCATTGTCTCCAGCTCGCACAGCAACAATGGCAACAAGCACCGTTCTCGGATGGAGAACATGGACCCCAAAGAGCGTCGCGAGGTGACCCGAGCCCTCAACGCGTCCTTCATGGAGATGGACGCCGACGACAACGTCATCCTGAAAATGCCGCAAGTTGCGATCATGGCAGCCACCGCGTATCTCGTGTCCCACCCACCTCCAGAGGGGGACCCAAAGAGGTCCATGCACAAGTCCGTGCTTACCGGACTCGGACTCGTTGGAGCTGCGCTCCACGGAGAAGCTCCTGCGGAGCCAAAGAAGAAGGTTGTGGTCAGATTCAACCGCAGTCCCACGCCTTCATCCGAAGACGAAGAGCACGACCTTCCTCGAAGGCACAAGATCTCGCGCCATCGCAGCCGCGATTACGACGCCCGAAGCGAGCTCACCCAACGCAAAATCGACAAGGCGCGCGCCAAGCGCGCATGGTCGTCTGAATCCGAGATGGATGAAGACGAAGGAGAACTCTGCGGAGCCCGATGCTTCAGCAGATCTGTTCGACGGACAAGGATGCCGTGAAACTTCAAGCTTCCTTCGGACACTCCGAAGTTTGATGGCACACAGGACCCCAAGGCATGGCTCAGCGACCACTTGTCGTCCGTCAAGCTGCACGGCGGAAGCAGGGAAACCGTCATGCAATGCCTTCAGCTGCAGTTGACAGGCGCAACTCGGATCTAGCTGAGCAGCCTATCCTCAGGATCCATCCGAAGCTGGGAGGAACCGGCGTACAGTTTCGTACGGAACTTCAAAGGCACCAGCAAGATGTAGGGGTTTGTAGCATGGAAAACAAAAAATTTCTACCGCATGAACACAGAATCAAGATCTAATCTATGATCAAGCCAAGATCTATCTACTAAATTGTAGCAACGAGTTGATAGAATACTAACCCTTGAAGATCCAAAGAGGTTAATGAAAGAAGATTCTCGTGGGTGATGTAGTTGTACACTTCCGATCTCAAGATCGCATAGACGATCCTTCCGGTGCTGCGTTTCGGCAGCGCTTCCGCAGTCGGTCACACGTTCGGTACTCGATAAAGACCTTCCTCTCCCTTGTTCCAGCAGGCAGCGGAGGTTGTAGCACTCTCCTCGTGATTCCGGCAGCACGACGGCGCGGTACCGGAAGTAGAGGGGAGATCTCGCAGGGCTTCGCCTTAAGCCGGAGCGAGTATGGTGGACTATGAGAGAGGCCTTGGTGGTCTAGGGTTTAGAGGCACCAAGGGGAGAGGTGTAGCCGGCGGCTAGGGTTTGGGGAAACCCTAGTCGGTGACTTGGGAGGACCCTAGGCGGCGGCGACTTGGGAGGAGGCCGACGGCTTGGGGCTAGGGTTTGAGGTGAGTTAGGTGTAGGTTAGAGGGGGCACCCTTGCCCCTTCTTTTATAGATGGGAGGGAGGCGGCTAGGAGGAGGGAGTCCTCCTCCAACTCCTCCTCCTTGGCCGGCGGGTGGAGGGAGTGGGACTTCCTCCCCAAGTAGGTTTCCTACTCTCCCTCCACCAAGCAAACTTGTCATTTGACTTTTTCAAATTGGCGTTTGTCTTTTCAAACTAGGATTTGATTTATCCCTTTATTTTGCTCAGCGATGACACCTAGTACATGATGCAACCATTCCAACTTGTTATGACGCATTCATGTACCCTTCCCCTCCGAAGTGCCGGACCTTCCGTACTCTTCTAGAACATTCCCGATGAAAACACCGGAATCATTCTCCAACTCCGAAACATGACTTTCCTTATATGAATCTTATTCTCCGGACCATTCCGGATCTCCTCTTGATATCCCGGATCCCATCCGAGACTCCGAACAACATTCGGTCTCTTACTCATCATTCCATAACTACTCAACAACATCGAATCCTTAAGTGTGTCTCCCTACGGTTCGTGAATTATGCGGACATGATCGAGACACTTCTCCGATCAATAACCAATAGAGGAATCTGGAAATTCATATGGCTCCCACATATTTCTACGATTACTTTGCGATCGAATGAACCACTTACATACGATACCAATTTCCCTTTGTCTTACGATAGTTTACTTATCCGAGGTTTTGATCGTCAGCATCTCTGCATACCTAGTTCAACCTTGTTACCGATAAGTACTCTTTTCTCGTTCCCGTGATATGTGATCCCTTGTGATCCAGTCACATGCTTGCAAGCTAATTGGATGACATTCCATCGAGAGGGCCTAGAGTATATCTATCCGTCATATGGATGGACAAATCCCACTCTTGATCCATGAGCCTCAACCCATACTTTCCGAACACTCAATGACACCTTTATAGCCACCCAGTTACGGTGTGGTGTTTGATGTCATCAAAGCATCCTTCCGGTGATGGTGATTAACATGATCTCATGGTCGAAGGAATTAGGTTACTATGTATCAGAAAGCTTATAGCAAATGAAATATATTAAATGACTTGATCTTTATGCTACGCTTATCTATAGGAGTATGTCCATCACATTATTCTCCTAATGATATGACCCTGTTGTTAATAACATCTCTATGTTCATGATCAGGAAACTATGATCATATATTAACCAACAAGCTAGTTTAACAAGAGGCTTTACTAGGGACTCTTTTATGTTTACAAATCACACAAGTATTAATGTTTCTGGTTAATACAATTATAGCATGGTATGTAAACATTTATCATAAGTATGAATATATGATAATAACCACTTTATTATTGCCTCTTGGGCATATCTCCAACACAAGAGGCCTTCCTCGATCGAGGAGTTGCGGGCCTACACTCAACGAATGGGTGAATCCATTCGCTCGTACATACTGTGCTGGTCCAACACCAAGAACTCCGCGGCGCACATCTCCGAAGAGAGGGCTATCGACGCCTTCAAGGACGGCGTCAAGCGCCAGGACTTCAAAGAAGAACTTGGGCGCGTCAAGCCCAAGACACTCGACCACCTCATGGACATCGCCAACAGGTGGGCCGACAGTGAGGACTTCGTCCACCGAGCGTACTCGGAGGAAGAAGACGTTTACGGCCGACGACACGAACGCTATAGCAAGAGAAGATCGCGCGTCTATGACGATCGCGATGGACCCGACATGGTCGCGGTTGGCTACGCCGACCGCTGCAGCGACGGCAACCGCAACAGCGGCGGATACCGCGGAAGAAATTTCCGCGATGGAGGACTCCCAGCACAGTTGTGGCAGCGCCGCGGTCGCGATGACGAACCCTCAGCATACGAAAAACTGTCGGGTCCATGCACCATCCACTTCTACATCGACAAGCAGGATGGTAAGAAGAAGGCAACCCACATGCTCAAGGACTACCGCGAGTTCCAGAAACTCAGCGAAAGCATGGCTTAGATGAGGCAGGAAGCCCCGAACCCTGGATTCGGGAACGCACCCGCACCAGGCGAGATCGCGCATGGAGCTCCTCCACCACAACCTGCAAGAGGCCCGAATACCCCAATCGCACCAGCACAGAATAACTGTGGGCACGGGTATCCCCCGCCGAAAGGAGCACTGATGGTACAAAAAGGGCGCCCAACGAATAGGGTGCAGAAGAAAATCACCCGTCAGATCAATCTGGCCGTGAAAACACCACCCACCATCCCTGAGTACCTCAGCGTATCGAAATCTTGCATCACGTTCATCCGTTCGGATCACCCTTTCCAGGTCCCTCGCCCAGGTCATGCTGCCCTTGTGCTTGAGGCGCAGATCGGAGGGTTCGAGATGAGCCACGTCTTCATGGACGGCAGCAGCGGCATCAACCTGATGTTCGCCAGCACCCTAGCAGCAATGCGGATCCCGCTATGCAGCCTGGAACAGTCAGACACAACGTTCCATGGCATCGTCCCAGGAAAGGTAATATTCCCCTTGGGAAAGATATGGCTCGACGTCATCTTCGGCAAGTCGGATCACTTCCGATGCGAGCAACTCGAGTTCGAAGTGGTGGACTGGCCATCACAATAGCACGCCATCCTCGGGCGTGTGACATTCTCAAGGTTCCTGGCAGTACCGCACTACGTGTACCTGCTACTCAAGATGCCAGGACCCAGGGGCGTCATCACGGTCCACGGGAGCTTCACCCGATCGGACCACTACGACAGGGACTTCAACAAAATCTACTAGTCATTCGGCATGCAAGAGGAGCTCGTAAGGCTCCGCGAGGTGACGGACAATGGGGCACCCCAGTCGCAAGACAGAACGCACCTGACATGTCCTTCGACTTCACCGTCAACACAAAGAAGGTGCAGGTCCACCCGACGGATGCCTCCAAGACGGTGCTTATCGCCAACGATCTCAGCTCCGCATAGGAAAGCGCGCTCGTCGAATTCCTCCGTGAGAGCTGGGAAATCTTCTCTTGATGTTCTGCGGACATGCCAGGAGTGCCCAGGGAATTCGCCGAGCATGCACTCAACGTCTTTCTAGACTCCAAGCCCGTCAAGCAGTCTATCACGACGACTGTCCGAGCCCCGAGCAGAAGCCATAGGAGTTGAAGTCAACACACTACTCGCTGCAAACTTCATCAGGGAGATTAAGGAGAGCGAATGGCTCGCCAATACAGTGATGGTCCCCAAAAAGGACACAGACATCCTGCGGATGTGCGTGGACTTCACATCGCTGAACAAACACTGCCCGAAGGACCACTTCCCTCTTCCTCGGATCGATCAAATCATCGATTCGACTGCAGGATGCGAGAAGCTCTCCTTCCTCGACGCCTACTCAGGCTACAACCAGATTCGACTAAAGGTCAAAGATCAGGAGAAAACGGCATTCATCACGCCGTTCGGAGTGTTCTGCTACAACACAATGCCCTTCGGGCTAAAGAACGCGGGTGCCACGTACCAACGGTGCATGCAGGCATGCCTAAAGGACCAGATCGGTCGCAATATCCAAGTTTATGTCGACGACATAGTCATCAAAACCAGGGAGGCGAGAACGCTCATCGACGATCTCCGTGAGACGTTCGATAATCTCGACCGCTACAGGATCAAGCTTAACCCTGAAAAGTGCGCCTTCGGCGTCCCATCTGGCCAGATGCTTGGCTACTTCATCTCCCAGCGAGGGATCGAGGTGAACCCGAAGAAAATTCGGGCCATAATGGCCATGGAAAAACCAAAGAACTTCAAGGGCGTCCAGCAGCTCGCCGGGCGAATCGCGGCATTAAGAAGGTTCATCAGCCACATGGGCGAAAAGGCTCTGCCGTTCTACTAGATGCTACACAAAGCAGACAAATTCGAATGGACGCCTGAGGCGGACGACGCATTCGAATATCTAAAGCGGCTTCTCTCTACCTCGCTGGTCCTGGTCACGCCAAAGGAACGCGAGCCTCTACTGTTGTACATAACAGCCACACACCAGGTGGTCAGCACCGTATTGGTGGTCGAGCGACCCGAGGAAGGCAAGACCCATGGGGTCCAATGCCCAATCTACTACCTCAGCGAGGTATTGACGCCGACAAAGCAGAGGTACCCTCACTACCAAAAACTCGCCTACGACATGTTCATGACGGCTCGTAGGCTGAGCCACTACTTCCAGGAGCACCAGGTGATGGTCGTCAACGAGGCACCCCTGAACAGCATCCTGAACAATCCGGAGGCCACAGGACGCGTGGCCATGTGGGGCATCGAGCTGTCACCTCTAGACATCGTCTATGAGAAACGCCATGCGATCAAGTCTCAAGTCCTCCCGGACTTCCTTGTACACTGGATGGAGCTTCAACTGCCAGACACCCCAGAAATGACACAGTCATGGACGATGCACTTTGACGGCTCCAAGTGTGAAGCCGGAGCAGGAGCCGGGGTCATACTGACCTCCCCGCAGGGCGATAAGGTGAAGTACGTCCTCCAGATGAAGTTTCGAGCTTCCAACAACGAGAAGAATACGAGGCCCTCATCCACGGCATGCGGATGGCCAAGATCTACAGCGCAACACGCCTCGTCATCTACGGTGACTCCAACCTCGTCGTCCAGCAGACGATGAACGAGAGCGATGCACACACCGCCAACATGATCGCGTACCGCACACTCTACAACGCACTCGAAGGAGGCTTCGACGGCTGTGAGCTTCGGCACGTTGGTAGAGAAAGCAACGAAGACGCTGACAGACTTGCCAACATCGGCTCCACCTGCGCACGGGTGCCACCAGGTGTGTTCCTCGAACAGATCTGCATGCCATCCATAAAACGGAAATTCCCAAAGGGATCACCCGAAGAAGCAGAACACTCGGGGGTTGCGATACCCGAAGGACAGGAAGGACCCGAAAAGCTAGACATAGAGGTCGCTGTGGTCAACCTGATGCAGGTCATGGAATTCGAAGAAACTTGGACATGGCCATACCTCAGGTATCTGATAGACAGAGAACTACCCAATAGCCCGACGGATGCCCGGCACATATCTCGCCGGTCCAAGGCCTTTATAATCATCAATGGCGAGCTGTACAAGCGCAACATTTCGGGTGTACTCCAAAGGTGCGTCACCATCGGTGACGGCAAAACCATACTCCAAGACATCCATGAGGGCATCTGCAGCCATCATGCAGGCAGCCGCTCCCTTGTCGCCAAAGCTCTACGAGCTGGATTCTACTGGCCAACGGCCATGAACGACGCCAAGGACATCGTCCGAAGATGCAACTGGTGCCAAAGGTTCGCCGATAAACCACACGCACCCGGATCAGAACTCAGGCCCATACCTTTGGCCTGGACCTTTGCCCAGTGGGGCCTCGACATGATCGGCAAGCTACCAAGGTCCTCGAAAGGAGGTCACGTCTACCTCCTGGTCGCAGTCAACAAATTCACCAAGTGGATTGAGGCCATGCCAGTCACTAACCAAAAGGGCAAAACTGTCGTCAAGTTCTTTGAATCCATTGTCTACAGGTTCGGCGTGCCGCACATCATCATCACCGACAATGGGTCGAACTTCATCTCCAAAGAATTCCAGGACTTCTGCGAAGACCTCGGAATCAACATCACATACGCCTCCGTGGCGCACCCGCAAACAAACGGGCAGGTCGAGAAGGCCAACGGCCTCGTCGGTGCTGGCATCAAGAAGCGCCTAATGAGCCCACTCGAGCGACTTGCGGGTTCCTGGACACAAGAGCTACCTTCGGTCCTGTGGAGCCTGCGCACAATGCCAAACAGCTCAACCGGCTACACGCCTTTCTTCATGGTGCATGGAGCCGAGGCCGTGCTACCAGCAGAAGTACGCCACAAGGCCCCACGGGTCGTCGCTTAAAGAGAAGCCGAATCAACGGCTGCACTTGAAGACGTCGTCGATACACTCGACAAAGCGCGCGACATAGCAGCGGCTCGATCAGCGGTATACCAACAGAGTCTCCGCAACTACCACAGCCGACGGCTGCGCCCAAGGTCCTTCGTTGAAGGAGACATGGTCCTACGACTCAAGCAAGAGCGACCGAAGAAATTCGAGTCACCATGGGAAGGACCCTACATCGTCACTAAAGTCATCCCAAGTGGCGCCTATCGCCTCAAGCACGTGGAGTCTGGAGTCGCATACTCCAACCCATGGAATGTCGCACAGCTATGACGCTTCTATCCCTAGCTACCCCCCTCTTTTACTTTCAATAAGGCTATTCAGCCAAGGATACTCAGCCGAACAATGTACCTCCTCCATTACGATATGAATAAAGCTAAGTGTCTCGCCCTAAAATTTTGTTTACTATTTCGCATTTTACTCAATGCCACAAACGCACTCGGGGGCTCCCCCCACCTCACGACTTTGTCGACTGAGGACACCACGTGTACACCTGAGTAGCTGACCACGTCAGGCTAATGAAAAGGACACGTATACAAACAAAGCACTATGTGCTAAAAAAACAACCAAACCCTTACAACAAAGGGAAAAACACGCCCAGTCAAATATATACAAATTTTACGTCTACCTTTTTTACAGGTACTACCTATTCTGAAGAACAACCTGAGCACGCTGCTCAAATAGATCTACAATCTGTTCGGCATACTGCCTTACAGCCGCATAATGTGGACGCATATCCCACTCGCCACCATCTGGCCGAAGAGGCGACCCAGCCGCTACAACAGACAGATCTACATCTGGACGATGTAACCGCACAAGGGAGAGTGCAGCCTTCACCCCCGCGACGAGCTAATGCCGCACCAGTTCCCTAACACGATGCGCACTCCAAAACTTCGACAACAGGCCAGAGAGAGTTGACGGTGCATCATCCAACGGGAACATTACATGCAGAACCGACACCAACGAAGACTTCACTTGACGCAGCACCCGCGATACCTGGTGGACACGATCCTGCACTGTCGCAAGGACCAGGGCACGATCGCAGTCCATCCAGAAAAACCCGCCGGCCTCCATGTCTTGCTGAGTCAAGCAACTGATCCGAACAACAACACGCTCCTTTTCCTCCCTCGGAGCAAGGTTAGTACCTGCAAAACTTACAAAGAGTAAGGTGAAAGGCCACCAGGCGCATCCGAAGTAATGGGCAACAGTTCGAAAAACTCACACTCAAGTTGTTCGGACAAACGAAGCAACTCCGCCATCAAATATTCCTCTCGGGCAGCGCCTCGCTCCGCCTTCGACTTCCAAACATCAGCATGGCCACGCACTCCAAGCAATTCCCTCTCAAGACTACGGATGCGGTCTCGAAGAAACACAAGCTACGACGCACCATCCAAGGATGGCCGCAGCTGTGGCGCAGACGAAGTATCAACAGGGTCATCACCCAAAGGATCCTAGAGTAAAAGAAGACAAGGATATGAACAAGGAGCACAGAACTCAAAAATTCATTACGTACAGCAAAAGCCACTACGTGGCACAAGGATTGTTCCTCGAACTAATTACAACAAAAGAAGCTAAAACTATCCTACTACTACAAAGCCTACGAAGCTGCATCCTGAGTAGCCTCGGAGCCGGACTGCCTCGCCTTAGCCTCCCCCTGCTGCCTCAGCGCGTACTCGGCCATCAGGTCAATCAACTTCGGCCCATAACGCTTACAGCGAGCAGCATAGATGGCGAAGGCTACCTCGGATCCGTCAGAAGCCGTCGGCATCCGAGAGGTGATCTAAGGAAGATCCAGCTCAGCTCCAGACGCCAAGGCCATGGCCAGCCCAACAGATGCACCGATGCCTTTCTGCTTGCGCTTGTACGCCGCAGGCGCTTCGGCTGACAGCGCATCCGCCAAGGCATCGACATCTTCGAGGGCTACTCCCTTGGGAACGAGCTCCTTGTAGAAGCGCCCAAGGACCTCCTTAGCCTTGGCAAGCGAGTTGACAACGGTACTGCAGCGGTCTTCGAACGTCGCAGCAGCATCATCCAGAGCACTTCCGTGCTCCAGAGCACCGCGATCAAACTCGATGCCCGCGGTATCTAAAGAAACAAAGAAAGAAGAGTAAATAAAAGCACTACAAGGAAATACAAGGAAGCCGAAAGGGGAAGGCAAAGAAACTCACCTGAAACAGCCTTGGCAGCTGCCATCAGCTTGCCGGCTACCTCTTTCTCGCGTGAAGCTGTGGCGGTGGCGAGCTGCTCCTCGCGGTCCGTCTCCTCCTGCTGCAGGCGCTCCTTGGCCTCGGCCGCGTTGGCTAGCTCCAGCTCGAGGCTTTCCTTCGCACCAACGGCGACCTCGGCTTTCTTCTCCGCCTGCCCAAGGCTCTTTTTGAGAGCATCAAGCTTGCGGAGAGAGGTATTGTGGTCCTCTGCAGCCAGCAACGCGCCTATTAGGTCGAAGGGCAAAAAATACATAAAAAGCAAAAAGACCAGGCCGTAAACATACCTTGAAGCTGTTTGAAGCTGGCCTCCAATGCCAGGTGCTGCTGCACCAGCTGGTTGGCGCCTTGCATAAAAGGCTACAAAAGGAACCACTCGTCAAAAGAACGGCTCAGGGGCTACGCCCAAAAGAACGAGCAGAAGCACGTTACACATACGAAAAATGCTCGGGGGCTCCCCCCGAGACAAGAAGCAAAAAACAAGGATCAGCAGATCATCCGAAAAGGCTCGGGGGCTCCCCCTGCGGCAGAAAACAAAAATTACTTAAGTGGTTAGACGACGACTCCGAAGGTCCACTCCCAGTCTTCTGAGGGACAACCACCCGATCCTCCTGCAGGGAAGGGTTCGGAGCAGCGCCCTCAGAGGTGGCCACCGTCTGAGGAGGAGGCACAACCTTCGAATCCCCCATCATCTCCCGAGCGCCATCATTGGAGGAGCCGTCGGAGGAGCGGCTATAAAAGAAAAAATCAGCAAAGCTCAAAAGCAAACAGACAAGAGAAAGCAAAAATGGACTGAGGAAACTTACAAGTCGAGATCGCTCAAGTCGAAGACATGAGGGGTTTTCCTGTCATTCTTCTCTTCTTTCTTCTCTTCCTTCTTTTCTTCCTTCTTCCGCTTCGCCGGCGGGTGCGGTGCCACAGCCCGCACGTGAACGACAGGAATTGGAGAAGAAGAAGAGCCCCCATGCCCATCACTGTGACGCTCAAGGCACAACAGGTTCCTAGGCATTGGCGGAGTCGAGGCATCCGACGATTCGCTGGAGCTCCTCGTCGCTTGCGAGTGTGATCCTCGCTCGACTCGTTGGCCTCTTCAGCCGGAGATCGCGCCGATGGCAGCTCGGACATGGAATCCACCACCTCATTGTCCGGAGCCTCCGGGAATACTTCGGGCAATGGAGGCGACATGCCTGGCACCTTGAATTCCTGCGCAAAAGATAACAAAAATTTTAGTACAGAAGGTGGAAAGACAAACGCAGTCGAAAAATAGCGCTACGCGCACACCCCAGTTCTACACCTGCGGAACTGGACGGGAAGCGGAGAACGGAGAAGTCAGCGACTTCCCTAGAAGATCCTCTCCAGCCTTGAACTTCAGCAGCGGATGAAGGATCCTGTTGAGATCCCCCTTGGAGAATTCCTCAGCCGAAACCCTAGTCGGATCACGGCGACCCGAATAAAGAAACATCGGGTGCACCCTAGCCTGGAGCGGCTGCACCCGACGTTTGAGAAAAGTGCGGATATCCACACCGTTCACCTCCTTATCTGAAATCAACTGGAGATCCTCCACCCGATGATAGAGCCCCTCTATCTCTGCCACCTCGCCATCCAAGGTCTGGTTCTTCTAGGACCTCTTCGGCTCGATCTTTTGGGAGGGGTCGAAAGGAGCAAGACCAAAATCCTGCCCAGCCACCGTGGAGTCGCGGATGTAAAACCATCGCCTCCGCCAGTACTGGACAGATTCAGACATAGAAAAGGAGAAGAAAAGAAGATTGGATCAAAGGGAAATGATGCAACCCCCATTGCAATAGACACCATCAGAACCAGATTGCCTCTTCACGGAATAGAGTTTCCGGAAGAGGCCAAAATGCGTCTCGATACCGAGCCAGCACTCGCAGAAAGTGACGAAACAAGCGATATGAAGAAGAGAGTTGGGAGAAAGATGATGCAGCTGGATGCCGTAAAGAAAAAGCAATCCACGAAGGAAATTGTAGACTGGGAAGGAAAAACCACGAAGAACAAAAGCGAGGAACATAACCCGAAACCCAGCGGGCGGGGAATTACCTCGTTGCTAGGGAGTTTGACAGCCTCCCTATCCTGCAGGATCAAGCCCCGCTCACGGAGCTTGCGGAGATCACTCTCCCGCGTCTCCGATCGCCGCCAGCCACCGTCGGTAACACGGGCAGCGGTAGAACCTTTCTTGCCACCAGCAGCGCTGGTGCCAACTGTAGAAGAGGATTTCTTCGGCTTCCCAATCGCGGTGCGACAGCGTTGGCAGAGAGAACGTAGGATCAAAGAAGGAAATGCTCGAGGATATTCCAGCGCATCAAGAAAACTCAGAGCAGATTGGAGCAGTGAAACAAGAATGGTTGCGGTGAAAACAAAATAACTTTTCCCCAATGATTATAAGGACAAATACGACGCACGATGACCGTCCATCGGGAAGACCTAGAGCCAACGGCAAGATCTGGCCATCCACGCGTCATCACAGCAGCGAACCGTCGCTCACACGCCGTCCACTATGTGCGGAAATGGAGGCGACGCCGTAATTATCTCCACGCCGCGCGTGACCGGTCAACTCAAGGTCAAAAGGTGGGACTCATGTTCGTCTAGTCACGTCATCTCTGGCGCCACAGACGCTTGAGGTCACCGATCGTCAGCACTGGCGTCATCAAAAGCTATGCTAGCAACGGTTATAATTCTTCGGCTATACAATTAAGAGTACTCACTCGAATCTACGATTCGACTAACCACTCGGGGGCTACTCCTATCAGGAGCGCTGGCCGCGCACCCGAAAAGTGAACAAAACACTACATCACTGAATTATTTTTTCGAGTCCTACGTCGAGTCTACGACTCCACTACGGACTCGGGGGCTACTCCCATAGGGAGAATGGATTCAAGCATCTGAAAATTTTGTGTCCTACGGACCTGAAGCTAAACAACGGCTGGATTAAAATCTCTGCCCGAGTCTACGACTCGAATAGACACTCGAGGGCTACTCCCATAGGGAGCGCTGGTCGCGCACCCTATGAATTCTTCGACTACGATTCTACGGATCAGCATGCAAACCTTTTTCGGCAACTCTGCCCCAATTAACGCTAAGTGAGCAACATTCTCCTTGGCCACCCGAAACACCTCTGCGGTGATAAACATTGATGCTGTGTCTGCGATGCAAAGATAAGACCTACAGATATCAACTGATGGCCTGACAACGCACAGGACTGCGCTCTGCTAGTATGAATTCATGCCAGCAGGCGCTATGAAAAACCCCGACGAACGCGTTGGGTACATCGTTTAAATTCACTGGAATTCCACTCCTGTAAGTCCTCCGCGGCCTGAGTCGAATTACGCCAGCATAGGTTCCAGGTTCGAGTCGAGGGACTCGAATCTGAAGAAGATCGTGTTGTTTTGTCCTAAGACAGTTAACTGACCCTGATCCGTCGGGAGAGTCAGGCACACGCATCAACAATCGCTACACATTTCTCTTGAAAGACAGAGATAGTTGCACCCGAAGGATTGAAGTGTCCTTAGCCGAATCTACGATTCGACTGAACACTCAGGGGCTACTGACATGGTTATACCCTGCGGGTACGCGACCTTAGCGTACCTGGTCTAGCCCAAGGAAGGCCCACAACAAATACGCACCAGCCCATGAAGATTTTCGGGTGGCCAGGACCCATGAAGCCTTCGGATCCTTGGAGAGCAAGACTAGAGTAGATAGAAAATTCAAAGGGGTAAACCCTAAAACCTGTAACCGACTCGATCTGTGCCTGGGACCTGCCTAACTCTATATAAATGCTAGGAGGGCACAACGAGGAACGCACCTCATACCTTCGCATACACACCTCCACGCCAGATTGCATCTGCGCACCCTTGTAACCTTCGGTTCCGCCGTAATCAAGAGCAGACAAGCAGGAGTAGGGTTTCCCTCTGGGGGCCTGAACCTGGGTAAACCTCGTGTCCCCGTGTTGCTTGTTTGCTAACCGTTTCGGGATCTCCAGCATCCCCATCTTCTCCAAAACCCAAGTCCATAACAATGGGTATTGACGAGATTAAACCTCGTCTGTCTTTGGTAGTTGCTTTACAAAACGCTCCATTTTTTGACACTCGGAAAATAGAAAATATGTTATACAAAAGTATATGTAATATTTGAGTTTAGTTAGATAGATCTTATTTTTATGCAAATTTTGATATATTATATATTTTTTTAATTAGAATGTTTTAGTCATATACTACTCTCTTCGTTTTAAATCTGATTGAACCTACATACTAAAACTTGTCTAGATACATTTACTTCACAAAGCTAAAACATCTTATATTTTAAAATAGAGAGAGTATTTGTTAGTTGTTATTATGAATATATCGTGGTATTGATCGTAAAAAAAAGTCCAGAAAGTGAGAAGTCATCGGCAAACAATTCACACGGTTTTTATCTGCGCAGACTCCTTCGTCGGCACATGGGTTACCGACGGTCTTGGGTTCCTTGAATAGAGCCCCGCTGTACAAAACCGTCGGTGTGCGATAAGCAGCCGAAAGCCTACCTCTTTGCCGGTCGGTCAGGTCATCCTGGGAAAACCCTTTCTCAGTTTGGTCGCCAAACATGACAGTAGTAGTACTAGCGAAGCCCTGTTTCTCAGCGCCGCAACAGCACGCGATCGAAACCCCTCGCCGCACGTACGTCCGGCGCCTAAACCAGCCACGTCTCTCCCTTCCTGACCCCACGACCTCATGTACGGCACGTCGCCGTCGCGCGCCTTGGCACGCCGCCCGGGCACATGGCTGCAACAGTGCACGATCCTCCCGCTCCTGTGCGCGCGCGGCCCCGGCGACCGTACCGGTCGAGAGGCCGGGAGCACGCGCCCGTGCAGCTCGGTGCAAACATGCAAACGCTCCAGTAGACCACAGGGCGCGGGCGGTGGCGCGCACGACGCCGTCGGCATCGGCAGGATTTCGCACCGGAGAGCGACGCGGGAGCAGGCGGGCGCGCCGCGCGCAGCGCCATCGATTCGGTTGGGCCTCCCGCCATCGGACCATTAATGAATGGAAGCCACGGTCGCGGCCCACCGCCCACATGCATCGCAGCGTCCCCCCCCGTCGGCTTCCCCCCTCCTTTGTTACTTACCTCCATCTCGCCGTCAGCCCGTCAGTCCTTGCTTTTCCGACGTTGCGTCAAGATTTCAGTAGGTGCGGAACAGTCTTTTTTTTTTTTCTTCGAATAGTCTGAGAACTGGTGGCTCCGACCTTTCCTTCTCCTCTCCTTTGGAAACTTTCAAGCAACAGGCCTACTGTTCGATCTGTCATACAGTATGATTGATCCCAGATCCCTGGTGTTAGTTTCACGCCAACTCTAAGCGATCATGATTCTGCCATGGAAATCATGGACAACCACCGTCTTGGGCCGGCCTCTGAAACGTTTCAAGGCTAGTGTGAGACTGTAAGCAACAACCCCATGATGCCCTCGAGGCGGTTGGGAGAAGAAGATACGAACGGTAGGTACTACGACGAGAGATTCCATGTAGAGCAGGCATGATGGATCCTTCTTTGAAGATTTACAGATATCTCTTTTTGTTCGACCAGATGAGTTTCCGAGCCGAGGTCGCCATCACGGCAAGATTTTGTGATTTGGTTTGGTGTGTGCTCCCCACATGCATGGCTTCTCGGTATCTCACGCCCCTTCCAGCAGCAGCTATCACGTCCCTTCGACGCATGGCGTCAATAGTTCCAAACTATTTTGTTATCATCCCTTTCTGAAAGGAAAACAAACTATTCAACTACTACTCCATGGCATACACACTACTCCGTATAAACACAAAACAAATGCCGGGGATGAGGGGGTGTGGGCAGCCCGACCCGAAAAAGCCCGACGGGCCGGGCTTTTGGGCTTCAGATCTGTTGCCCGGAGGCTGTTCGGGCCTAAGGAAATGCAGATTTAAGGGAAGACCCGGCCCGTGGCCAATGGCCCGGAGGAAACTATGCAGCGCGGGCCAGGCTCGGGCAAAGATTTGAGGGGGACGGGAGGGCTTTCTCCGCCCCGGCCTAAGCCCGATCTAGCCTGAAAGATGCCTAGGTATACAGTAAACCAAATAAAACAAAATGGTCGGTAGGATGCTTTGGTGCATCTTGCATATACTTTGCTACATGGCGGTCACGGGTTTCAATACTTAATAGGGATGGATCTCGTTTATATTTAAACTCAGCTTGAGTCGGTAAACTCACAGGTAGCTTATTTAACTTATTATAAGTTGAGAATAGGAGCACATATAAAAAGTCTAGTAATTCTCCTACTAGTTAAGAATTATAGAATTATAGAACAACGATAGTACTTTCATAATAACATGAAGGCAAGATCAATAAAAAACATATTAGCTCTATACCATTACATGTACAAGAAACATCCATGACGTGGCACTTATCAATAAAAAAATTAAACTCTGTATTTGAAAAAGCTTAACGAGCCGTCTTGCTCGGTAGCTCATTCTTAACATAGGTGAACAAACAAGCTCAAATCTAAATCTCGGCTCGAGTTGTTAGACATCAAGTTCGATCGAGTCGAGCTGAGTCATGGGTTAGTTGTTTAACTCGCGAGTTTCGAATTATAATTTCATCCATAGTGTCAGCACATAGAACCATTATTTTGTAATACTTGTTGTATCTTTTCAGTTTTCCCGAGTTTATAAAATTCAACACATTACATGGCGCAAAGCCTACATTATTTTTTGATGGAACACCTTCTTCAAACACATTTCATGGCCCAAAGCCTAGATTCTTTTTTCGATGGAACTAAAGGGGTTCCGTGGCAGAAAACAAATAAATTTTTACTACGAGAATGCACCAAACAAGATCTATCTATGGAGAAGTATAGTAAAAAGCAGGAATCGATGTTCATACGTTTGAACCGGGAGCGAGAGTACGTTCCCGTACAAATGTTGCTGATGAAGCCGAGCATAGCAGACCTCAAGTTCTAGAAGGCTTCAAGCATCGAGCACCACTAATGACAGTGCCTCCGAAGTTTTACACACGTACGTTGTAAAGAACATCCCCTTGGCCCTGGTCCAGCAAGGCAGTAGTAGAAGAAGAATTATACCGACTCCGACAGCACGACGACGTGCGTTGGGTGGAGAAAGCTCTGCCTCGTAGCTCACTTTCTTAACGAAGGAACACATACGAAAGGGAGAGAGGGAGAGACAGAAGGCAAATGACCAACTTGGCATGAGACTCGAGGGCATCCCTCCCCCATTATATAGGGGAAAATGGGCACCCCACCTCTCCAAGTCCCGGGGTGGGACTAAACAAAGGAGAGGTGGAGAGGAGGGCTAGACACCGGCTGGTGTGGGACCCACCCACACGGCAAGGACTACCTAGGTGGGCCTCAACCTATTACTTTGGAGTACCCAATATACACCTTTATGGCCACCCAATTACGGATATGGCGGTTAATGTGATCAAAGCATCTGCAGGAGATAGTGATTAATATGGTCTCACGGTCAAAGGATTGAATCACTATGCTGTGCTAGATATTGCAACGTTTGAACTTTGTGACTGGATCAATACCAATTCTATGGTCGGGTGTGTCCATCACTTAATTCATTAATGAAGTAACATCTTTGTTAGTTGATGTTTGTGTCAGTCCATGATTAGGAAACCTCGATCATCAGCTGCCCAATAAACTAGTACTAGAGGATACTAGGGACCTGGTTGTTTATATATCACACTTGTATTAATGTTTCCGCTTAATATAGTGATATCATGATATAAAACTATTATGAATATTAGAGATATATAACAATAAACAACTTTATTATTGGACTCTAGGGCATATCTGTAGGGGTTCGTAGCATGGAAAACAAAAAATTTCTATCGCATGCACACAAACAAGCCAAGATCTATCTACTAGATTGTAGCAACGAGTCGATAGAAGAACTCACCCTCGAAGATTCCAAAGCGGTTAACGAGAGCAGATTCTCGTGGGTGATGTAGTCGTACACTTGCCGATCTCAAGATCGCGTAGATGATCCTTCCGGCGCTGCGTTCCGGCAGCGCTTCCGCAGTCGGTCACACGTTCGGTGCTCGATGAAGACCTTCCTCTCCCTTGTTCCAGCAGGCAGCGGAGGTTGTAGTTCTCCCTCGCGATTCCGGCAGCATGACGACGTGGTGTCGGAAGTAGAGGAAAGATCCCGCAGGGCTTCGCCTAAGCCGGATGCGAGTTATCATGGATTAGGGTTTCCCGGAAAACTAGGGTTTAGAGATCCGGGAGGAGGTGTCGGCGGCGGCGCGGGTCGGCGGCGACGACGGCTCGTGGAGAGGGCTTGGAACTTGTGTTGTTTGGGGCAGCCCTCCCCCTCTATTTATGAGAGGGAGGGGCAGCCTTGGGAGGGGTGGGTTTGAATCCAAACCCAAACCCAAGTTGGATTGAGAGAAGGACTTGTTTCTTCTCCCACTAGGAAACCATTGTTCCAGTTTAACTTTTCAAACTTCCCGTTTGACTTTCAATTAAGAGCTTTATTTCTCTCTTGCATATGCCAACACCAAGTGACCTTGGACATGATCCAATCATTCCACATACCCATGACACATTCATGGACCATTCTCCTTTCGGACCGGTGAACCTGCTAGACCCTTCTAGAACCTCTCCGATGAAATCATCGGAAACTTTCCCGAACTCTGAAATAGGACTTTCCTTATATGGATCTTATTCTCCGGACCATTCCAGATCTCCTCGTGATATCCCGGATCCCATCCGGGACTCCGAACAACATTCGGTATCCCTACTAACATTCCATATCTACTAAACAACATCGAATCCTTAAGTGTGTCTTCCTACGGTTCGTGAATTATGCGGACATGATCAAGACACTTCTCCGATCAATAACCAATAGAGGAATCTGGAAATTCATATGGATCCCACATATTTCTATGATTAATTTGCGATCGATGAACCACTTACATACGATACCAATTTCCCTTTGTCTCACGATAGTTTACTTATCCGAGGTTTTGATCGTCGGTATCTCTGCATACCTAGTTCAACCTCGTTACAGATAAGTACTCTTTTCTCGTTCCCGTGATATGTGATCCCTTGTGAGCCAGTCACATGCTTGCAAGCTAATTGGATGACATTCCACCGAGAGGGCCCAGAGTATATCTATCCATCATATGGATGGACAAATCCCACTCTTGATCCATGTGCCTCAACCCATACTTTCCGAACACTCAATGCCACCTTTATAGCCACCCAGTTACGGTGTGGTTTTGATGTCATCAAAGCATCCTTCCGGTGATGGTGATTATCATGATCTCATGGTCGAAGGAATTAGGTTACTATGTATCAGAAAGCTTATAGCAATTGAACTATTAAAATAACTTGATCTTTATGCTACGCTTATCTATAGGAGTATGTCCATCATACCATTCTTCTAATGATATGATCTTGTTGTTAACAACATCTCAATGTTCATGATCGGGAAACCACGATCATCTATTAACCAACAAGCTAGTATTATAAAGAGGCTTTACTAGGGACTCTATTTTAGTTGACAAATCACACAAGTATTAATGTTTTCGGTTAATACTGTTATAGCATGAATGTAAACATTTATCATAAACATAAAAATATAATAATAACTACATTTATTATTGCCTCTAGGGCATATCTCCAACAGTCTCCCACTTGCATTAGAGTCAACTAATCTAGATTACATGGTAATATACTGAACACCCATGGCGGTTTGGTGCTGGTCATGTTTTGCCCTCAGGAGAGGTTTAGTCAACGGATCCGCCACATTCAGATCTGTGTGTACTTTGCAAATATTTATGTCACCATCTTGGACATGCTCTCGAATAGCGTGAAAACATAGCTTGATGTGCTTCAGCTTCTTGTGTGACCTTGGTTCTTACGCATTGGCTATGGCGCCCATGTTATCACAATAGTTAGACATTGGGTCCAACGCACTTGGAACCACACCGAGCTCTATAATGAACTCCTTCATCCATATCGCCTCTTGTGAAGCCTCCGAAGCAGCTATGTATTCTGATTCAGTTGAAGATCTCGCCACAACGCTTTGCTTTGCACTCCTCCAGCTAACTGCTGCACCATTCAAAGTAAATACGTATCCAGATTGAGATTTAGAATCATCTGGATCAGTGTTCCAACTAGCATCGGTGTAACCATTAACAACGAGCTGTTCATCACCTCCATAAGAAAGAACCATATCCTTAGTTCTTCTCAAGTACTTAAAGATGTTTTTGACCGTTGTCCAATGATCCACTCCTGGATCACTTTGATATCTGCTAGTCAAACTAACAACATATGCAATGTCAGGTCTAGTACATAGCATGGTATACATAAGAGATCCTATGGCTGAGGCATAGGGAGTCTTACTCATCATCTCTCTATATTCTGCCGTTGCAGGATTTTGAGTTTTACTCAAGGTCGTATTGGGAAACATGGGCAAGAACCCTTTCTTGCTATCTTCCATTCCAAACCTCTTTATAACTTTGTCCAAATATGTACTTTGTGACAATGATATCAGGCGTCTCGATCTATCTCTATGAATCTTTATGCCTAATATGTAAGATGCTTCGCCAAGATCTTTCATTGAAAAACTATTATTCAAATAATCCTTGACACTATTAAGAAGGTCTACATCATTCCCAATCAACAATATGTCATCTAGATATAGTATTAAGAATGCTACATAGCTCCCACTCACTTTCTTGTAAATACAAGCTTCTCCATAAGTTTGTATAAAACCAAAACTTTTGATTACCTTATCAAAACGTTGATTCCAACTTCGGGATGCTTGCTTACATCCATATATGGACCGTTGAAGTTTGCACAACTTGTCAGCATCTTTAGGATCGACAAAACCTTTGGGTTGCATCATATACAACTCTTCATCAATGTCTCCATTGAGGAACACCGTTTTGACATCCATCTACCATATCTCATAATCATAATGACAAGGTTTGATCTCGTCAATGCCCATTGTTATGGACTTAGGTTTTGGAGAAGATGGGGATGCTGGAGATCGCGGAACGGTTAGCAAACAGGCAACACGGGACACGAGGTTTACCCAGGTTCAGGCCCCCGGAGGGAAAATCCTACTCCTGCTTGTCTGCTCTTGATTACGGCGGAACCGGTGATTACAGGGGTGCGTAGATGCAATATGGCGTGGAGGTGCGAAAGTATGAGGTCTGAGATCTAGATCGTGCCCTCCTGGCCTTTATATAGACTTAGGCAGGTCCCAGGCACAGATCTAGTCGGTTACAGGTTCTAGGGTTTACCCCTTTGAATTTCCTATCTACTCTAGTCTTGCTCTCCAAGGATCCGGAGGCATCATGGGCCTTGGCCACCCGAAAGTGAAGGGAATATGCCCGAGAGGCAATAATAAAGTGGTTATTATCGTATTCCTTATTTATGATAAATGTTTATTTTACATGCTATAATTGTATTAATACAGAAACATTAATACATATGTGTTTAATAATCAAAAAGGAAGTTCCTAGTTATGCCTCTCTTTTAAACTAGCTCGTTGATTAACATGATGATCAAAGTTTCCTGATCATGGACATTGGATGTTGTTAATAACGAGGTCACAAAATTAGTGTAATGATGTGATGAACATTCATCCGAAGTATAGCATTACGATCAAAGTCATTGAGTTTATATTGCTATAATAACTTACGAAGTGATCCTAATCCTTAGACCATGAGATCATGTCAATCACTAACACCGAAAGAGTTTCTCGATGACATCAAACGTCACACCGTAACTGGGTGATTATAAAGATGGCTTCAGAACTACTAAAGTGTTATGTTGAGACCCATGGATCGAGAGTGGAATTTGTTCATCCCGATGACGGATAGATATGCTCTAGGCCCTCTCGGTGATATCACATTGATTAGCTTGCAAGCAAGTGATTTGATCACTAGAATGTTATATCACAGGAACGAGAAAAGAGTGCATGTCGGTAACGAGATCAAACTAGGTATGGAGATACCGATGATCGAATCTCGGACATGTAATATATCGTGAAACAAAGGGATTAAGATACTAGCGTAAAAGGTTCACACGATCACAGAAGTCATCGTTGAATGTGTGGGAGTCAGTATGGATCTCCAGGTCCCGCTACTGATTATTGATCGGAGAAGGGTCTCGATCATGTCCGTATTATTCGCGAACCATAGGGTGACACACTTAAGGGATGCCGACACCATTAGGAGCAAATGATATGCCAGAAAAATAAAAGGAAAGCGCAGGAATTTATTTCACTAGACACCGGAACTGTTTCGGTTGAAATTGCTGAAACTGGTTCTGCATGTGAAATTGAAATATTGTAAGGGGTTTTATGTGAATGTTTGTTAATTAAAGTAATTAACAAAATTCTGAATAAATAAATAAAAGAGTTTTATTTAAATGAGAGATTGCATTAAATTTGGTGGAAATTTAATGCATGTGAGTGGATTTTTGAGTGGAGGCTTTTTAATGGGAGTGGAGGCTTTTCATTTTGAGTGGGAGCTCCACCCACATGAATGTGGAAGAGGTGGGGGCAGCCCCCATGGCTGGGCGCCATGCCCCTTGGGTGCCCCCCTCTCCCCTATAAAAGGCCCCCCTCTCCTCCTCTCAAAGCACACCTCCTCGCGAAGGATCTCTCTCCCCCTTTTAGAATTCCCCCATGGTCTCGGATCAGCGAGATACATGTTCCCGGTGGCTTTTTCTGGAAGGATTTGTTGCTTCCGCTGCTTTGCTGGAGCGAGGGCGCAGAGGTTGTCGGGGTACCCGTACGTGTGTGGGATCACGAATGCACCACTGCTTTGAGGTGCTGGACTTGATCGTGCTGGACCGGCTGGACCAGATGGACTTCATCACGATCTTGAGATCGGCAAGCGTTCATCTACATCATCCACAAGTACAACCTCGTTAACTCTATTCGGTCTTCGAGGGTATGTATTCTATGGATGTATATCCACCCGTTGCTTGTATCTAGTAGATAGATCTTGGTACTTAGTTGTTCCCATCATAGGAAATTTTTTGTTTTCTATGCTGCGAACCCTACAGTGGTATCAGAGCCGGATCTATGCGTAGATGCTTTGCATGGGTAGTACACATATGAGTATGTGGGCGATGGTGATCATTTTATTGCTTCTTAGTTGTACTTCGGATATTGGTGGCATAGTGGGATGAAGCGGCCCGGACAAACTTTACATGTCCTCGCACATGAGACCTGTTCCACGCTTGACATGCAACTAGTTTTGCATAAGTGGCTAGCGGGTGTCTGTCTCTCCTACTATAGTCAATATCTAATTTGCAACGAGTTGTCAACAATTTGGTTATCCTTGTTGTGGTTCATGTTCGTAGGTAAGAACGGTTCTATCTTCGAAAGCCCTAAGCCACGTAAAACTTGCAATGGATAAATTAGAGGCGTCTAGTTTAGATTGTTGCTGGGCTAGTGTTATGATATGGTGATGTTGTAAGTAGAAGTATGAGATGATACTCTTACAACACACATAACATGTAATCTCCATAGACCTTGGACTTACACATATAGGTATAATAGTGATCATATCACGGTGCACATGATAGAGATCATATGCGGGAACCATATCATTCCACTAATAAACATGTGATGTTTGATAGCATCTTATATTGCTTGTTTGGCGTTTTATTAGCATAATAAGATGATCCCTCATTTAGATATCAAGATAAAAATGTGTTCTTGCTTAAGTATGCACCGACAATGTTTCGTCGCTTCAAGGCATCACGTGATGATCGGGTGTACTTGAATCCACGGGCATATCTCGGGTGTAAGACAGTTACACACGCGAATACTAAGGTTCTTACTTGGCGAGCCTAGCATGTACAGACATGGCCTCGGAACACGGACCGAAAGGTTAAGCATGAGTCATATGTTTTGATATGATGACCATATGGATGCTCGCCTTTGAAGCTACACCGACTCACGTGATGATCGGACTTGGTGTAGTGGATTTGGTTCATGTAATCACCAAAAATACACGAGGGATGTCGTTTTTGAGTGGGAGTTCATTTCTAATTTGGATTAGTAGAACTCAATTTATCATAAATTAAATCAAAGTGAATTTGCATAATTTGCTGTAGTCATTGGCATTCGTTCACCACCTTATGCATAGTTGTAATTGAGATAATAGAACTATAGAATTCTGGATATATACTTTACGAACTGGTATCGTATTGTGTTGAGTGTCAATCTAAAGTTTAAAGTCCTATTGCAAACTTTCAGCAAACTCTATTTACTCCGTGAAATTTAATAATTGGTATTAAATCGAGAGTAACAATTCCAGTGTTAGTATCTTAAGTATCATGTTTGCCTCCATGATTCTTGATTGTTTTAATATCAAGTTTATCTAGGAGCTGAAAGAATTATTTTAGAAACCATCATGTGTTGCAGATATAACGATATCTGAAACAATGTTTTGGTTGCAATATGATAGAGTATAATATATGTTCTCATATTGGATGAAAATTTATGAAGGTTGGAGATGCTAGACATCCTAATCATCCAAAAGGGTTTTGGAAAGTAATGGTATACTCATGATTCGCCTTTATAAGCTACAGTAGCTTGATCGTGAAATTCGTCATGATAAGGATGAATAGAAGATGTATGTATAGTGTTTACTACAATATAATATTACTAAAGAATGGATTTTGAAAGAATACCGATCATTTTGATGATGGTGATCTACTTCAAAGTGCAAGTCCAAAGGTATTATTATTTGAATATACATGCTTTGGACTATGTTTCATGTATATGGCGCCACTTTTGATGTTGATAGATTCTTTTAAAAAGTATAAAGGAATTGATGAAAGAGAATCTATAAAATATATTTGGCAGAAAAGAAAAGATTGGAAATATCCAATTTAGGTATATGGATGATATACATGTTATGGTTGTATTCTTTGCTTGTTAAACAATGTGGTTCTTGGGTATTGGATACCGAATTGGTTGGTATGAAATTTCATACGGAACGACGCAATTCATAAACCACAATGGCCTAAGTAACTAGCAAGAGAATATGTGATGATGTTCATCGAAAACAAACAAACCGTTGTTTGTATTTCTCGTTGACATCAAGGCTTGACTTCAAGATTTGTTTTAATAATTGTTATTTGAATCAGGTATTATGAGAACAAAGGTTGTTCAAATAATTACCGTATTCCATATAAGATGGATGATTTACAAATCTAGTTGGAGAAATCACATCCATAAAACCTAATGCTAAAATGTCGCAAGACAAATGATTGAAAGATCACTTACGAAGTGACATCGCTGTTTAAATTATATTGGAAAGAAAACATGAAGAATCTCCATATTCATGGATTTTTGGAGTCTTTGATTTGATCAAGTGACGCTTGTGAGACTTTCCACGTGATAATTAAAACTTCGTTCAAAGGCCAAAGAAGAACGAACGACTAAATTGTTGGAATTTATACATATCGATGTATGTAGTCCATTATGTGGAGTCGTAAGCGATGGGTTTCAACTTCATATACTTTCTCCGGAATTTTGAGTGAATATTCACTTAATGAGCAAGAAGTATGAAATATTTGAAAACGTTCAAAGACTTTCAAGATGAAGTGAAAATCATTGTAACAAGAAAATAAATGGTTTATGATTTTATCATAAGGGATTTATTTGAGTTACAAGTGTAACAAGAAAATAAGGGATTTATTTGAGTTGCAAGTTTAGCAAAACACCTAGATTTACATCTCCCAAAACACCATAGGAGTATGGAGTGTTTGAGATTTGTAATGAAACCTTGTTTGACATCGTTGGATCAAAGGTGTTATTTATAAAACTGCCATTATGTTTTAAAAGATTAAAGCTTTAGAGACTACCGCTTTTTACACTTAAAAGAGCTCCATCTTGATCTGTTGAAATGACAACATGGAAGTTATGGTTTGGGTAAAAACCAAGTTGTCATTTCTTAAATTTTGGTATGCTAAACATAAGTAAGATGTTTACAACCGAACTCGGATGACCATGTCTTTGTAGGTTATTTCGAATAACAATTGGTTATTCCTTCATAACACCAAGGACAAAAGGGTTTGTCGCTTGAAACGTGAAGTTTCTTGAAGAAGGAATTTTTCGTAAAAGTTAAGTGGGAGGACAATAGAACTTTGATAAGGTTAACGAACCTTAGCTAGATGTGCTGAGTTGCGCAGCGCCGGAAATCGTTCTGGAGGCTGCCATAATGCTCATAGCTTATGTGCCTCAAAGGTTATGGTCACGGGGATCTAAGTTCTTATTGAACCAAGTCGGTCGGATAAACAATCAAATGTTGAGATTTGAGAGTAAATCATTATTTGATAATGATGAACCGACTACATGCAAAGAAGCGATGATGGGCCCTGACTCCGTCAAATGGCTTGAAGCCATAAAATCCGTGATAGTTCCATACACGAGAAATCAAGTTTTGAACTTGTAAGACCCTCCGAAAATGTGTAAAAACCTATAAGTCGTATTTGGATCTATAAAGAAACAGACATGGATGTTTCACATCTATGAAATAGTCGACATGTCGGTAAAGTATTTTACGACAATGTTCAAGGAGTTGACTATGACAAGATTTGATCTTTCATACCGATATTTAGTCTGGACGGATTAAAGAAGCAACCACTACATATAATTTGTTATATGGTAGATGAATAAACAAAACAAAGTTCTTCTAATAGAATGGTTACCTAGGACGTGTACATGACACGATCCAAAGGGTTTTGTTAATTCAAAGGATGCTAAAAGGGGCATGCAAACTTCAATGGTTGAAGTAAGCATCGTGGAGTTGGAATCTTCACCTTAATGAAAATGAGTTTTCATCAGGAGACGATGAAGATGCTTGCATTTGCAAGAAATTAAGTGGGAGCGCTGAGACATATTTCTAATACATTATGTGAAGGACATCTTGTTGATTAGAAATGATGTATCTTTTATTGACAAAGGTTAAGAATTTCATTTCGATGAAAGACTTAGGCAAAACCCGAATATTTATCATGAAAGTCTATAGTGGATAGACCATGACGCTAATATGGTTATGCCAAACGTACATATATGAGATATTGAAGGAGTTCAAATATAGAAACAACAAGAAACGGTTCTTGTCGTATGGAAAAGGAATTGAATCAAGATTCAAGTGTATCGACACTTGATAAGTGAAACAAGATTCAAGTGCTTTGACACTTGATGAGTGAAATCACGAGACTGTTTTGATCAATCATACCATGATATGTACACATCCAGATATGTCCTATACTTTAAGTGTTATGAGCATATACCAGAATGAATCGTAAAATGATCATTGGACTATAGTAAGGATATTCTTATGATCTTTTGGAAGAACTAAGAATATATTTGTGTAGAGATGACAAACAATTACAAATAGTTCATTGTAAAGCGTTACATTGATACTAGTTTTGTCACAAGATACAAACTAAGTTTATCTCAATTTAAACTATGGGTGGCACAATTAAATGGAAAGAAAGTTTCCATGATGGATTTGGATGAAATCCAAAGTTAAGACATTGTGATGAATACTACAACAAAAAGGCTAAGTATATGACTGCTATAGTAGCAACAAAGGAGGGAATTTGTATCAAGTAGTTTGTTATCAAACTAAGGTGTTGTTCGCAACGGGCTAACACTAAAGATATATTGTACGACAATAGTATAGACATGATTTAACCCCAAGGAACTAAATGTCTCACCAATAGACCAAATTTATACAGTGCCATCTCATTGGAGAATGAGTGATGCGTGAAGACGCAAAGACATGCAAATACACACGGACCTGAAAGCGTCAGATTCGTAGATTATGTTAACCACTTGCAGTTGCGTATATGGAACACAAGAAAGCCATACGTGTCCAAATACGCAAAGTTTTCAAACTAGATTATTGTCTCTAGTGCAAGTGGGAGACTGAAGGGAATATGCCCGAGAGGCAATAATAAAGTGGTTATTATCGTATTCCTTATTTATGATAAATGTTTATTTTACATGCTATAATTGTATTAATACGGAAACGTTAATACATGTGTGTTTAATAAACAAAAAGGAAGTTCCTAGTTATGCCTCTCTTATAAACTAGCTCATTGATTAACATGATGATCAAAGTTTCCTGATCATGGACATTGGATGTTGTTAATAACGAGGTCACAACATTAGTGTAATGATATGATGAACATTCATCCGAAGTATAGCATTACGATCAAAGTCATTGAGTTTATATTGCTATAACAACTTACGACGTGATCCTAATCCTTAGACCATGAGATCATGTCAATCACTAACACCGGAAGAGTTTCTCGATGACATCAAACGTCACACCGTAACTGGGTGATTATAAAGATGGCTTCAGAACTACTAAAGTGTTATGTTGAGACCCATGGATCGAGAGTGGAATTTGTTCATCCCGATGATGGATAGATATGCTCTGGGCCCTCTCGGTGATATCACATTGATTAGCTTGCAAGCAAGTGATTTGATCACTAGAATGTTATATCACTGGAACGAGAAAAGAGTGCATGTCGGTAACGAGATCAAACTAGGTATGGAGATACCGATGATCGAATCTCGGACATGTAATATATCGTGAAACAAAGGGATTAAGATACTAGCGTAAAAGGTTCACACAATCACAGAAGTCATCGTTGAATGTGTGGGAGTCAGTATGGATCTCCAGGTCCCGCTACTGATTATTGATCGGAGAAGGGTCTTGATCATGTCCGCATTATTCGCAAACCGTAGGGTGACACACTTAAGGGATGCCGACACCATTCGGAGCAAATGATATGCCAGAAAAAGAAAAGGAAAGCACAGGAATTTATTTCACTAGACACCGGAACTGTTTCGGTTGAAATTGCTGAAACTGGTTCTGCATGTGAAATTGAAATATTGTAAGGGGTTTGATGTGAATGTTTGTTAATTAAAGTAATTAACAAAATTCTGAATAAATAAATAAAAGAGTTTTATTTAAATGAGAGCTTGCATTAAATTTGGTGGAAATTTAATGCATGTGATTGGATTTTTGAGTGGAGGCTTTTTAATGGGAGTGGAGGCTTTTCATTTTGAGTGGGAGCTCCACCCACATGAATGTGGAAGAGGTGGGGGCAGCCCCCATGGCTGGGCTCCATGCCCCTTGGGTGCCCCCTCTCCCCTATAAAAGGCCCCCTCTCCTCCTCTCAAAGCACACCTCCTCGCGAAGGATCTCTCTCCCCCTTTTAGAATTCCCCCATGGTCTCGGATTAGCGAGATACATGTTCCCGGTGGCTTTTTCTAGAAGGATTTGTTGCTTCCGCTGCTTCGCTGGAGCGAGGGCGCGGAGGTTGTCGAGGTACCCCGTACGTGTGTGCGATCACGAATGCACCACTGCTTTGAGGTGCTGGACTTGATCGTGCTGGACCGGCTGGACCAGATGGACTTCATCACGATCTTGAGATCGGCAAGCGTTCATCTACATCATCCACGAGTACAACCTCGTTAACTCTATTTGGTCTTCGAGGGTATGTATTTTATGGATGTATATCCACCCGTTGCTTGTATCTAGTAGATAGATCTTGGTATTTAGTTGTTCCCATCGTAGGAAATTTTTTGTTTTCTATGCTGTGAACCCTATAGAAAGTCTTCATGGGCCAACGTATATTTTCCGTGGGCCTTCCTTGGGTTGGACCAGGTATGCTGAGGTCGTGTATCCACGGGGTATAACCATGTCAGTAGCCCCCGAGTGATCAGTCGAATCGTAGATTCGGCTAAGGACTCTTCAATCCTTCGGGTGCAACTCTGTCTTCCAAGAGAATGTGTAGGGATTGTTGATGCGTGTTCCTGACTCTCCCGACGGATCAGGGTCAGTTAACTGTCTTAGGACAAAACAACACGATCTTCTTTAGGTTCGAGTCCCTCGACTCAAACCCGAAACATATGCTAGCGTAATTCAACTCAGGCCGCAGAGGACTTACAAGAGTGAAATTCCAGTGAATTTAATTGATGTACCCAACGCGTCCATCAAGATTTTTCATTGCGCCTGTTGGCACGGGTTTATACTATCAGAGTGCAGTCATGTGCGTTACTAGGCCATCAGATGATATCTGTAGGTCTTATCTTTGCGTCGCAGACACAACATCCGAATTTTATCACCGTGGAGGTGTTTCGGGTGGCCAAGGAGAATGCTACTCACTTAGCGTTTAATTGGGGCAGAGTTTCCGAAAAGTTTTTACGTACTGATCCGAAGGATCGCAGTCGAAAATTTATAGGGTGCGTGACCAGCGCTCCCTATGGGAGTAGCCCCCGAGTGTCTGTTCGAGTCGTAGACTCGAGCGGAGACTTTAATTCAGCCGTTGTTCAGTGTCAGGTCCGTAGGACACAAATTTTTTCGGATGCTTAAATCCATCCTCCCTATGGGAGTAGCCCCCGAGTCCGTAGTGGAGTCGTTGACTCAACGTAGGACTCGAAGAAACAGTTCAGTGCTGTAGCGTGTTGTTCATTTTTCGGGTGCGCGGCCAGCGCTCCTGATAGGAGTAGCCCCCGAGTAATTAGTCGAATCGTAGATTCGAGTGAGTACTCTTAGCTTTGAAGCCAAAGAAATTGTGACTGTTGCTAGTATAGCTTTTGATGACGTAAGTGCTGACGATCGGTGACCTCAAGCGTATGCTGCGCTAGAGATGACTTGACTGGACGAACATGGGTCCCACTTTCTGACCTTGAATTGACTGGTCACGCGCGGCGTGGAGATAATTACGGCGTCGCCTCGATTTCCGCGCATAATGGACGGCGTGTTAGCGATGGTTCGTTGCGATGCTGACACGTGTATGGCCAGATCCTGCCGTTGGCGTTAGGTCTTATCGATGGACGGTTGTCATGCATTTTCTTCGTCTTTATAATCATTGGGGGAAAACATTAGTCTGTTTTCACCGCAGCTATTCGCGTTTCACTGCTCCCTTGTTCTCTGAGAGTTCTTGTTGCGCCCTGAAATATCTTCGGACATTTCCTTCTTCCATCCTACGTTCTCGCTGCCGGCGCCGCCATACCGCAATGGGGAAGCCGAAGAAGTCTTCTTCTGCGGTTGGTACCAGCGCTGCTGGAGGGAAGAAGAGTGCTGCCGCTACCCATGTCACCGACGGTGGCTGGCGGTGATCGGAGACGCGGGAGAGTGATCTCCGCAAGCTTCATGAGCGGGGCTTGATCCCGCAGGATAGGGAGGCCGTCAAACTCCCAAGCAACGAGGTAATACCCCGTCCCCCCGCTGGGTTTCGGGTTATGTTCCTCGCCTTCGTTCTTCGCGGATTTTCCTTCCCAGTCCAAGACTTCCTTCGTGGACTGCTTTTTCTTTACGGCGTCCAACTGCATCATCTTTCCCCCAATTCTCTTCTTCACATTGATTGTTTTATCACTTTCTGCGAGTGCTGGCTTGGTATCGAGCCGCACGTTGGCCTCTTCCGGAAACTCTATTCCGTGAAGAGGCAATCTGGTTCGGATGGTGTTTATCCCATTGGGGGTTGCATCATCTCCCTCAAACCCAATCTGCTTTTCTTCTCTTTTTCCATGTCCGAATCTGTCCAGTACTAGCGGAGGCGATGGTTTTATATCCGCGACTCCACAATGGCTGGGCAGGATTTTGGTCTTGCTCCTTTCGACCCCTCCCAAAAGATCGAGCCGAAGAGGTCCTAGAAAAACCAGATCTTGGATGGCGAGGTAGCGGAGATAGAGGCTCTCTATCGTCGAGTGGAGGATCTCCAGCTGATTCCGGAGAAGGAGGTGAACGGTGTGGATATCATCTTCACTTTTCTTAAGCGTCTGGTGCAGCCGCTCCAGGCTAGGGCGCACCCGATGTTTCTTTATGCTGGTCGTCATGACCCGACGAGGGTTTCGGCTGAAGAATTATCCAGGGGAGATCTCGATGGTGTCCTTCGCCTGCTTCTGAAGTTCAAGGCTAGAGAGGATATCCTGGGGAAGTCGCTGACTTCTCCGTTTTCTGCTTCGCGTCCTGTTCCACAGGTGTAGATTCGGGTTGTGCGCGTAGCGCTTTTTTCGACTGCATTGTATTTGAATTTGTTTGCTAACAAATTTTCTTCTTCTGTGCAGGAGTTCAAGGTGTCGGGCATGTCGCCACCGCTTCCCAAATTGTTTCCGGCTGCACCGGACAATGAGGGAGTGGATTCCATGTCCGAGCTACCATCGGCGCGATCTCCGGCTGAAGAGGCCAATGAGTCGAGCGAGGACCACACTCGCAAGCGGACACAGAGCTCCAGCGAGTCTTCGGATGCCTCGACTCCTCCGACTCCTAGGAATCCTCTGTGGCTTGAACGTCACAGTGATGGGCATGGAGGCTCTTCCTCTCTGATTCCTGCCGTTCCCGTGCGGGCTGTGGCACCGCACCCGCCGGCGAAGCGGAAGAAGGAAGAAAAGAAGGAAGAGAATAAGGAAGAGAAGAAAGAGGAGAAGAAGGTCCGGAGGACCCCTCCTATCTTTGACCTGAGCGAGCTTGACTCGTAAGTTTCCTTAGTCCTGAACTGCCTTTTCTTGCATGTTTACTTTGTACTTGTGCTAATTTGTCCTTGTGCAGCCACTCCTCCAATGACTCCTCCAGCGATGGTGCTCGGGAGATGATGAGGGAGTCGAAAGTCGCGTTTCCTCCTCCTCGGACGATGGCTACCTCTGAAGGCGCTGCTCCAGACCCTTCTCCGCAGGAGGTTCAGGTGGTTGCGCCTTAGAAAACTGCAAGCGGACCTTCGGAGTCGCCGTCGGATCATGTGAGTAGTTCTGCCTCCTACCACGGGGGAAGCCCCCGAGCATCTGTAAAGGAGTTTTGTTGTTTGTTCTTCCTTCGGGGTTTGGGGGAGCCCCCGAGCGCTTTCGTGTGTGTAGTTTTCTTCTGCTCTTTCTTTTGGGCGTATCCCCCGAGTCCTTCTTTTGACTAGTAGGTCTTTTTTCTACAGCCTTTTGTACAAGATGCCAAACGACTGGTGCAGCAGCACCTGGCGCTGGAGGCCAGCCTCAAACAGCTTCAAGGTACTTTTATGCCTTGGTCTTTGCTTCTTCTTGTATTATTGTCCTGTTATCCGACGTTTGTATTGTTTAAATGCAGAGGAGCACAACACCTCCCTTCATGAGATTGATTCTCTCAAAAAGAGCCTCGGTCAACCGGAGAAGAAAGCCGAGGTCGCCGTTGGTGCGAAGGAGCGCCTCGAGCTGGAGCTGGCCACTGCGGCCGAGGCTAAGGAGCGCCTGCAGCAGGAGGCCACGGACCGCGAGGAGCAGCTTGCCACCGCCACGGCTTCGCGCGAGAGAGAGGTGGCCGGCAAGCTTATGGCGGCTGCCAAGGCTGTTTCGGGTGAGTATCTTCACCTTCCTCTTTTGATTTCCTTGTCTTTCTTTTGCGGTGTCGTCGTTCATTCTTCTTCCTTGTTGTCTTAGATGCCGCAGGCATCGAGTTTGATCGCGGTTCTCTGGAGCACGGGAGTGCTATGGATGATGCTGCTGCGGCGGTGGAAGATCGCTGCAGCACCATCGTCAACTCGCTTGCCAAGTCCAAGGAGGTCCTTGGGCGCTTCTACAAGGAGCTTGTCCCCAAGGGCACGACCCTTGATGATGAAGATGCTCTGGCGGAGGCACTGTCAGCCGAAGCACCTGCGGCGTACAAGCGCAAGCAGAAGGGCATCGGCGCATCCGTCGGGCTGGCAATGGCCTTGGCGGCTGGAGCGGAGCTGGACCTTCCCCATGTCACTTCTCGGATGCCGACGACTGCTGATGGATACGAGGTAGCCTTCGCTACCTATGTTGCTCGCTGTAAGCGTTATGGGCCGAAGCTGATTGATCTGCTGGCCGAGTACGCGCTACGGCAGCAGGGGGAAGCCAAGGCGAGGCAATCCGACTCCGAGGCTACTCAGGGTGCAACTTTGTAGGCACTGTAGTTATAGGATAGTTGTAACTTCTTTTGTTGTAATTATTTGATGAACAATCCTGGTGCCACGTAGTGGCTTTTGCTCCATTTAATGAATTTGTTGAGTTATGTGATCCTTCGTCTGCGTGTTCGTGTCTTTGCCTTTCTGTTGATCTAGGGTCCTTCGGGTGCTGATTCCGTTGACACCTCGCCTGCAGCGCGGCTGCGGCCATCCTTGGATGATGCTTCGCAGCTTGCGTTTCTTCGAGACTGTGTTCGTAGTCTCGAGAAAGAGTTGCTTGGGGTGTGTGGCCATGCTGACGTTTGGAAATCCAAGGCGGATCGAGGTGCTGCCAGAGAGGAGTACTTGATGGCGGAGTTACCTCGATTATCCGAGTAGCTTCAATGTAAGTTTTTTGAGCTGTTTCCCATTTCTTCGGATGCGCCTGCTGGCCTTGCATCTTCGTTTTTTGCAAGTATTGCAGGTGCTAACCTTGCTCCAAGGGAGGAGAAGGAGCGTGTTGCTGTTCGGGTCAATTACTTGACTCAACAGGACATGGAAGCCGGCGGGTTCTTCTGGATGGATCGGGACCATGCTATGGTCCTTGCGATGGTGCAAGATCGCGTTCACCAAGTATCACGGGTGCTTCGTCTGGTGTAGACTTCACTCACGTCGGTTCTGCATGTGATGTTTCCACTGGATGCTGCACCGTCAACCCTCTCTGGTCTTCTGTCGAAGTTTCAGAACGTGCATCATGTCAAGGAATTGGTGCGGCATTAGCTCGTCGTAGGGGTGAAGGCTGCGATGTCCCTTGTGAGGCTGTATCGTCCTGATGTAGATCTTTCCGCTGTAGCGGCTGTGCCACCCCTTCGGCCAGATGGTGGTGTGTGGGATGTGCGTCCGTATTACGCGGCTGTAAGGCAGTATGCCGAAGAGATCATAGATTTGTTTGAGCAGCGTGCTCAGGTTATTCTTCAGAGCAGGTAGTACCTGTAAAAGAGATAGATGTAAAATTTGTATATATTTGACTGGGCGTGTTTTGCCCTTTGTTATAAAGGTTTGGTTGTTGTTTGAGCACGTAGTGCTTTGTTCGCATACGTGTCCTTTTCGTTAGCCTGACATGGTCAGCTACTCAGGTGTACACGTGTTATCCTTAGTCGACGAAATCATGAGGTGGGGGGAGCCCCCGAGTGCGTTTGTAGCATGGAGTAAAAGTGCGAATAGAAAACAAAATTTTGGGGGAGACACTTAGCTTTATTTATATCGTAATGGAGGAGGTACATTGTTCGGCTGGGTAGCCTTGGCTGAATAGCCTTATTGAAAGTAAAGGGGTAGGTAGGTAGGGTAGAATCGTCGCAGCTGTGCGACGTTCCTTGGGTTGGAGTATGCGACTCCAGACTCCACGTGCTTGAGGCGATAGGCGCCACCTAGGATGTCTTCGATGACGATGTAGGGTCCTTCCCATGGCGACTCGAATTTCTTCGGTCGCTCTTGCTTGAGTCGCAAGACTAGGTCTCCTTCGACGAAGGACCTTGGGCGCAGCCGTCGGCTGTGGTAGTTGCGGAGATTCTGCTGGTACACCGCTGATCGAGCTGCTGCTATGTCTCGTGCTTCGTCGAGTGTGTCGACGGCGTCTTCGAGTGCAACCGTGGATTCGGCTTCGCTATAAGCGATGACCCGGGGGGCCTGGTGGCGTACTTCGGCTGGTAGCACGGCTTCGGCTCCGTGCACCATGAAGAACGGCGTGTAGCCGGTTGTGCTGTTTGGCGTGGTGCGTAGGCTCCATAGGACGAAGGGTAGCTCTTTCGTCCAGGCTCCGGCGAGTCGCTCGAGTGGGCTTATGAGGCGCTTCTTGATGCCAGCGCCGATTAGGCCGTTGGCTTTTTCCATCTGCCCGTTCGTTTGCGGGTGCGCCACAGAGGCGTATGTGATGTTGATTCCGAGGCCTTCACAGAAGTCTTGGAATTCTTTGGAGATGAAGTTCGATCCATTGTCGGTGATGATGCTATGCGGTACGCCGAACCTGTAGACAATGGATTCAAAAAACTTGACGGTAGTCTTGCCCTTTTAGTTAGTGACCGGCATGGCTTCGGTCCACTTGGTGAATTTGTCGACTGCGACCAGGAGGTAGACGTGCCCCCCTTTCGAGGACCTTGGCAGTTTGCCGATCATGTCGAGGCCCCATTGGGCGAAGGGCCAGGCCAAAGGTATGGACCTAAGCTCTGACCCGGGTGCGTGTGGTTTGTCGGTGAACCTTTGGCACCCTTTGCATCTTTGGACGATGTCTTTTCCGTCGTTCATGGCCGTTGGCCAGTAGAATCCAGCTCGTAGAGCTTTGGCGACAAGGAAGCGACTGCCTGCGTGATGGCCGCAGATGCCCTCGTGGATGTCTTGAAGTATGGTTTTCCCGTCACCGATGGTGACGCACCTTTGTAGTACACCCGAAATGCTGCACTTGTACAGCTCGCCATTGATGATGGTGAAGGCTTTTGACCGGCGAGATACGCGTCGGGCATCCGTCGGGATATCAGGCAGTTCTCCGTCTATCAAGTACTGGAGGTATGGGCGTGTCCAGGTTTCTTCGACTGCCATGACCTGCATCAGGTTGACCACGGAGACCTCTGTGTCCAGTTTTTCGGGTCCTTCATGACCTTTGGGTAGCGTAGCCCCCGAGTGTTCTGCTTCTTCTGGTGATCCCTTGGGGAATTTCCGCTTGATGGTTGGAACGCAGATCTGTTCGAGAACACACCTAGTGGCACCCTTGCGTAGGTGGAGCCGATGTTGGCGAGTCTGTCGGCCTCCTCGTTGCTTTCTCTTCCAACGTGCCGAAGCTCGCAGCCGTCAAATTCTCCCTCGAGTGAGCTGTAGAGTGCGCGGTACACGATCATGTTTTCGACGTGTGCGTCGCACTCATTCATCGTCTGTTGGATGACAAGGTTGGAGTCACCGTAGATGACCAGGCGCGTTGCGCCACAAATCTTTGCCATCCTCATGCCGTGGATGAGGGTTTCGTATTCGGCCTCGTTGTTGGAAGCTCGGAATTTCATCCTAAGGACGTACTTCATCTTGTCGCCCTGCGGGGAGGTCAGTATGACCCCGGCTCCCGCTCCAGCTTCGCGCTTGGAGCCGTCGAAATGCATCGTCCATGACTGCGACATGTCTGGGGTGTCTGGCAGCTGCAGCTCCATCCAGTGTACAAGGAAGTCCGGGAGGACCTGTGACTTGATTGCGAGTCGCTTCTCGTAGACGATGTCTAGGGGTGATAGCTCGATGCCCCACAGGGCCACGCGTCCTGTGGCCTCTGGATTGTTCAGGATGCTGTTCAGGGGTGCTTCGTTGACGACCATCACCTGGTGCTCCTGGAAATAATGGCTCAGCCAACGAGCCGTCATGAACACGCCGTAGGCGAGTTTCTGGTAGTGAGGGTACCTCTGCTTTGTTGGCGTCAATACCTCGCTGAGGTAGTAGATTGGGCATTGGACCCCATGGGTCTTGCCTTCTTCGGGTCGCTCGACCACCAGCACGGTGCTTACCACCTAGTGTGTGGCTGCTATGTACAGTAGTAGGGGCTCGCGCTCCTTTGGCGTAACCAAGACGGGCGAGGTGGAGAGCAGCCGCTTCAGATCTTCGAATGCGTCGTCCGCTTCGGGTGTCCACTCGAATTTGTCTGCCTTGCGTAGTAGCTGGTAGAATGGCAGGGCTTTCTCGCCCATGCGGCTGATGAACCTGCTCAATGACGCTATTCGCCCTGCGAGCTGCTGGACACCCTTGAGATTCTTCGGTTTCTCCATGGCCATTATGGCCCGCATTTTCTTCGGGTTAGCCTCGATCCCTCGCTGGGAGATGAAGTAGCCAAGCAGCTGACCCGATGGGACGCCGAAGGCGCAATTTTCGGGGTTGATCTTGATCTTGTAGCGGTCGAGATTATCGAACGTATCGCGGAGATCGTCGATGAGTGTTCTCGCCTCCCTGGTTTTGATGACTATGTCGTCGACATAGACTTGGACATTATGACCAATCTGGTCCTTCAAGCAAGCCTGCATGCACCGCTGGTACGTGGCACCTGCGTTCTTTAGCCCGAAGGGCATTGTGTTGTAGCAGAACACTCCGAACGGCGTGATGAACGCCATTTTCTCTTGGTCTTCGACCTTCAGTCGAATCTGGTTGTAGCCCGAGTAGGCGTCGAGGAAGGAGAGTTTTTCGCTTCCTGCGGTCGAATCGATGATCTGGTCGATCCGAGGAAGAGGGAAGTGGTCCTTTGCGCAGTGCTTGTTCAGCGATGTGAAGTCCACGCACATCCGTAGGATGTCCGTGTCCTTTTTGGGGGCCATCATAGTATTGGCGAGCCACTCGCTTTCTTTAATCTCCCTGATGAAATTTGCAGTGAGTAGTCTGTTGACTTCAATCCCTATGGCTTCGGCCCGGGGCTCGGACAGTCTCCGGATGGACTGCTTGACCGGCTTGGTGTCTGGAAAGACGTTGAGTGCGTGCTCGGCGAATTCCCTGGGAACTCCTGGCATATACGCAGGACACCAGGCGAAGATTTCCCAGCGCTCACGGAGGAATTCGACAACCGCGCTTTCCTATGCGGGGCTGAGATCGTTGGCGATCAGCGCCGTCTTGGAGGCATCCGTCGGGTGGACCTGCACCTTCTTTGTGTTGACGGTGGAGTCGAAAGACATATCAGGTGCATTTTGTCGTGCGACTGGGAGTGCCCCGTTGTCCGTCACCTCGTGGAGCCTTACGAGCTCCTCCTGCATGCCGAATGACTGGGAGATTCTATTGAAGTCCCTGTCGCAGTGGTCCGATCGGGTGAAGCTCCCGTGAACCATGATGATGCCTCTGGGTCCTGGCATCTTGAGTAGCAGGTACGCGTAGTGTGGTACTGCCACGAACCTTGTGAATGCTACACGCCCGAGGATGGCGTGGTATTGTGATGGCCAGTCCACCACTTCGAACTCGAGCCGCTTGCATCGGAAGTTGTCCGGTTTGCCGAAGATGACGTCAAGCCATATCTTTCCTAGGGGGGATATTCCTTTTCCTAGGACGATGTCGTGGAACGTTGTGTCTGATTATTCCAGGCTGCACAGCGGGATCCGCATTGCTGCTAGAGTGCTTGCGAACACCAGGTTAATGCCGCTGTCGCCGTCCATGAAGACGCGGCTCATCTCGAAACCTCTGATCTGCGCCTCCAACACCAGGGCAGCATGACCTGGGCGAGGGACCTGGCAAGGGTGATCCGAACGGCTGAACGTGATGCAGGACTCTGATTCGCTGAGGTACTCAGGGATGGCGGGTGGAGCTATCACGGCCAGGTTGATCTGACGGGTGATTTTCTTCTGCACCCTATTCGTTGGGCGCCCCTTCTGGATCATCAGTGCTCCTTTCAGCGGGGGATACCCATGCCCAATGTTGTTCTGTGCTGGTGCGACTGGTTGGTTCGGGCCTCCTACAGGTGGCGGTGGAGGAGCTCCATGCGCTATCTCTCCTGGTGCGGGTGCGTTCCCAAATCCAGGGGGTGGAGCTTGCTGCCTCATCTGAACCATGCTTTCGCTGAGCTTCTAGAACTCGCGGCAGTCCTTGAGCATGTGGCTTGCCTTCTTCTTACCATCCTGCTTGTCGATGTAGAAGTGGATGGTACATGGACCCGACAGTTTTTCGTATGCTGAGGGTCCGTCGTCGCGGCCGCGGCGCTGCCACGACTGTGCTGGGCGTCCTCCATCGCGGAAGTTGCCTCCGCAGTATTCGCCGCTGTTGCGGTTGGCGTCGTTGCGGCGATCGGCGTAGCCGGCCGCGACCATGTCGGGTCCATCGCGATCGTCGTAGACGCGCGGTCTCCTCTTGCTACGGCGCTCCCGTCGTCGGTCGTAGTCGTCCTCTTCCTCCGATTGTGCCCGGTGGACGGAATCTTCGCCGTCGGCCCACATGTTGGCGATGTCCATGAGGTGGTCGAGTGTCTTGGGATTCACACGCCCAAGTTCTTCCTTGAAGTCATGGCGCTTGATGCCGTCCTTGAAGGCGTCGATGGCCCTTTCTTCAGAGATGTGCACCGCGGAGTTCTTGGTGTTGGACCAGCGCAGTATGTACGAGCGAATGGATTTGTCCGCTCGTTGAGTACAGGCTCGCAACTCCTTGATCAAGGCGGGCCTCTTGCTGGTGCCTTTAAAGTTTCGGATGAAACTATAAGCCAGCTCCTCCCAGCTTCGGATGGATCCTGAAGATAGGCTGCTAAGCCAGATCCAAGCTGCGCCTGTCAGCTGCAGCTGAAGGCATTGCATGGCGGTTTCCTTGTTTCCACCGTGCAGCTTGACGGATGACAGGTGGTCACTGAGCCACGCCTTGGGGTCCTGTGTGCCGTCGAACTTCGGAGTATCCGAAGGAAGCTTGAAATTTCACGGCATCCGTGTCCGTCGGACAGATATGCTGAAGCACCGGGCTCCGCAGAGTTCTCCTTCGTCTTCGTCCATCTCGGATTCCGACGAGCATGCGCTCTTGGCTCGTGCTTTGTCGATTTTGTGCTATGTGAGCGCGTCTCTGGTGTCATAATCGTGGCTGCGATGACGCGAGCTCTTGTGCCTTCGAGGAAGGTCATGGTCCTCTTCTTGGGATGAAGGAGTGGGGCTACGGTCGAACCTGACCGTAGCTTTCTTTTTCGGCTCCGTAGGAGCTTCTTGATGGAGCGCAGCTCCGACGAGTCTGAGTCTGGTGAGTGCGGACTTGTGCATGGATCTTTTCGGGCCCCCCTCCGGAGGTGGGTGGGACGCGAGGTATGCGGTGGCTGCCATGATCGCAGCTTGCAGAGTCTTCGGGATGATGTTGCCGTCGGCATCCATCTCCATGAAGGATGCGTGGAGGGTTTGGGTCACCTCACAGCGCTCCTTGGGGTCCATGTTCTCCGTCCGGAGCGGTGCTTGTTGCCGTGGTTGCCGTTCGAGCTGGAGCCGATGCCCATGGCGGAGAGCGCAGCTCGTCGCGCGCTAGACTCCGAGGCTGCTTGCTTGCGTTTGTCAAGCACCTCTTGCATCTTGACCTGCTTCTTGTGCTCCTCGATCAGGAGCAAGTGGTATGCCATCAGCAGGTCCCGTGAGGCATCTGCAGGCAGGATCGTGCTGCCCGCCACGGCGGCGCGTGCCTAGGCCCATTCTTCTTTGCTAAGGAGGATGACCTGGACGGCATTGTCCCCTTCGGGTGGGGGGGACTGGCTTCTTCTGTTCCCGCCGTTTCGGTCCTGCGGGTTAGGTGGCGGGTTGGGCACTCACTGATCCACGTCGCTCTGGATGACTACGACGCATTGGTAGCGCTCGTAGTTGGTCCGCTGCTACAGCTTTCGGATCCAAAACCGCAGGTCCCTTCATCCAATGGCGGATCGCACAGATCGGAGTTGCAGCAGCTGCTGTCGTAGGACTCATCTGTTGACGATGATGTGCGTAGCACAGGGTGTGGGGCCCATGAAGTGGGCCTGATTGATGGTAGGGGCACCCGCTCTGGGAGGCGGAGGGTGCCAGTTTGCCCAACCTGGAAGCAGAAGCTCCCGAACAGGATCTCGAGTCCGTCGCCTACGGGCTCGAAGTCCTTCATGGTGGCCGGTGAGTGGGCGGTGAAGTCGAAAGCGCCGAAGAGGAGGTGACTCTCCGTCGCTGCAGATTTGTAGATCGCTCGGGTTGGGACCGTCACGATCGCACAATCAGCGTCCCCAGTTCCCACAGACGGCGCCAATTGACGAGGTTTGATCTCGTCAATGCCCATTGTTAGGGACTTGGGTTTTGGAGAAGATGGGGATGCTGGAGATCGCGGAACGGTTAGCAAACAAGCTACATGGGACACGAGGTTTACCCAGGTTCAGGCCCCCGGAGGGAAAACCCTACTCCTGCTTGTCTGCTCTTGATTACGGCGGAACCGGTGATTACAGGGGTGCGTAGATGCAATCTGGCGTGGAGGTGTGTATGCGAAAGTATGAGGTCTGAGATCTAGGTCGTGCCCTCCTAGCCTTTATATAGACTTAGGCAGGTCCCAGGCACAGATCTAGTCGGTTATAGGTTCTAGGGTTTACCCCTTTGAATTTCCTATCTACTCTAGTCTTGCTCTCCAAGGATCCAGAGGCGTCATGGGCCTTGGCCACCTGAAACTCTTCATGGGCCGGCGTATATTTGCCGTGGGCCTTCCTTGGGCTGGACCAGGTATGCTGAGGTCATGTATCCGCGGGGTATAACCATGTCACATAATATGCAGCGATTGCTAACATAATCCTCACAGACTTCAGCTTTGCTACTGGTGAGAAAGTCTCATCGTAGTCAACTCCTTGAATTTGTCGAAACCCTTTTGCGACAAGTCGAGCTTTATAGACAGTAATATTACCATCAGCATCTGTTTTCTTCTTGAAAATCCATTTGTTCTCGACAACCTTCCGGCCATCTGGTAAGTCCACCAAAGTCCATACTTGGTTTTCGTACATGGATCCAATCTCGGATTTCATGGCTTCTTGCCATTTATTGGAATCTCGGATCATCATCGCTTCCTCATATGTCGCAGGATCATCGGTGTTGTCCACCAACATGACACTCATAATGGGATCATACCAATCAGGAGTGGTACGAGTTCTCGTTGACCTGCGAGGTTCCGTAGCAACTTCAACCGAATTTTCATGATCATCATCATTAGCTTCCTCTCTTATTGGTGTAGGTGCCACAGGAAATACTTCCGGTGTTGCGCTACCCGCAAGTTCGAGAGAAGGTTCAAAAACCTCGTCAAGTTCTACTTTCCTTCCAGTCACTTCTTTCGAGAGAAATTCCTTCTCTAGAAAGGATCCATTCTTAGCAACGAAGATTTTGCCCTCGGATCTATAATAGAAGGTATACCCAATAGTTTCCTTCGGGTATCCTATGAAGACACATTTTTCTGCTTTGGGTTCAATCTTGTCTGGCTGTAACTTCTTTACATAGGCTTCGCAACCCCAAACTTTAAGGAACGACAATTTAGGTTTCTTACCAAACCATAATTCATACGGTGTCGTTTCGACGGATTTAGATGGTGCCCTGTTTAAAGTGAATGCGGCTGTTTCTAATGCATAACCCCAAAACGATAGCGGTAAATCTGTAAGTGACATCATAGAACAAACCATATCTAAGAGAGTTCGATTACGACGTTCGAACACACCATTACGCTGTGGTGTTCCCGACGGTGTCAATTGTGAAAGTATTCCGAATTTCTTTAAATGCTCGCCAAACTCGTAACTTAGATATTCACCTCCACGATCAGATTGTAGAAATTTAATCTTCTTGTTACGTTGATTCTCTACCTCACTTTGAAATTCCTTAAACTTCTCAAAAGTTTTGGACTTATGTTTCATGAAATAGATATACCCATATCTACTTAAGTCATCCGTGAAAGTAAGAACATAATGATAACCACCGCGCGATGCTACACTCATTGGGCCACACACATCGGTATGTATGATTTCTAATAAGTCCATAGCTTGCTCCATCATTCCAGAAAATGGAGTCTTAGTCATTTTACCCATCAGACATGCTTCGCATCTTTCAAGTGATTCAAAATCAAGTGATTTAAGAAGTCCATCGGAATGGAGTTTCTTCATACGCTTCACTCCAATGTGACCAAGACGACAATGCCACATATAGGTCGAGTTATCGCTCAATTTCAAACGTTTAGCTTCAATTTTATTAATGTGTGTATTAACACAATCGATATTCAATAAGAATAGACCATCTATCAAAGGTGCATGTGCATAAAACATGTTACTCATATAAATCAAACAACCATTATTCTCGGACTTAAACAAGTAACCGTCTCGCAATAAACATGATCCAGATATAATGTTCATGCTCAACGCAGGCACCAAATAACAATTATTTAAGTATAAAACTAATCCCGATGGTAGATGAAGAGGTAGCGTGCCGACCGCGATCACATCAACCTTTGATCCATTTCCAACGTGCATCGTCACCTCATTCTTCGCTAGCTTCCGTTTATTCTACAGCACCTGTTTCGAGTTACAAATATGAGCAACCGAACCAGTATCAAATACCCAGGCACTACTATGAGTACTAGTGAGATACACATCAATAACATGTATATCGGATATACCTTTCTTCTTGATGTTGCCATTCTTCAAATCCGCTAAGTACTTTGGGCAATTCCGCTTACAGTGACCTTCTCCCTTGCAGTAAAAGCACTCAGTATCAGGCTTAGGCCCATCCTTGGTCTTCTTCGCCGGCACGGTAACTTTCTTGCCGCCCTTCTTGAAGTTTCCCTTTTTCTTAGACTTGCCTTGCTTCTTGAATTTGGTGGTCTTATTGACCAACAACACTTGGTGCTCTTTCTTGATCTCCACTTCTACAGATTTCAACATGGAGAAGAGTTCTGGCAACGTCTTGTCCATGTTTTGCATATTGTAGTTCGTCACAAAGTTCTTGTAACTTGGTGGTAGTGATTGGAGGACACGGTGAATCCCCAAAGAATTAGGAATCACTATACCCAAACTTTGGAGTTTATTTGCGTGCCCAGACATCTTAAGCACGTGCTCACTGACGGACCTGCCCTCTTCCATCTTGCAGTTAAAGAACTTTTCAGAAGCCTCGTAACTCTCAACTGCCGCGTGAGCCTCAAATATCATTTTGAGTTCACGGACAATATCATGTGGGTCATGGTTCTCAAACCTTTTCTGAAGCTCCGATTCCAAACCATACAAGATAGCACACTGAACTGTGCAGTACTGATTCGTCCGAGTGAGGTAAACATTCTTTACTTCATCGGTAGCACTAGCTGCAGGCGGGTCACCCAGCGGTGCATCCAGCACATAGGTCAAATTACCATCATTGAGGACAATCCTCAAATTGCGGAACCAATCCGTGAAGTTGCTTCCATTGTTTTTCAACTTTTCTTTCTCTAGGAACGCATTAAAATTGATGGTAGGGGCCGCCATTGATCTACAACATATTTGCAATAGTTTAGACTAAGTTTATGACAAATTGAGTTCTAATTAATAGTTAAATTAATCTAGGTGAACTCCCACTCTAAACAATATCCCTCAAATTGTTTTAGTGATCACACGAACCAAATCCACCACATCAAAACCGATCATCATGAGAGTTGATGTAGCTTCAATGGCGAACAATCAACATGTTCATCATATCTACTATATGACTCATGCTTTTCCTTTCGGTGATCCGTGTTCCGAGACCATGTCTGTACATGCTAGGCTCGTCAAGATCAAACCTTAGCTTATGCATGAGCAAATATGGCTTGCTCACATTGTATACACTCGCAGAATCTAACACACCCAATCATCACGTGGTGCTTCGAAACAACGAGCTTTAGCAACGGTGCTTACTAAGGATGAACACTTTAAAACTTGAAATTTGTGTGCTTGAGGGATCATCTTATAATGCTACCATCCTAAACTAAGCAATACAAGATGCATAAAAGGATTAACATCACATGCAATTCATAATATGTGATATGATATGGCCTTTCTCCTTGTGCTTCCGATCTCCATCTTTAAGCACAATCATGATCTCCATCATCACCAGTATGGCGTCAAGGTCAATGGCGCCGTTTCATGGTTGTCGTCCACTAGCTTCAACTATTACAACTACTTTGAATAGACAATAAAGAACATTGCATACATCAAATATAATCACAATAATGGACATATCACATCACAGCACACACCTGCAAAACAAAGTTAGACGCCTCTAATTTTCTTTGCATATTTTACGTGGTTTGGGGCTTTCAATAAGTGTCATTCTAACTTACGAACAAGAACCACAACGTTGATGCTTGAACTATCAAGTGCCCTTTGTAAATTGGATCTATACTATAATGGGAGAGACAGACACCCGCAAAGCCACTTATGCAATACAAGTTGCATGTTGAGCATGGAGAAAGTCTCATGAACGATGTCATGTAAGGTTAGCCCGGGCCGCTTCATCCCATCATACCGCAAGATGCAAAGTACACAAAAAACAATTGATAATAAAAGCACCACCACCCACAATGAACATTGTGTTCTAATCGTGCAACAGATCTACATATAGACACGGCTCAGATACCACTGTAGGGGTTCGTAGCATGGAAAAAAAATTCTACCGCATGCACACAAACAAGCCAAGATCTATCTACTAGATTATAGCAACGAGTCGATAGAAGAACTCACCCTCGAAGATTCCAAAGCGGTTAACGAGAGCAGATTATCGTGGGTGATGTAGTCATACACTTGCCGATCTCAAGATCGCGTAGACGATCCTTCCGGCGCTGCGTTCCGGCAGCGCTTCCGAAGTCGGTCACACGTTCGGTACTCGATGAATACCTTCCTCTCCCTTGTTCCAGCAGGCAGCGGGGGTTGCAGTTCTCCCTCGCAATTCCGGCAGCACGACGGCATGGTGTCGGAAGTAGAGGAAAGATCCCACAGGGCTTCGCCTAAGCCGGATGCGAGTTATGGTGGATTAGGGTTTCCCAGAAAACTAGGGTTTAGAGATCCGGGAGGAGGAGGAGGTGTCGGCGGCGTCTAGGGCGGCGGCGGCTCGTGGAGAGGGCTTGGAACTTGTGTTGTTTGGGGCAGCCCTCCCCCTCTGTTTATGATAGGGAGGGACAGCCTTGGGAGGGGTGGGTTTGAATCCAAACCCAAACCCAAGTTGGATTGAGAGAAGGACTTGTTTCTTCTCCCACTAGGAAACCATTGTTCCAGTTTGACTTTTCAAACTTCTCGTTTGACTTTCAATTAAGAGCTTTATTTCTCTCTTGCATATGCCAACACCAAGTGACCTTGGACATGATCCAATCATTCCACATACCCATGACACATTCATGGACCATTCTCCTTTCGGACCGGTGAACCTTCTAGACCCTTCTAGAACCTCTCCGATGAAATCATCGGAAACTTTCCTGAACTCCGAAATAGGACTTTCCTTATATGAATCTTATTCTCCGGACCATTCCGGATCTCCTCGTGTTATCCCGGATCCCATCCGGGACTCTAAACAACATTCAGTATCCCTACTAACATTCCATATCTACTAAACAACATCGAATACTTAAGTGTGTCTCCCTACAGTTCGTGAATTATGCGGACATGATCGAGACACTTCTCCGATCAATAACCAATAGAGGAATCTGGAAATTCATATGGATCCCACATATTTCTACGATTACTTTGCGATCGAATGAACAACTTACATACGATACCAATTTCCCTTTGTCTCATGATAGTTTACTTATCCGAGGTTTTGATCGTCGGTATCTCTGCATACCTAGTTCAACCTCGTTACCGATAAGTACTCTTTTCTTGTTCCCGTGATATATGATCCCTTATGAGCCAGTCACATGCTTGCAAGCTAATTGGATGACATTCCACCGAGAGGGCCCAGAGTATATCTATCTGTCATATGGATGGACAAATCATACTCTTGATCCATGTGCCTCAACCCATACTTTCCAAACACTCAATGCCACCTTTATAGCCACCCATTTACGGTGTGGTGTTTGATGTCATCAAAGCATCCTTCCGGTGATGGTGATTAGCATGATCTCATGGTCAATGGAATTAGGTTACTATGTATCAGAAACCTTATAGCAATTGAACTATTAAAATGACTTGATCTTTATGCTATGCTTATCTATAGGAGTATGTCCATCATACCATTCTCCTAATGATATGATCTTGTTGTTAACAACATCTCAAATGTTCATGATCAGGAAACCACGATCATCTATTAACCAACAAGCTAGTATTATAAAGAGGCTTTACTAGGGACTCTATTTTAGTTTACAAATCACACAAGTATTAATGTTTCCGGTTAATACTGTTATAGCATGAATGTAAACATTTATCATAAACACAAATATATAATAATAACTACATTTATTATTGCCTCTAGGGCATATCTCCAACAATATCTCCTCTAGTCTCCCACTTTCACTAGAGTATAATTACACTAGTTTACATAGGCAATAATTTAACACCAATAGCTTCCTGGTGTTGATCATGCTTTGCTTGTGGCAGAGGCTTGGTGACTGGATCAGCTACATTCACATTTGTATGTACTTTGCAAACCCTTATGTTACCCTCAACTACGCAATCTCTTATTACATGGTAACATCAGAGAATATGCTTGGCCGTGGAGTGGAACCTTGGATCCTTCGCATTCGCAATGGCCCCCATGTTGTTGCAATAGATGCACACAGGGTCTTGCACTCTTGGGAACACTCTGATTTCAGTGAAGAACTTCCTCATCCAAACAACTTGATTGGCCGCTTCTAAGGCAACCATGTACTCCGACTCCATTGTAGATTGAGCCACCGAGAATTTCTTCCCGCTCCTCCAGCTCACCTCGCCACCATTAACCAAGAACATGTACCTTGTTTGAGACTTGGAGTCATCTGGATCCGTGTAGAAGCTTGCATCTACGTAACAAGTTATAGCAAGTTCTTCTTCACATCCTCCAAAGACAAGAAGCATATTCTTAGTTCTTCTCAAGTACTTAAGGATATTCTTAACTGCAGTCCAATGAACCGACCCTGGGTTACTTTGGAAACGGCTCATCAAGCTAAGAGCCAGGGCCACATCCGGTCTAGTTCTCAACATGGCATACATGATGGAGCCAATGGACGAGGCATAAGGAATGCCTCTCATTATTTCCTTATCATGTTTCGTCTCTGGGAATTGAGTCATACTCAATGGATTACCTTTTATGATGGGCAAAGATCCTCTCTTTGACTCATCCATTGTGAACCATTTCAGAATCTTCTCTAGGTAAGTGCTTTGACCAAGTGCTAGTAGGCGCTTTGATCTATCTCTATAAATCTTAATGCCTAGTATATATGCAGCTTCACCCATATCTTTCATAGAGAATTTACTATTTAAATAATCTTTTAAGCTATTCATAAGGTTTACATCATTCCCTATCAATAACATATTTCATCCACATATAGTACCAGAAATGCTATTGAATTCACATTCACTTTCTTATGGATGCATGCCCCTTATCCATTTTGGATAAATCCAAAACCTTTGATCACTTGATCAAATCAAAGGTTCTAGCTCTGAAATACTTGCTTCACTCCATAGATGGACCTCTAGAGCTTGCACACTTTATCAACATTCCTTGGATTAAAAAACCATCTGGCTACATCATATATAACTCTTCCTCAATGTTGCCATTCAAGAAGGCATTTTTTACATCCATCTGCCATATTTCATAATTGAAATGTGCATCAACTGCTAGTAGAATTCGAAAATAATCCAGCTTCGCTACGGGAGATACTGTCTCTTCGTAGTTAACTCCTTTAATTTGTCGAAAACCTTTTGCAACAAGTTGAGCTTTGTAGACAATGACGCTTCCGTTAGCATTCGTATTTTTCTTGAAGATCCATTTATTCTCTACAGCCTTGCGGCCTTAGGGAATATCAACCAAGGTCCATACATGGTTATCATACATGGACTTCATTTCAAATTCCATGCTTCTCACCATTTATCGGGTTCAGGGCCTTACATTTCTTCCGTGTAGGTCACAGGTTCATCATGTTCAACCAACATGACCATGTTCACAAGATGACCGTACCATTCAGGAGTGGAGCACTTTCGCTCATTGACCTGCGGGGTTTGACAGAGATATCGTCAGGGTTATTACAATCATAATATTCTGCTCCCACTCCACTTGATGAGGGTGGTTCCAGAACATTTTCCATTGCGCTACTTGGTATTTGGAGATCAGGGCCAATAACCTCATCGAGCTCTATGTTCCTTCCACTTACACCTTTCGTGAGAAACTTTTTATCGAGGAAGGTACCGTTCTTAGCGACAAACGTTTTGCCTTCATCTTGGTTGTAGAAGGTGTATCCAATAGTTTCCTTTGGATACATTACAAAGATGCACTTTTCCACTTTAGGTTTGAGTTTGTCAGGCTGTAGTTTCTTAATGTAAGCCTCACACCCCAACTTTCAAGAAGGACAACTTTGGCTTCTTGCCATGCCATATCTCATACAGTTTTGTCTCCATAGACTTGGATGGCGCTCTATTTAAAATCAATGCGACAGTTTCAAGAGCATATCCCTAGAAAGATATAGAAAAGTCGGTGAGATACATCATAGACCGCATGATATCCAATAGTGTGCGATTACATCGCTTGGATACACCATTACGCTATGGTGTTCTAGCTGGAATAAGTTGTGGTACAATACCAAAAGCCTTTAGATGTGCACCAAACTCGTAGCTCAAATATTCGGCCCCTCGATTAGTTCGAAAGTGCTTGATTTTTCTATCGAGCCGAGTCTCAACATCACTCTGAAATTCTTTAAACTTTTCAAAGGTCTCAGACTCGTGTTTCATTAAGTAGATATAACCATATCTACTTAAATCATTAGTGAACATGACAAAGTAACAATAACCATTGCACATGGAGATGCTCATTGGTCCACATACATCAGAATGCATGATTCCCAATAGTTCATCATCCTGTTCCATCATACATGAGAACTCATCTTGGTCATTTTTCCTATAAGGAAAGGTTCACATTGATTGAGACATTAAAAATATAACGATTCCATAAGTCCATCGGAATGGAGGTTCTTGATGCGTTTTACACCAATGTGACCTAGACGGCAATGCCACATGTACATGGAATTATCATCACCATGCTTGCATCGCTTGTCTTATATGTTATGGATGTGAGTGTCCTGACAATCAAGATTGTATAAGATAAACTTTTACTTTATCACACATGAGCATAAAACACATTATTTATATAAATAAAACAACCACTTATATATGATTTAATTGAATAACGATCTTGCAACACGCAAGATCCACTAACAATATTCATGCTCAAGGCCGGTACATAGTAACATTTATTCAAAATTAAAAATAATCCTGAAGGAAGATGCGGAGGGAGAGTGCCGACATCCACAACTTCAACTCTTTGGATATTGCCGACACGAATTGTCACCTTGTCCTTCACCAGAGCCGCTTATTTTGCAACTCCTGTTGAGAGTTACAAATATGAGCATTAGAGCCAGTATCAAATACCTTGGTGTTTCTCCTGGCACCGGTGAGGAAAACATTAATAACATGTATATCATATATACCTTTCTCTTTGGCAATAATCTTGCCAGCCTTCTTATCCTCCAGGTACTTGGAGAAGTTGCGTTTCTAGTGACCCTCGCCCTTACAGTAGAAGCACGTCGCGCCGGGCTTGGGCGCCTTGGAGGAAGCGACAACATATTTGCCGTCCTTCTTTGGTTTTCCCCTCTTGCCATTGCCCTTCTTGGCAGAATTCTTGAAGTCAAAAGTTTTGTTGACCATCAAGACGGTGTGCTCCTTCCTGATCTCCACCTCTGCATGCTTGAGCATGGTGGACAACTCAGACAGGGTCTTAGTCATACCCTGCATGTTGTAGTTCAGCACAAACCCTTTATAGCTAGGGGCAGATACTGCAACACCCTATCAATCGCCATCTCATCATTGGTTTTGCAATCAAGATCGTTCAGGCATTGAAAATAGCTAGACATCTTGACCATGTTATCTCTCAAGCTACTGTGCTCTTCCATTTTGGCAAAGAAGAAGAGGTTTGAAACCTCGTACCTCTTAGTCCTGTCCCGCGGTGCAAAGATGGCCTTGAGATCAGAGATGATATCAAATGCGATCTTGTTCTCAAAGAGCTTCTGTAGGTTGGCCTCCATGGCATAGAGCATGCCACTCTGGACACAGGCGTTTTCATCTGCCTTCATCTGATAGACGTTCTTATCAGCATGGGAGGAATTGTCATCGGGCTCGTTACCTAGATCATATTCAACCACATAGGAAAGATTCGAGGGAACGAGGAGAATCCTCAGATTATGTGACCAGGCGATGAAGTTTGACCCATCAGGTTTGAGATTTTCTTTCTCAAGGAAGGGGCCAAAGTTGAAGGTGGGGCGAGACATCTTCAATTGTATTTGCAAAGTCATTAAACTTAATGTTCATAATATGGCTTGTTTATTTAGATAAACTAAATACCAGAACTTCCACTCAAACGAATATCCCTCAATGTCCATTCGGTGATTACACGATCCCCTTACAATGTATCATCCCCGATTATCACAGCCTTTGATACAGCTGCTAGGGTGGACTATTATCGGTCGATCACATCATATGTGACTCGTGCTTAACCTTTCGTCACCTGGCCATGTATATACATGTTAGGTTCGCTAACGCTAACCTTTGGTGTATTGCTGTGCATACATGGCTTACACCCACCATATGTGAACTTCGATCTGGATGCACCTGATTTTCGCTGCCTGCTCCAGAAATAAGAACTTTCTTGGTGGTGCACACCAAAGGGAGAACACACATATTGAAATTATGTTTGAGGGATGTAACACCCCAATTTTAGTTAATATATATTAGGGTTTGTTTTGTGCATCATTAGCATCATCTCTTAAAAATGCATTGAAGAAAACATAATGAAAAACTCTAAACCCTACCCTCTCCCTCTATTTGAAATCAATTCAAAATGGTTTTGTATTTTAAAACTACCAAAAATATTGGAGCCCAATTGAATATAAGGACTCTTGAGTATTTTATAAACCTCTGGTATTTCTGAAATATCCTAAAACAGATTTCAAATCATTTTACAAAAGAGAGAAATAAAAACAGAAAAAGAAAAGGTTTTGCAAAATAAAAAAACTTGATGCTAACCCTAGATGGGCTGAGGCTAGCTTTTCCCTCTTCTCTCCGTTACCCAGCGAGCGGCACCCAGTAGCCTAGCACCAGCCCGCAACCGGCCCATCTGGCCCATACCCCTTCACCCTCTCTCTTCGTCGTCTTCCTCCACCTAGCCAGGCAGCTCAGTGTCATCACCGATGCCGTTCGCCGTCGCCGCGCCAAGATCTTCGCCGCGCCGCCCTCTGGACAGGGATAAGGACCCGCCGAGTCATGATTACCTTCGCCCTTATCCTATCTTCCTCCCCAGAACTATCTTTCTCTCATTCCCCACCCCGAGCCGAAACCCTAGCGCCTCATACCTCACCGGTCGTCGCCGTTTCCGGCCACCCCGAGGCCCTCTGAGAAGCCCACGAGCTCCGTATCGTCACGCAGGCCAGCTTCCTCGAAGGAATTGACCCCGGGCGCTGTGAAGCGAAGCCACGGTCTTTGTCTTATTCGACGCCGTTCACCATCGTAGCCGCTTCTTTCGGCCCTCTCGCGCATCGCCGTTGCCTCCATTCGCTTTGTGGTGAGATTCTGGTCGTCATGGACCTCCCCATCGTCTCCCTTCCTCTCTAGTTCGTGCTCTCGATGATCACCGTCGTGCGCTGCCGTAGAGCATCGTCGAATCCGCCACTCCGGCGACCCTTTTTGAGCGGTGCCGCCACCAATAGGAAGGCCGCGTTGCGCTGCGTCTAACCCGCCTACCCGCGTGTCCCCGCTCGCCCTCAAACTCTGCCCCGTCGCCGATCTGTGCCTCAACGCCGGCGTGACGTCACGCGTGCGTCAATAGGACGTCAGTGTGCGGGGTCCAACCCAGTCAAACCCTGGTCCAGGTCCCACCTTCCCGCGTGGATGCTGAGGTGGCTCTGGGGCCCCTTAGTCAGCCACTGTGGCTAGGTGTGTCTGGGTATAGAAAGTAATTCCCATTTGGTTTAATAATTTCAGAATTTGAATAAAACTTGTAAAATCAATATCTTATTATTTATAAGTCAGAAAAATATAAATAATATATCAAAATGTTCAGAAAAATGAGAACTATCTATTTAAGATATAATCATGCATTGTTCAACAACTTTCATGACAATTTTAATTAGAAGAACAAACCAACCCCTCTCATAAACATCCGGAGTTTCCTCGAGTTAGGGTTTTCACCCCTCGAAACCCCGATTAAATTGTCGAGCATGCTTTAGGGGTTTATTTCAATACAAATTAACTTGTCATATCATCATAATTGTTTGAGCATTGCATCAATGTCATGTGTTGATTCTTTCCTTTCTTTCTGGTGTTTGGTTCCTCCTCGGTAGAATACGAGATCGAGATCGAAGCCCGAGGTCAACCCCATCGAAGATCGAAGATCGACGAACAATACTTGACCAACTATAACCAAGTCAAGTAAAAGGCTCCTGAATCTCTGCTTTCTGGTTATCAACTGGCAAAGGCAAGCATAGCCCCACCATGATATAATCCTGTGATTTCGAAAGCATTTCAATTCTGCCATGTTGCATACGGTTCTACTGTGGTCTTTTATCGATAGGTAGAGTATACTATCTATTGCATTACTCCCTTTGAGCTTATATTACCTGATCCACTTCTCCTAGCATAACTAGGTTTGGCTTGTGTGCACTGTTAGAGCTTATATTTGTGTCTCGCTTAGCCATGCTTAGTTGTTGAGTCTGGTTCATCTAGATGATGTATCAGATGCAGAGAATCTAGTATGACAAGAGAACATGATGAGATGATATCAGAGGTGATATAAGTTAAACATGTTAAGGCTTGTATGGGAGGCCACAGTGGGATGTGGTTTTTGTAGTCCCATGCTCGCCAGCACTAGGACCTGAGTTCTTGCCTTTGGAACCGAGACAAGCGTACAACCACATGGGGCCAGGAAAACCTCACGAGCAACTAACTTTCCTAGTAGATTCCATGAGTCACATAGTTCGGGCGTTCCATTCTACATGCATTCTGGATCTTCTCGAAGGCGGTAAAGGAGGTGCATTCATAACATGTAGGTAAGCGTGCCCGGGGTTGCTTGAGGTCGATGTATCCCCTGGTGAACCAACCTCGTCACACATCTTTAAGTACCATCTTCGGGATTTGACCCGTTACGGCGGAATCATACTTATTGCGTGACTCATGGTCTCGGCGAAAGCAAGGTAAAGGTCGTGTCTAACCACCCTCTGCCGGCCTTCCAAGGAAGAGGGATAATCTTAAGTGGCATTAAGAAAATGTTAGTACGTGTGGGTAAAGTTGTACACCCCTGCAGGGTAATAATCTTTTCGAAAAACTGTGTTCACGGTTATGAACGACTCGGCGACCGGACTCAAGATCATAAATAACTTTAACCACTATAAAACTTGGCTGATCAACATGTGCTTAAGGATGCTTCCTCCTGGGTACGAGGGGGTGATCCTAGTTGGTAGATGATGATGACTTGGTGGATATCAATGATGATGATCAATACTTCGGAGACGTCGCTCTCTTATCCCCTTTTAAAATAGTCTGAATAGACGAGCTTGTCCTCTCTCTTGTTTTACAAACAAAGATGGCTTTATGCAAAACAACTCCACCAGCCATAAGTCTTGCGGAGTACACCCTATACTCACCCTTGCTTTGTTTACTTTTGGTAGAGTAAGTGATCCCTTGAAGACGAGTTTCGTACTAGATCGACATTGATGAGTAGTTTGGGGTTCCCGGCCGGCAACCTGGAATCTATGGGCTGGGACGTCATCGTTATGCTTCAGGCCTCTTAGGACATTCGTTAAGTTTTATATACTTAATAGCATAATTTGCCTTCCGTTGTTTGATGTTTGTGGTCATTGACCTCTGCTTGTAATAATTTGGTTCTTTGCTTAGTTATGAGCTTGCTGTAATAAATTGTGTGTCGTAGGGTCACTGCCGTGTTACCGATTCTTCACTGGATATTCTCGAGATCAAGGTTAAGCTTATGTCAGACGGAGGTCTGGGATTTGTTTAGCCCTAATCCCAGGGGTGTCACAAGGGATCTTATTATTATGCTATCGTCGTAAGTATAATACTAACATAATAAGACACATAAACAATTGACATCCAATGTAAATAGTTCATGTGTGATATGTGCTGGTCGTTGCGCCTTGATCTCCATCGAGAGTGTCGGCTCCGCACCCGGTTCATGGCGCCACCTTGCCTTCGGATGTTCATCTCATAAACTTACCTAGACCACACATATCACTAGCCCCTGGAAAATAAAGTTAGAAACCTCTACTTTATCTTTTCAATTTTATGTGGCTATATCGGCTTACGTATAAGAACCGTTTTTTACCTACGAACGCAACCACAACATGGATTAACTAGTTAAGTCATGGAACCAGTCTCGTGTAGGATTACGCGTACGATCGGTCCGAGCCGCTTCATCCAACGGGAATGTCACGTGGGAGGGTGGAAACTAGAGAATCTATGCCCACATATTTTATGTGTTCTACTCGTACTAGTACATCTACGCATAGATCGCTCTGATACCACTGAAGGGGTTCTGTGGAAGAAAACAAAAAAATTCCTACAACGAGAATGCACCAATCAAGATCTATCTATGGAAAAGTATAGTAACGAGCGGGGATCGATGTTCATACCTTTGAAGACCGAAAGTGGGATTACGTTCCCGCACGAACGTTATTGTTGAAGTTGAGCATAACAGACCTAAAGGTCTAGAAGGCTTCAAGCATCGAGCACCACTAATGGTAGTGCCTCCAAAGTTTTACACACGTCCAGTGTAAAGAACGTCCCTCGGGATCTGGTCCAGCAAGGCAGCACAAGAATAAGAATTGTCCCAACTCTGACAGCACGACGACATGCGTTGGGTGGAGAAAATCTGCCTAGTTGTGCCATTTCCTAATGAGGGAACACACACAAGAGGGAGAGAGGTAGAGAGAAGGCAAATGGCCAACTTGGGATGAGATTGGAGGGCACCCCTCCCCCCATTATATAGGGGAAAACTGGACACCCCACCTCTCCAAGTCCCGGGGTGGGACTAAAAAAAGGTGAGGTAGGGAGGAAGGCTGGCCACTGGCTGGGGTAGGCCTTACCCGCGCGCCAAGGCCCACCTAGGTGGCCGACGGGGTGGGATCCCCCCACCTAGGCTCCTTGGCCCACTTGGGCCCAGCCGACTCCCCTCTTGGGCCCTCTCCCCTATGGGGAGGGCCCATGAAGGGGTTTTCCCATTTTATTTTAATTAAATAATTATATTTAATAATTAATTACATTAATTAAATGTTAAATAGACTTTATTTAATTCCCTCTATTCAAAACTAATTTTGAATATTCTCCGAACACTTCAGAATATCTCCGGAACATTTCCGGTTCTCTCTTCCTATTTCTCTTATGGTTGCAGATCTTCCCGCATCATCTCTATACTTAAGCGTGACACCCTTATGTTTCGGAAATGATCAGACATGATCGAGACAACTCTCAGATCAATGGCCAACAGCGGTATCTGGAAACATATGTTGGTCCCTTCATATTCCACGTATTTGATTAATCGCTTGAACCTTTTAGACATGGAGGCTCAATCGCCTTGCATGTTTACTCGTTCCCGTGATATTACATCCTTGTGACCTAGTTACATGCTTGCAAGATCATTTGATGTAATCTCACCGAGTGGACCCAAGGTATCTATCTGTCACTCGGATAGAAAAATCCCGCTCTTGACACGCGTGCTTGAACCTATTCCCTTGGAGTACCTAATACACACCTTTATGGCCACCTAGTTACGGACATGATGGTTGATGTGATCAAAGCATCTGCAGGAGATAGTGATAATATAATATGTTCTGGCGGTCAAAGGACTGAATCACTATGCTTTGCCAGATATGCAAAATTTGAACTTTCCGAATGGATCACATTGCAATTCTATGGTCGGGTATGTCTATCACTTCATTCATTAATAAAGTGACCATGTTGTCAGTTGACGTTTGTGTCAGTCCATGATCGGAAAACTTCAATCATCAGATGCCCAACGAACTAGTACTAAAGTATATTAGGAACCTAGTTGTTTATATACCACACATGTATTAATGTTTCCGCTTAATACAGTTATAGCATGATACAAAACTATTATGAATATTAGAGATATATAACAATAAACAACTTTATTATTGACCTCTGGGGCATATCTCCTTCAGGAACACCTTCAAACACATTACATGGCGCAAAGCCTATAATCACTAATCTAAATGGTGGAAATATGGTTCTACATATATACGAGGCCATCGCATGGTCGACACGCTCCCCGAGGCTACCCTGTAAGGTGATTATGATTCGTCTAGGTAAAATTAACATCATAGATCCTAGCAAGGATAATAGTAGATCCAACTGCTGGCTATAAGCCATGTCTCATCATTTATAGTCAATCAAATAACCAACATGTATAATAGATATGTATAAACATATAATACTTTATTAATACATGGCGTAATTTAAACTCACATAGTTTCTAAGAGCATGTGTTGTAGTTGGCTCTCAACCAAGAACCCTCTTCTCTCCTCTCTCATAAAATTAAGAAAATATACTATTTAAACTCTTGTAAGTTACTAACAAAGCCTTATTGTACTTGCTCTAAGGGTCCATGCATCCTTGGGATATCACCACGGTGCCATCCTCCTCCCAAGTATAATTTTATTTTGTTGAAGTATCCAAAGACACAACCACTGTTTTGTTGAAGTATCAATGCCATTATTTCAGAATTGTGCCATATCTACACTTTCTCATCCTTGATTTCAATCTAAGCAACTCAACCCTCCTCCCTTCCATCTCATTCCTACAAAAAATAATACATCTCAGTGTTCTTCTTATACAAATCAAGAAGTATGTGACTACCAAGTCGTTCCCTAACCCCTCACAATTATAGGTGATAAGCTTCATTGGTCCATGTGGAGCTATTCTGTAAGTGCCACAACAATCACATTTATAGCCGAAAGATCGTCTACGTTGACTAGAGGGGGTTGTGAATAGGTGATGTTCAAAAATATTAGTTAAAGTTGGCACTTTTAACAAGTTTTCTATGGTAGCCTAAAGCACTCTATGCATACAATACAAAGACAAACTTGATGAAAAGTAGATTCCAAGTAAATAAAGGAGCTTGGGAAAAGGGATATCACGCACATATTTGGATAGTGGGCGCTATCTTGTGTCCTCGTTGGAGAAGTCTAGAAGTCTAGGACACGAAATTATTTGTCACAATAATCAACCTACTTTTCCTGGATCTAGGGCACTTCATGTCAGCCACTAAGGGGATCTTTATGAAGTAGGTGATCATCGCCATTTCTGAACTCATGGATCCATAACAAATCACCACAAAGGTTTCCAAGTGACTAGAGGCGCACACTACCCAAGAAGTAACAACGCTAGGCTAGCCTCCACAAAGAAATTGGCTTCAAATCTCTCTAAATGTCATAATATTTAAAGTGAAGGTGTAGATCTAGTTGTATGAGATATAGAGAAAAAGAGTAGGTCAAGAAATCTCTCCCTTCTCTCTAAACCGCTAAAAATGTACCACTTTTCTCTAGGTCTTCAACCCCTCCTGTCAACTTCAACTCCTCAACATGCCTTCCACACAGTCGAACTCCCCCCACCGTTGAGATATAGTCTAGGTCAAGTGTATTACGATAGTGTGACCTAGGGCGCACAAGAATAGTTTGGTAAAGATGGTTAAGGTTTTTGCAATGGACTCAAGAACGTGCGAGTGGACACAACCCACCAAGTTTTGATAGGTAGGGAGAGCAGTTCCAAGACATCTTGTAACATATCAGTTTTATCTAAACCTAATTATGAGTTGTTTTGTGCATCATAAGTATTGCATGCATTATTTTTTGTTCATCATCCTCTCCATCTCTCTCGTGCTCTTTACCTCGCTCTCCCAATGCCCAAGTTCTAGGTAGAGCCTCTGATGGGCGCCATAGTTAAGGCCCTCCCTGAAAGAATCCAAGCATCCCTAAAGCATCGCTTCATCTTCCATGTTCTTTTAGCCATACGAATCAACCGAATACACCCTGAATGATTGCAGATGTCCACGTCTTCCGTGCCTCTGGCCAAAGCTCATCGCCGCCAACTCGCTCGACCTCAACCTCCTCCATCATCCCCGAACCCTACATCACCTCCACGGTGAGCCTCCGGTTCTGTCTGTACCCTCTCCTTGCTCCCTCCCGCTACGTGGCTCGCCCATGCCATACAACACCTCCCACCCCTGTAGAAGCCGTCGAAGCACCTTCGGTGATGAATAACTAGCGGTGCCACCCCTAATAGGTTCAAATTTCTCCCCTACATCTAACATGCCTTGTGCATGTGCCTGCTTTCCCTCCTTTGTCGTGTCCATGACCATGCTTAACCGGTGGGAAGATGGTCATGCTGACGTCAGCATGATGTCATAATCCCTTTATCCTTTTTCTATAAATAAGAAAAATATGACATATGGGTCCCCCTTATTAGATATATAATAATTTTGGAAAATGATTTTTATAATAAATAAAACCCTGATAGTAGGTCTGCTATCAAAATATTTTAATTCTTTTTATAATTTAAAAATGACTTAAAATGAGTTCCAATTTGAAAAATCACAACTAGTGCATTTTAAATTATAAAAATATGAATAATATATATCAATTTTTTTAGAAAAATGAAATATTTTTTTATCTATCATCATGCATGGTTGCGACTACTAAAATTGTGACTTTAGTTTAACACTAGTAAACCCTTTTCTTTAAACATTTGATTAATAGAAATGCCACTCGTTATGCATTTCAGTCTCATTTAAATTGGTCTTATGCAATAGGGTTGCCTTAAATACATTTAATATGTCATTTCATCATTCTTGTGTGCATTACGGTGATACCATGTGTTGAATGTTGTTTTTTCTTTTAAGGTATTTAGTTCTTCTTGGTAGAAGACGAGTCCAAAATAAAGACCGAAAACACCGAATATCAATGCTCGATCATCCACCAACAAGTTGTAAGGGTACATTTCCCCTATGTGTGGTTTTGGTAATTAATGAAAATCTCTAGCATGCAATCAAATGATGAGTTTGTATGTACCTCAAGATATCGAGATAGAGTATGAGAATATATATTGTTGAACAATACAAAGGGTGAAGATTGGATTCAACTTGGTCAACACATGAAGCATACAAAATGTACCACATGAGATCATGTGGTATGGTAAGCTTTATAATTTATGCTTCATGAACTAACCCATTATATATGTGTCTTTGTGTTATTTATGTGGGTTATGTATCTTTTTATGGGCATACATAAAAAAGTAAAGATTTCATATAGCCCGTAAGAGGATGACATTAAGTGGCGATCGCCATCAAGGTTAAGAGTCATGGCCTCGGAGAAAGCAAGGTAAGTGTTGGGGCCAACCACCCTCTACCGGCACACCTTGCGTGGATAGCTAATGTTAACTTGCATTAAGAATTGTTGGCACGTGTGGGTAAAGTTCTACACCATTTCATGATTAAATCTTTTCGAAAAGTTGTGTTTGTTACAGACGACTTGGAAACGGATTCTGATGATTATGGAGAACTGTAACCTAATCATAAAACTTGGCAATTAAAGTTTGAAAAGGATTGCTTCCTCGATGTTGATCAAGAGCATGATTGTAGTTGATAGGTTCAGCTAATGATAACTCGGTGCTTATAATGTAATGATTAGTAAAGCTAGTGATATCGCTCTCTTATTCTCTTTTAAATCTTCTGAATAGACGAGCTTCTCCCCTTACTTGTTTATGCAAAAATGATTGCTTTATGCAAAAGTAACTCTAGAGAAAGCCTTTAAGACCCGAGCATGTAACTAATAGGTTATCTAAGTCTTGCTGAGTACATCATATACTCATCCTTGTTTTGTTGATATATTTTGTAGCAGGATAAGTTCCCTGTCGAAGGTGAGTTATGTTTGGACATAGACATCGACGGGAAGTTTGGGGTTTCCAGATAACATCCTGAAATCTATGGACTAGGATGTCATTGTTATGCTTCTGGCATCTTAGCTCCTTTGTTAAGCTTACTATGTCTAATAGCATAACTTTGCTTTCGTTGATTGATGTACATGATCAGTGACCTCCGCGTGTAATATTGTTCTTATTTTTTCTATTAAAAGTTTGCATTATCTCTTTGATTCATAGGGTCATTGTTGTGTTATCTATTCTCTTATTATAGGCTCCGGAGCTCTAGGTTAGACTTATGTCAGATGAAGGTCTGAAAATTATCTAGCCCTGATCTCGAGGGTGCCACGATGGTGAACTCATGGAAGACGAAAACCCTAGAATAGGTGGCCGCGGGTTTCCAACCAGAATGCTGACATGAAAACGAAACCTTCACACAGGGGACGAATGACGAGCTCTCGGTCTGGAGTTTTTTTTAAACGGAGACGAAGCTTTGCCTCATCTCATTTAAATAAAGGAGTTTAACATAAGTTCAATCGAGCGAAAGCTCGACAATAACGAAAGTTTACTCTCTGCCATAATAGATCCCAAGTGCTTAGCACCCGCCGCACACCACAAGGACGCCTCTAATTTTATTTTCTCACTGCTATGGTTGGCCTGCAGGCCACTTTGTGGAAGACTCTCACATTACGTTCGTTCCAAATTTCCCTCAAGTCAAGCATGATGAGGGACGCCAACAATTTCTTTTTAGTGAACATTGTTTGTTAGTTTTACCAGAAGACTGAGAGCATGCGCCACCTCATCTCAGGTTCATATCCAGCACTCCACCACACCCAGCAAGCAGCATCACAAACGAACATCTGCCCCATGGGCTCACTCTAATCAAAACACTTATAAAAACCATGAAGCTGCGAATTATAGAATGGTTCCAAGATAAAGGCGAATCCGCTAGCTAATGACAGGGGATTGGCCGCAATGCGCGGGCGGCCATGCACGCAGGCATGTGCGAGTAACATGGCGTCGTGGGGCCATCGAAACAGATGGTTAATCAGTATTAGTCGCTGCCGCCGGGAGACGGTAGCTTTTGTGAAAGCGTGGAGCTCGGCGCGCATGTTATCTTTGAAAGGGCACGGCCGGATCGCGACCTGAAATCTAACCGCAATCCCGTTATCCTGTACCGGTGTGTGATGATGAGACGCCGACGGGTTTGGACTGTTTACCGCTTATGTTCTTGTGTTTTTCCTAGAACCGCGAGAGAGAACGATCGGCGTAATATATATTTATCGGCCTCGTCATCGAAAGCGGCTTGTTCTAGTTGCTCGGATATTCTTGGCTATAGGGGGGACATGATGGACGGTGAGCAAAAAGAAAGAATTGATAAAGAAGGAGAGTTAATTGGTGCTATTGTTTGGGCTAGCAGCTAGCTAATCTGCAGACTTGCAGTTACTTGGCTGCTCAGCAGCCTATATATGAAGGATTTATACAAGTTTCCTCAGGTTAGTTGTGAGAAAAACTTTTCGATGCTTTCACGGTCGCTGCCTATAAAGCACGAGTCACACAACAGACAGTACAGTACTGCGTTGGGAGTCCAAAGGAAAGACACTTCAAACCAACTAAAAGAAGCTAGTACATAACTGCGTTCCACAACGTGCAGGGCATGAGTTCCAAGTCAACCAGCGCAACGTACTACCAAAGTCTCTTTCCCATTAGATGAGCCACTAACCAACGACCTTTCCCTCACATCGATCCTTAACACATGAAGTCTGGCGCCTTAATTCACAACATTTGACCTCTGCATCTACAGAAACCGTAGTACCGCCAGTAGGTCTGAAGCAACACATTTGACATCTTAATTTACAACAACATTTGGCATCTACATCCACCTGTCGCTTTGACACGAGGAAGATGCCGCGCAGGCCCGACCGACAGAGAAAAATGGGATCTTGTACGTACTCTCTGCAGGCTGCAGCACGCTGCGGTTTTGTCCGCAGATATATATCTCCATATCGATCCCTACACAAGTTTTGTTGGCGTACGAGTACGTGGCCATGTTGGGGGCATGTGAGGTCGGGAACCTTATCGACCAACTACGCCTTATACAACTCCCAGCTTATCATTTGGGGTTGGACTAGTGTTGGCCTGTTGGGCATGCATGCATGATTGATTAACCTTACTACTACCAGACGTTGTCTGATCCGACGTATTGTTCTTCCGCAGTTTTTCACACCCGACAGGCAGATCTCCAGGTTCACTTTAGTGGAACTGTTAAGCGGCCTAGTGTCGGCTCGGGGTTCGATTTCCGAGGAAAAGCTAGTGATTTCGGGGAAAAGTTAGTAACTGCTTAACTGATGAAGAACGCAAGTTTCGAATCTCTGGTTGGAGAAGCTCTCGCCACCGGTGGAAAGGGAAAGGCATCCGGCCGGGAACATGCTTCACACTCTGGGACGATCGGTTGTCATTACCAAACTTTTTTCGTTGCAGATAGTAGTAGTATTAATCTACGTGCAACTTGATCGATCATCTGTAAACAAGTGGGACTGCTGCTTTCGAATTCCGTGGCGTCAAATCAAACCAACTGTCCTGCGCGCCTTTGACATTCTTCCAGTGATGATCTCCTCCCTGCCCCTGGCAGTTCATTACAGTAAAAACAATCACATGGCATATCCAGGCAACACATACGACCCATGCCGCGGCCATCCACGGCGCGAACATGCGCTGCATGCTCCTGGATGCGCAAATAATTCATTAGCAGTCCTGATTGAATCGTGATGTGCGCCCATCCGTCAGGTTCACACCCTCGCCTCACATGGTTAATTTATTAGTATGGTTATCATCAATCAATCAACAAGCCATATATTCATAGTTTCTTTTCTCTTCCTGCTGGAGAAAATTTCGTGGCCTTGGAATCGTGAGAGCCATGTGGGCGAGGGGGGCCAGGCTTAATCTGCCGATTCATTGGACCCCGTCGTCTCGTCCTGCACACACGCACACGCGCACGCACGCACACGGCCAGTTGCTGTCTCCGGCTGTGCCCGTCGCCGATCGGACGAGCACCTGCATGTGCGCCCGATTCCTATGTGCTAACCGCCGTCGTGGCTCGTCGTGGTCGGCGGTGGGTCGGGGCCGATACGCAGTCCCCACTTTGCTTCTCCCCACTTTTGTCCCTTTTTTTTCTCTCTCTCTCTGCCCTCCCGCAAAGCGATTACTAACAGGATTCCAACGGCCAGGGACCGCTCACGCCTCTCGCCTATATAAGCACATCGCCGGGAACACACCTCTCTTCACAGCCAAGCAACCATCGCTTCCTACTGAGCAAGTCCGGAGCTCACTTTATCTAGCACTAGCGAGCTAGAAGCACAGAGCTGCAATGGCCTCCTCCGCCAATGCTCTGCTCCTGCTCTTCTCCGCCGCCTTCTGCTTCCTCGCCCGGCGCGCCGCCGCCGACTACGGCTCCTGGCAGAGCGCCCACGCCACCTTCTACGGCGAGGCCGACGCGTCCGGCACAATGGGTGAGTTCGTTTATTACCACAGTACAGTACTACTGTCGGAACCAAACCTGATTCCTACCAGCTGTACGTGTGTGTACCCGATCGACCCGGACAGACAGTATCTAACTGAAGTGACCGACTGCAGGCGGCGCGTGCGGCTACGGGAACCTGTACAGCACGGGCTACGGCACCAACACGGCGGCGCTCAGCACGGCGCTCTTCAACGACGGCGCGGCCTGCGGCTCCTGCTACGAGCTCAAGTGCGACGCCGCTCTTGGCACCTACTGCCGGGCGGGCAGCATCACCATCACCGCCACCAACCTCTGCCCGCCAAACTACGCGCTGCCCAACGACGCCGGCGGCTGGTGCAACCCGCCGCGCCAGCACTTCGACATGGCCGAGCCGGCCTACCTCCAGATCGGCATCTACCGCGCCGGCATCGTGCCTGTCAACTACAGGAGGTGAGCCACCAGTTACTACTGTTAAGTTTGGCAGTTGTTGCCCACAGAGTCTACAAACTTTTGGTCCCGTGTCGGTGTCGGTCCGGCCACTGAACCGGACGGACTCAATGGTCGATGGGTCGTCTCCGTCCAAGTTCGTTTAGTTCGGCCTCCGTATGCTTAGGCAGTAGGAGGAGGAGGAGACGCATATGCCACAGATGATTATGGCTGACAGCAACTCCATCGATCGCCTTGCTATTTCGGAATAGTTTAGGCGTCACGCTCACTTGACCATGATGCCACAAGTGACATGATCCAATCACTGGCGCTCGCTGTCATGTGCGGCCTGAATGAAACTTTTTCCAGTTTTACTGAACATCCCTATTTCGCTGACAGGGTTCCGTGCGTGAAGAAGGGCGGGATCAGGTTCACCATCAACGGCCACTCCTACTTCAACCTGGTGCTGGTCACCAACGTCGCCGGCGCCGGCGACGTGCAGTCCGTCTCCATCAAGGGCTCCAGCACCGGGTGGCAGGCCATGTCCCGCAACTGGGGACAGAACTGGCAGAGCAACGCCGACCTCGACGGCCAGAGCCTCTCCTTCAAGGTCACCATCAGCGACGGCCGCACCATCGTCAGCAACAACGCCGCCCCGGCCGGCTGGCAGTTCGGACAGACCTTCGAAGGAGGCCAGTTCTAGCTCGATGATCGACTTCGTCTTCGTCTTCCGTTTGATCGTGGATTGCATTGATTTGGAGCTTGAGCAAGAGAAGGAAAACCTCTTCATTTATACTAAGAAGAGGCCTTCGGCTATTCCGAGGCTGCTGATCAGCACCCGCTTAGGCCTTTCCCTTCTCTCATACTAGGACATACTACTAGTAGAGATCAAATAAGTTATTCTGCATTTTCATCATTCTTAGTGTTGCCTTGAGTTATGAAAATATACTACACTGTAAGGTGATTTATATCTTAGTAGAAATAGTGTGTGTAAGTGCCTTGTAACTTTTGTTGTAACGCTCGAATCCTGCCACATGGGTGGGAGATGCTTGTGGGGTACACTTGTTATTTTTGGAACCATGAACAATCCTAGTTTATGGTTTAAGTATATATATGTTTTGCTGTCAACCTATAATCACCTCTCCTCTGTCCTCTGTCGCCTGAACGACTAATTCGATACTTTTGACACACAGCTTTCAGAGCTGATAGCACAAATTTCAGCAATCATTTCTCGATTTGCTATTCTTTTAAGTAGAATGCGATGCAGCTTGATTACATGACATCATATAAGATCGAATTGCAAAGAAAAGATACTCTAAACACTAGTACTCAAAACACACCATCTGAATCCAAACTCAAAGAAATTCCTTCGATTTCCCCACTTTGCTCAAGACTCTACCGACGTACCGATGTACACAGGCTGAGGCTTTAGACTTCAACCCTCCCCGAGGTTTGCTTTTCCTGACTAGTAAAATGCCCGTGCAACCTATAATCATGCCTGAACAACTCACTCGATTTTTTTGATAAAAAACGCTTTATTACTTAAAAGGTTTAAACATGACATCCGGGCTCTGCATAACTAGATACACACAGCCCTGCCATCACCTGAAATAAGATAATAAAGCAAAGAAGACGAAATACATAGTCCAAGGACTGTAGGCCGCCTAATAACTTGGAGGAGGCCCAATCCTAAGTTCATGATGTCATCCATGTAGGGTAAAAGTAGCCCTCGTCGTGTCCTCCAAAAAAACACAAGCCTCCGTAAATAGGTCTCAAAATTCCACATGCTGAGGAGACAACCATAAACGGAGTGTACCTATGCATAGGTAAATAACCTGCATAAGAGAAAAACTTTTATCAGTAAAAATCTTATCATTTATACATAGCCATAGCAACCAAATAATCGCTAGCGCTCTCACCCTAAGAAGGATTCTAAACCTTTTATCAACCCCATGTAACCAGTTGTCAAAAATGTTTGCAGCACTACGTGGGGGATATAGTCCAGATGCTAACTGGGTGACTAACCATATAGACCGAGCTAATTTACACTGACAAGTGAAGTGTTTTATTGTTCCGTTGTGATGACAGAAAACACATGACGCACTCCCATGCCAATTCCTATTAATAAGGTTATCTTTTATAAGAATGACTCCTCGAAGAAGATACCATGCAAAGATTTTGTTTTTAAGTGGTATCTTTATTTTCCAGATCTTCTTATTATCATCAACATGCACATGTGATTGGATTAAGGCTCATACATAGAATCTACAAAAAACTTATCGCTTTCATTTAGATTCCAACGAAATACATCAGTCTCTTGCGATAATTGCACTGTGGATAAATGCCGCAACAGAGCGTCCCATGATGCAAGACGCGGACCAACTAAATCTCGTCTGAACGACACGTCCAGAGGAAAAGATTTCAGGACCTTGGCCATAGTATCGCCTTTCTGCCGCACTATGTTGTATAAAGTCGGGTATTGTTCCCGGAGAGTAGCATTTTCTAGCCACTTATCCTCTTAGAATATAATTTCTGAGCCGTCTTGAATGGTGAAAGAGGGCCTCTGTGCCAAATATTTTGTTATAAAACTAGGCGTAGTTTCAAGTGGGCTATATTATGAAGATCTGTTGTATGACAATAGTATTGACACAATTTTGGCTTAATTGAGGTCTTGCCAAGAGACTAAATTATACAATCCCGTCCCATTGAAGAATGAGTGATGTGTAGTGACGCATAAACATGCAAATACAAACGGAACTAAAAGTGTTAGTTTGAAAGATTGGGCTTACCACAAGCAATGTGGATAACACCAGAATGCCATAGGTGTTAAAATGCGTGAAGCAATAACTAGATTATTGACTCTAGTGCAAGCGGAAGACTAAAGGAGATATGATCTAGAGAAAAATAATGGAGGTTTTTATTGTCATATCTCATTAGTTCGTAATAGTTTTATACCATGTTATAATTATATTAATCGGAATCATTAGTACACGTATGATATATAAACAAACCAAGTCCCTAATATCCTCTAGTACTAGTTTGTTGGGCAGCTAATGATTAAGGTTTCCCGATCATGGACTTAATAACGCCAACTGACAATAAGGTCACTTCATTAGATGAATGATGTGATGGAGACACCCGACTGTAATATTGCAATATGATCCAGTCACAAAGTTAAACATTGCAATATCTAGCAAAGCGTAGTAACTCATTCCTTCGACCGTGAGATCATATTTAATCACTATCTCCCGCGGCCGCTTTGATCACATCAACCGTCACGACGCATAACAGGGTGACCATAAATGTGTGTATTGGGTATTCCAAAGGAATAGCTTGAGGCGTATGTATCAAGATCGGGATTTGTCCATCCGAGTGACGATAGATACCCTAGGCCCACTCGATGATATTACATCAACAAGTCTGCAAACATGTGACTAGGTCATGGGAATATAATATCATTGGAACGAGTAAATGTCTTTGTCGATAACAAGATCAAACTAGGTATGTCAATACCTGAAAGGTCCAACTTTGGTCGACTAGAGAGGGGTGAATAGGAGACTACTAATTTTTATCTTGTTAATCAAATTTAGGCTTGGAAAGAAGTAAAGTTCTCTAGATATGCAACTATATGAGCAACCTATATGCTAGAGAACCAATAACAAGAACTAGAATGGTAAAGGACAAGTAGTAAAGGAGAGGAGCGAGTAAACCAGAGAGGAGACACGGAGATGTAATTCCCGTAGTTCACTTCCAATGAAGCTACATCTGCATTGGAGAGGTGTCGGGGCCACACAAGGTTACCCAAGCGCCATAAAGGCCTCACCTTCTTCTCCGGTGAGCACCACCACAAAGGCGGCCTCACAATCCACTAACTGGTGACCTTGAAGGCTCCAACCGAAATCTTTACACCAAGGTTGATGGGGAAGCTAGAAAACTCAATTGGAGGCCCTCAATGACACCACGGAGCTTCACAACACATGCCCTTAGCTTCGAGGATGTCCTACACCGTCTAGGGTTCCAAGAACCCAAGAGCAACAAGATCCACAAAGAATAGGTGGGGGGAATCAAGTCTTCTTTGGTGGAAGTGTATATCTAGATCATCTCTCCCACTCCTCAAAAGATCAAGAGGTTTGAGTGGCTAGGGAGAGAGATCTAGGGAGATGAAGCTCTAGTATTAATGGAGGAGAGAGAAAATTTAAGAGTTAGGTGAGAGGAAGAAGAAGGGCTCCTTAAATAGGCCCCCTTCAAAAGGAGCCGTTTGGCTGTTTCATGACTCCACCGGAACTTTCGGTGGGGGACCGGAATTTCCGCTCAGCGTACCTCCAACGGCTCAAAAGCTGTCGGTGGACGCTCCAAAGTACGACCGGAATTTCCGGTGGAACTTTCGGAGCAAGTTCTGTCAAACGGGACACTTCCATACAGAAGTATACTGAACGTGAGCGGAACTTGGAGCGGAACTTTCTGGGTCGCGAACCACCTGATCTAAACTTCTGGCGGTTGGGCGGAAGTTCCGCTCAAGAACTCAGCAGGAGCATCTAGGGTAGTTCCGATCGCAGAATCCGGTCAGGCTTGACCAGGTTTGCTGACCGGAACTACTAGAAGTTCCGCCAAATAGCACACTTCCATACAGAAGTATATTGAATGTGCACAGAACTTCTGCCGGATGTTGGGCCGGAAATTCTGTCGTACCCAGTCCCGTAGAGACCCCTGAGCGGAACTTCCGGCGCTTGGCCGGAACTTCCGATCAGGACAGAAACAACACTAACAACTCCAAGGATCACTCTCTCGCTGGGAAATAGGATGGTTGTGGTGGTGCAAGTATGGTTTGTGCATGAACAAGTGATTCCCCACAACCATTCGAGGTGGACCCCCTCTTGATAGTACGGCGACCTAAAGCAAAAATAAAGAGAAAGGCAAAACAAAGGTCGTCGTCTTCTCGAGATCCCAAGAGATGTGTCCATGAACTTCATAGAAATCAAGTATCTTGAAACTTAAACACGCAATTAAACCACATGTGGGATTGTCATCAACACCAAAATACTTAGGGAAAACAAGGTCCTTTCAATCTCCCCCTTTTTGGTGTTTGATGACAACCCCATCAGATTTGCATAAAAGAACAAAGGAGCATATTTTTGTAATGAAAAAGGAGACTCCCCCTAGGTGGGTGCAAGAGTAGAGAAAATTCTTATGGAATGCAACAAGCACGCACATAGAGATGGCTCCCCCTTACCATTAAAAAAAGACCACAAGTGCAAGGAAAAGGATAGATTGAGACATACCTTTGCACCAACACATTTATGATGAGAAGAACTAAAAGAGATGATATCAAGAGAAAATCCACCACCATATACAACCAGCCATAAGCAAACCACATGCATAACATATCACGTAGTCTCATACACAAAGTAGCACAAATAAATGAGGTCCACAAATACACATAAGTGAGACACATAATAGAGGGAAAGTTCACGAGCATGAAAAGATCAAAGAAAGAACAAGCTCATGACTAGGCCCACGCAAGTCCCGTAGCAACCTAGTAGAGATCCTTCTCCCCCTTTGGCATCAAGACGCCAAAAAGGGAAGAATGAACAAACTAAGCGCCCCAACCAGAGAACGAAGGAGGAGGATCTGGGACCCAGGAGGCATCAGACCAAGAAGGCGGAGGAGGACTGGTGATTTCATCCTCAGAATCTAACCACTTGCAATTGCACGGAACCACTGATCCTTGGGTGCTATGAAGGAGCTAGTCTCTAGGGAGCAAGGAATGTTGAGCGGTGTCATGATAGACTTCTGCCTCTAAGCGATGTTCCTCCGATCAACATAGGCTTGATACTCGCGGTCTTGCATAAAGCTAAATGTCTTCTTCACTTTCTTCAGCATCTTCTTGGCCCAAGATGGCTGCCTCTCAAGCCTGTGGGGAGGGGAGCTCTCAGCATGACCACCAGCACTAGATCCTGCATGCCCTAAAGCTCCAATCCGAGCAGTTCCATCTTCCAAAGGGCAGCTTCCTTTTCATCTTGGGACAAAGGCTGCTCATGCTTCATCACTGAAGCTTCTTCTCCTCATGAAAAATGATGTCATCTTGTTGGAAGCGAGAACCAGTTAATTAACTCCACTTGGCATTGATAAGAGTCTAAATGTAGGGGGCATAGGGGCAGGAGCGCTTATCAATCAAATCAAGCCAAATATCATGCAAGAGGTAGTTCATGACATCAAGCTTCTGATATGAATCACGGTGACGATAAGTCTAGTACAAGAGATCAATCTGGAAAGCATGAATCTGATCAAAGTTGCTAGCCTTGGGAGCAATGGCGTTCTGGTATACCTTGTGAATGATATCATAGACTGGCTGGAGGTGATTAGTCTATCCACACACACACCCCAACCCTCAATGTAGAGAGGCTCCAACACCTTAGGTTCTGAGGCCTTACCAAAGTGACAACGCCAACCATTATCCCCCTTGCCTGGTAAGATGGGATAGCCAAGAAGATCAGCAAACTCAGACCTGTTGGAAGTCAATAGACGGTCCTTAGTGATCCATTTCATTGTGACATCCACATGGTGCCCATCCATGTGAAGGGTGGAGTAAAACTGAGAAATGCCCCCCTCATCATAGTTCTAACGGTTCTCCATGATCTTGATCAACCCAAACTTCCTGCACAACTCTAGAGCTTCACCAAAGTACTCATATTTTCTTTCCATATGTGCCACTTCGATATGCTTCTGGGGGGCAACAACAAACTTCTACTTTGTGGCATAAACTTCTATAAAGATGTCCTCTTGTCGACGAGTGTAGAAAAAGGGATCCGTGGCAAGAGGATCATGAGGAGCACTATAGGGATCCAACCTGCAAAATTCTTCATAGGCTTGCTAAGGCCACTTGGGGATCTTTTGCTTGTTGGCATCATGACTAGATGCAGTCTTCTTCCTTTTAGAGGCCAAAGCGGGCCGCTTCCCTTCAGCCACAGCAGCCTTGCAAGCAGTAACAACTTTCTGGCGGGCAGTCTGAGTGGAGGGACGCAGAACTTCCAGATCTTCTTCACCAATCTCCGGAGGAGGACCTGTAGGAACAAAGGCACGCTTGCCACCATGGGAACCACCGAGCCTGAGAAGAAAGCAATAGATAGGTATGGAAGGGGAGTAAGTGCACAATTTCGAAGAAAGAAACAAAGAGAGATTGAAAAAATACATCCAGGGAGTCAAAAAGTGTGCACCGGAATTTTCGATGAGCTGCCAGAATTTTCGGTGACGAGGTCACCACCGGAAGTTCCACTCGGGACTCACCGGAAGTTCCGGTGAGACCACGAGCACGACAGTTCATCGGATCTATAGGGAACAAACAAGGATTCACAAGATTGTATTGGTTCAATCTACTCTAGCATGTGATCCTAGGCCTACTAAGATCTTCCCAACAAGTTCTAGTTGAAGAACATGCCTAGACATGGTGAGCCCTAACTCAAGCAAGGGAATGAGCAAGATCTCCATCAATGGAGGGAGTTGAGGGAAAATACCAGGGTCCATGGCAGGAGATCGAAGTGGGGAAGGATCCCACGGAGCAAATATGGAGGGGGTGGCCGAAGACGGAGGGGTCGGTGGCGTCTCCGCCTGGTAGACCTTGCCGGTGGATTCTCCCTATAAGATGTGGGTCTAGGAAAGAAAACTGGGAGTGCTCCCCGTTTTTCCCTGGCCCCGCATTTTATAGGTCGACGAGCACCACCAGAAATTCCGGTTAGCGGCCAGAACTTCTAGTGAACCGGTATTTCCAGGAACAGGCGATAGTAACCGCATCCGGGAGAAGTTCCAGAGAGCTCCTCCCTGACCGGTACTACCAGCGGTTGGCCGAAAATTCCTTAGACGCCAGAAAGATCTTCCCAGGTGTGAAATGTGGCAAGGAGGAACTTGTGCAGGGAATAGAAGGGGCTAGAGGAAAGGAAAAGCCTGGGATAGAGGGCACAAACTGATAAGAGCCAAAAACAAACAAGAACTAAAAGACAACACCAAAGTGCAAGAGGCACAAACAAACAAGAGAGAAAAACAAGCAAACGATAGAGAAACCGAGTAAGAAACACAACGGGTTGGTGGCTGAGGCCATCTTATATAAGAGTAAATGGCTTGACACCACGAAGATATATCTTGGGTTCATTACCAACACTCATCACGAAACTCAAATGGTCTCCTTGAGAGACTATAGATGATGAAAACTTTAATGTGCGCATAATAGGGATAATGTTTGCTCATGAGAGGAACTACACTCCCCCTAATTCCATGCCTACATCCAAACAAAGATACACATTGAGACATGGGTAGGTGTGCAACTCACTCAAGCCACATTACTCAAATCTATAATATTTAGCTCATGCCTTAACTCCCGGAACCTTGCTTCATTAAGAGGCTTCGTGAAAAGATCCGCGAGGTTGGCCTTGGTAGGGACATACTCCAATGAAATGTCTCCTCTTGCAACATGGTCCCGAATGAAATGATGATGAATCTCAATATGCTTGGTCCGATTGTGTTTCACGGGGTTGTGAGCAATGGCAATGGCACTCTCATTTTCACAAAGAAGAGGCACCTTGTTAAAAGATAGTCCAAGATCCTTCAAAGTTTGCTTCATCCATAGAAATTAGGTGCAACAGCTTGTGGCGGAAATGTACTCAGCTTCATAGGTGGACAAGAACACATAGTTTTTCTTATTTGAGGACCAACACACCAAGGATATCCCAAGATATTGACAAGAACCGGAGGTTGATTTCCTTTCCACCTTGTCGCCCGCCTAATCCGAATCTGTGTAACCAATGAGATCAAAGCTCGCTCCCTTGGGGTACCACAACCCAATGTTTGGGGTATGAACCAGAGATCGAAAGATTCTCTTGACCACCACCATGTGGATTTATTTTGGTGCGGCTTGGAATCTTGCACACATACCCACACTCAACATAATATCCGATCGGGATGCACAAAGATAGAGCAAAGAAACAATCATAGAGCGATAAAGCTTTTGATCCACATCCTTACCCTTGGGATCGAGATCAAGATTAACCTTTGTGGCCATGGGAGTCTTGGCACCTTTGACTTGATCAAACTTGAACTTCTTGAGCATGTCTTGAATATATTTGGCTTCGTTGATGAAGATGCCCTTCCTCAATTGTTTGACTTCAAATCCAAGGAAGAACTCCATTTCACCCATCATAGACGTCTTGAAGCGGTCGGTCATGAATTTACAAGATTGTTCGTAAATAACTTAGCAAAAATGTAACTCCTATTTTCTAAGGGGTTTTGTCCAAATCCTAGGGTTACGAACCTACAGGAAACATAGTGCTCTGATACCATCTGTAGCGGACCTAACCCGATAAGGTTTGAATCCCTGTGTTTATAGTTCTAGTCCCTGGATCGAATAGCTAGCACCCACAGTTAAGATGTAATATCAAGAAACAAAGGTCATATTACATCGCAAATCTAGGAATAAGAATAGTTCATTAAAACTTACATAGCTCATATGGCCATCTTATTACAAAGCAGCAGATATAACTATAAAGCATGGAGTCCTTCATCTTCATGTGCCACAGGCAAACATGTTGGTTGCAGACTCGTAATCCCTACTCATCAAACTTGACTAACATCAAGTAATCCTGCAACATGACAAGTTACAGCCACAAGGGTCAATACATTTGAATTGTATTGTCAAGTGATACCATATTGATATAGAGAACCTAACATCTACATGAATATATGGCTAAGTGGAGTTTTGGCTGGCCTTTGCATAAAGTAAGTTTTCCTTATCCTTTATAAAATAGTTGTTCTCTTTTTCCTCAACACTTCATCAAACTTGGCACTCTAGATACCCTCCAGGTGCTTCCCTTGTTCACCCAATAAGTTTTAACTTAGAGAAATTAGAATAATGAGATTATTGAACTGCTTCACTATCTTGATGCTCAAAAGTTTTTCGTAACCGGGGACACGGATAAGTACTTAGTTTTAACCTTTCGAGAGGTGGTGCACTTTCCCCACAAGACTCGACATGCATCGAGACGAGATTTTTCAGAAGTAATCCCTCAGACCACCACAGACGCGTTCCATCCTATCATCACTACCACCCTCTGTATGTCTAGCTGAGTTCTCGCAACTTAGTCGGTCAAGGCAAAGCCCATATGTCATGTGGTTGCACTAGAAGCTTCGCGACAAGAACGTCTCCAATCTCTTTGTTCCTGGGCGGCCGTCCACAAGTGCGATACCTCAGGGTAAACCATAGACATGGGCCCTGGGTAACCACTTAACATAATCCATACAGGTCCCACTTCCACCCAGGTGCTTCATTAACATCAGTTGTTTTCATTAGTCCAAAAGTACTTATATTTCCATAAGACATCATATAATGATTTGCACCCACGAATATATATATAGCAAGACTAATAATTCTAATCTTATGATGTCTCCTATCTTTAGGAAATACTACTAATGCAGATAGTATAGGAATAGCATAGCATAGTAATATACATAATAGTCCTATCATGCACACTACAAAAACATCACTAATGCAATATAGAAAAGATAGGACTTTTAATGACCAAAGTATCAATTGCCTTGATAGTAGAATATTTAGGTACTCTCCTTGATCTTGCAAATAGCACACTCCTCAAAGTCTACAAAAATACAATCAAGCAAAAAGCACACACTCAAAACTACAACACAAATCAACAAAACAATATAATGGAATGCATGCAAGCATGAAAAAAGATCATTTTATTTGAGAAATTGTTATAGAAAAGTTCTGAACGCTGCAAACACCTACTGGTCCTTCTATACAAGTTTTCTACCAATTGTAATTATTTTTAGTGCAAAAAGATTATTTAAAAGCATTTTCTTTTACTAGAAAAGCCTTAATCAATAGGACATTTGCTATTGCCATAAAAATATAAACTCAATTTTTGGTGTTGATATTTCTATTCAGAGGATTCAATATACAACCATTTACAAAAGGATTCACTTAAAAATAATTTACACAACAATTTTTATACTTAAAATACTCCAGAGATGGTTCTGCCTAAAAATAAGTTTTTACAAAAGTAATTGAACAAAGTGGGGTCACTGTAGTGAATTTCTCATTTTCTGAATCCATGGACACCAAGTTTGTATTTTTATGATTTGTGGTTCCAAAGTTATTGAATTTCTAAGTTAACTACTAATTCTGTTTATTTTCCAGACAGACAGAAATGTTAATCCACGTGGCAACTACTTGGCTTATTCCTATTCGACGGTACCGGTTCAACCAGATCGACAACATGGGCCATTCGATATTAAGGGAAACGAACGAGCCAGATCGTCTGATACCGCTTTGGTAAGTGATCTAATCATGGCCCTAGGATATGGATCCGACAGATCATAATGCTTGGCCACAAACTGGCGACGCTGTCTACTGCACGCGGCGGGAGGGTGGCGCTCCGGAGATTCTAAAGGGGTAAGGGGAACCTGGACCGTTACCGAGGGTTGCGGAGGTCAAGGTGGTCTCGGTGGTGGTCACGGTTGAGGTTTGCTTCCTGGAGCGGCTCCCAGTGGTTGTCGGAGTTGCGCTTGCGGGCGGCGCTTGCAGATGAAGACGACGTCGAGTATCTGGGGCTCAGGAAATCAAAACAAGGAGTCATGGAGATGTGCGACAGAAAACTAGGGAGGTTAACAGATAAATGGAGGTGCGGGGGTGTCCTTCTTCACCGGAATCGATGCCGGAGTTCGTCGGAGACTGCAAGACGAAGAGCTCGAATTCGAGCAGCCTAGTGGCACATGAGTGGTGATGGTTGAGGGGAAGTGAAGAGAGGCGGAGGGGATTAATAGGCCATGGTCGGAGTGGGTAATTAATATTGAAATCAAGCGAATTTAATCAAAATGAATCGAGTGGAAACGGTCGGGAGTGGGGCGGGCTCCTTCGTCGTTTGGTTGAAGACGATGAGCAAGCGAGTGACGGGGTAGGTGGGGTCGGGCTAATAGTGAGGGGGTGCGGAGAGGGGTCGGTGAGAAAAGAAATCAGCGGGGAAGAAGGGAGTGCCGGGTGGGCTTTAGTGGGCTGGGGGTACTGGGCCGAAAGGGTTTGGCTGATGCAGATCTTTTCCTTATAGTTTTTTTCCTACAAAAGATTTTAACTAGCAAATAAGCTTCAAACTAATTCAAATTTTCACCAGATTTTTAAGAGGTAAACCTAGTGTTTAGGAAAATTTAAATATACCAAAACCTCTAATTATATTATTTTTAATATTTTTAAATTAATTTAAAATTTTGAATATGGCACATAGACCTATACAACTTTTATTATATTTTCTTAATTCTTATTATTTATCTTGTTTATTTCATATATTTTATTTAGAGCTCCAAAAATGTTCAAACCAAATTCTATAGTTTTATTCAATAATTATTTATCATCATATAATTTTTAAGAATACTTTAGTTCTACTAAAATAGGTATTTATCGATGGTTTAAATTGTCTTTGCAATATTTCTTATTTCTTTTTCTTCTTGTCTTAGATAAATCATATGTTTTGATTTATAGTTCCAAAAAGGGTGATTCCAATTTGTATAGTTCTATTTAATAATTATTTATCTTTATATATCCTTTAGAATTACTATGTTCGCAATTAAGTATTGATTTTAGCTATGAGCTTTATTAGCCTTGGAATACTCTCTTTTATCTTATATAAATCATAAGTTTTTATCCATGTCTCCAAATAGAGTGAGAATAATTCCCATGGTTTTAGAATATTTTTGTTTATCGTTATAGATTATTTATGAATGATGTTGCTAGATTTTTATATGGAACATGGCCATAGTCTTGGATTGAACTTGATGATGATTTCTCTTATTAGTTATTAGGTTTATCAATTTTCCAGAAGTTTAAAATGCAAGTGCTTAATGATCATGATGCATGACATACATTTTAATTTCTTGAAAACTTGTTTGTAAATTTATCATTCAAAATTGTTTTAAGTAAGGTTTTAATGTTTCAAATTAGAAGCAAAAAGTTTCTTTCCCCGTAAATTTCATCCTTTATTTATTTATTTTGTTTATTTTTTCACATTTCAAAATTTAGAAAATTTTGGGATGTGATAGGCTCACTCTTGTACTTGAAGAAATATACCCAAGTGTATCTAGAGAAATCATCCACAATAACCAAGCAATACTTCTTCCCTCCAAGACTATCATGAGATGGAGGACCAAAGAGATCCATGTGAAGTAGTTCCAAGCATCTCTCCGTGGTGATCTGATTGAGAACCTTGTGTGGAAATTCATGCATTTTCCTTTCAATAAAAGCCATACACACAAGATCTTTGACAAAAGAAACATTTTTAAGACCAAGGATGTGGACCTTGAAGTGAAGTCTTTGAAAAGTCTTCATGTTAACATGGGCTAGGATACGATGTCACAAAAAGCCCTTGCCGACTTTAGCATAGAGACATAGAGCATGTGAAGTGGTGGTCCTCGAAAAGTCCAGCACGTACAAGTCATGCTCTACGTACCCTACGAAAGCCATCAAGAGAGACTTGCTCCACATGAGGACCATAGAGTGCTCATTAAAGAAAGATGAAAGACCCATAGTGGCAAGAGCATGAACTAAAAGGATATTGTAACCAAGGGTTTTGACAAGCATGACGTCAACCAAGGATACATCTAGGGTTACCACCACCTTGCCAAAACCCCAATACCTTAGAACTTGTTTTATCATTGTAGGATACCATAGTATTCGCACGATTTGGCATTATCTATGTCATGATGGACTTGCTTCTGGTCATATGACTTGTGGCGCCACTATCAAGCACTCATTTTGCTCCAGCGGAAGCATAGTCCTACAAGAAAAGCAAGCTTTGGTTTTAGGTACCCATTTTGCAATGGCTCCCCTTTTGTTAGTAACAAGGGTCTTTCGTACCCAAATAATCCAATGATAATCATGTGTGTAATAAGTTCCAACATATTTAGCATAGACATGACCATCATAAGACTTTCAAAGAATATAAGAGGGATTGTTCTTTCCGGAAAAGTTGTCACTTTGCAAGAGGGTAGGACCATGAGAGGGTCCTTGAGCCTTGCCCTTTTTCTTTCTCCTCTTCTTGTTCTTCTTCTTCTTCTTCTTGGGCTTTGGAGCATGCTCAACAACTTGCGCGTTGACTTGTAATTTGGCAAGTTGATCTTTCAAAACCTTGTTCTCCTCAATGAGATGATCACGCTTGCAACAAGGGATAGAAGATCTAGACAAGTATATAATTTGCACAACAGAAGACTTAGCAAGTTCACATGTTAATTGAGTTTGAAGTTGTTCATGGGCTTCAAAAAGACTTGAGAATTTGCTCCCCAAGGCTTTGTGTTCCTCTTTGAGTTTCTCAAGATCTTCTTGACTCCTATTATGACCAACACCAAACTCAACTTTCTCCTTTTTAAGCACTTTAACCAAAGCTAGAGCATGATCACGTTCTTTAGTGAGGGTGCACATGGAATTGTTATGGTCATCTACAAGCTTAGACACATTTTCCTCAATATTAATCCTCATATTTTGTTCATCCTCAAGGCTTTGAGTGAGTGAAGAAATTTCATCGGTGGAATCTCTTTCATTTTTATTTAGTAAGTCAAGAAGTTCTTTCTTCTCATCTAAAGCATCCCTAGCATGATCAAGTTGACTAAGAAAAAATTAAAAGCAGGTTTTAGTCTCATCATCTAAGGTAGCAATGAAATCACACATGTTAATCAGCTCTTTATTAACCTCTAAACCTTCAATATCAAGAGATGGAGGATCACTTGGTACGGGTTTGGGAGTGGACGTTACCTTGGTGGCCTTGTCCATGAGGCACTTTTGGTTGGAGAAGATGATGTTCTCGTTGGGGGAGTCGAAAAGAGACAATCATGGAGTAGAAGTAGTAGCAATAGCAGCGACTCCCACAATCTCTCCACCTTGGACTTCATCATCATCATTCGTGCCCAAAAATTACTCTTCATGAACCACCATAGATCGTTCCTTGTTGCCACCATTCTTGATAGCAAAGTTTTTGTTCAAAGGATGAGGAGGCCTTGACTTGTTCTTGTGGATGAGACGGCCACCATTGTCTTCATGGTTCTCAAATGGACAATTTGTCACATAGTGCATCTTGTAATTACAATTGTAACATGATCTCACTTTGGGAGCCTTGTTGTAGGAGTTGAATCTTGAGTTGTCCCTTGACCTTGACTTCACACCCGGCTTGTTCCAAAAGGCTCTTGAGTCAAGGGCAAGGTGCTCATTGAAGGCATACTTGAGGTCATCTTAAGACCACTCACTTGATGTATCATCATTAACCTCCACAACCTTGTCCTTCAATGCAAGATTAACTTTTTATGATCCTAATGCCCGTGCATGAGAGGACTCCGGATTCTTCTTGGAAATGGTCATGGCAATCACTTCACTCAATAATTCTTGGGATGTCATTAAGTGAAAGTTGCTTCTTACCTTGATGGAGTTGAGATTTTGTTCTTCAAATGGAAGAAGAGCTTGGATGAAATTTCTCTTCATGAACTTGTCATCAGCATAGATAGCCCCAAGGTCCCTCATAGTGCAACAAAGGACCTTGAGCCGCCTATACATTTCTTCGGGAGTCTCGTCATCTTGCATAGCAAAGCCATCGGACTCATATTGTTGACTTCATCAAACTTGGAGCTTTGGATGCTTGCATTCCCCACAAATAGTTCGGTGAGCTGATCCCACACTTCCTTGGCGGTGGTGAATTGGCGAATGTGCGCGAAGTCCTTGGGAGTCAATGCCTTTTGAATCATGCCCAAAGTCGTGGAATTGAGTTGCTTGTCCACCACTTCACCTCGAGTCAACTTCTTTGGGTCATATGGAGAGAACCCTTCTTCCACAATCCTCATTAACTTAATAGAAGAGCTAGAAATGTGAGATCGCATTAGATATTGCCAATTGGCAAAATTTGATGTATCTAACATGGGTGGTGCTCCTTGAGGAATGATATGTGGCATGGGAATGGGAGGGCTCGGAGTGTACTTTAGTGGTGGGGGCACCGCCGAGTAATCCTTTCCTTCATCTCCCTCTTTGGAGGTAGAGTCTTCGAGCCCCTCGGTGCTCTCGCTTGAGCCCTTAATAGTTGTTTGAGCAACAAATCCAAGACCGAAGTGAGTGGAGATGTCCACGGGATCCACCCCGGGGGCGGTCACCGGAATGTTGGGAGGAAGCTCGGTGGTTTGGGGTGTGTCAAGAGTAGTGGTAATCATGGGGTTAGGCTTAAGGGACTGTAAGAAAGCCATCATTTCCTCAACTTGGTCATCATGGAGGTCTCCAATTGCTTGAGGTATTCCATGGTGGCCAAGTTTTTGGAGTTGTCACTACCACTACCCTCATTGTAGGCCATCGTCTCTTAGGCAGTAAAGCCCGAAGTAAGAGACTTGGCTCGTATACCAATTGAAAGGTCCAACTTTGGTCGACTATATGGGGTGAATAGGAGACTACCAATTTTTATCTTGTTAATAAAATTTAAGCTTGGCAAGAAGTAAAGTTCTCTAGATATGCAACTAGATGAGCAACCTATATGCTAGAGAACCAACAACAAACACTAGAACGGTAAAGGACAAGTAGTAAAGGATAGGAGCGAGTAAACTGGAGAGGAGACGCGGAGATGTAATTCCCATATTTCACTTCCAAGGAAGCTACATCTATGTTGGAGAGGTTTCGGGGCCACACAAGGTCACCCGAGTGCCACAAAGGTCTCACCTTCTTCTCCGGTGAGCACCACCACAAAGGCGACCTCACAATCCACTAACCGATGACCTTGAAGTCGCCAACCGAAACCCTTACAACAAGGTTGATGAGGAATCTCCACAACACAATTGGAGGCCCTCAACAACACCATGGAGCTTCACAAAGCATGCCTGATGGCTCAGATATATAGAGCTTGTTGGGAACCCCAAGAGGAAGGTATGATGAGCATAGCAGCAAATTTCCCTCAATTATGAAACCAAGGTTATCGAACCAGTAGGAGTAAGGAAACAACTCCAAGGTGTTGCTAGCAACTTGGAACCTGCACAACACAAACCCAATACTTGGCCCCAACTACAGTGAGGTTGTCAATCTCACCAGTTTGCTAAAAACAAAGGATTAAATGTATATTGTGGAAGATAGTAATTGCTTGTAGTAAGTAAACAGTAAACGGTAAACAGTAGATGGTATATCAATGGTGAGGAATGGACCGGGGTCCACAGTTCACTAGAGGTGTTCTCCATAAGATAAATAACATGCTGGGTGAAGAAATTACAGCGGGGCAATTAACAAATTGAGAATGCATAACAATGCATATACTAGACATCTTGATATCTACGAGATTTGTTTGGGAATTACAACATAATACATAGACCATAATCCAACTGCATCTATGACTAATAATCCACCTTCAGGTTATCATCTGAACCCCTTCCAGTATTAAGTTGCAAGCAACAAATAATAGCATTAAACAAAGTGTGTAAAGTAAATAATACAATTGCCCTTGGACAAAGAATTGTTGTTTTCTCCCTAGTAGCAACAGCATATCTACAACCTTAAAAGTTTCTGTCACTCTGCCAGATTACTAGAGGCATGAACCTACTATCGAGCATAAATACTCCCTCTTGGAGTTACAAGCATCTACTTGGCCAAAGTATCTACTAGCAAAGGAGAGCATGCAAGATCACAAATAACATAGACATGATAGAATCAATAATCAATCTAACATAGTATCTCAATATCCATTGGATCCCCGCAAACACAACATGTAGGATTACAAATAGATGATCTTGATCATGAACGGAGCTCACAAGATCTAAACATGATAGCACAAAGGAGGAGAAACAACCATCTAGCTACTGTATGGACCCATAATCCAAGGTGAACTACTCACGCATCACTCTGGAGGCTGGCATGGTGATGAAGAAGGCCTCTGGGGTGATCTCTCCCCTCCAGCAGGGTTCCAGGAAGAGCTTTAGATCCCCCGATCTAGGGACGACGGTGGCGGTGGCTACGGACTGCGTGGATTTCTAATCGGGTGCTTAGGGTTTCTGCCTCGGGGTGTTTATATAGGCAAAGGGGCGAGGTCGGTTGAGGGCCAGGGGGGCCACACCATGCCCTGGCGTGGCCTAGTGTGGGCCCGCGTCAGGGGGTGGTGTGGCCGTCCTGTGGCGCCTCTTCGTCCCCCCTCTAGACTCCGTCTTTGCTCTGGTAAAATATTGACATTGGCTTTTATTTTGTCCAATTCCGAGAATATTTCTTTACTAACTTTTCTGAAACCAAAAATAGCAGAAAACAGGCAACTGGCACTACGGCATCTTGTCAGTAGGTTAGTTCCAGAAAATGTATAAAAATGCCTCAAAGTGTATACAAAACATAAGATAGTTGATACAAAACAAGCATGGAGCATCAAAAATTATATATACGTTTACGACGTATCAAGCATCCCCAAGCTTAACTCCTAATCGTCCTCGAGTAGGTAAGTGATAAAAAGAATAATTTTTGAGGTGACATGCACCATCAAAATCTTGATCAAAATATTGCAAAGCATTGGTAGCTGGGATCATAGTACTCTAAACATAAGCATGAAAGCTGTAGTTCTAACAATAAGACAAAGTAACTAAGTTGTAACATGAAAAGGTACAAACAAAAGATCATGAATAACAATGCATTGAAAGACATTTGTTTGTTTCACATATAAAAAACATAGCAAGAGTGGTATTCAGCTTGTCCTTCTTGGAATAGCAAAACATAAATGCATAGGACACCTTCAAAGTTTATAAGGGTGACTAGATAAAAATAATTTAAGAAGAAGCAATACCAAGATTATGAATCAATCAATAAGTTTTTGGACAATGCACCTTGAACTAAGAATGACAACTATGCTCTCTTAATTGGTGCATAAAGATAGAAGATGGGGACTCAATATAAAAGTAAAAATAAAGGCCCTTCACAGAGGGAAGCAGGGATTTCAAGTTTCATAAAGAGCTTCCAAAATTTATGGTACTTATTAGCTTTCAGCTCTCATTGCCCCTATCATTGGCATCTTGAAGTGATTAAGGTTAAAGTGAGACAAATATGAAGTATATGCTTGACAGATCGTAAGTTGAAAATCTCATGTCCCTTGAGTATGAGGGTCGTTCCTCATGCTACTCAACTTTAGTCACAAGCAAGTTCTTGTCATTGTAAATATATGTGTATCATAGAGAACCGCAACGGGGTACCCCTTGCCCCATAACACAGGAGCTATCCCATATCAAAATGACAAGGCAATAGACAATGAGCATCTTAGCAATCTTTTTATTTACCATGAGTATGGTGCTTTTTTTTTTAAGATGATTCATAGATTGCTCACTATGGTTATGCTGCAAGTTTCCACCATGATTAGGCATGGCTTAGTCTAGCCGCCTAGGCGTTTCTCTAACACATATATAATACTCCTTGGACTTACAAGCTCCCCTTTTATTTCATACCGCCGACATCCATAAACAAAAGATCATGATATCTACTGGATAGATATGTACAAGTGTTGAAAGCGTTCCCCATGACAGCATGGTTCTACTAACTCCCAACTTATAATTTCCAAGAATATAAGCAACATAGTGTAGGGGTTCGTAGCATGGAAAACAAAAAATTTCTACCGTATGAACACACAATCAAGATCTAATCTATGATCAAGCCAAGATCTATCTACTATATTGTAGCAACGAGTCGATAGAATACTAACCCTCGAAGATCCAAAGCGGTTAACGAGATCAGATTCTCGTGGGTGATGTAGTCGTACACTTCCGATCTCAAGATCGCGTAGACGATCCTTCCGGCGCTGCGTTCCGGCAGCGCTTCCGCAGTCGGTCACACGTTCGGTACTCGATGAAGACCTTCCTCTCCCTTGTTCCAGCAGACAGCGGAGGTTGTAGCACTCTCCTCGCGATTCCGGCAGCACGACGACATGGTACCAGAAGTAGAGGGGATATCTCGCAGGGCTTCGCCTTAAGCCGGAGCGAGTATGGTGGACTATGAGAGAGGCCTTGGCGATCTAGGGTTTAGAGGCACCAAGGGTTTTTGATGTAGTCGGCGGCTAGGGCTTGGAGAATCCCTAACTCAGCGACTTGGGAGGAGAAACCCTAGGCGGCAGCATCAGCCGGTGGTGGCGCCTGGAGCTAGGGTTTAGGTGTTTGGAGAGGGCAAGGTGTGTTCTTGGAGGGGCAGCCCTGCCCCTCCTTATATAGGTGGGAGGGCGCGGCCAAGGGGAGGGGAGTCCCTCCCCAACTCGGCTTCCAAGGCCGGCGGTGGAGGGAGAGGGACTTCCTCCCCAAGTAGGTTTCCTACTCTCCCTCCACCAAGCAAACTTGCCGTTTGACTTTTCAAATTGGCGTTTGACTTTTCAAACTAGGATTTGATTTATCCCTTTATTTTGCTCAGCGATGACACCTAGTACATGATGCAACCATTCCAACTTGTCATGACACATTCATGTACCCTTCCCCTCCGGAGTGCCGGACCTTCCGGAACCTTCTAGAACATTCCCAATGAAAACACCGGAACCATTCTCCAACCCCGAAACAGGACTTTCCTTATATGAATCTTATTCTCCGGACCATTCCGGATTTCCTCGTGATATCCTGGATCCCATCCGAGACTCCGAACAACATTCGGTCTTTTACTCATCATTCCATAACTACTCAACAACATCGAATCCTTAAGTGTGTCTCCCTACGTTTCGTGAATTATGCGGACATGATCGAGACACTTCTCCGAACAATAACCAATAGAGGAATCTGGAAATTCATATGGCTCCCACATATTTCTACTATTACTTTGCGATCGAATGAACCACTTACATACGATACCAATTTCCCTTTGTCTCACGATAGTTTACTTATCCGAGGTTTTGATCGTCGGTATCTCTGCATTCCTAGTTCAACCTCGTTACTGATAAGTACTCTTTTCTCGTTCCCGTGATATGTGATCCCTTGTGAGCCAGTCACATGCTTGCAAGATAATTGGATGACATTCCACCGAGAGGGCCCAAAGTATATCTATCCGTCATATGGATGGACAAATCCCACTCTTGATCCATGTGTCTCAACCCATACTTTCTGAACACTCAATGCCATGTTTATAGCCACCAGTTACGGTGTGGTGTTTGATGTCATCAAAGCATCCTTCCGGTGATGGTGATATGCATGATCTCATGGTCGAAGGAATTAGGTTACTATGTATCAGAAAGCTTATAGCAAATGAACTATATTAAATGACTTGATCTTTATGCTATGCTTAACTATAGGAGTATGTCCATCACATCATTCTCCTAATGATATGACCCTGTTGTTAATAACATCTCTATGTTCATGATCAGGAAACCATGATCATATATTAATCAACAAGCTAGTTTAACAAGAGGCTTTACTAGGGACTCTTTTATGTTTACAAATCACACAAGTATTAATGTTTCCTATTAATACAATTATAGCATGGTATGTAAACATTTATCATAAGTATGAAGATATGATAATAACCACTTTATTATTGCCTCTTGGGCATATCTCCAACAGTCTCCCACTTGCACTAGAGTCAATAATCTAGTTTCAAACCTTTGTGTATTCAACACCTATGGCTTCCCGGTGTTGTATGTACACGATTGCTAGTGGTCAGCTGATCTTCGGATCTGACACTTCCAGTTCCGTGTGTAATTGCATGTCTTTGCGTCTCTACGCATCACTCATTCTCTAATGAGATGGCTTTGTATAAATTTGGTCCTTTGGTGAGACCTTTAGTTCTTTGGGCTTAAAACATGTTGATAATATTGTCGTACAATATATCTTCATAGTATTATCCCGCCGTGAACTACACCTAGTTTGATAAAAAACTACTTGACACAAATGCCCTCTTTAGCTGCTATAATAGCAGTCATATACTTAGCCTTTTGTTGTAGTATCTGTCACAATGTCTTAACTTTGGAACTCATCCAAATCCATTATGGAACTTACTTTCCATTATATTGTGCCACCCTTAGTTTAGATTGATATAAACTTAATTTGTACTTTGTGACAAAACTAGTATCAATGTAGTACTTTTACAATGAACTAACCATCTATTTGCCACTTCTACAAAATAATATATTCTAAGTTCTTTTACAAGATCATAAGAATATCCTTACTATCGTCCAATGATCATATTATGAATCATTCTGGTATATGCTCATAACATTTAGAGCATAGGACATATCTGAATTTGTACATATCACAATATGATTGATATAAATACTCTTTGTGATTTCATACATAAAGTATCAATCTATACTTGAATCTTTGTTTCACTTACCAAATGTCAATACACTTGAATATATCATCAATATTGAACTCATTCAATCATTTATGTGTGACAAGAACCTTTCTTGTAGTTTCTATATTGAACTCATTCAATATATCATCTATGTACTTTCAGCACAACCATATTAGTGTCTCAATCTATCTATATAGATATTGATGCCAAATATTTGGGTTTTGCCTAAATCTTTCATCGGGATGAAATTCTTAACATGTGTTAATAAAAGATACATCATTTCCAATCAATAATATGTCTTCCACATAATGTATCAGAAACATGTCTTAGCACTCCCACTTAATTTCTTGCAAATGCAAGCATCTTCATCGTCTCCGGCGAATTTAAACTCCTTTAACAGTTTCATCATAGTGAAGATTCCAACTCCGCAATGCTTACTTCAACAATTGAAGTTTGCATATGCTTTTAGCATCCTTTGAATTAACAAAACCCTACGGACCGTGTTATGCACATGTCCTAGGTAACAATTCTATTAGAAGAACTTGTTTTTCTTATTCAACTACCACATAACAAAATTATATGTAGTGGTTGCTACATTAATCCGTCTAGACTAAATATCTCTATGAAAGATCAAATCTTTTTATAGTCAACCTTTGAACATTGTTGTGAACTCTTTCCCAACATGTCGATAATTTCATAGATGTGAAACATCCATGTCTATTTCTTTATAGATCCAAACACGACAGTAAGGTCTTACACCTTTATCGAGGGTCCTTCAAGTTCAAAGCTTGATTTCTCATGTATGGAACTATCACGGATTTTATGGCTTCAAGCCATTTTATGGAGTCAGGGCCCATCATCGCTTCTTTGCATGTAGTCGGATCATTATTGTCAAATAATGATTTAACTCTCAAATCTTGGTATTTGATGGTTTACCCGACCTACTTATTTCAATAGAAACTTAGATCTCCGTGACCACAACCTTTGAGGCACGTGAGCCATGAGCATTGTTGCTGCCTCCGGAACACTTTTCGGTGCTGCGCAACTTTGCACATATAGCTAAGGTTCCTTTAACCTTATCAAAGTTTTATTGTCCTCCCACTTAACTTTTCACGAAAAATTCCTTCTTAAAGAAACTTGACGTTCTAAGCGACAAACATTTTTGCCTTTGCTGTTATGGAGGAATACTTAACGATTATTCAAAATAACATACAAAGATATGTTCATCTGACTTTGGTTGCAAACATCTTTCTTATGCATAGCATACCAATATTTAAGAAAGGACAACTTGGGTTTTATCCCAAACCATAACTTTATTTGGTGTCAATTCAATGGATTATGATGGAGCTCTTTTCAGTGGAAAAACGGTAGTCTCTAAAGCTTTTAATCTTTAAAATATAATGGCAGTTTTATGAATTACACCTTCGATCTTACCATGTCAAACAAGGTTTAATTACATATCTCGAACGCTCCATACTCTTATGGTGTTTCGGGACATGCAAATTCACGGAACGATTCCTTAAATCTTAGGTATTATGCTGAACTTGTAACTCAAATATCTTCCTTTATGATCTTATCATAAACTATTTATATTCTTGTTACAATGATTTTGCATTTCATCTTGAAAGTCCTTGAACTTTTCAAATGTTTCATACTTCATCCTTATTAAGTAAATATTCATATATTCACTCAAATTTTCGGAGAAAGCATATGAAGTTGAAATCCATCGCTCTTGACTACACATAATGGACTTCGTACAACAATATGTACAAGTTCCAATAAGCTAGTCATTCGTTCCCTTTTGGCCTATGAACGAAGTTTTAATTATCTCTAGGAAAGTTTCACAAGCGTCATTTGATCAAAAATCAAAAGACTCCAAAATTCCATCCACATGGATTTTCTTCATGTTTTCTTTCCAATTTAATTTAAACGGCGATGTCACTTCCTAAGTGATCTTTCAATCAATTTGTCTTTCGACATTTTTAGCACTAGTTTTATGGATGTGATTTCTCCAACGAGATTTGTGAATCATCCATCTTTTATGGATTACGGCAATTATTTGAACAACCCATTTGTTCTCATAATATCTGATAAAACAAATCTTGAAGGAAAGCTTTGATGTTTAACAAGCATCACAATAACCCTTTATTTGTTCTCGATGAACATCATCACATATTATTTTGCTAGTTACTTAGGGCATTGTAGTTCATGAATTGTGTTGTTTCGTATGACGATTCACACTAACAAATTCAGTATCAAATACTTAAGAACCACATTGTTTAATAAGTAAAGAATATAGCCATAACATGTATATCATATATATACTTAAGCTGAACATTTCTAGTCTTTTCTTTTCTGCCATATATTTATGTGATTCTCTTTCAGTATTTCCTTTTTTTTGTTTGAAAGAATCTATCAACATCAATAGTGGAGCCATATACATGACACATAGTCCAAAGCATGTATAGTTAAATACCAATGTCTTTGGACTTGCACTTTGAAGTAGATCACCATCATCAAATGTTTGGTGTTCTTTCAAATTCCTTTCTTTAGTAATCTCTTGGTGTAGTAAACATTTTACCTACATCAAATATTCACCCTTATCATGAAATTATCCATGATTGTCACATCCCAAAATTTTCCAAATTTTGAAATGTGAAAATAAATAAACAAAATAAACAATGGTTGATTTTTAGGGTGAGAAGAAACTTTTTGATTCCAATTGAAACATCCAAACCTATTTTGATCAAATAAATCCTAAAGGGATTTAAAAAGATAAACAAATAATAAATAAAGTTATAATAGTTGGAATTACTATTTTTGGATCTTTTAATAAAAAGATTTGGTTTTCAAAAGAAAAGGTAGAATTATAAATAAAGATTATTTTATAGAGCCAAATTAAATCTTGGCCAAGCTTTTGAAATAAAATATTTCTATTTGTTTAAAAGAGTAAAGGTTTATTTGAATAAAATAATGAGGTTTTATTAATATCCAATTTTATTAAAGTAAAGGCTTTTCCCATTTTAAATAAACACTAAAACTTGTTATTTTATTTTAAATAAGTTTTTCAAGTGTTTTATTTATTCAAATAAAACCTACTGAAATGATTTTGGTATTATTTAGATTTCAATTAGAGTTTTAAAATAAATCAAATCCTATTTGAATTAATAACTAAGATCTATTTATTTAATTATTAATGGATCCTAAAAAGAATAAAAAATTATTTTATTTTGGACTTTGGTTTGTGCTGTTAAACAGAACTAAAAATTATACAAAGTTTGGCAAAAGTTTGAATTCATTTGATTGTTTGAATTGTTTGAATAAAATCAAATGGAAAAAGAAAAAGCAATCTGTATAAAAAAAATTAAACAGACCCAGCCCAGCAAACAAGGCCCAGTCCAGCCCAACTATTTTTCCCCAGCGAAACGTTTTCTTTCACTCGAACTCACACCCGCAGAGACGCTGAGCAGTGGACCCATCTCCCCCTCTCTCTCCCTCACTAACAGCACGGCCCCACGCTAGCGTGTCATCGTCTTCAACCCCACGACCACGCCCCTGCCGTTGCTGCCGATTGAATGCGGTGATGAATATGTGTTGATGCCTGAGTAATTCCTCGCAGTGACCACGCTCGTTAAATCGCCTCGCCCTCCTCTCTCTTTCCCCCCAAACAGCGCCTCCCCTCTGCCCCTAGGCTGCTCTAATTCGAGCTCGCATTCCACTGTCTCCAGCGAGCTTCTAACGTCGATTCCGGCGAGAACACCCACCTCCACTGCCCCTGGTTGCCACTAGGGTACTCTCCAGCACCAGATGCATCCACCAGTACCTCCAGCTCGGCCGCGCTCGTTCCAGATCGTGCGCCGCCGCGTCTGTCCTTTCTCCGTCGACCTCCCCAGGTAACCTCCGTTCGCCCCAGCACCTCCTGATGATGCACCTATCTTCCCCAGATTATCCCGCGTCTAACCGTACCATCCATTTGCCTTGGAGTGATCTGCAGCCTCGCCCCCGTAGACGACCAGAGGAACCCGCCGCTCGCAGCAACTCCGACGAGCAATTTCTTTCGTCCCCGTGCGCCCCCTGCCTCCTCGTGAACAGGTTGAGCATCAGCACGTCAAGGCGAACACGGTGAGCCCTCTCCCATTCTTTCTTGCGTCGTGCATCACCGGCGACGACCACGCCCGAGCGCTGCCGCCAGAGCGCCGCCGTCACCGCCGCTCGAATTAGGTCGAATGGTTTTACACCATTAGATGTTAATCCAGTGGATGAGAATAGAACTTAGACGAAGGGGTATGTGTGCATCTGAGCCACTAGATCTAACTTAATTCCAACGATCCAGAGAGGCCGATCCGCACGAAACGGTACCGGCCAGTAGAAATGCGCCGCGTGGCACTGGTTTAGTTTAAAACAGAATTTTGAATCTAATTGATATGCAAACTTGTAAAATTCATAACTTTAATTCTACACGTCCAAATTTTGCAAATTTTATATAAATGGAATCAGTAGAACATGTACTTTGCAACCATGCAATTTGTTTAATGTTTTGCTTCTGGTAAATTGGTTGAATTTGCAGAAACTTGTGTAGGCTTATTTTGAATATAAAAATTGTTCTAGATATAATTTTAATGTGAAATCTTTGCGAAATGATTTGTTGTGAACCTACTGACCCTAGGAACCAACTTATAGATTAAAAAATGTATTTTGTGAAGTTTAGGATTAAATAATTGAATTAGCTCATTTCTAGCCAAATAAAATATTGATTTTATTTTAGAAATGATTTTTGAGTAAAATCTTTGGGAAATATTGGATTCAGACCTTCTGACCCTAAACACCAAGTTTTGTGAATTAACAACTTATTTGATGAACAATATAAAATTATTGCTTTGATAGAAGCATTTTCAACCACATAAAATAATGATTTGATTTGAAAATAGTTTATAGATAAAACCTTTTGCAAATGGCTTTACCACTTTAGTAAATGACCACTTTGAACTTTATAATGTTTAGAGCTTAGTAGAAACCACCTTTGCAAATAAAACTATCTTTTGCATGCTTGCATGCATGACCTTGTTTTTGTTATTTTATGTGTGACAAATTGTATGAATGTTGTGTTGAATATGTGTTTGCTTGGTTGAATTGTAGTGAAGTTAGAAGAGTGTGATATTTGCAAGATCAAGAAGTGAACCAACATTCTCTACTAAAAAGGCAAGTGACACTATCATCCAGGTCCTACTATTTTCATTACACTTAGTGGATTTTGTAATATGCATGGAAAGGTTTACTATATTTTATGCTATGCTAAATCCTAATAGGATACCGTTATATATTCCTTAGTGGAAACAATGTAGTTGTAGTATGCTTAGCCCTGCTATATATTTGGGATGGGATACATGTTATGTTTATATGAAGAGTTGAAAAGTTATATGTTTTATATAATAAAACAAGTACTCAATGAACCACCTGGGTGGACAAGGATACTCAAGCTTTGGACAAGGTGGCAACAAAAGTAACCATGTTTATATGGCAATCTCTTTTTTTGTGCACTATAAGAAAACCACCCAGGGACTTAGAGATTGAACATGTTTCTCGTACAGTGGCTTCCGTGTACAGCCACATGCTAAATGGGCTCTGGCTTAGTCAACTACATAGTGGAAGACCCATGCATTGGCATCTTCAGGTTAACTAGAATTGTGAAGGGAACTTGGAACCCTACATTAGTGCCTGGATGACAAGCTAGCATTGTGTATTGGGAGGACTCCTATGGAAAGACTTTGTCACATTCTCAATCTGCCAGTACTCCATATTGGTGAGTACTTATCCAGCGGCCACTGGCGGCATCAAGATAAGATTGTGTCATGTTGGTAAAGTGTACAACTTATGCAGAAGATCAAATTCTAAGTACTTATCCGTGTCCCCGGTTATGGACAATACTGAGCAACTAAGGCCTGAAGCTATTGAAGATCTCGACATTCCAATTTCTCAAAGTAAAACTTGATGGTGTCAACAAGGGATTTTGAATCACTTGGAGTTTTCCAAGAAGTTCAGAAAGATTTGACAAAAGATCAAAACTATTTTGAAAAGATAGGATAAAACTATATTGCTTTCTGCAAATGAGCCTAAACCCTACTTAGCCAAATATGCATGTAATGGTAGGATCCACTTATTTCTACATAGTAGTGAAACTTGCCAATACAATTCAAATGTATTGACCCTTGTCTGCAACTTATTATGTTGCAGGTTTGTTTGTTCTTAGTGAAGTTTATGGTTTATGATTACAAGACTACAACCAACATGACTGCCTGTGGCACTTTGAAGATGAAGGACCCCATGCTTATAGATTTTCTGCTGCAATGTAATGTAATAGCCAAATGAGCTATGTAAGATGTAATGAATTATTTTATTCCTGGTTATAAAGTTGTAATATGACCTTTGTTTCTTGATATTACATCTTAACTGTGGATGCTAGCTATTGATCCAGGGACTAGCATTGTAAACACAGGGATCTCTACCTTATTAAAGGTTGGGAACCTTACAGATGGTATCAGAGCACTGTGTTGCCTGTAGGATTGTAACCCTAGGATTGGACAAAAAACCCTTAGAAAAATAGGAGTTGTTTTTGTTCCAAAAACTTATTTACAAACAGTCTTGTAAACTCTTTCCTCAACCATTTTGGTTTTGATTCTACATCTCTTCTATTTCAAACTTGATGGACAAAGCCTACCCCATGGCCAAAGACTTCACCATGTGCAAAGGACCTCATCAACTCTAATGACTTCAACATCTTCCAAATGATTTCAACTTTATTTTCACCAAGGACTTCAACTTAGACATCACTAAGGACTACAAGTAAAAAACCAAGAGACATTAGATTGCCTACCAAAGACATTGATATTTGTTGGAGTATGGATCATATTGAGCTATGAGGTATGATTAAACTAAGTTATTATTTTCAAGAAAACTTGTTGTTTCCTTCAACTCATGAGTTAAGCTCATAAGTTGTTAAGTGGATAGTTGCTTGTTGATTGTTTGCTTGTTTGATTGAACTTGGTTGTTTTTGAGTTGTGTGTTAAAACTTCTTAAAAACCTATCCACCAATACTTATCCCTATCAAACCAACAGATGCCTCCTCGTCGTGCCAACCCAAACCAAAACAACAACATTCCCCCTGAGATACAGCAGATGTTGGCAGTTCAGACACAGTTGATGCAGGAGATGACCACATTCATACAGAATCAGAACAACGACAACAACAACAATCAGAATAATCCTCCAGCACTTGACATGCTCACCAAGTTTCTGAAACTTAGGCATGCAAGGTTCTCTGGAACAACTGATCCAATGGAAGCCAATGACTGGTTACGTTCAGTGAACAAAGACTTAGTGACTGTTGGCTGCATCGATGAAGAAAAAGTAAGGTTTGCAGCATTTCTACTTGAAGGACTAGCAGCAACATGGTGGGACAACTTTCAAATCACCACTCCCCTTGAAGATGTAACTTGGGCTATTTTCGAGGATGGATGTAGAACAACTCACATCTCACCTGGAGTAATGTACTTGAAGAAAAAGGAGTTTCACAATATGAAATAGCGTCACCTCATTGTGGCTGAGTATATTGAAGAATTCAACAATCTGGCACGCTATGCACCGTATGAAGTTGACACAGATGCTAAGAGAAAGGAGAAATTTCTTGAAGGACTTAATGATGAGTTGAACCTGCAGCTAGCTGTTGCCTATGTCCCAACTTATCAATCACTCTGTGATAAAGCCACCATTTTGGAAAACAATATGAATCAAGTTGAGAATAGGAAGAGGAAACATAAACTCAAGAATCACCCAGGATCATCAAAAAAGAAGCATTCATTCAAAAAGAGCAATGAAGATTCTGAACCACATTAGTATTCCCACAACAACAATGGAAGTGAGAATAATGGAAATGATACTGACAATGGAGATGACCTTGGTCAGAACCAACATGACACTTACAAGAAGAAATACATTAGCCAGTTGCTGTGCTATAATTGCAAGGAGCTTGGACACTATGCATCAGACTGTCCTGAGAAGAAAAAGGATGCTAAAAGAGCCAATGGAAATGACTCCAATGTGACCCAGAAAGGACATGTGAACCACATTGACATGGATGGAAACTTTGAAGAGATAGAAGAAGTGGATGTCAGGAATTAGATAACTCAGTTGAGTCAAATAAGGATTCCTTGTCTGGATAACAAGTGTTGAAACCATAGTCAAGTGAACCATCAATGTAACCCTATGAGACTTTATTTTTAAGGGTAGTAGTACCCTAGTTGCCTTGAAGCCAACTTGTAACCCTAGCCTTCCAAAATCTCGGGACGAGATTTATTTTAAGGGTGGTAGCCTGTCACATCCCAAAATTTTCCAAATTTTGAAATGTGAAAATAAATAAACAAAATAAACAATGGTTGATTTTTAGGGTGAGAAGAAATTTTTTGATTCCAATTGAAAACATCCAAACCTATTTTGATCAAATAAATCCTAAAGGGATTTAAAAAGATAAACAAATAATAAATAAAGTTATAATAGTTGGAATTACTATTTTTGGATCTTTTAATAAAAAGATTTGGTTTTCAAAAGAAAAGGTAGAATTATAAATAAAGATTATTTTATAGAGCCAAATTAAATCTTGGCCAAGCTTTTGAAATAAAATATTTCTATTTGTTTAAAAGAGTAAAGGTTTATTTGAATAAAATAATGAGGTTTTATTAATATACAATTTTATTAAAGTAAAGGCTTTTCCCATTTTAAATAAACACTAAAACTTGTTATTTTATTTTAAATAAGTTTTTCAAGTGTTTTATTTATTCAAATAAAACCTACTGAAGTGATTTTGGTATTATTTAGATTTCAATTAGAGTTTTAAAATAAATCAAATCCTATTTGAATTAATAACTAAGATCTATTTATTTAATTATTAATGGATCCTAAAAAGAATAAAAAATTATTTTATTTTGGACTTTGGTTTGTGTTGTTAAGCAGAACTAAAAATTATACAAAGTTTGGCAAAAGTTTGAATTCATTTGAGTGTTTGAATTGTTTGAATAAAATCAAAATAGAAAATCAAATGGAAAAGGAAAAAGCAATATGTATAAAAAAATGAAACAGACCCAGCCCAGCAAACAAGGCCCAGTCCAGCCCAACTATTTTTCCCCAGCGAAACGTTTTCTTTCACTCGAACTCACACCCACAGAGATGCTGAGCAGTGGACCCATCTCCCCCTCTCTCTCCCTCACTAACAGCACGGCCCCACGCCAGCGTGTCATCGTCTTCAACCCCACGACCACGCCCCTGCCGTTGCTGCCGATCGAATGCGGCGATGAATACGCGTTGATGCCTGAGTAATTCCTCGCAGTGACCACGCTCATTAAATTGCCTCGCCCTCCTCTCTCTTTCCCCCCAAACAGTGCCTCCCCTCTGCCCCTAGGCTGCTCTAATTCGAGCTCGCATTCCACTGTCTCCGGCGAGCTTCTAACGTCGATTCCGGCGAGAACACCCACCTCCACTGCCCCTGGTTGCCACTAGGGTACTCTCCAGCACCAGACGCATCCACCAGTACCTCCAGCTCGGCCGCGCTTGTTCCAGAACGTCGGCAACTTCTCCAAATCGTGCGCCGCCGCGTCTGTCCTTTCTCCGGCGACCTCCCCAGGTAACCTCCGTTCGCCCCAGCACCTCCTGATGATGCATCTATATTCCCCAGATCATCTCGCATCTAACCGTACCATACATTTGCCTTGGAGTGATCTGTAGCCTCGCCCCCGTCGACGACCAGAGGAACCCGCCGCTCGCAGCAACTCCGGCGAGCAATTTCTTTCGTCCCCGTGCGCCCCCTGCCTCCTCGTGAACAGGTTGAGCATCAGCACGTCAAGGCGAACACGGTGAGCCCTCTCCCATTATTTGTCGCTTCGTGCATCACCGGCGACGACCACGCATGAGCGCTGCCGCCAAAGCGCCGCCGTCAGCGCCGCTCGAATTAGGTCGAATGGTTTTACACCGTTAGATGTTAATCCAGTGGATGAGAATAGAACTTAGACGAAGGGGTATGTGTGCATCTAAGCCACTAGATCTAACTTAAATCCAACGATCCAGAGAGGCCAATCCGCACGAAACGGTACCGACCAGTAGAAATGCGCCGCGTGGCACTGGTTTAGTTTAAAACAGAATTTTGAATCTAATTGATATGCAAACTTGTAAAATTCATAACTTTAATTCTACACGTCCAAATTTTGCAAATTTTATATCAATGGAATAAGTAGAACATGTACTTTGCAACCATGCACTTTGTTTAATGTTTTGCTTCTGGTAAATTGGTTGAATTTTCAGAAACTTGTGTAGGCTTATTTTGAATATAAAAATTGTTCTAGATATAATTTTAATGTGAAATCTTTGAAAAATGATTTGTTGTGAACCTACTGACCCTAGGAACCAACTTATAGATTAAAAAGTGTATTTTGTGAAGTTTAGGATTAAATAATTGAATTAGCTCATTTCTAGCCAAATAAAAATATTGATTTTATTTTAGAAATGATTTTTGAGTAAAATCATTGGGAAATGGTTGGATTCAGACCTTCTGACCCTAAACACCAAGTTTTGTGAATTAACAACTTATTTGATGAACAATATAAAATTATTTCTTTGATAGAAGCATTTTTAACCACATAAAATAATGATTTGATTTGAAAATAGTTTATAGATAAAACCTTTTGCAAATGGTTTTACCACTTTAGTAAATGACCACTTTGAACTTTATAATGTTTAGAGCTTAGTATAAACCACCTTTGTAAATAAAACTATCTTTTGCATGCTTGCATGCATGACCTTGTTTTTGTTATTTTATGTGTGACAAATTGTTTGAATGTTGTGTTGAATATGTGTTTGCTTGGTTGAATTGTAGTGAAGTTAGAAGAGTGTGATATTTGCAAGATCAAGAAGTGAACCAACATTCTCTACTAAAAAGGCAAGTGACACTATCATCCAAGTCCTACTATTTTCATTACACTTAGTGGATTTTGTAACATGCATGGAAAGGTTTACTATATTTTATGCTATGCTAAATCCTAATAGGATACCCTTATATATTCCTTAGTGGAAACAATGTAGTTGTAGTATGCTTATCCCTGCTATATATTTGGGATGGGATACATGTTATGTTTATATGAAGAGTTGAAAAGTTATATGTTTTATATAATAAAACAAGTACTCAATGAACCACCTGGGTGGACAAGGATACTCAAGTTTTGGAAAAGGTGGCAACAAAAGGAACCATGTTTATATGGCAATCTCTTTTTGTTGTGCACTAGAAGAAAACCACCCAGGGACTTAGAGATTGAACATGTTTCTCGTACAGTGGCTTTCGTGTACAGCCACATGCTAAATGGGCTCTAGCTTAGTTAACTACATAGTGGAAGACCCATGCATTGGCATCTTCAGGTTAACTAGAATTGTGAAGGGAACTTGGAACCCTACATTAGTGCCTGGATGACAAGCTAGCATTGTGTATTGGGAGGAATCCTATGGAAAGACTTTGTCACATTCTCAATCTGCCAGTACTCCATCTTGGTGAGTACTTATCCAGCGGCCACTGGTGGCATCAAGATGAGATTGTGTCATGTGGGTAAAGTGTACAACTTCTACAGAAGATCAAATTCTAAGTACTTAGCCGTGTCCCCGGTTATGGACAATACTGAGCAACTAAGGCATGAAGCTATGGAAGATCTCGACATTCCAATTTCTCAAAGTAAAACTTGATGGTGACAATAAGGGATTTTGAAGCACTTGGAGTTTTCCAAGAAGTTCAGAAAGATTTGACAAAAGATCAAAACTATTTTGAAAAGATAGGATAAAACTATATTGCTTTCTGCAAATGAGCCTAAACCCTACTTAGCCAAATATGCATGTAATGATAGGATCCACTTATTTCTACATAGTAGTGAAACTTGCCAATACAATTCAAATGTATTGACCCTTGTGGCTGCAACTTATTATGTTGCTGGTTTGTTTGTTGTTAGTGAAGTTTATGGTTTAGGATTACAAGACTACAACCAACATGACTGCCTGTGGCACTTTGAAGATGAAGGACCCCATGCTTATAGATTTTCTGCTGCAATGTAATGTAATAGCCAAATGAGCTATGTAAGATGTAATGAATTATTTTATTCCTGGTTATAAAGTTGTAATATGACCTTTGTTTCTTGATATTACATCTTAACTGTGGATGCTAGCTATTGATCCAGGGACTAGCATTGTAAACACAGGGATCTCTACCTTATTAAAGGTTGGGAACCTTACAATGATCAAGCTACTTTTAGCTTATAACGATGAATCACGAGTATAATGTTTCTCTCCAAAACCTTTTGGTGAATTAGGACAACTAGTGTCTCCAACCTTTTGCAAATTCTCATCAAATATGAGAACAAGACCTTTGCCATATTATACTCTATCATGTTGCAACCAAAACTTCGTTTCAGATATCACAATATCTTCCACACATCATGGTTTCTAAAACAACTCTTTCAGATCCTAGATAACCTTGATATTAAGACAATCCTTTGAATATCAAGAATCATGGAGACAAACATGATACTCATACACTAATACTTGGAATTGTCACTCTTGATTTAATACCAATTATTAAACTTTACGGAGTAACCGGAACTTACTGAAAGTTTGCAATGGGACTTTTAAACTTCAGATTAACACTTCAAAACAATACGATACCAGTTCGTAAAGTAACTAACCAGAATTCTATAGTTCTATCATCTCAATTATAACTAAGCGCAAGGTGGTAAACGGATGCCAATGACTACAACAACTATGCAAATTCACTTTGATTTAATTTATGATAAATAGTGTTCAACTTTTAATCATATCTCCGTTGAACTCCCACTCAAAACAATATCCCTCACATTGTTTTTTGTGATCACACGAACCAAATCCACCACATCAAAACCAATCATCACGAGAGTTGATGTAGCTTCAATGGCGAACGATCAACATGTTCATCATATCTACTATATGACTCATGCTTTACCTTTCGGTGATCCGTGTTCCGAGACCATGTATGTACATGCTAGGCTCGTCAAGATCAAACCTTAGCTTCCGCATGAGCAAATCTGGCTTGCTCACGTTGTATACACTCGCAGAATCTAACACACCTGATCATCACGTGATGCTTCGAAACAACGAGCTTTAGCAATGGTGCTTACTAAGGATGAACACTTTAAAACTTGAAATTGTGTGCTTGAGGGATCATCTTATAATGCTACCGTCGTGAACTAAGCAATACAAGATGCATAAAAGGATTAACATCACATGCAATTCATAATATGTGATATGACATGGCCTTTCTTCTTGTGCTTCCGATCTCCATCTTCAAGCACGAACATGATCTCCATCATCACCGGTGTGGCGTCAAGGTCAATGCCGCCGCTTCATGGTTGTCCTCCACCAGCATCAACTATTACAACTATCTTGAATAATGGTCACGCACAGGACTTAACGGATTTAAAAGACAACCATATGGCTCCTGCCGGTTGCCGACTTACAATAAGGAACATTGCATACATCATATATAATCATAATCATGGCCATATCACATCACAACACACCCCTGCAAAACAAAGTTAGACGCCTCTAATTTTCTTTGCATGTTTTACGTGGTTTGGGGCTTTCAATAAGTGTCGTTCTAACTTACGAACAAGAACCACAACATTGATACTAGCATTGCCAATCACCCGTTGTAAATTGAATCTTAACTATGTTGGGAGAAACAGGCACCCGCAAAGCCACTTATGCAATACAAGTTGCATGTCAAGCGTGGAGCAAGTCTCATGAACGATGTCATGAAAGGTTAGACCGGGCCACTTCATCCCACCATCCCGCAAGATGCAAAGTACACAAGAAGCAATCGACAACAAAAGCATCAACGCCCACAATGACCATTGTGTTCTACTCGTGCAATAGATCTACATATAGACACGGCTCTGATACCACTGTAGGGGTTCATAGCATGGAAAACAAAAAAATTCTACCGTATGAACACACAATCAAGATCTAATCTATGATCAAGCCAAGATCTATCTACTAGATTGTAGCAACGAGTCGATAGAATACTAACCCTCGAAGATCCAAAGCGGTTAGCGAGAGCAGATTCTTGTGGGTGATGTAGTCGTACACTTCCGATCTCAAGATCGCGTAGACGATCCTTCCGGCGCTGCGTTCCGGCAGCGCTTCCGCAGTCGGTCACACGTTCGGTACTTGATGAAGACCTTCCTCTCCCTTGTTCCAGCAGGCAGCGGAGGTTGTAACACTCTCCTCGCGATTCCGGCAGCACGACGGCGTGGTATCGGAAGTAGAGGGGAGATCTCGCAGGGCTTCGCCTTAAGCCGGAGCGAGTATGGTGGACTATGAGAGAGGCCTTGGCGATCTAGGGTTTAGAGGCACCAAGGGGTTTTGATGTAGCCGGCGGCTAGGGCTTGGAGAAGCCCTAACTCAGCGACTTGGGAGGAGAAACCCTAGGCGGCGGCAGCAGCAGGTGGTGGCGCCTGGAGCTAGGGTTTAGGTGTTTGGAGAGGGCAAGGTGTGTTCTTGGAGGGGTAGCCCTGCCCCTCCTTATATAAGTGGGAGGGTGCGTCCAAGGGGAGGGGAGTCCCTCCCCAACTCGGCTTCCAAGGCCGGCGGTGGAGGGAGAGGGACTTCCTCCCCAAGTAGGTTTCCTACTCTCCCTCCACCAAGCAAACTTGTCGTTTGACTTTTCAAATTGGTGTTTGACTTCTCAAACTAGGATTTGATTTATCCCTTTATTTTTCTCAGCGATGACACCTAGTACATGATGCAACCATTCCAACTTGTCATGACACATTCATGTACCCTTCCCCTCCGGAGTGCCGGACCTTCCGGAACCTTCTAGAACATTCCCGATGAAAACACCGGAACCATTCTCCAACCCCGAAACAGGACTTTCCTTATATGAATCTTATTCTCCAGACCATTCCGGATTTCCTCGTGATATCCCGGATCCCATCCGAGACTCCGAACAACATTCGGTCTTTTACTCATCATTCCATAACTACTCAACAACATTGAATCCTTAAGTGTGTCTCCCTACGGTTCGTGAATTATGCGGACATGATCAAGACACTTCTCTGAACAATAACCAATAGAGGAATCTGGAAATTCATATGGCTCCCACATATTTCTATGATTAATTTGTGATCGAATGAACCACTTACATACGGTACCAATTTCCCTTTGTCTCACGATAGTTTACTTATCCGAGGTTTTGATCGTCGGTATCTCTGCATTCCTAGTTCAACCTTGTTACTGATAAGTACTCTTTTCTCGTTCCCGTGATATGTGATCCCTTGTGAGCCAGTCACATGCTTGCAAGCTAATTGGATGACATTCCACCGAGAGGGCCTAGAGTATATCTATCCGTCATATGGATGGACAAATCGCACTCTTGATCCATGTGTCTCAACCCATACTTTCCGAACACTCAATGCCATCTTTATAGCCACCCAGTTACGGTGTGGTGTTTGATGTCATCAAAGCATCCTTACGTGATGGTGATAAGCATGATCTCATGGTCGAAGGAATTAGGTTACTATGTATCAGAAAGCTTATAGCAAATGAACTAATTAAATGACTTGATCTTTATGCTATGCTTAACTATAGGAGTATGTCCATCACATCATTCTCCTAATGATATGGCCCTGTTGTTAATAACATCTCTATGTTCATGATCAGGAAACCATGATCATATATTAACCAACAAGCTAGTTTAACAAGAGGCTTTACTAGGGTCTCTTTTATGTTTACAAACCACACAAGTATTAATGTTTCATGTTAATACAATTATAGCATGTATGTAAACATTTATCATAAGTATGAAGATATGATAATAACCACTTTATTATTGCCTCTTGGGCATATCTCCAACACATAGATGGGCACAATGGTTCAAGTTTATTAAGTGCTAGAAAATAAAGTGTCCATCAAGTTTGTGAGAGCTTTAATCACTATTTTTCACATAACAAGTTTAATTTGGAAGATAAATAAACACATGGATATACTTGGAATGGTGTAACACACCATGCATAGGAATTTATAGTGGACTCTTTGGAATAACTTGGTTTCTTGGGAGTTGGATGCACGAGTAGAGCTCATACTCAGTACAAGTGGAGGCTAGCAAAAGACTGGGAGCGACCAACTAAGAGATCAATAATGGTCATAATCATGCAAAGCGACAAAACATTATTAATTAAAGCATAAAGTGATATCACAAGTCAAAAACTAAATGATCATAGAGGCTAAGGTGACTGGTTCATAGTCTTAACATGGTGTAAGCATGTGCCAAGTCAACCCAAATAAACCATCAAAGGAGAATACCATAATATTATGCTTTTATATGCTAAAAACAACGCATGATTCTTTCAAGGCACATTAAGCAATATCAATTGTTTCGAACAAGTCATGCTACAGCAATAATCACTAAGCATATGGTTATAACAACATCTAACATGACATGATAAAGTCTAGGACACAGTTAAAACAAGCTTCCTTTTGTACCACTATAAGCATTGAGTTTTCTACCCTTTTCCAACACCAATCAACTTATTTGAAACAAAATAAGCATGCGGGGGTAAAACTAATTTATTGAAGGAAACCAAACAAAATAAAACTAAAAAAATACAAAGACACTCCAAGAACAACACAATAGTGCATGAAGCAATAAAAATAAAGTGTCTAGAAAGAAGACCTGGGATTTTTATTGATGAAGAAGGGGATACCTTGGGCATCCCCAAGCTTTGACGCTTGTACCTCTTGAATATTTCTTGGGGTGACACGGGTAGCATCCCCAAGCTTGAGCTTTTGTGCATACTTCATCTCATCACATCGTTCTCTCCCTACACTTGAAAATTTCCTTCATACAAAACTTCACACAATTTTCATTAGCAACATTAGTGTATTCAAGATAATAAGTCATTGGGTTTAGTTTCAGCACAAGTAAAACTTCCATTAACACACAAGCTACTGTAGCAACTCCTTTTAAAAGCTTAAGTGGTCAAAGAGAACTCAAAAGAAACTGATTAAGAGGCAAATGCAAATAATGGCAGAAATCTGTCAAAACAGACCAGCAAGTAAAAAGCGGTTTTTTTGAAGACCTTCTGTTGCTCAAATGAAAAGTGTTAGACTAAAGAAAGATAGATAATAACCTGGGGCATATGCATAGAAAATTACATCTCAATCCGATGTAGTGGGATTTTTCACGATTGTTTATAGTGAAGCACAAAAATCTGTTTCAGGACAGCAACTTCCCCAAATCTTACTTCTCTCTCATTAGAGGTTATTCTTGGCACAAAAACCACACAAAAAGAACAAGGAGAGGTTATTATAGATGCAATAACTTCCAAGACTCAGCAAAAGAAAAACTTACTGAAATAAAAATAATTTGGGTTATCTCCCAATAGTGCTTTTCTTTAACGCCTTTTAGCTAGGCATAGGAAGCAAGAATCAAGTATTTTCGAATGAAGAAGCATTAAAATAAATTTTTGTTTCAATAGGATAAGAAAAGGTTATCTTATCTCTCTTTCTATGGAAGTGTTATATACATTTATTGAGTGGGAATTGATATTTAATGGTGCCTTCCTTCATATCAATAATGGCACCAACAGTTCTAAGAAAAGGTCTTCCCAAAATAATAGGACAAGAAGCATTGCATTCAACATTCAAAACATAGAAATCAATGGGGACAAAGGTATTGTTAATGAAAGAACATTTCATAATCCCTAGTGTTTTGGGTGTTAGATAACAATATCAAGGATTATTTAATGTGTGTTGAAGTGTTGCAGCTCTATCTAAGGATAAAAGGAAAAAGAATCTGCCTTTAGGGGGCGGATAATCCGCCCCACCCTTTTCCCAGATAGGCGCAAGCCCCAGAGGGGGGCAGAGTTTCGGCCGGATTTTCCGGCCCCACCGGATAATCCGCCCCTCATGTTCACCGCCAAGGCGCAAGCCCTAGAGGGGGAGTTTCGGTCAGACTTTCCGACCACGCCGGATAATCCGCCCCTAGAGGGGGCCGGATAATCCCCCCCCCCAGTTCTTCATCAAGTCTGCAGGCGCCAGCCCCAGAGAGGGGGCGGATTTTCTCCCCGGAATGTCCGCCCTGGGGGCGGAGTTTCCCAGGGGGCGGATAGTCCGCCCCTAGTGGGGGCGGATAATCCGCCCCCAAACTTGTCCAACGGCCAGATCTGAGCAGGGGGTATTTAAGCCAGCCTTCCCCCTCCTGTCAGATCTCTTGGTTCATTCGAAAAATTCAAGATCTGATCTGCAACCTTCATTCAAGAGATCTCCACCTAGATCCACCCAAAGGCCCCATCCCTTGGGGAATCGAAGGAGGAGAACTCGATCTTCATCATCAGCAATCAAGCGCTTCATCTCCTCTCCATTCATTTGGAGAATCACTGATCTAGTATTTCTTGCAAATACCTAGATCCTTGTTTTGTTTATATTGATAAACCTTGTTCTTGTGATAGCTTGTTGTCATCTCGGGAGCCCCCAATTCAGTTGTGGGTGTGTGTGCCCCGGTAGCGTTGTAAAAGACACCGGTTCCTGCCTCGAAGGGTACCAATAGTGGAGAAGGTAGATCAGGCCTCTCGTGGCGAGATCCATCGGAGAATAGGGTGAGGCCTATTGTGGCGTGGTGGTCTTAGAACCGCCTACCCCTCCAACGCAGATGTACTTCCCTTAACAAGGAAGGAACTATGGTAAAACAAATCCCTGTGTCTCCGCGTGCTCCACTACGGTTCCCTCGCTCCTCTCTTTACGTGCTTAGTAGCTAGGTTTGCATATAGGGAAATTCTCGTAGTTACATATCTAGAGAATTTACTTTGTGTCAAGCCTAAAATTGAAAAAGTACTAAAAATTGGGTAGCACCTATTCACCCCCCCCTCTAGGTGCCCATACGATACATTTCAGTTAACCATAATAAGAACATCATTAATGCTCCCCATAAGTTTCTTTTTAGGATTATCATCAAGATGGACATCCAAATAACAATCTTCCAATGGTGGCAGATCAAGCATTTCACAATTTTTTCTAGGCATAATAGAGACACTAGCACCAAGGTCACATAAAGCTTTGAGATAAAATGAAGGGTTTCACGGCATAGTAAATCAAAATTTTCTACGGATGCGAACAGAGGGAAAGCCAAGATCTAATCTAGGAGATGCAAACAACGAGAGAGATTGGATTAGATCTTCATACCCTTGAAGATTCGCACAGCGGAACGTTCGTCGGAACGTGGGTGATGTAGTCGTACTCGCTTCTCCTCCTCGCGATCCGATCCGATCTAGCACCACAAGTGGCGATGCCTCCGTGAGATGCACACGTGCAGCACCTCGACGTCTCCTCCTTCCTCGGACCAGCAAGTATGGTGGAGAGACGGATTGGATCTACAACACGACGGCGTGGTGTATATGGTGGAGAATTTCTGCAGCAGGGCTTCGCCTACAAACAGCCGGGAGGGAGAGAGGAAGGGCAGCAGGGCGGCTAGGGTTGGAGGGGAAGGTGTGGGGGGTTGGTGCGCCCCCAGCCCTCTATATATAGAGGGGTGGGCGCATCCCTAGCCCCTCCCCCAAGCCAAGGCCGGCGGCCCCAAGGAGGAAGAGTGGGGGGGCAAGGAAACCCCCCCTTCTAGAAGCTCTATCTAGAGTTTAAACCTCTCTTGGCCGGCTGGGCCCTATGGGGCCTTGTGCCCCTGGCCCAATGCGGCCAGGGCACTCCCTCATAGGCCCATGCCCCCTCCCGGAAGGTGGGGCCACGTTGGTCCCCTTCCGGAAGGTTCTAGAAGCTTCCGGTACAATACCGATTAACCCGGAACAATTCCGAACTCCAAAAACTGCACTGCCTTATATGAATCTTATTCTCCGGACCACTCCGGAACCTCTCGTGATGTCCCGGATCCCATCCGAGACTCCGAACAAAAACTCATAAACCAATTATCCAATCTATCCTAGCGTCGAGACACGTTAAGTGTGTGACCCTGCGGGTTCGAGAATATGCAGACATGATCTTCTATCAATAATCAACAACGGGGTCTGGAAACCCATATTGACTCCCACACATTCATCGATGATCATATCGGATGAACCACGATGCCAGGATTCAATCAATCCCATATATATATTCCCTTCGTCTCGCGATATTTTACTTGCCCGAGATTTGATCGTCGGTACCGTCATACCTAGTTCAATCTCGTTCACAGCAAGTACTTTACTCGTTCCGTAATCCGATATCACTTTGTGATTAACTCCTTAACCACATGCTTGCAAGCGGTGTTGATATCGATTACCGAGTGGGCCCGAAGTATATCTCTCCGACTTGGGAGGGACAAATCCCATCTCGATACATACAACCCAACAGATACTTTCCGAACACCTGAGAGACACCTTTATGATCACCCTCTCATAGGATGACGTTTGATGACCTCAAAGCTTTCTTACGATACCAGGGAGTTGTATTATCTCATGGTCTAAGGAATACAATATTTGACATAAGAAAAGCTTCGCAAAGACGAACACGATGACACGATCTAATTGCTTTGCTTAGTTTGGGTCTGTCCACCATATCATTCTCCCAATGATATGATCTCATTATTAATTGACAACTCATGTCCATGGTTAGGAAACCTTAACCATCATTAATCAATGAGCCAGTCCATAGAGGCGTACTAGGGACACGGTGTTGTTCACAAACCACACAAGTATTAAAGTTTCCGCTTAATACAATTCTAGCATGGAATATAAACATTATCATGAACAAGAATTATAATAATAACATCTTTATTATTGCCTCTAGGGTATAATTCCAACAGTCTCCCACTTGCACTAGAGTCAATAATCTAGTTTACATTTGGCAACAATCTTACACCCATGGCACTGAGGTGCTGATCATGTTTTACACGTGGAAGAGGTTTAGTCAATGGATCTGCGACATTCAGATCTGTATGTACTTTGCTAATCTTCAGATCTCCATATGCTATATAATCTCGGATTATATGAAACTTGCGATTGATATGCTTGGTCTTTGGATGATATCTTGGTTCCTTAGCGAGTGCTATGGCGCCAGTGTTGTCACACAATATCTCCAGTGGGTCCAATGCACTTTGAACCACGCCAAGCTCAATGATGAAGTTCCTGATCCAAACTCCTTCACTTGACGCTTCTGCAGTAGCCATGTATTCCGCTTCTACTGTAGATCCCGCGATCACGCTTTGCTTGCAGCTTCTCCAGCTCACAGCTCCTCCATTCAAAATATAAACGTATCCAGTCTGTGATTTAGAATCATCCTTGTCGGTGTAGAAACTAGCGTCGACGTAACCTTTTACGACGAGATGTTCATCACCCCCATAGACTAAGAACATTTCTTTAGTCCTATTCAGGTACTTTAGGATGTTCTTCACGGCTGTCCAGTGTTCCACTCCTGGATCACTTTGATATCTGCTCATCAAACTAAGAGCATTGGACACATCCGGTCTAGTACACAGCATGGCATACATGATAGAACCTATGGCCGAGGCATAAGGAACTTTGCTCATAGCTTCCCTATCATTTAGCGTAGCTGGACACTGAGCCTTGCTCAATATCTTACCAGACAACATAGGCACTGAACCTTTCTTTGCCTTATCCATTCTGAACCTTTTCAGAACTTTGTCTAGGTATGTACTCTGGCTTAAAGCTATCAGGCGTCTTTGTCTTCTCTGTTGATTTTGATGCCCAATATATAAGCAGCTTCACCTAGGTCTTTCATTGAAAAACACTTGTTCAAATAACTCTTCACATCGTTAAGCATGTTGATGTCATTTCCAATAATCAATATGTCATCCACATATAGTACCGGAAATGTCACCGAGCTCCCGCTCACTTTCTTGTAGATGCAAGCTTTGTAGCAATTTGGAACAAATCCAAAGCTCTTGATCACTTGATCAAAACGAAGGTTCCAACTCCGAGATGCTTGCTTCAGTCCATAAATGGAACGCTGAAGTTTGCATACTTTATCAGCATCCTTAGGATCGACAAAACCTTCGGGTTGCATCATATACAACTCTTCATCAATGTTGCCATTGAGGAACGCAGTCTTGACATCCATCTGCCATATTTCATAATCATGAAACGCAGCAATTGCTAATAAAATCCGAATGGACTTAAACATCGCTACGGGAGAGAAAGTCTCATCGTAGTCAACACCTTGAACTTGTCGAAAACCTTTCGCGACAAGCCGTGCTTTATAGACGGTAACATTACCATCTGTGTCCGTTTTCATCTTGAATATCCATTTGCACTCAACGGCCTTTCTCGCTAGGAGGGTCCACCAAAGTCCATACTTGGTTTTCGCTCATGGATCCCAATTCGGATTTCATGGCTTCTAGCCATTTCTCAGAGTCTGGGATCATCATCGCTTCCTCATAGTTCGTAGGTTCACTGTCTTCTACTAACAAGACAGTCAAGACAGGGTTGTCGTACCACTCAGGAGGGGCACGCGACCTTGTCGACCTGCGACGTTCAGTAGCAGCATCGTCCGAAGCTTCATGATCCTTGTCATTAGCTTCCTCTATTGTTGGTGCAGGCGGCACTGGAACAATTTCAGGTGCTGCGCTACTCTCCAATTCAAGAGAAGGTTCAATAACCTCGTCTAGCTCTACTTTCCTCCCACTCACTTCTTTCGAGAGAAACTCCTTCTCAAGAAAGGAACCGTTCTTTGCGACAAACACTTTGCCTTCGGTTCTGTGATAGAAGGTATACCCAATAGTTTCCTTAGGGTATCCTATGAAGACGCATTTCTCCGCTTTGGGTTCGAGCTTGTCCGGCATCAACTTCTTGACGTAAGCTTCGCATCCCCAAACTTTAAGAAACGACAACTTAGGTTTAGCACCAAACCATAGTTCATACGGTGTCGTCTCAACGGATTTAGATGGAGCCCTATTTAAAGTGAATGCAGCGGTTTCTAATGCATAACCCCAAAATGATAACGGCAAATCAGTAAGAGACATCATTGATCGGACCATATCTAATAAGGTTCGATTCCGGCGTTCAGACACACCATTGCGCTGTGGTGTTCCGGGTGGCGTGAGTTGTGAAACAATCCCGCTTGCTTTAAGATGCGTGAGAAAATCATAACTCAAATATTCACCTCCACGATCGGATCGTAGAAACTTAATCTTTCTGTTACGATGGTTCTCCACTTCATTCTGAAATTCCTTGAACTTTTCAAATGTTCCAAATTTATGTTTCATTAAATAGATATACCCATATCTACTTAAGTCATCGGTAAAAGTGAGAAAATAGCGATATCCACCGCGCGTCGAAACACTCATCGGTCCGCATACATCGGTATGTATGATTTCCAACAAGTCCGTTGCTCGCTCCATCATACCGGAGAACAGGGTTTTGATCATCTTTCCCATGAGGCATGGTTCGCATGTGTCAAATGATTCAAAATCAAGAGACTCCAAAAGTCCATCAGAATGGAGTTTCTTCATGCGTTTTACACCAATATGACCTAGACGACAGTGCCACAAATAAGTAGTATTATCACTATCTACTTTGCATCTCTTAGCCTCAATGTTATGGATGTGTGTTTCATCCCTTTCGAGATTTAGAAGAAATAAACCATTCACAAGAGGTGCATGACCATAAAAGATGTTACTCATATAAATAGAACAACCATTATTCTCCGATTTAAATGAATAACCGTCTTGCAATAAACACGATCCAGAAATAATGCTCATGCTCAACGCAGGCACATAATAACATTTATTAAGGTTTAAAACTAATCCCGAAGGTAAAACTAAGGAGAGTGTGCCGACGACCATCACATCAACTCTTGATCCGTTGCCAACGCGCATCGTCACCTCATCCCTCGCAAGCCGCCGTCTATTCCGTAGCTCCTGTTTCGAGTTACAAATATTAGCAACTGAACCGGTATCAAATACCCAGGCACTACAACGAGGGATAGTAAGGAAAACATCAATAACATGTATATCAAATATACCTTTGATGGTGACAGCCTTCTTGTTCGCTAAGTACTTCGGACAGTTGCACTTCCAGTGACCCTTGTCCTTGCAATAGAAGCACTCAGTGTCCGGCTTAGGACCAGACTTGAGCTTCTTCTCAGCAGGGGCAGTGCGCTTGCTCCCGCCCTTCTTGAAGGGCTTCTTTGCTCCCTTACCTTTCTTAAAGGTGGGCTTGTTGAACATCAACACATGATTATCCTTTTTGATGTCCACTTCCGCGGCCTTCAGCTTTGCGAAGAGCTCGGTGATTGTATTAGTGGAACCAATCTGATTATGAGTCACTACAAAACTTTTGTAGCTGGGAGGGAGTGATTGCAGAACCCTGTCAATCTTGAGATCCTCTATAATCGTGCATTCCAGTTGCTCAAGGCGTTGAGTGTAGCCCGTCATCTTAATGGCGTGCTCACTAACGGAACTCCCTTCCTCCATCTTGCAGTTAAAGAACTTCTCAGAGATCTCATATCTCTCAGACCGGGCCTGAGTCTAAAACATGGTTTTCAGCTCTTCGAGAATCTCAAAGGGCCCGGGATAGTCTTCAAAACGATTTTGAAGTTCTGGTTCCATAGCAAACAACATGGTGCTCTTAATCACACCATAATCATCTTTGCGCGACTGATAGACAGCTTTCTCATCAGCCGGCGCAGTTGCAGCAGGGGGGTCACCTAACGCTTTCCCAAGGACATAGTCCTTTTGACCGCCAGAGAGAATGATTCTTAGATTGCGGAACCAATTGGTGAAGTTAGACCCATTGTTTCTAAGCTTTTCCTTCTCAGCGAAAACGTTGAAGTTGAAGTTGGACTTAGCCATTTGATCTACAGTATTTGCAAGTACAAATTAGTCTATGTTCATGATAACTAGTTCAACTTAATCAAATTACTAGATGAACTCCCACTAAATTCAACATCCCTCAAGTTGTTTAGTGAACATGAACCAAATTCACCACACCTAATCCGATCTTCACGAGAAGAGATGTGGCTTCAATGGTGGACAACAAAGTGTCGATCATATCATTCATATGACTCATGCTTAACCTTTCGGTTCATGTGTTCCGAGGCCATGTCTATACATGCTAGGCTCGTCAAGTTATACCCAAGTATTTCCGCGTGTGCAAAACTGGATTGCACCCGTTGTATGTGAGCGTAGAGTCTATAGCACCCGATCATCACGTGATGCTTGGACACGACGAACTTTCGCAATCGTGCATACTTGGGGAGAACACAATTTTTATCTTGATCTTTAAGTGAGGAATCATCTTATAATGCTACCGTCGCGATCTAAGCATAATAAGATACATAAAAGGATAAACATCACATGCATATAACTTTATGTGACATGGTATAGCCAATCTTCGCGCAATGATCTCCATCTTGTGCGTTCCGGCTTGATCTCCATCACTCCACCATGATTGCCTCCACCACGAATAGCATCTACAACTATTGCTAACTACTTAGCGATAAAGTAAAGCTATTACATGGCGTATAAGAAGTTGACTCGCGGGTCATACACAATTATAAATACAACCATATGGCTCCTGCCGGTTGTGTACTCATCGACATGCAAGTCGTGAAACATTACAAAACATGATCATCGCATACAATATACACATCACATCTTGGGCCATACCATATCACAGAAAACACTCCCTGCAAAAACAAGTTAGACGCCTCTACTTTGTTGTTGCATGTTTTACGTGGCTTATGGGAGTAGATGCTAAGAACGATTCTTACCTACGGAAAGCCACAACGGTGATATTATGGTTGCCAAACTCCGGTGTTAATCCCATGACAACTATAGTGAGAGAAACTGACATCCACCAGCCGCATGTGTGGAACAAGCCACACGTCAAGTGCGGAGCCGGTCTCGCGAACGACGTCGCGTAAGGTTGGCCTGAACCGCTTCAATCTCACTATCCCGCGTCATAAGAAGAACACAAACAAGAGGCTTGCAATAAAAAACATCAACGCCCGCAACAATCATGTTGCGTTCTACTCGTGAAACACATCTACGCATAGATCTAGCTCTGATACCACTGAAGGGTTTCACGGCATAGTAAATCAAAATTTTCTACGGATGCGACCAGAGGGAAAGCCAAGATCTAATCTAGGAGATGCAAACAACGAGAGAGATTGGATTAGATCTTCATACCCTTGAAGATTCGCACAGCGGAACGTTTGTCGGAACGTGGGTGATGTAGTCGTACTCGCTTCTCCTCCTCGCGATCCGATCCGATCTAGCACCACAAGTGGCGGTGCCTCCGTGAGATGCACACGTGCAGCACCTCGACGTCTCCTCCTTCCTCGGACCAGCAAGTATGGTGGAGAGACGGATTGGATCTACAACACGACGGCGTGGTGTATATGGTGGAGAATTTCTGCAGCAGGGCTTCGCCTACAAACAGTCGGGAGGGAGAGAGGAAGGGCAGCAGGGCGGCTAGGGTTGGAGGGGAAGGTGTGGGGGGTTGGTGCGCCCCCAGCCCTCTATATATAGAGGGGTGGGCGCAGCCCTAGCACCTCCCCCAAGCCAAGGCCGGCGGCCCCAAGGAGGAAGAGTGGGGGGGCAAGGAAACCGCCCCTTCTAGAAGCTCTATCTAGAGTTTAAACCTCTCTTGGCCGGCTGGGCCCTATGGGGCCTTGTGCCCCTGGACCAATGCGGCCAGGGCACTCCCTCATAGGCCCATGCCCCCTCCCGGAAGGTGGGGCCACGTTGGTCCCCTTCCGGAAGGTTCTAGAAGCTTCCGGTACAATACTGATTAACCCGGAACAATTCCGAACTCCAAAAACTGCACTGCCTTATATGAATCTTATTCTCCGGACCACTCCGGAACCTCTCGTGATGTCCCGGATCCCATCTGAGACTCCGAACAAAAACTCATAAACCAATTATCCAATCTATCCTAGTGTCGAGACACGTTAAGTGTGTGACCCTGCGGGTTCGAGAATATGCAGACATGATCTTCTATCAATAATCAACAACGGGGTCTGGAAACCCATATTGACTCCCACACATTCATCGATGATCATATCGGATGAACCACGATGCCAGAATTCAATCAATCCCATATATATATTCCCTTCGTCTCGCGATATTTTACTTGCCCGAGATTTGATCGTCGGTACCGTCATACCTAGTTCAATCTCGTTCACAGCAAGTACTTTACTCGTTCCGTAATCCGATATCACTTTGTGATTAACTCCTTAACCACATGCTTGCAAGCGGTGTTGATATCGATTATCGAGTGGGCCCGAAGTATATCTCTCCGACTTGGGAGGGACAAATCCCATCTCGATACATACAACCCAACAGATACTTTTCGATCACCTGAGAGACACCTTTATGATCACCCTCTCATAGGATGACGTTTGATGACCTCAAAGCTTTCTTACGATACCAGGGAGTTGTATTATCTCATGGTCTAAGGAATACAATATTTGACATAAGAAAAGCTTCGCAAAGACGAACACGATGACACGATCTAATTGCTTCGCTTAGTTTGGGTCTGTCCACCATATCATTCTCCCAATGATATGATCTCATTATTAATTGACAACTCATGTCCATGGTTAGGAAACCTTAACCATCATTAATCAATGAGCCAGTCCATAGAGGCGTACTAGGGACACGGTGTTGTTCACAAACCACATAAGTATTAAAGTTTCCGCTTAATACAATTCTAGCATGGAATATAAACATTATCATGAACAAGAATTATAATAATAACATCTTTATTATTGCCTCTAGGGCATAATTCCAACATAAAAATCATTCACTTTCATATTAATGATGGGTTCCCAACCATCTTCTAATTTCCTAGGAATAGAAGCTTTATGTTTCAATTTTTCTTCCTTAATTTTCATGAGAGCATTTGTAATATGTTTTGTAAAAGCCATATTCATAGCACTAGCATTAGTACTTTTAGCAAGCTTTTGTAGGAACACAATTACTTCAGAAATATTGCAAACATCAAGATCAAAATCAAAATTAGCATCCAAGGTAGTAGAATCATTGTTTCCCATATTTCGAAAAATTTCAGCATTTTTATTGGAAAAAGGAATGGGGACTTTAGGTGGTTTGCTAGCATCAAGATTGGTGGTGGTAATACTACTATTTCTAGCAATTTCATCTTCTCTTTCCCACCTAGCATGCAATTCAGCTAACATTTTCATCAATTCTAACTTGTATGGTATTAGTAGAAGCAAAGGGAGTTTCCATAGATTCTGGTTTAACAGCCATTTTATTAATCAAAGAAGATTGTGCTTTAGACAAAGATGAAATATTTTTTTCAGCATTCGAAAGCTTTTCCTCAATAGTTTTATTGAAGCTAGTTTGTTTACTAATAAAATACTTAAGCATGACCTCAAGTTCAGAGGGTGCACTTCTATTGTTGTTGTAGTAATTTCCATAAGCATTACCATTATTGGGAGGATATGGCCTATAATTATTTTTACCAAAATTATTCCTATAATCATTGTTGCTAAAATTGTTATTTCTAATGAAGTTCACATCAACTTGCTCTTATTGATCAACCAAAGAGGCTAAAGGAACATTATTTAGATCAATATGAGCTTTTCCATTAACAAGCATAGACATAATAACATCAATTTTATCACTCAAGGAGGAGGTTTCTTCAATAGAATTTACCTCTTACCTTGTGGAGCTCTCTCAGTGTGCCATTCAGAATAGTTAACCATCATATTATCAAGGATCTTTGTTGCAGCACCCAAAGTAATGGTCATAAAGGTACCTCTAGCAGCAGAATCCAACAGATTTCTTGAAGAAATTAGTCCTGCATAAAAGGTTTGCATAATCATCCAAGCAGTCAGTCCATGAGTGGGGCAATTCTTTACCAAAGATTTCATTCTTTCCCAAGCTTGAGCAACGTGTTCATTATCAAATTGTTTAAATTTCATTATTTCACTTCTCATAGATATAATCTTAGCAGGAGGGTAATATTTTCCAATAAAAGCATCTTTGCATTTAATCCAAGAATCGATACTATTTCTAGGCAAAGATAGCAACCATTATTTATCTCCTCCTATCAAAGAGAAAGGAAACAATTTAAGCTTAATAATATCTCCATCTACATCCTTGGATTTTTGCATCTCACAAAGTTCAAAAAAAATATTAAGGTGAGAAGCAGCATCAGAACTAGCACCAGAAAATTGCTCTTTCATAACAAGATTAAGAAAAGCAGGTTTAATTTCAAAGAAAGTAACTTCAGGAACAGGTGGAGAAATAGGTGTACACATAAAATCATTGTTGTTTGTGCTAGTGAAGTCACACAACATGGTGTTTTCAGGAGTATTCATTTTTGCAAGATTAAAGCAAGCCAACAGAAATAGTATCTAAAGTAGGAACTAATTTTTTTTGTACTTCTGATAAAAAAGAAACAAGAAAAATAAACTAAGCAAAACAAAAACAAAGTAAAGAGATTGGTTGTGAGAGACTCCCCTTGCAAGAATCTTCTTTCTCCCAGAAAAGTGATTGACGAGGAGGAAGAGATTGAAGCTGTCCTTGTCTCCCCGGCAACAGCGCCAGAAAAGTGCTTGATGGCTCAGATATGTAGAGCATGTTGGGAACCCCAAGAGGAAGGTATGGGCAGCACATCAGCAAGTTTCCCTCAGTTATGAAACCAAGGTTATCGAACCAGTAGGAGTAAAGAAACAACTCCAAGGTGTTGCTAGCAACTTGGAACCCGCACAACACAAACCCAATACTTCGCCCCAACTTACAGTGAGGTTGTCAATCTCACCGGTTTGCTAAAAACAAAGGATTAAACGTATAGTGTGGAAGATAGTAATTGCTTGTAGTAAGTAAACAGTAAACGGTAACAGTAGATGGTATATCAATGGTAAGGAATGGACCGAGGTCCACAGTTCACTAGAGGTGTTCTCCATAAGATAAATAACATGCTGGGTGAACAAATTACAGCGGGGCAATTAACAAATTGAGAATGCATAACAATGCATATACTAGACATCTTGATCTCTACGAGATTTGTTTGGGCATTACAACATAATATATAGACCGTAATCCAACTGCATCTATAACTAATAATCCACCTTCAGGTTATCATCCGAACCCCTTCTAGTATTAAGTTGCAAGCAACAAATAATTGCATTAAACAAAGTGTGTAAAGTAAACAATACAATTGCCCTTGGACAAAGGATTGTTGTTTACTCCCTAGTAGCAACAGCACATCTACAACCTTAGAAGTTTCTGTCACTCTCCTATATTACTAGAGGCATGAACCTACTATCGAGCATAAATACTCCCTCTTGGAGTTACAAGCATCTACTTGGCCAAAGTATCTACTAGCAACGAAGAGCATGCAAGATCACAAATAACATAGACATGATAGAATCAATAATCAATCTGACATAGTATCTCAATATCCATCGGATCCCCACAAACATAACATGTAGGATTACAAAATAGATGATCTTGATCATGAAAGGAGCTCAAGATCTAAAAATGATAGCATAAAGGAGGAGAAACAACCATCTAGCTACTATATGGACCCATAGTCCAATGGTGAACTACTCATGCATCACTCCGGAGGCTGGCATGGTGATGAAGAAGGCCTTCGGGATGATCTCTCCCCTCCGGCAGGGTGCCGGGAAGAGCTTTAGATCCCCCCGATCTAGGGACGGTGGTGGCGGTGGCTATGGACTGCGTGGATTTCCGATCGAGTGCTTAGGGTTTCTGCCTCGGGGTGTTTATATAGGCGAAGGGGCAAGGTAGGTTGAGGGCCAGGGGGACCACACCATGCCCTGGCACGTCCTAGGGTGGGCCCGCGTCAGGGGGTGGTGCGGCCGCCCTGTGGCGCCTATTCGTTCCCCCTCTGGACTCCGTCTTCGCTCCTGTAAAATATTGACTTTGGATTTTGTTCCGTCCAATCCTGATAATATTTCTTTACTAACTTTTCTAAAACCAAAAACAGCAGAAAACAGGCAACTGGCACTGCGGCATCTTGTCAATAGGTTAGTTCTAGAAAATGTATAAAAATGCCTCAAAGTGTAGACAAAACATAAGATAGTTGATACAAAACAAGCATGGAGCATCAAAATTTATATATACGTTTACGACGTATCAATACCCTTAGCTCCGAGGATGTCCTACACCATCTAGGTTTCCATGAACCCAAGAGCAACAAGATCCACCAAGGATAGATGGGGGGAATCAAGTCTTCTTTGGTGGAAGCGTAGATCTAGATCATCTCTCCCACTCCTCAAAAGATCAAGAGGTTTGAGTGGCTAGTTAGATAGATCTAGGGAGATGAAGTTCTGGTATTAATGAAGGAGAGAGAAAATTGAAGAGTTAGGTGGGAGGAAGAAGAAGGGCGCCTTAAATAGCCCCCCTTCAAAAGGAGCCGTTTGGCTGTTTCGCGACTCCACACAAGAATTTCCGCTCAGTGATATGTTGGAAACGTATCTATAATTTTTTATGATCCATGCTTGTTTAGTATCTACTTTGCTTTACTTGTCCATACTTTGAGGTGCTTTTTACATGTTTTCTGGTACTAACCTATTAACAAGTTGCAACAGTGCGAGATGCCTGTTTTCTGCTATTTTTGGTTTCAGAAAAGTTAGTAAAGAAATATTCTTGGAATTGGACGGGACAAACGTCAAAGTCAACTAATTTCCGTGGGGAACAAGAAGTCCAGACGAGATTCAGAGGGGCCGTCCAGGGGGGACAGACCCACCCCAGGCGCGGGGGTAGGTGGGCCCACACCTAGCTAGGGTTTGGTGGCCCTGGCCGCCTCCCGGTCTCGCCCCTTCGCCTATAAGAAGCCACCGATGCATAAACCCTGAGTACCCGATCAGAAATCCACGAAACCGCCTGTAGCCGCTGCCACCATCGTCCCAAGATCGAGGGGATCTGAAGTTCTTCCCGGCACCCTGCCGGAGGGGAGATCATCTCGGAGGCCTTCTCTCCGGTATGATTCGTGAGTAGTTCCACCTTGGACTATGGGTCCATGTATTAGCTAGATGGTTGTATCTCCTCCTTTGTGCTTTCATGTATAGATCTTGTGAGCTCCGTTCATGATCAAGATCTAATATATTTGTAATCATGCATGTTGTGTTTGAGGGTATTAGATGGATATTGAGATTATTATGTTGGTTTGATTAATGGTTTTATCTTTATGATTCTATCATGTCTGTGTTGTTTGTGACCTTGCATGCCCTCCGTTGCTAGTGGTTATCTTGGCCAAGTAGTTGCTAGTGACTCCAAGAGGGGGTATTTATGCTCGATAGTGGGTTCATGCCTCTAGTTTCCAAGGGAAGTGATAGAAATCTCTTCGGTTGTAGATGTGTTGTTTCTACTAGGGAGAAAACAACAGTCTCTTGTTCATGGAACATGTGGACTGTTTACCTTACACACTTTGTTTAAAGCAGTTGTCTGTTGCTTGCAACTTAATACTGGAGGGGGTTCGGATGATAACGTGAAGGTAGACTTCTAGTCATAGATGCAGTTGGATGACGGTCTATGTATATTGTTGTATTGCCCAATCAACCTCATAGGATCTTTCTGGCTAGTAATTGCATTGTTATGCCTTCCTCAGTTCCTGTCAATTGCCCCGCTGTAATTCGTTTACCCTTCATGCCATGTTGTTTATCTGAGGAGATCACCTCTAGTGAACTATGGACCCCGGTCCAATCTTTACCATTGATATATCTTCCACTGTTACCTATTTACTTGTTGCAAACCATTACCTTCCACACCATATTGTTTAATCCTTTGTTACAGCAAACCGGTGATCTTGACAATCTCACTGATTCGTTGGGGCAAAGTCTTGAGTTTGTGTTGTGCAGGTCTCCGCGTTGCTTGCAACACCTGTGTGACGTTTCCTTCCTCCTACTGGTTCGATAACCTCTGTTTCAACTGAGGGAAGACTTGCTGTTGTACTCTTCACACCTTGCTCTTGGGGTTCCCAACAAGACTCCACAACAAGCACCAAGTTTTCTGGTACCGTTGCTGGGGAGGCTAAGGACGTCTTCACAAGGGGAGTCCTTCACTTCCTTTCTCTTTACTTTGTTTTTAGTTTGCTTTGTTTCTTTTGCTTGGTTTTGTTTGCCTCTTTTCCAAAAAAAACCCAAAAAAATTAGTCTAGTTTGGTTTGCTTTCTTTATTCAAAAACACACAAAAATTAGTTCCTACACTCTAGTTGGTGGTCTGTCATTGCCTTGCTTGGTCATGCTTTCCATCAATGGATGGATTCTTTGAAACTAGTGCTTATTGGCAAGGTGGGTTCACGGAAGAACAAAAGTATTATTATAAGGAACACCGTTTTTCACAAAAAGGGAAACACTTATGGGAACAAATTGATAAGTTGAATACTATTGCTAGAGAGGTGTGCTCCACTTATAATGTTACTTATTGCTTTGATAAAGCTTGCTGCTGTAGGAGGTATAAACACCTACCCTTTCAATGTGAGTATAATGATAATGTTACCATATCTTCTTATGTTAAAGGAAATTATGACTTTTATGATGTGGAACAAATTGAAGAGTTTATTGCCTTCAAGGGTGCATTTGAACTTGCCAGTTTGCTTGAAAATACTGATGATGCACCTTATGAACATGAGGTTTATGAGATACTTAAATTTTTCTTTGAAAATTACAAGGAAGAAAATGGCTATATTCTTGAATATTTTAATAGATGCTTTCCACACATGGAAGAGACTAATGCTTTGCAGGAGCCTATGGAAGAAGAAATTGCTGACACTGAAAGCTCATTAGATGAAAAAGAGGAGGAGAGTGATGAACAAAGGGAGGAAGAATGGATCTACCCATGTCTACCTTCTAATGAGAGTAACTCCTTACCTATTACATTATTTGATTGTCCTCCATGCTTACCAAAGGAGGATGAATGTTATGTTCCTGTGGATCCTTTTGAAATATCTACTTTGGATAAAACATGTGAAGGTTTTAATCCCACTATTTTTGAGCTTGATAGAAATTATGTGTTTGTAGCTCATGAAAAGCTTGCTTTATGTGATAGTTATATTGTTGAGTTTATTCATAAGGCTACTGAAATTATTATGAGAGAGGAAAATATGGTTATAGAAGTTTTCATGGTACTAAAACACCTCTCTTTGTGCTGAAAATTTTGAAGTTACTCTTGTTTTATCTTCCTATGCATGTCACTTTGTTCTTTGTGAATTTATTTTCTTATAAGATTCCCATGCATAGGAAGTGGGTTAGATTTAAATGTGTTTTAAATTTTCTTCTTGATTCTCTCTTTGACTTCAATTCATATTTCTTATGTGAGCATCTTCTCAAGCTATCAAGCCTAACTTAAAGGCGTTAAAGAAAAGTACTTGTTGGGAGATAACCCAAGAGTTTCCTTGAGTCTTGGAAGTTATTACTTCAGTAATGACCTCTCCTTATCCTTTTTGTTTGCTTTTTGTGCCAAGAATGACCTCGAATGAGAGGGAAGTAAGATTTGGGGAGTTGCTGTCCCGAAACAGATTTCTGTCCTCCACCAAAAAAAATTGTGAGGAGGCTATGTAACTCGGATTGAGCTCAAAATTTACGAATAAATCCCCTAGTATGTTGGATAACTTTCTTTAGTTCAACACTGTTTGATTTGATCAACATAAGAAGTTCGAAAAAATTCGTTTTTACCTGCTGGTCTGTTTTGACAGATTTCTGCCATTATTTGCATTTGCTTCTTATTGATTCCTTTTTGAGCTCTCTTCAGGTAAATTGAGTTTCTTTGAAGGAGTTACTACAATAGATTGTGTTTTTAGTGAAAAGCCTTACTGTTCCAAAGCTTTGCCAGTGGTCTAATATCTTTTGAATAAGCTAATGTTGCTAATGAAGATTGTGTGAAGTTTTGTATGAAGGAAAAATTTCAGGTGTAGAGAGAGAATGATGCAATGAGATGAAGAATGGACAAAAGATCAAGCTTGGGGATTCCAACATGGTGTCACCCCAAGAAATATCCAAGAGGTACAAGTGTCAAAGCTTAGGGATGCCCAAGGCATCCCCTTCTTCATCAATAAAAAGCTCAGGTCTGTCTAGACACTTCGTTTTTATTGTTTCATGCACAGTTGTGTTGTTCTTAGAGCATATTAGTTTTCATTTTCTTTGTTTAGTTTGTTTAGTTTGATTTAGTAGTTTGGACCCCCGTTCTCGCTGTGTTGTTTTGCAAATAAGTTTGCTTGGTGTTTGGAAAGGAGTAGTAAGTTCTTGCTTGAAGTCCAAGAGGAGCTTGCATTGAATGTGACTTAGACTCTAGCATGACATGCTAGGTGTTGTTTTGGCATTATGCTTAGTGATTATTGCTGTAGCATGTCTTGTTTCAAACAATTGGGATTGCTTAGTGTGCCTTGGAGAAATTATGCGTTGTTTTAGCATGCAAAAGCATAGTATTGTGGTATTCTCCTTTGATGTTTTGCTTGGGTTGACTTGGCACATGCTCACACCATGTCATGACTATGGCAAGCAACCATTAGCCTCTATGATCATTTAGTCCTTGACTTGTAGTACCACTCTTTGCTTTGATTAGTTTTCTTTGTTGCATTGCATAATTTTGGCCATTATTGCTCTCTTAGTTGGTTGCTCCCAGTATTTTGCTAGCCTCCACTTGTATGAGTAAGTTCTACTCATGCCTCCAACTCCCAAGAAACCAAGTTATTCCAAAGTGTCCACTATAAATTCCTATGCATGGTGTGTTACACCATTCCAAGTATATTCTTGTTTTCATCTATCTTCCAATTAAAAACTATTTTGTTATGTGAAAACTTAGTGATTAAAGCCCTCACGAACTTTATGGCACACTTTATTCTTTGACCCTAATAAACTTGAACCATTGTGACAACTTTGTTGTATATGCTTGCACTTATAAGTTGGAATTAGCAGAACCGTGTTGTCACGGGGAATGTTTTCAACATTGCACTTGTACCTTGCTATACTCACTTGATATCATGTTCTTTTGTCTATGGATGTCACTGGTGTGAAATAAAGAGGGAACTTGTAAGTCCATGGAGTTTGTATCCTGTGTTAGAGAAACGCCTGGGCCGCTAGCCTAAGCCATGCCTAATCATTATGGAAACTTGCAGCATCACCATAGTGACATCTATTAAGCATTCTTCTTAAAAAAAAGAGACACATTGAGAAAAGAGGAAAGAGAGAAAAAGCACCATATTCCCATGGTACATAAGAAGAATTGCTGAGATGCTCATTGTCTGCTTGCCTTGTCATTTTGGTTATGGGAAAGCTCATGTACCATGTGCAAGGGGTACCCCGTTGGCGGTTCTCAATGATATGCAAATACTTATAGTGACAAGAACTTACCTGGACCCAAAGTTGAGTATGCATGAGGTGTGTCCCTCGTATTCAAGGGGCATGAGATTGCCAACTTATACTTTGTCAAGCATATACTCCAGCTTTGCTACTTTAACCTTAACCACTTCAAGATGCTTATGATAGGGGCAATGAGGGCTGAAAGCTAACAAGTACCATATTTTTTGGAAGCTCTTTTTGAAACTTGTAAACCCTGCTTCCATTACAAAAAGGCCTTTCTTCCACCATTATTGAGTCTCCACCTTCTACCTTTAGGCACCATTAAGAGAGCATAGTTGTCATTCTATGTGCAATGTTCCAAAGCTTATTAATTGATGCATATTGTGTTATTACTTGTTCTTGTGCTACTTGTTTCTAGTCACCCTTGTGAACTTTGCAGGTGTCATATGCATTATATTGCTACTCTATGAGGGACAAGCTGATTGCCACTATGCTATGTTTTCTGTATGTGAAACAAACAAACGTTTTTCAATGCATGTTATTCATTGTCTTTGTTTGTAGCTTGTCATGTTGCATGCATAGTTACTATGTCCTATTGTTAGAACTCCATATTTCATGCACATGTTTAGAGTTCTTTGATCCCAGCTTTCAATGCTTGCAAATGGTTGAATATTTATTGTGAGGGTGCATGTCACATCAAAAATTATTCTGTTTATCACTTACCTACTCAAGGACGAGCAGGAGTTAAGATTGGGGATGCTGATATGTTGGAAATGTATCTATAATTTTTGATGCTCCATGCTTGTTTAGTATCTACTTTGCTTTACTTGTCCACACTTTGAGGTGATTTTTACATGTTTTCTGGTACTAACCTATTAACAAGTTGCAACAGTGCCAGATGCCTGTTTTCTACTGTTTTTGGTTTCAGAAAAGTTAGTAAAGAAATATTCTCGGAATTGGACGGAACAAACGTCAAAGTCAATTACTTTTCGTGGGGAACAAGAAGTCTAGAGGAGATTCAGAGGGGCCGACCAGGGGGGCCAGACCCACCCCAGGCGCGGGGGCAGGTGGGCCCACACCTAGCTAGGGTTTGGTGGCCCTGGCCACCTCCCGGTATCGCCCCTTCGCCTATAAGAATCCCCCGATGCAGAAACCCTGAGTACCCGATCAGAAATCCACGAAATCGTCTGTAGCCCCCACCACCATTGTCCCTAGATCGGGGGATCTGAAGTTCTTCCCGGCACCCTGCCGGAGGGGATATCATCCCGAAGGCCTTCTCTCCGGTATGATTCATGAGTAGTTCCACCTTGGACTATGGGTCCATGTAGTAGCTAGATTGTTGTATCTCCTCCTTTGTGCTTTCATGTATAGATCTTGTGAGCTCCGTTCATGATCAAGATCTAATCTATTTGTAATCATGCATGTTTGCGCGGATCCAATGGATATTGAGATTATTATGTTGGTTTGATTAATGGTTTTATCTTTATGATTCTATCATGTCTGTGTTGTTTGTGATCTTTAATGCTCTCCGTTGCTAGTGGTTATCTTGGCCAAGTAGTTGCTAGTGACTCCAAGAGGGGGTATTTATGCTCGATAGTGGGTTCATGCCTCTAGTTTCCAAGGGAAGTGACAGAAATCTCTTCGGTTGTAGATGTGTTGTTGCTACTAGGGAGAAAACAATGGTCTCTTGTTCATGGAACATGTGGACTGTTTATCTTATACACTTTGCTTAAAGCGGTTGTCTGTTGCTTGCAACTTAATACTGGAGGGGGTTCGGATGATAACCTGAAGGTAGACTTCTAGTCATAGATGCAGTTGGATGACGGTCTATGTATATTGTTGTATTTCCCAATCAACCTCATAGGATCTTTCTGGCTAGTAATTGCATTGTTATGCCTTGCTTAGTTCCTATAAATTGCCCCGCTGTAATTTGTTTACCCTTCATGCCATGTTGTTTATCTAAGGAGAGCACCTCTAGTGAACTGTGGACCCCGGTCCAATCTTTACCATTGATACATCTTCCACTGTTACGTGTTTACTTGTTGCAAACCATCACTTTCCACACCATACGTTTAATCCTTTGTTACAGCAAACCAGTGAGCTTGACAACCTCACTGATTCGTTGGGGCAAAGTCTTGAGTTTATTGCAGGTCTCCGCGTTGCTTGCAACACCTGTGTGACGTTTCCTTCCTCCTACTAGTTCGATAACCTCGGTCTCAACTGAGGGAACTACTGGAGCTACTTCTGGTGGAAGTTCCGCCAAATAGCACACTTCCATATAGAAGTATACTGAACATGGGCGGAACTTCTGCCGGAAGTTGGGCCAGAATTTTTGTCGTACCCTGTCCCACAGAGACCCCTGAGCAGAACTTCGGCGCTTGGGCGGAACTTCTGGTCAGGACATAAACAACACTAACAACTCCAAGGATCACTCTCTCGCTGGAAAATAGGATGGCTGTGGCGGTGCAATTATTGTTTGTGCATGAACAAGTGATTCCCCACAACCATCCGAGATGGACCCCCTCTTGAGAGTATGGCGACCTAAAGCAAAAATAAATAGAAAGGAAAAACAAAGGCCGCCGTCTTCTCGAGATCCGAAGAGAGGTGTCCATGAACTTCATAGAAATCAAGTGTCCCGAAACTCAAACACACAATTAAACCAGATGTGGGATTGTCATCAACACCAAAATACTTAGGGAAAACAAGGTCCTTTCAATACCAGAGATCAAGTCTTGGACAAACCATGTATCATAGAGTAAAGGGAATGAGACTCGAAGTTCAAGGTTCAAGCGATCAAGTTATTCGTGGTATGCATGGGGGCCATCATGAGTTTTCATACACCAATGTTGGTCATTGATCAGAGAGTGTCTCGATCATGTCTGTCTATTCCCGAACCACAGGGTGTCACGCTTAGGGGTAGATGATGCTTAGGGATTAATCTGAGATCATAAAGAGAACTCCAGAATTGTTCCAGGGTGATACCAAAATGTTTCCGGGGATATATGATGATGATTGGAGGGGTCCAATATGTGTTTCAGAGTGATAGGTATTAAATAATAAGTATTTAATATTAATTAAATGAATTAATATTAAAATATATTTTTAAAATTAATTTAATGGGGCATCCCACCTAAATCGGCCTTCGGAGAGGCCCAAGAGGAGGCTACACGCCCCAAGGAGGGACAAGGGAGGCCGGTGGCCACTGGTGGGATTCCCCCACGCAGGGCCCATGTGGGAGGGGCTGGACGGCTGTGGGATTAGTCCCACTCAGCCTCCTCCCATGTGGTGGCACCCCTCCTCCACCCGTATAAAGAGGGGCACCCCCTCTCCCTCAATCAAACCATTGACTTTTGCCTATTTCTCTTCCCTCTCTCTCTCCCTCATGTGTGGTTCCCAATATTGGAACTGCATATAGGGATAAGGGTTTCTCCACCATAGGCACGTCGTCTGGCTGCTAGACTCATGGTCTGGATCAGTCTTCTACCGCTGCTTTGATGGACCGGAACCCGGGAGACGTCTATACACCATATGTGTGTAAAGCCACGAGGCACCGCCACTTGTGGTGCTAGTCGCTTGGAGCTTGGATATTGGACGTCTATACTACCTTGAGGTCGTCTACATCGTACGACTACGTCATCCACGTTTCTCGTGCAACGTTAACCGCTTTCAGTCTTCAAGGATATGAACACCGAATCCCTCTCGTTACTTTAGATCTGCATAGATAGATATTGGCTATGGTGTTCTGGTCATTAGGATTTTTTTTGTTTTCTGCTGCAGAACCCCTTCAAGAACATCAATTGATTTGGAGGCACCTGCCTCGTGTTTGCACTAAAAAGTTTCCCCTGGAAGCTACAAATCTTGGATCTATCACTAACGAGCATCCATCCCCACATTAGCTCCTACTATGCTTCTAACATCTTGGGCCGAACAATGTTGTGTATGTGCTTGAAAGTGTACTCTCTGATGGCATCCCTCAACACTGCAAAATATTGGAATAATTTCCCAACATGTAAATTGTGGTCATGGATAAATCAGTCCATAAAATATTTTAATGTAGAAGCTCAAGTAACTCATCTTCAGATGGTAGTTCATCTTCTGTATTGCTCTTTCCCTTTTGGATAGCGTTTGCATGATCATCCACATATTCCTAATAAAAGTCATCATATCCATCCTCTATGGCATAATCATTTGTGTGTGTCTATCTAACACAATTTGAATCCTCTAATCATTATTATCTTATTTATCATAATCATTTTATCAGCTTAGTTGAAACCTTCCTCGTGCATGAACATCAAAAATATTGTATTCCTCTTGCATGCTTCATCATTGATCAAAATATTATTGTTGTCAACATAGGTGATCTTCTTAGGAATTACAACAACGGGATATTGTGTTACAGCATTAGTAACTACATCATCCTAGTTGGCCCATTAATGGTTTAATGATGATCAATCACCATCAGATACCTATGGCCCTATACAACCTTAAACACAATGCTAAGTGTGTCCTTGTAGTTAGTTATCGACAGAAGTCTATCCTCATTTATTTGCATCTTCATGTAGTAACCATATACACTAATTCTCTCTGCCTTCTCATACCATAAAACTGAAATAAATTCATTTATGCCCGAAAGGTTACCATATCACGGCCATCAAAGCAAAACTTTATACCATATACATGTAATATTACATCCAAAACCAATAAAAAATCCTCCATAGATCGCCCACACTAGACATATCACCGCCTTTAGCTATACACTTAATAAAGAAAAATTAGAAGCCACAACTTTTAGACCTTTCATGCAGCTACAAAACTCTAAAGCTAGCATACACCTAAATCTTTAAAATTCACTATCCACCAATACAAACATAATGACACATCCAAAATTATGAAAGATCCCGTGGAAGGCCACCTAGATCATGAGATCAATAGCATAATTGATATCACCATAAATGAAAATAGAGTCTCTCATAAGGAAAATGGAGTATCTCCTTCTGAGCGATAAATGGGCACCATCCCCTTCACAAAAGATGATCCAAAAAATGACGTACTCGCCCTATCTAATTACACATTTATGTTTGTGGGTCCAATCATGTTAAGATCGATAAACTCGTGATGAATTCTTTGACTCTTTTCGCCCCTTGAGCTGTCTGAGGAACATGGGAGGTGCATGTGACTAGTTGAATGGGTGAGGAGCTAAATACAAAATTACCATGGGATCTGAAGGACATGCGCTCTGTACACTCAACCTGGACGCAGTAGTGGCATCAATACAATTAAACATCATCAAATTATGACAGTGAAACGAGGTCGTGACTATGTAGAGACCACTTTAGAAAAACTAGGGACCGCAATGGAGCATTTTCTGACTATATGGACAATTTTATACATGATACGCGATGGTAAGTACTATGTATAATTTTCCTCTAATACCGATCGACGATCAAAGGGCCACTTATGGCAGGTTTTTAAAATGAATTCCACAACTTTTACTAGAAAATTGGTGTTTAAAAGAGTAGTACACTGTCATTGCCATCACGAATAAAAACTAATTTTTGTTGCACAAGGGAACAAAACAACCAGTCTTCGTTGCGTAGGCAGATGAAAAGATTTCTTGAAGTGGGATGAAATGGAAAGTCGCCTAAACCCAGTCCCGGGCTCCCCAACCAACCATAGGACCCAATTTTCATTGGCACACAAATCACAATGGGGTTTTGGTCTCCCAAAACAAATAAAGGTGGTACATTTTGGTTTCTTCCCGCGACAATAGCTCCAAGAGAAGTAGCCGACTTGACCTCTTTCTTCTACCTCTCAACGTCTCTCTTCTCTCTAAATAGGCCGTAGAGGTCCTGCAATTTTAGGCCAAAAGCATTCCCCCAACCCTAAGTTGTGAGCTAGGGGGAGGATGAGGCATGTGGGAACCCTGATCTGGTGATGTGATAACTTGTGGAGGCGTGCTTCAGTGGAGAAATGGCGGGCATGGTGGTAGTGGTGGCGTCCTCTGATGATGCAACACTCTGCACCTATTTATTGCTCTCATAACTCACAACACACTTATATTGTGTAACACTTCGATAATCCACCCCATAGTATGTTCATTCACATGAAGATATGGATCTCTTTACTTCACAACTCTGTGTCCTCAGGGTGATAGTACACAATGCAAATATAGCACATACAAAAAATTAGAATTATGACACTACCTTCTAACCGAGTGAAATTGTAATACCAATTATGTTGATGTGACAGGCAAGACGAAGTGTTAATAGGAAACATATGATGACACACATCGATATATCTTAGTTCAATATCTAGGTTTCTTTCCAGAAGCCCTTCTTTGGAAAATACCTACCCAACTTGGTGAGACCGCTTAATGGTTGGCTTAATGACTCAATGGTGTGCTAGATCGAGCTAGATATATTTAAGGGATTTGATCTACTCCAGTAGAAATAAAAATGTTCTGCCAAAAGGTAGAAGAATTCCATTGCTACCACACACTTCAAATTTTATTAAGGTATGTTTTTATATTCACTAAATAATATGATTGCGAAATTTCCTAAAATAAATAATAGTAAATAAATCTTATGTACTAATGTGTGCTTACCACGACATAAGGAGCACATACCGAAAAGAATAATAGTTACACAAGAATTAGCGAAATTTACTTTGGCTTTTGTGGCATCTGAACTTAGGTGCCGTGTGATTAATTACTCGAAGCACTTTGAATTAAGGAGCACAATACACTTTGGATACGGGTCTTATTATGTTTCCACACATGGATAGTGTTTTTCTTCGTTGAGTAGTGTTTTTGCAAAGCGGAAACGCAATAAATGCTGGGCGCCTTTGTTTACACTCACATGCTCACGACGTGGACCGTCCATCGAAGAAAGAACGGCTTGGATGCCATTCGGCTACCTGCCACCGCTTATATAAGGGCCACACCGGGAAGGGAAACCCTACAAGGACCCGCAGAATCCGGAGCTCGAAGACGCCGCCGCCGACCCTCTCCGTACTCCTCGCGCCCTCGCCCCCGCCCACGCGTTCCTGCCATGGTAAGAGGCGATCCCCCGTCCTTTCAGCCCTGCTGCTTCGTACACCCCCAATGCAGGTCTGACCCTCTCCATCTTCGTGTCGACGCAGACTGTCAAGCGCCGAAACCATGGCCGCAACAAGCATGGCCGCGGCCACGTCAAGATCGTCCGCTGCGACAAGTGCTCCATGCGCGTCCCAAAGGTGAGTTGGATGTTGTATCCTTATCCAAAGCCGTCTCTTTGTGCGCGACTCTCCTTTCAGTTTGCTGATTATGGTGAGGTTTCTGGTGGTGCTGTGCAGGATAAGGCGATCAAGAGGTACCAAGTGCAGAACGTCGTGGAACTTGCAGCCATCAGGGATCTCAAGGAAGCGTGCGTAATTGATGGTGCGATTTGCCTTCCTCCTTCGATTTTTCATTTAGGGTTCTTAGCTGCTACTGGATCAGTGATCGCCGACCACGCTGTAGTTACTTGGAAATTCCATTTCGCCCCTGTTATTTGATCTTGATCCTCTCTCGAGTCTTGAGAGAGTTGAAAGGTTCCATCTTTTGATGTGTTTGTGGCATAACTAGCAAGTGTTTCGTTGCAGGTTACACTCTGCCCAAGCTCTACAACAAGGTGCACTGGTGTGTGGGCTGCGCCATCCGTCTGCACCAAATCCGTGTGCGCTCCCGTGTGGACAGGAAGAACCGCGCGCCGCCGCGATACTTCCGCCCCAGGGTATGTGCTTTCGTTGATTTGTATGCAGTGAATCCTTCGTGTTTCCCAACAGCGGCCATGGATCGGTGTTGCGGCCCTGATTCCTATGTGTTAGATACACTGATACATGCAGTCGTTGGTAGATTTAGTCCTGATATCTCTTTTGAATTCTGAAAATCAGTGTTGATTTCTACTATCTGGTAATGCTGCTGTACCATATTGCTGATTCTCTGAAGTTTCATTTTGCAGGAGGAAAGACCTGCTGGGCAAGCTCCTCGTCCTGGTGGTGTCCAGGGGGGTCCTGGTGGTGTCCATGGTGGTCCTGGTGGTGTTGGTGGGGGTGCCGGCGGTGCTGGTGGGGGTACCGGCGGTGCTGGCGGTGGATTTGGCACCGGTGCTCCAGCTCCCAACATCGCCGGTGCCCAGTGGCCTGCCGGTGTCTGAGTTCGCTTGCTCAAGTTCTCTGCTTCTTGACCAGTTTTGCTCTTACCGCGTATAACTATCTAGCATGCATGGTTCCAGTAGGTAGCTGGCCACCAGGCTAATGTTATGTATGATCTAGTACTTTGTTTTGAGCATCCGATATATCGTGGACAAGGCTATGCCTATGTATGTTATTGTTCAGCAGGCACCGCTTGTTGTGCTCCTGCTTTTTATCTGGTTATTACTCGCTGTTTCGTATGGTGTTTTGCTCTAAGTTGCTTTAGTTGCCTTGCATTGCAAGATCTGGGCTGATTCTAGTCGTGTGGTGAATTAAAATGGAATATTCATGCAATGTTTTTGCCCCAACTTGTTTCAGTTGCCGTGCTAATAATCGTGTTTGTTTATTATCACCATGCATGGATGGCTTTTAATGTCCTTGTTTTCCCATCAAACTTTCCAAAGTTGGGAAGATGAACAAATGTGGAACTATGGAATGGATCGGAAAACCTTCATTCTGAATGTTTATGAAACCTGGGGCGTGCATATCTAACATTCATTCTGAATGTTGATGAAACCTGGGCGTGCATCTATACAAATATATAGGCAGAGAGGACAGCCGAAGCTATCTTGATGTGATGTATAGAGCGCAGCGAATGAAGACAGGAGAGCCGAAGAGATGCCTGCATGTGGTGGGGCGAAATCTTCAGTCTAACCGATGTCTACGGCGCATTTCGTCCAGTCTCAACTTCAAGTCTTGGTTAATGTTGTCTAGTTTCTGACCAAAAGAAAGAAATTGCGTTGTCTTGTTTCTGAAAACAACAAGCTTTGTCTACGCTACGATGCACCAAATACTCAGCCTTCCTCCGATGTGGTCGTCGGTCGTCAATCGTCATGGTGTCCCCGCTTTCTCACCAGTTCTTCCCCACGATTCTAAAACGCCGATAGGCGCTACCTCGGGCATGGGCAATGGAATCGGGGCCGCCGGTGAGGTGCTCGCCGCCGTCGAGGCCGCGGAGACGGTGTTCGGGGATTAGAGCTGGGAACGTTCTTCCGGAGGAGGGATCGGGTGGTCGGGGAGGAGCTAGCTGTGCTTGCGCTGCCCGGTGAGCTCCGAGCCTCTGACCTGGATCGGTTGCTGCCTAGCTCGACGTACCAGCATGCGTTCGGGTTCAGGTGATTCATGCTACCACCTTGTAGTAAGTTTTGTCTTCTTGTTCCCTCCTCGCCATTTGGAGCTACCCCTTTGGATTCAGTGTGCATTGCAGATATGCTAGTAGCAAGCTGGGACTGAATCCCATTTTTCTGCACTACTCACTCATGGCAAGAACATCAATACCTGATGGGCATGCAGGCCCAATTAGCTAGTTGGTGCACTACTCACGGGTTGATTGGCTTAAGGAGGTGCGAGTCGGAATACTGTGTTCTTTCACACGTGTGCCTCGGTTAGGAGATCACAGAATCAAACAAAATCTTTGAGAAGAACCAATTTAATCGGGTGGTTGTGAGGAGAAAAGTGAGCTAGATTTGAAGTAATTTTTTTTCACAAGTTCGTGTTCCGACCAAGATAAAAAATACTGAATTATGTTTCGAATATTAAGTGAATACCCACGGCCACGGGGTACATACCGATTGCATGCGACACCGTTGGATGTCCATTCGTTCGTATGAACGGATGACAACTAAGCACCAAAGTAAGCACATGTCAGTCACAAAGTTTTACACGTAGATTTAGATAAAAATAACCATTTGCCAAAGTTTAACGGACTTTAGCTCTTGACCAAAAGAATTTCAAAATCTAACCCGTTTTCTTAGCGCGGCAGTGCCCTAGAAAATGGAGCTACCGTCCCGGCCACCGTGGCAACACGGGCCTGTAGACGCGTTGTGTAGCTCCACAGGGCAAGGCTTTAGCCCATCTAGGGTAACTCCGAGATGGGCTATAACCCTCCGAGATGGGCTATAAACCAGCAAGACTAACACGCACGAGTCGCCGTTTCCTGGAGCATTGCGTTTTTCCTGTGAGCGTGTTCGAGGAGCATCGGCGGCGGTGACCTGGAGCTTCGCCGACGGTGCCTAGATATGCTCTCCCGGCCATCCCCTCTCTTCCGCCGTTCCCCACAACCTCCTCTACCTCTTCCTGAACTTCTCCTACCCCTTTGGTTGAGCATCCTCCCCCTCCCGTGAGCCCACTCTAACCCTAGCTTACCGGTCGGCGGGAGGGCGAGCGTCGATGGTATGGCGTGTGCCAGCGGGATGGCGGGGGTTGGCATGGTGTGGAACGTGTGCGTGTGTGTGTTGGGGGGGGGGGGTGGTTCCCAGGCAGGAAAAATCATGCATCTCATGGCAAGAACATCAATGCCTAATGGGCATGCAGGCCCAACTAGCTAGTTGGTGTTCCAGGAAGTTTGATAATCGTAAAAGGACAATAAAGCGGTAAGAGCTTGATAAGCAGCGGGAAACACTACAAGAATAGGAAGCTTCGTCGAGGACTGGAAGCTACGCCGACGGCCAAACGTCAGGGCTGTCGCGTCCAAGCCAGCTCCCTTCCGCGGCCGTCGGCGTACACCTGCCCTCGGCGTATCCTATGCTACGTAGCCTACACCGACGGCTGCTCTCGGCGTAGCTATTTTTCCTTTTACCTCGTTAAACTTTAAAAAATCATAACTAAATCATTATACTTCGGAAAAATACAAATAATATATCAAAATTTGCAGAAAAATAAGATCTATCTATCTACACTCAAATATTACATATTTGTAAAAATAATTAAGTGAAACATAAAACATTATATATAGTTTAAAATGGGCATAAGAAATTCAAAAACGATCCAAACAATGTGAAACCTTCGCGTGGTGTCATATTATGTGACATAGTTACAAGGAAAAATATCAAACCTGATATATTGATTATGTCTGAAAAAACCTTCACAAAATGACATATCTCATTCGAGGTTTCTTGGCTTTCGGGTCAAATGACCAATATTATGGCTAGAATCAAGGCATAGTTTGTGATAATGTGCCCATATTGTGCACACATGTGCATCATAGGATGGAGAACAATGTTGCAGAAGAAAGTTTTCCTTTTCATCGCACAAAAAAGCCATTTTTTATTTTCCGAGCACAAAAAACGGACGGTTTTATGAAGCAACCATCAAATGGCTAATTCAAAATACTACCACCATATTTTACAAAAATACTAGACCACATTATATGGACAATGTCCCAAAAGGGGGATTTGAAACCTTTCCGTCCATCCCTGGTGAAAAAGATAAATCCATGCTGAATCGGTAGGAAATGGGTCAGATATAAACTACAGGTACATGATCCGATGCTCATGTTTTTTTTAAATAATTTTTAGGTTCACAATATGCTATTTTATCAAAGATCCAATGCAAGTTTAGCGAGGCTCGGCCCCGAGCTAAGAATCTTCATGTCCGACGTTCGACAAAGTTTGACGATAGTTTAAAACAGGCGTAAAATATTCAAAAACGATCAAAACAATGTGAAACCTTCGCGTGGTGTCATATTATGTGACATAGTTATAAGGAAAAATATCAAACCTGGTATATTGATTATGTCTAAAAAACCTTGACATAATGACCTATCTCATTCGAGGTTCCTTGGCTTTCAGGTCAAATGACCAATGTTATGGCTAGAATCAAGACATAGTTTGTGATAATATGCCCATATTATGCATACATGTGCATCATAGGATATCGAACAATGTTGTAGAATAAAGTTTTCCTTTTCGTCGCCCCAAAAAGCCATTTTTCATTTTTCGAACACAAAAAACAGACGGTTTTGTGAAGCAACCACCAAATGGCTAATTCAAAATGCTGCCACCACATTTTACAAAAATACTAGATCACCTTATATGGAATGTCCCAACAGGGGGATCCGAAACCTTTTCGTCCATCCCTGGTAAAAAGATAAATTGCTGCCGAATCGGTAGGAAGTTGGTCAGAACTACAGGTACATGATTCGATGCTCATGTTTTTTTATAAAAATCATTTTTAGGTTCACAATATGCTATTTTATCAAATATCCAATGCAAATAGCTCATTAAAAAATGTAGGTTTGTGATTAGTTGATATGGATATCATATTTAGATTCCTTTCATTTTTCTGATCAATTTAGACATATTATTTATCAAATTCCGATTTACGGATTTAAAGATATTAATTATTCCATATTAAATAGGAAATACAAAAAAGTAAAATTATTATATTTTTATTTGAATTCAATAGTATTTTTATTTGAATAAGTAATATTTTTACTTATTGTTGTTTACTTAAATAAGTGTTTGTAGTTTCAAAAAATAAAAACACGTGATATAATGATATAAGAGTTAATATGATTGATATCATAGTATTGACAACTAGGTACAAATTACTTCGCGGAAACTGGTTCGGAAGGAACTGAGAAGTTAAGCATGCTGGAGTTAGAGTAGTGTTAGGATGGGTGACCGAGCGGAAAGTTTGTTAAAGACTGCAATTTGATCAAAGATTAAATGTAATTAGTGTTAAAAATATTCCAAGTGAGAGATTAACGATTCAGAAAATTCAAAGATATAAAAATTCAAAAACATTTGATTTGTTTTGAATTTTTTACAACATGTCGTTATTATGCCGACGGGGCTATGCCGAGGGCAAGTCCGTCGGCGTAGCATACGCTGACGACTAGAGTTACGCCGACGGGCAAAAGTGCCTCCGCCGAGAGAGACCTTTGCCGAGGAGGCTACGCCGAGGGCAGCCGTCGGCGTAGCATACGCTGAGGGCATGTTGGCCTACGCCGACGGCTTTTTACCCTCGGCGTAGCGTGCCGTTTCTGTAGTGAAACGACTCTTTAGCGAGGTGCTTTAGAGTTCAGAACGATAGAGAGTGATGGCGAGGTAGCTGGTTGACCTGTTGCATAAGGAAGAAATCATGGAGCGCGCTCACCGATTGATTAGCTTAGGGCATCTCCACCGGCAAGACCCAAATAACGACTCAACCGGTCCGTTTCAGTATGTTTGGATCGAGCCATCGGTGTTTTTGGTTCATGGTCCGGCCAGCCGTGCACAGCAGCACGACTCAAACGGACAAAAACGGACAGTCCAGCCCAATAGAAAAAGTCCATTGTGTGACTATATCTGGGCCAGTCTGGTTTGGTCTGTCCGATAGACCCATCTAGGCATCAAATTTAAGTCACGGATAGGTCGATTCGGCCTAACTTAGTCCGGATGAGTCGTGTCACCTGTTGTCGCGCACGTCTTGCGCGTCCGTGTGGAACGATTAGGACTTAAACGCTCAGACCATTTGGATAGAGCCGGGTGAACACGGGCGTATGACTTAGTTAGGAGATCACGTAATCAAACAAAATCTAAATATTAAATAAATACCCACAGGGTACATACCGATTGCATGCGATACCGTTGGATGCCCATTCATTTGTATGAACGGATGGCAGCTAAGCACCAAAGTAAGCACATGTCAGTCACAAAGTTTTACACGTCGATTTAGACATTTTGTCAAAGTTTAACAAACTTTAACCCTCTATCAAAGGAATTTTGATATCTAACTCATATTTTTAGCGCCTGCACAAATGGATCTAGACTCCATGCGGCAGTGCCTCAAGAAATGGAGCTACCCTATGAGCCAGTGTGGCAACATGGGCCCGCCGACAGGTTGTGTAGCTCCATAGGGCAAGACTTTAGCCCATCTAGGGTAACTCTATGCACAAAGGAGCTACCCCTTCAATATGGGCTATAACCCAACAAGACTAACACGCACTAGTCATTGTTTCCTGGAGCATTGCGTGTTTCTGCGGCGTGTTTGAGGAGAATAGACGGCGATGGCCTGGAGTTTTGTCGGAAGTGCCCAGATATGCTCTCCCGGCCATACCCTCCCTTCCGTCATTCCCCACACCCTCCTCTCCCTATTACTGACCTTCTCCCACCCCTTTGGTTGAGCATCCTACCCCTCCCATGAGCCCACTCTAACCCTAGCTTATCTGTCGGCGGGAGGGCAAGCGTCGGCGGTATGGCCTATGCCAGCAGGATGGAGAGGGCTGGCGTGGTGTGGAACGTGTGGATGTGTGTGGGGGGTCTGGTGGTTCCCAGGCAGGAAAAACCATGCATCTCTTTAGGGGAACACCATGGCAATGCCTCAAAAAAATATAAGAAATTACAAATTTGGATGATGCAATGTAGCCTATAGCCGTAGATATACGAGCATGCTAATATGACATCCATAGTTTATTGATTATTAGTATAGTGCCCTTAATATAGTGTATTATTATATATCCAGTAGCCACTTTCTGATCCCTCTATCCAAAATTAAACCTCATGCATATTTCTAATTTCCTTATAGTGTAGACTGCATTTGTTTGATTCAATTTGGTCCAAACATAGCATATATGAAATTTGAATTTTCAATCTCTTATGAGTTCAATTTTGTGAAATATGTAGGATGTTGATCCTCCATCCTATATGATCCTGAACACCGCTCACCTTACTTGGCCCTCCATGCCTTTCCATACCTCATCGAGTAACCAAAGAGTGTTTTCACCATATCCATGATACCCTTAATGGAGGGAGTGCCTTTATTTCATTGGAAAGCCTATAAGCGATGAATTCAGATGTGAGTTGTCGGTGAACATCCTTGACATTATGATCATCGATGTTATTGCCCTCGCACATGTGAGGAACAACACAACTTGATATGTGCCATTGAGGCTCTCCCTTAAGTGTATGTGCATGCACAATCCAAGGACATCCATCTTCCTCACCTTTCACCATATAATGCTTATTCACGTCAGAGTGAACCATCTTGTATGGCCGGAAATACTGAACCAAAAACTCTTTTATCCATATTTGAAATTCCAACAATGTTTCAAAGGTGAGTCCTTGACGAATCCCATACTTCTTTTGATTCATATCCTGCCTCGAAGTTGGCCTTGTTCCAAGCACTATACTAGTGCCACCGTCAACCAAGAATTTATCTGCAAGACTAAGATCATGGAACAATGATATCCGATGATCCCGACCCGTGACCTTCATGAAAATTTCGGCTTCTTTAGCTATGAACCCTTCGACATCAACCTCTTACTCGCGATCTTTTTCATATGACTCCGAGCATCGATTGAAAGGGATGTCATGGTCCATGCTTGCACACAATATTCCTCCACATAACCGACATCATTTTCATGGATATCACCCTCCAACTCATCACCATCATAATTGTGTGATTTTCCTATTCTGGTGCTTCATATTGGTAATTGTGAATCGGGCTTGGATTTTGCCTCACCATTTCGGGTCAATTCATCTTGGGGAGGCTGACTCATTGTTGTGTTGTCAACATTGGGTCAACAAGTGGCTCACTTCGAACCGGGTGCCTAGCATCAACTAGAGAGGCACACAGGTTCAAACCCAAGTGCAACCGAGGGTCCACCTTCTTTGTGGCAAATAACTCAAGGGCCTTGTTGTGCGATTCTAACGCTGCTTCCTTATTTGCACTCCAATGTAGCTCGGAGTAAATCTTCAATATCTTCCAACGAATATGCATTCCAAACCCGACATTATGCCGACCCTCCAATTCAACGATATCACTTAGGTCCAACAATTCAAGTATATCCTTACTTGTTCCAAAACATCACTGTAACTAGGGCTACTATCAAACACCATCACAACCTCATCCGAATCACCCTCGACGTTGCCCTTAAAAAATGCGCCCTTGTCCACATGATGGACACTCGCAATTCTTGCCATCACATCTAGCAAGTAATTACAACAACCCAAATGAATCAAATATAAATAAATATATATGCATTTAATAATACAATAACAAGATCTGCATAGTCACCATTGGCCAACCCTTACACAAACTCTAACACTAGCTACATGATGGAGAACAGCAGGGAAAATGAAATAAAATAAAGCAGAACTCAAGTATAATACTGACTTCTACACAGTTCTACTCTATTCTACATAATTTGGTAGTTTAGTCATATGTATTGTAGCAGTTTTCAGAGTGTTCTAGCTATGTGTTCTAGTCATGTTTATTGTATTATTTATTATCTTGAAGTAGTGTTCTCTAGAATGTTCTAGCTATAAGTAGAACTAAGTAGTGAAGCCTTCTGCATCCTATAAATAGAGGAGCACTCATTTATCTATGAAACTAGACTATGTAACCTTCACCTATCAATAAAGAACTTTGTGTTCCTATTTTAAGATATTAGACTAGATCTTGTGTGTTAAGAGTTTTGGATTGAAATCTTGTCAGCCACGCATCTAGAGTGCTATCTAGCCCACGCCCCCGAGAGATATCTAGCCAACCATGTTGAAGTTATTCTTTCAACACTTGTGTTGTACACATTATAGCAGCAAGGTGGAATTGTTCCTACACAACCCTTGTGCTGCATCAGGTGGTATCGGAGCTCTGATGGTCCGTTCTAGATGTTAGTTCTCTCATTGAGATCAAGATGCAGCAAGCAATGGAGGAGTTGGGAAAGAGAGTTGATGCTGTAGAACAACAAATCCAAGATCTACGAGAAGATCAACCAGAGATTCAATCAGCTCAATGAAATGATAAGGAAGGGTGTTCTCCGACTGCCAATGAAGAAGATTCATCAAAGAAGAAAGGAGATGTTCAACAACAAAGAATAGGAGGTCATCTTCAAGACCAAATACCCCAACGACATGCATATCAGCATACCTCAAGAAGGCCAACTTATATGGAAGCTTCTAAAGAGGAAGAATATGATGATTCCCTTGAGGAACCTGATCCCTATACATACCCGAGATTACCCAACGCTACATATGCAAGAGATACATACAAGGTGAAATCTAAAATCCCTAATTTCAATGGAAATGTTGATATTCAAGGGTGCCTTGATTGGTTTTATGTGTTCGAGACTTTCTTTGAGGTCATGAATATTCCGAAAGACCATAGAGTTACTTTGGTCGCATACAAGCTGAAAGGAGGAGTTGTTGCATGGTGGCATCGCCTTCAAGAACACCACCAACTCAAACTTATCATCCAGACGGGGAATAGGGAATCTGTACCTTATGGTGATCTCTTTGATAGCTCTACTATTTGTACACATGCGCCAAGTACCTTTATGCACTTGATGAACCAGGTACTTAGACCCTTCTTATCCCACTCTGTTATGGTTTATCTTGATGACATCCTGATATATAGCAAGGATGAAGTTGAACACTTGGGTCACATTCGTGAGGTGCTACGAGTACTAAACGAAAACGAACTATTTGTCAAATTGAAGAAAGGTGTTTTTCTTCAAACACGACTTATTTTCTTGGGGTTTGTCATCACAAGTAAGGGCATCCATGTTGATGGCTCTAAAGTTGAAGCAATAAGGAAATGTACAACTCCAAAAACTATTTAAGAGATGAGAAGTTTTCACGGTCTTGCAACTTCCTATAGGAGGTTTGTGAAAAATTTCAGTACCATTATGGTACCAATCACTGGATGCTTGAAGAAAGGAAAGTTTCAATGGAATGAATCTGCTAAAGCTAGTTTTAAGGAGATAAAGGAAAGGATCTCACAAGCTCTCGTCTTGGTACTACCTAATTTTACTAAGACATTTGAGCTGGAATGCGATAAAGTGGAGTAGACATTGGGGTTGTTCTATCACAAGAACGAAAACCCATTACTTTCTTCAGTGAGAAGCTAAGCGAAGCAAGACAAAAGTGGAGTACCTATCAGTAAGAATTGTATGATGTTTTCAGGGCTTTGAATACTTGGGAAGTATATTTGTAAGGAATTCATTGTTTACACTGACCATTAATCCTTAAAGCATTTTAGAAATCAAAAGCATGTGGATCGCATGTTAGCAAGATGGGCAGCGTACCTAGAGCAGTTTAACTATCTTATGGTGCACAAGTATGGAGTAACCAACAAGGTAGCTGTAACATCCCAAAAATATTAAACATGGGTCATCAAATGCTAATCATCTAAATTAGGGTTAACAAAAACTTTCCTATCTAAAAATATGAGAGCATTCATATGTATGTGTATTTAAAATTAGGATTCTTTTGAATTGCCATAGTTCTGTGTTTCTTTGCTTGTAAAATGATTCTTAGGTGAAATAAACATCATCTAAATCATTCCCAAACTTTTCCCAAAGACAAACAACTCAAAATGAACAAATGAAGTGAATGGTCACTTTGGCCAAATTAACTCTCATGCCTACTTTGGCTATTCCAAGCACTCAAAACCTAATAGAAACATTTGTGGATCTTTGCACCCCTTGTTAGTACTCATAATGAGGTACCAAGACCCACTTTGTGATCTTCCAAAAACATTCAAATGCTAAGTTTAAATGACAGTTTAAAATTGAATCTATTTCATATGGGAAGATCCCACTATTTCAAAAACCACTCAAACAAGCTCAATTTTCAAAACCCAAGCAACCACAGAGTCACCAGCACATGCCTAGCACACCCACCAAAAATCTTTTCAAAATTCAAAAGAAAGTTTCTTGCGGCCATTTCATCAAACACTTGGCATGCAAATTTAAACCAAATCAAATTCACTGTTTTAATAGTGTTTTGGCCTAACTTGTTCCCTCTCTAGCTCACAACAACCATTTAGTAGATCATCTAGCATAATTGGAAACCCCTAGCCTCACTATAAGCTGGCCATTGTCATCAATGGTGAGCAAGCCGAGCACACCTCGCCGGCCAACTTGGTCGCCGCCGCAGCAGACCACCTCCCCCTCTCTCGCCATGTCTGGGAGATAGCCAACACTTCACCTCCACCCACTGTCCCCTCCCCGAGCAAAGGCAAGCTGTGGACCACCGAGCATGCCCCGCGCCCAGTGCCACTACGACATGCCGAGCACGCCCCAGAGCGCCGCACCCGGCACGCATGCACACGTCTCCCCTTGACCGCAGCCCGTGCCCACAGCTTCGCCATGACCCAAGGAACACGCCAGACATCACCATTCGCCTCCCCGTGCCTCACAGCCACCGCTCGCCGTCGAAAACGCTGCCTCTGCCGCGCAGAGCACCGCACGTTCCCGACCGTTTGCCACCGCCCCTAAGCGCGCATTCATGTTCTAGAGCATCACCAGGAGACCGCACGTCGATCGCCACCCTCAGCCATGTTGCTAGCCACCCGTAGCCATGTCGCCACCGTCGCCTGCCCATCCCTCTCGGTCTTGCCATCGAGCCTATAAAAGGAGGCCACCCCTAGCCATTTGAAGCACACCATTCCACTCCCCTCACCTCACTGATTGTTCCACCCTCTAGCCGGAGCACGAGGAGCAGCAGCTCGCCGGAATTGCACTGCAGCAGGCCGCCTCTGGAGGAGAAGGGCGCCGCTGATTGCGACCACCCCCGGAGCTGCCTCGGCCGTCCCTGAGCTCGCCGTCGACCACTCGTTCGTTTGCCCGCCTCGCCATCGTTGCTGGAGCCCTGGTATGCCCCCTATGCACCCCCACTGAGCCGCTAGGGTTCGAGCTCGCCGGCGACATGTTCATCGTCGATGATGATTCCCAGGCTTCAATCTCCCTTCTAATCCAACGACCCACATAGCCCCGTACTGCTTCGCGTGTTATGAGCCGCTGACTGGTAGACCCCCTGTCAGCTGAGCCCCGTGCTGTGGAGTGACACTGGGCCGGCCCATTAACCTCTCCCGCGCGACCCAACCGTTTGAATTTAGATTTTTCTATTTTAAATCAAACACAGTTCTGTACATAGATTAAAAATTCAACCCAGCATGATTCAATGAACCAAAATGCATGAAACCAATTTTGTTAGAAAGGTACTGAAATGCTTAATCCAAGCCCGTTGGATTCAAATCATCTGTATCTGTAGATCAACCTTGGTAAAAATAACAGGTCAGAAGCTTTTCTGCATTCAAACATTTTTCAAAATTCAACCATAAGAGCTTTTGAGTTGATTCCAACTCTCAAAAATCACATTTGATCATACCTTTCAGAATATATAAAAACATTTGGGTTTACTTACAGAAATAATGTTCAAGTAACAAAAGAATGCCACATAGGCATTTCTAGTCACTTTATTTATTTAAAATAAAAAGGTTATGTCACATCCCAAGATTTTCCAAATCTTGTAATGTGAAAAATAAATGAATAACATAAAACTTTGTTTGATTTTCAGGGTGAGAAGAAACTTTTGATTCCAATTGGGAATCTTCAAACCAATTTGGATCAAATAAATCCTAAAGGGATTTAAAAAGATAAACATTTAATAAAGGAAAATAAAAATTACTATTTTGGATCTTTTAAATAAAAAGATTTGATTTTCAAAGAAAATAAAAGTTTTATAAATAAAGATTATTTTATAGAACCAAATTAAACCTTGGCCAAGCTTTTGAAATAAAATGTTTTGTTTTGATAAAAATAGTAAAGGTTTATTAAATAAAATAATAAGGATTTGATATCCAAGTTTGTTAAAAATAAAAAAGGTTTTACTATTTTAAATAAACATTAAAACTTATTATTTTGTTTTAAATAAGTTTTCCAAGTATTTTATATTCTCAAATAAAACCTACTGAAGGGTTTTGGTTTTATTTTAGATTTTCAAAATAAAGATTTTAATAAAACAAATCCTATTTGAATTAAATGAATAAGGTCTATTCATTTAATTATTAATGGACCCTAAAAATAAAAAAATGTTATTTTGTTTTAAACAAGTTTTCCAAGTATTCTTTATTTTCAAATAAAACCTACTGATTTGGTTTTGAAAATATTTGGATTTCAAATGGAGATTTTATTAAATAAATCAAACCCTATTTTGATTAAATAACTAAAGGTCCATTTTATTTAATTGATTAATGGATCCTAAAAAGAATAAAAATATTATTTTATTTTGGGATTTGGTTTATGTTGATAAACAGAACCAAAAACTCATTACTAGTGTGGTGAATTGTTTAAATTGTTTGAATGTTTGAATAGTTGGTTGAAATTCAAAACAGAAATTTGAATTAGAAAAAGAAAAGCAAACAGGAAAAAAATAGAAACTGGCCGACCCAACCCAGCAGCCCAACTAAGCCCAGTACCAGCCTAGTCTTTCTCCCCCTCCACGAAACGTTTTTCACTTAAAATCTCACCCGCAGATACACCGACCGGTGGACCTTGTTTTCTTTTCTTCTCCCTCGCTGCCAGTGGACCCCATAGCCACGTGGTCATCTTCTTCGCCGCGACTTCTTCCTCCCCCCAAACCACGTCGCAGTTACTGCCGTTGAAAGCTCCATCAATCCCCGTTAATTGCCGCGTTAATTCGCCCAGCCAGCACGCAAGGTAAAAGCGCCTCCCTCCCCTCTTCCGTTTCCCCCAGACACCCTCCTCGGCACGCCCCCAGGCTGCCAAATTCTGCTCAAACACCGCCACTGTCCGACGACACTCCGGCGAGGATTCCGGCCAGCACACGCCACCTCTTGCCTCCTCGAGAATGCAGCTCTGATCAGCATCCCCCAGCGGACCTTTCCGCAGCCGCAGCTCGCTCGCGCGCGTCCCTGAGCGTCGGCAACGTCTTCCCCAAGCCAGCGCCGCCGTCTGCTCCAACTGTGGCGACGTCTCCCCGGTAAACCAGACCTCCCCTCTCTTCCCCGTGGACATGATGATGATCGACATGCCTTTGCGAAACTAACTGTGCCTTCTGTTTGTCCTAGGGTGCCCTCCATCCTCGCCCTCGACGACCTCCAGAGCCGCCCGAGGCCCAGCTCATCTCCGGCGAGCAATCAAGCCCGCTCCAGTGCGCCCCTTCACCAACCAGTACCACGTTGAGCATCATCAAGCGTCAACGATTCTGGTGAGCATCTCCCCAGCCATCCTTGCTTCCTGTATTGTCGGCGCCGCCACCGTCTGGTCGCTCCGCCGCCAGCCACCGCCGCAGCGCCGCTCGTTTAGGGTCGAGCTCACAGCAGCCGTCCGATCCCGATCTGGTGGATAGGATAGAATCTTTTAACAACGAAGGGGTACGCGTTCTGGGCCATGCGATCTGTTTAGATCCAACGGCTGCAGCTGTGCAATCCGAGCGAAGCGGTACCGACGAATGAGAATAGGACGCGTGGCACCAGGCGATTTAAATTAGAATTTGAAATCAGATTTAGATGCCATTTTGAAACCCTTGTAACTTTTGATCCACACGTCCAAATTTTGCAAACTTTATATCAATGGAATCAGTGAGACAAGCCCTTGCCAACCATGCCTTTTGTTTAGTAAAATGCTTCTGGAAAAATGGTTGTTTTTGCAGAAACTTTTGTATGCTTGTTAAGGTTGTGAAAATTGTTTAAAAATGATTTTGAGGATAAAATCTTTGGCAAATGGTGTGATTTGAACCTACTGACCATAGGAAACACTTTGTGGATTCAAAAATGTATTTGGTAAAATAAAATAATGGTTCTTTGGTTTAAAACCATTTCTAGTCAAATAGAAATGTGAGTTATTTATTAAAAATGGTTTTGGGAGAAAACCTTTGGAAAATGTTTTGTTTTAAACTCTCTGACCCCAAACACCAAGTTTTATGGTTTGAAAATGTATTTGGTGAACCCTATAGATTAATGCCTTAGTAAAAATATTTTTACACCACATAAAATGATACTTTGTTTTGAAAATGGTTTTTGAAGTGAAACCTTTTGCAAATGACTTTGCCACTTGACAAAATAACCATTAGGTGTTTTCAAATGTTTATGACCCATTAGAAACCACTTTTTCAAACAAAACAAAGCTGGGCATGCTTGCATGCATTATCTTAGTTCTATGATTTTATGTGTTGTTTTGCTTGATTGGTAGATTGAGATTGTGCCTTGCTTGATTGACTTGTAGTGACTTGAAGAGTGTGGTTGTTGCAAGGACAAGGAGTGAACCTATACTCTACCAAAAAGGCAAGTGATGCTTCATACTTTTTGTCCCATTACTTTCACTATGAATTAGTGAATTTCTCTAAGTAAAACTTGCATGGAATTTTACTAAGTATGAACCTTGCTATAGGAAAACCTAGTAGATGAAACCTTAGTGGAAATCTTCCTAAGTTAAGATTCCTATTACTATCAAGCTTAGCCTAGCTAATAGAAAACATGGGTGGAACATATATTCACACTATGGAAAAATATTCTAAGTCTGAGGACTTATGTTTTTCTTAATAAAACAACCAAGTCAATGAATCACCTGGGTGGAATGGGACTTGAATGGTGGTTTTTGGTTGAGTGGTTCACAAGGCACATGTCTATGGTTGACCTTGTGTATCTCACTTGTGGATGGCCACCCAGGAACAAAGAGATTTGAGATGTCAAATGTTGAGAAGCTTCAAGTGCAACCACTTGGCAATATGGGCTCTGCCATGATCATATAGGTTGCAAGAACTTAGCCATATGGACAGAGGGTGGTAGAGTTTGATAGGTTGGAACGCGTCCATTTTGGTCTAAGGGAAGGCTTCTTAAAAGATCTTGTCTTGGGAAACCAAGTCTTGTGGGGAAAGTGCACTACCTCTGCAGAGTGTAAAATCTAAGTACTTAGCCATGTCCCTCGTAAAGGACAATTTGAGCATCAAGACATGGAAGCAATCAAGAATCTCATCATTCAAATTTCTAAGATAAAAACTTGTGGTTTGGACATGGGTTAAAGGATCTTCAAATCTTTGATTGAGAAAAATGTTTTCAAATGATAAGGAAAATCTATTTTGAGCAAAGCAAGCCTAAGCTCCACTTAGCCAAATGCATATAGATGATAGACTCCACTATACTACCATAGTATCACTTGCCAATACAATTCAAATGTATTGACCCTTTATGGCTGTAACTTGTTATGTTGCAGGTTTGATTGATTTAGTGAAGTTGATTGATTAGGATTACAAAGTCTACAACCAACATGTCTGCCTGTGGCACTTTGAAGATGAAGGACCCCATGCTTATAGATTTCTGCTGCAATGTAATGTAATAGCCAAATGAGCTATGTAAGATGTAATAAAATTATGTTATTCCTGGTTATAAAGTTATATTATGACCTTTGTTTCTTGATATTACATCTTAACTGTGGATGCTAGCTATTGATCCAGGGACTAGCATTGTAAACACAGGGGACACCACCTTATGTTAATAAAGGTTGGGACAGTCCCTCTACAGGTTAAACCTTATTAAATTATGACACCACTTTAAATCACATTTCCATGTACTGAAATATGTGGTGATGACATGTGTCAACATGATCCCATGTTTGAGTTGGAGAATATTAAATCTTAAGTAGTTTTTCAATGAGTAGAAATTACTTTTTTCAAATTAAAATAAATAAGACAAATGTTTTAATCTTGTAATGATAGGTGATGATGCTAGATCATCTGTAGTACACCTTTGTGTGATGAGTGAAAATAGTTAAGTATTGTTTGATGATTGTGTACCTCGTATTTATTTATAGACGCTAGTACTGACCAAGGATACGAGGAGGAAGGAGGATACTACGAAGAAGAAGCCGAGGAAAACTTCAACCACTGCTCTACACAAGGCAATCCTAATACTACTAGTTGATTTAGCAAGCTAACACTTGCACCCTAGCAAGTTCATACCACTATCTTAGCAAGCCAAACCATGCAAGTTTTACGTGCAAACTTATACCACTTGATAAACCATCCTAGTTTTAATTACAAGCTTTCTAATTTATTTCTTTATCAAAGCTTTTCTTAGAGTTTACTTAAGTGACTTGTAGATTCTAGAAAGATAATTGAAGGTTGCATAAAGAGCATTAAATTTGGCTTAGGTAGATAATCTTGATGTCATCCTAAGGCATGAGATTGAACTTAATTAATCTCCACTTGTTTACCACCCCTCAGTAGTACTTACCCCCAATTGTAGATGCTAGTGCTAAGCATAAAACTTGATCAACTTTAGATGGGAATACTTGGTGAAAATGTTTATGAAAACCTTGGAATGATGAGTCATTCTATTGAAATATTTTGACATGTGTGTCCGAACACCAGATGATTTTGATGATGAAAATGTTGAGGCATGAGCCTTAGCCCTTTATAAAACTGATGGTTGTCTGGATGCGATACCATTCCCATTTACCGTACAACCACAATACCCGAAAATTGGGTAGGGCTTGACTGGAAACTTATATACCTTAGTATGGGTTCCCTCACGGCCAAGGTCTAAGCTGAGGCTACCTTGTGAAGATTGTCCACTTGTGCAGTATCCAAGATGACAGCTGGTCATGGTTGGGAGGCCAAACTCACAGGAGAGGTGCCTATACTAGGGCGTGTAAGGAAAGGTTAGGATTGATTATCCGTATACTGAGTATGGTGAATTCAGGATTTGTTCCTGACGGATGTATCGAATGTTGTGGTGAAAGTGTATAATCTCTGCAGAGTGTTAAACTATTCGAATAGCCGCGTCCGCGGTTATGGACAGTTGGAGTGGCCATACTGTTTCCGTGTCAGATGTTTTCAAAATGACCTGTGAAATGAATTGCGACTTTGACTTGACCACAACAGAGTTGTGATATTAAATTCAAGTTCCCACTTAGGTGTTATAAAACTTTCAACTAGTTTTCTTTGCTTCTGAATTTAGTAGAGGTAAATCTGGCTTTTTGCAAAACAACCCTAGAGCTTAGTGTCCTACTACAAAAAACCCCTTCACTTGTCAGTATTAGTTTGCGAGTACTTAAAGAGTACTCATGGATTTATCCCTGGCTATTCCCGTGGCCAAACTATGAAGAGGAGTACCAGGATGATGGACCGCGGAAGGTTACGAAAACTAGGATCATCTCCCATCGTCAGCATTGACTGTGACCCCGAAGATGGAGCTTCGCCTACGCTATCTTTATTATTACGTTATTCCGCTGCTTGAGTTGTGTTAAGAACTGGATCATGAGATCCTTATTTGTGTAAGACCTTATGTATGGTTTGTAATGGATGATGTAATGTGATATCCAAATTTGTTATGTCTCACAAAAATGGTAATCCTAGGATTGCGATGTGTGGCATAACAGGCATCTGGGATTAAAAATCTAGGTGCTCACAAGTTGGTATCAGAGCTATCCTGACCATAGGAGACCCTAGTTAGACTGGACGGTTGAATCAAAAACTTAGTTTCAAAACCCAAGGAAGTGAGTATTTACAAAAAAAACTTATTCCTATTCTTATCACTTTGATTCTTTCATGAAAATTCATGTTCCTCAAAAACTTTTGCAAAATACCTAAAATTTGACACACTTGATCACTCTACTAACTCACTCATCCTATATTCTTATAGATGGACGTGAAGTACATCAAGTTATCAGTTGGGGAATGGAGGAGACCTCATCTTTGAGCGTGACTTGGACCAGCTTTCAGAACTTCTGGAACGTCCGCACCCCGAGTTCTTCGGAGCTCAACTCAATGATCAGGAAGGAGAAGATCGACAGTGGATAGTTGTTGCAAGTCTCCGAGGAAAGATTGAACCTCCCACTGCCGAGGGAATTCAGTTCACCTTAAGAGAGAAAAACTGGCTCGATGGACTTGCCAGGGCCATGCAGGAAGCTCTTGCCCGTCTGTGTGGGCAGAGTATCAATCAGATAAAGGGTACCCACTTTGAGTTTTTCCCAAGGCGTGATGCTATGGGAAAGCCACTGGAAGCCCCATATTACCACGAGCTAAAGACTCAGTTGGACCACCTTAGCTTCATGATGTACGATCGTCAGCAGGAACTAGACAATGCCCGTGACTACTCCAACCACAAGTCCGCCATCATCAAGACGAAGGATCAGACCATCGCCATGCTAGTGAAGGATCGCAAATCTCGTCACCGTCAGCTCGACAAGAAGGAGCGCATCATTGCCCGTCTTCGCCACCGTATCACGGATTTGGAGGAGACCATCCACGAGAGAGACATGCAGTTGGAGGAAAGGGAGAATGTCGGAGAAGATCTTCGTGGAGATCCCTACTACTATCTCAGCGATGATGATGACTTTCTGGAGGATCAGGCCGCGGACTTCTTCACCGATGAGGAGGATTTCGCCTTCATCGATGACGATGAGGATGATGAGGATGATGAGGATGATGATTACACTGACTCGGAGGAGTAGTATCACTTGAGCACTAGCGTAGTGAATTGTATTCGGTCCCACTGTTTCGTAGTTTCCAGAATGGTTCTTAAAACCATCTGTTTTCCTTTGTTGTGGTGTGTGTTGTATCGTGTGCTATGAATGAATGAAAAGCAAGTTGCTAGAAAATCTGAGTCAAACTTTAAAAACTTTTCAAAGTCCCTGAACCTTAGAAATTTCCCTCTTTTCTCATGATCTATCTCAATCTTTAGATGCCTCGCGGAGGAAGTGGTTCATCCCCGAACCCGATGTTGCAGATCCTGCAAATGTTGGTTTCTGACCGTGAAGCTGAAAGAGCCGAACGTCAAGCCAACTTAGCTACCCTTCAGCACATAGCTCAGATGGCCAACAACAAACAAGGCCAAGGAAATCAGGACAACCATGGATCTAAGCTCAAGAATTTCCAGAACACCAACCCACCTGTTTTCACTAAGTAGGAAGAGCCCCTAGATGCAGATGATTGGCTGCAAACCATGGAAAACAACCTGGAAGTCGCCGGAGTGGAATCTAACGAGAAAGTTCTGTTCGCCACCCACTATCTAGCCAGAGATGCAAGAGCATGGTGGAACATCGTTCGTGCAATGATCGGAGGGCAGATGATGACCTGGGAAGAATTCAAGGTCAAGTTCAGCAGAACCCATGTGCCACCGGGTTTGATCAAGAGGATGAGAGATGAATTCAAAGAACTGAAGCAAGGAAGGATGACTGTAGTGGAATACTGTGACAAATTCTTGTCATTAGCTAGGTATGCCCCGGATGAGATCGACACTAAAGCCAAGAAGAAAGAAAGATTCTTGGATGGTCTGCACGATGAGATGCAGACGGTGTTGGTCAATATCCCCTTTGCTGATATTGAAGCCCTCGTCGACTCTGCCATTCAGATGGAAGGAAAGATCAACCAGGCCAATGAGAACCGCAAGCGCCGCATGATGCATCAGCCAGGAACCCATCATACCCCAAAGTATCGCCCCAACCCATCTCCAGGATTTGCCCCGAGAACCAACAGACCCTCGATGAATCATCCGACCTATCCCAACCGTGGAAACCCAAGGCCCGGAGGAAATCACAAAAACCCCGGCAACTTTGTTAATTTCAACCGTGCACCACCCAAGTTCAACGACAACAATGCCGCCACCAACACCAACACTGCCCCGAGGACTGGAAGCAATGCTATGCCTGTTGCAGCAAAGGACAAGTCACAAGTGACTTGTTATGACTGTGGAAATAAGGGTCACTACTCCAATGAGTGCTCCAAGAAGAATGCTGCAGCCCCCAATGCAAATGCCCCAGCTCAGCAACAGCGACGTGTTCAGCCTGGAAGAAGGTTTGCCCCAGGGAATTCGCTAAACCGCAACGGCCGTCTTTTTCTCATGCATGCGGAAGAAGCCCAGGAAGCGCCAGACGTCGTGTTGGGTATGTTTTCTGTTAATTCCGTACTTGCTAGAGTGTTGGTTGATTCTGGTGCATCGCACTCATTTGTCACCGAAGAATTTGCATGCACTAGTAAGATTCAACCAACCAAACTGAAGCATGTTATGATTGTTCAAATCCCCGGTTCAACCACCAAAGCTAGGAAAATTTGCAAAGCCGTCCCTATCCGAATCCATGGCATAGATTTTTATGCTAATATGATAGTACTCAGAACTAAAGGTTTGGAAGTAGTACTAGGAATGGATTGGATGTACAAACATAAAGGATTAATTGACTGTGCCAAGAAAGCCATAACCATGACCAGTACAGCCGGAATATCAGTCGAGCATGTATCTGAAACCTTACCTCGTAAATTCAAGTGCAACAAGAGTATAGCCCAACCGACCATTGACCAAGTCCGGATAGTCTGTGAATACCCTGATGTATTTCCAGATGTTTTGCCTGGTATGCCCCCAGATCGGGATATCGATTTTATCATTGAACTAATCCCTGGAACAGGACCCATAGCCCAGAGACCATATAGTATGAACCCGTTTGAACTAGCAGAACTGAATAAGCAACTGGATGCCATGCTGGAAATTGGATTGATTCGACCAAGTGCATCACCATGGAGATCACCTATCTTGTTTGTGGACAAGAAGGATGGAGGTAACCGTTTGTGTACAGATTACCGGAAGTTGAATGATGTCACTATCAAAAACAAATACCGGTTGCCCAAGATAGAAGATTTGTTTGATCAGTTGACTGGTGCCAAAGTGTTTTCTAAGATTGATCTTAGTACTGGCTATCATCCACTCAAGATTCGCGCAGAGGATATTCCAAAGACTGCCTTTACCACCAGATATGGATTATACGAGTATATTGTCATGTCTTTTGGATTAACCAATGCCCCCATTTATTTCATGAATCTCATGAATAATATTTTTATGGACTTCCTGGATAAGTTTGTCATTGTTTTCATCGATGACATTCTAATTTATTCCAAATCAGAAGAAGAACATGAGCTACACCTCTTGGAACCCTTAGAGAGCATCAGTTGTATGCCAAGTTTAGCAAATGTGAATTCTAGTTACAGGAGGTAGGATTCCTCGGACATATCGTATCAGCCGGAGGAATTGCCGTTGACCCTGCAAAGGTGAAAGATGTCAAAGATTGGCAAGCCCCAATCACCCAAACCCAAGTTCGTGCATTTCTCGAATTGGCGGGATACTACCGCAAGTTCGTAGAAGGATTCTCAAGTATCGCCAGACCCATGACCCAATTGCTGAACAAAGACAAAAAGTTTGAATGGACGAACAAATGTGAAGCGAGTTTTCAAGAACTCAAGAGAAGATTGATTTCAGCCCTAATCTTAATCATGCCAGATATCACGAAGCCCTTTGACATGTATTGTGACGCATCCAAGATCGGTATCAGATGTGTGCTAATTCAAGAAGGAAAAGTTATATCCTATCTATCCCGACAACTGAAACAACATGAGCAAAACTACCCAACCCATGACCTCGAGCTCGCAGCCGTAGTTCTAGCCCTAAAGACATGGAGGCATTACCTGATGGGAAACCGTTGTGAGATTTATTCGGATCACAAGAGCCTGAAGTATATATTCACTCAGAAGGAGCTGAATATGAGACAGAGAAGATGGATTGAGATAATCAAGGATTACGACCTGGACATTCACTATCACCCCGGTAAAGCCAATGTGGTAGCAGATGCCCTTAGCAGATTGTCGTGCCGCTTGAACTCCATGATTTTGAAGGAGCAACCAAGTTTGCACAAGGAGATGGAAGATTTCCAAATGGAATTAGTGAGTGAAGGATTTTTGGCTAGCATAGAACTTCAACCCACTTTGATCATCCAGATCAAAGAGGCGCGGAAAGGAAATGCTAGTATCGACGGAATCAAGCGTCGTATCGGTACAAGCAAAGTACCCAGATTTACCGAAGACGGAGAAGGAGTTCTGTGGTACAAAGGACGCCTTTGTGTACCAACACATTCTGAGTTGAAAGAAGTGATTTTGAAGGAAGCTCATGATACTCTTTATTCTATCCGCCCCGGAGGAACGAAGATGTATCAGGATTTGAAGGAACAATTTTGGTGGCATAAGATGAAGAGAGAAATCGGAAGCTATATCGCCAAGTGTGATATCTATCAGAGAGTCAAGGCGGGACATCAAAGACCCGCAGGATTGTTGCAACCATTGCAAATTACAGAATGGAAATGGGATTCCGTTGGAATGGACTTTATCACCGGATTGCCTACTTCTAGTGGGGGAAATGACTCTATTTGAGTCATAGTGGACAGATTGTCCAAAGTCGCCCATTTATTACCAGTCAAGACCACATATCAGAGTTCGAAGCTAGCGGAGTTATACATCGCTAGAATCGTCAGCTTGCACGGAGTCCCCAAGAACATCGTATCGGATCGAGGAACTCAGTTTACCTCGAGATTCTGGAAGAAAGTCCAAGAAGGTTTAGGAACCCGACTAGATTTCAGCACAGCTTATCACCCTCAGACCGACGGACAAACGGAGCGAGTAAATCAAATACTCGAAGACATGTTGCGAGCATGTGTGTTAGAGTATGGATCTAAATGGGAAGACTGTCTGCCGTTCGCAGAATTTTCATACAACAACAGTTATCAAGCTAGTTTGCAAATGGACCCATTTGAATTCATGTATGGAAGGAAGTGTCGCACCCCTTTGAACTGGTCGGAAGTAGGAGAGAGTCAGATTTTCAGACCCGACATCCTACGAGAAGCAGTAGAGAAAATTCACAAGATTCGTGAGCACCTCAAGACCGCCCAGTCAAGACAGAAGAGTTACGCCGACAAGAGACGTCGAGACCTCGCTTTCAACGTCGGAGAGTTCGTGTATCTAAAAGTGTCGCCATTGAAAGGAATGCAACGTTTCCAACTGAAGGGAAAGTTAGCCCCCAGATATATCGGCCCCTTCAAGATTCTGAACCGTCGAGGAGAAGTGTCGTATCAATTGGAACTACCAGAAGAAATGTCAGCCATGCACAATGTGTTCCATATCTCATTACTTCGCAAGTGCCTCGAAGTTCCGGAGAAGACTGAAGTGTTCAAAAACATTGATCACCGGACCATAGAGATAAACGATGACCTAACCTATCCTGAATTACCCATCCGTATTTTGGAAGAAGCTTTCAGAACTACCAGAACCCGAAGCATCAAGTTACTCAAGATTCAGTGGAGCAACCACACAGAAGAAGAAGCTACCTGGGAGCGCGAAGATCACATCTGGACGGAGTTCCCAGATCTTTTCAAATCCTAGGTAATCCTTTTCGTCCTTTTTAAAATCTCGGGACGAGATTTTTTTTAAGGGGGGACGGTTTGTAACATCCCAAAAATATTAAACATGGATCATCAAAATTAGGGTTAACAAAAACTTTCCTATCTAAAAATATAAGAGCATTCATATGTATGTGTATTTAAAATTAGGATTCTTTTGAATTGCCCTGGTTCTGTGTTTCTTTGCTTGTAAAATGATTCTTAGGTGAAATAAACATCATCTAAATCATTCCCAAACTTTTCCCAAAGACAAACAACTCAAAATGAACAAATGAAGTGAATGGTCACTTTGGCCAAATTAACTCTCATGCCTACTTTGGCTATTCCAAGCACTCAAAACCTAACAGAAACATTTGTGGCCTTTGCACCCCTTGTTAGTAATCATAATGAGGTACCAAGGCCCACTTTGTGATCTTCCAAAAATATTCAAATGCTAAGTTTAAATGACAGTTTAAAATTGAATCTATATCATGTGGGAAGATCCCACTATTTCAAAAACCACTCAAACAAGCTCAATTCTCAAAACCCAAGCAACCACAGAGTCACCAACACATGCCTCAAACACCCACCAAAAATCTTTTCAAAATTCAAAAGAAAGTTTCTTGCGGCCATTTCATCAAACACTTGGTAGGCAAATTTAAACCAAATCAAATTCACTGTTTTTAATAGTGTTTTGGCCTAACTTGTTCCCTCTCTAGCTCACAACAACCATTTAGTAGATCATCTAGCCTAATTGGAAACCCCTAGCCTCATTGTAAGCTGGCCATTGTCATCAATGGTGAGCAAGCCGAGCACACCTCGCCGGCCAACTTGGTCGCCGCCGCAGCAGACCACCTCCCCCTCTCTCGCCATGTCTGGGAGATAGCCAACACTTCACCGCCACCCACTGTCCCCTCCCCGAGCCAAGGCAAGCCATGGACCACCGAGCACGCCCCGCGCCCAGTGCCACTGCGACATGCCGAGCACGCCCCAGAGCGCCGCACCCGGCATGCGTGCACACGCCGCCCCTCGACCGCAGCCCATGCCCACCACTTCGCCATGACCCAAGGAACACGCCAGACATCACCGTTTGCTGCCCCGTGCCTCACAGCCACCGCTCGCCGTCGAAGACGCCGCCTCTGCCGCGCAGAGCACTGCACGTTCCCGACCGTTTGCCACCGCCCCTAAGCATGCATTCAAGTTATAGAGCATCTCCAGGAGACAGCGCGTCGATCGCCACCCTCAGCCATGCCTCTAGCCTCCCGTAGCCATGTCGCCACCGTCGCCTGCCCATCCCTCTCGGTCTCGCCGTCGAGCCTATAAAAGGATGCCACCCCCAGCCATTTTAAACACACCATTCCACTCCCCTCACCTCACTAATCGTTCCACCCTCTACTCGGAGCACGAGGAGCAGCAGCTCGCCGGAATTGCACTGGAGTAGGCCGCCTCTGGAGGAGAAGGGCGCCGCTGATTGCGACCACTCCCGGAGCTGCCTTGACCATCCCTGAGCTCGTCATCGACCACTCATTCGTTTGCCTGCCTCGCCGTCGTCGCTAGAGCCCTGGTATGCCCCCTATGCACCCCCACTGAGCCGCTAGGGTTCGAGCTCGCCGATGATATGTTCATCGTCGACGACGATCCCCGGCCGTCGATCTCCCTTCTAATCCAACGACCCACATAGCCTCATACCGCTTCGCACGTTATGAGCCGCTAACTGGTAGACCCCCTTGTCAGCTGAGCCCCGTGCTGCGGAGTGACACTGGGCCGACCCATTAACCTCTCCCGCGCGACCCAACCGTTTGAATTTAGATTTTTCTATTTTAAATCAAACACGGTTCTGTACAAAGATTCAAAATTCAACCCAACACGATTCAATGAACCAAAATGCATGAAACCAATTTTGTTAGAAAGGTACTAAAATGCTTAATCCAAGCCCGTTGGATTCAAATCATTTGGATATGTAGATCAACCTTGATAAAAATAATAATTCAGAAGCTTTTCTGCATTCAAACATTTTTCAAAATTTAACCATAAGAGCTTTTGAGTTGATTCCAACTCTCAAAAATCACATTTTATCATACCTTTCAGAATATATAAAAACATTTGGGTTTACTTATAGAAATAATGTTCAAGTAACAAAAGAATGCCACATAGGCATTTCTAGTCACTTTATTTATTTAAAATAAAAAGGTTAAACCTTATTAAATTGTGACACCACTTTAAATCACATTACCATGTACTGAAATATGTGGTGATGACATGTGTCAATATGATCCCATGTTTGAGTTGGAGAATATTAAATCTTAAGTAGTTTTTCAATGAGTAGAAATTACTTTTCTCAAATTAAAATAAATAAGACAAATGTTTTAATCTTGTAATGATAGGTGATGATGCTAGATCATCTATAGTACACCTTTGTGTGATGAGTGAAAATAGTTAAATATTGTTTGGTGATTGTGTACCTTGTATTTATTTATAGACGCTAGTACCGACCAAGGATACGAGGAGGAAGGAGGATACTACGAAGAAGAAGCCGAGGAAAACTTTAACCACAGCTCTGCACAAGGCAAGCCTAATACTACTAGTTGATTTAGCAAGCTAACACTTGCACCCTAGCAAGTTCATACCACTATCTTAGCAAGCCAAACCATGCAAGTTTTACGTGCAAAATTATACCACTTGATAAACCATCCTAGTTTTACTTACAAGCTTTCTAATTTATTTCTTTATCAAAGCTTTTCTTAGAGTTTACTTAAGTGACTTGTAGATTCTAGAAAGATAATTGAAGGTTGCATAAAGAGCATTAAATTTGGCTTAGGTAGATAATCTTGATGTCATCCTAAGGCATGAGATTGAACTTAATTAATCTCCACTTGTTTACCACCCCTCAGTAGTACTTACCCCCAATTGTAGATGCTAGTGCTAAGCATAAAACTTGATCAACTTTAGATGGGAATACTTGGTGAAAATGGTTATGAAAACCTTGGAATGATGAGTCATTCTACTGAAATGTTTTGACATGTGTTTCCGAACACCAGATGATTTTTGATGATGAAAATGTTGAGGCATGAGCCTTAGCCCTTTATAAAACTGATGGTTGTTTGGATGCGATACCATTCCAATTTTACCATACAACCACAATACCCGAAAATTGGGTAGGTCTTGACTGGAAACTTATATACCTTAGTATGGGTTCCCTCACGGGCAAGGTCTGAGCTAAGGCTACCTTGTGAATATTGTCCACCTGTGCAGTACCCAAGATGACAGTTGGTCATGGTTGGGAGGCCAAACTCACAGGAGAGGTGCCTATACTAGGGCATGTAATTGAAAGGTTAGGATTGATTATCCGCATACTGAGTATGGTGAATTCAGGATTTGTTCCTGGCGGATGTATCGAATGTTGTGGTGAAAGTGTACAATCTCTGCAGAGTGTCAAACTATTCGAATAGCCGTGTCCACGGTTATGGACAGTTGGAGTGGTCATACTGTTCCCCCGTCAGATGTTTTCAAAATGACTTGTGAAATGAATTGCGACATTGACTTGACCACAACAGAGTTGTGATATTAAATTCAAGTTCCCACTTAGGTGTTATAAAACTTTCAACTAGTTTTCTTTGCTTCTGAACTTAGTAGAGGTAAATCTGGCTTTTTGCAAAACAACCCTAGAGCTTAGTGTCCTACTACAAAAAACCCCTTCACTTGTCAGTATTAGTTTGCGAGTAATTAAAGAGTACTCATGGCTTTGTCCCTGGCTATTCCCGTGGCCAGACTATGAAGAGGAGTACCAGGATGATGGACCGCAGGAAGGTTACGACAACTAGGATCATCTCCCATCGTCAGCATTGCCCGTGACCCCGAAGATGGAGCTTCGCCTACGCTATATTTATTATTACGTTATTCCACTGCTTGAGTTGTATTAAGAACTGGATCATGAGATCCTTATTTGTGTAAGACCTTATGTATGGTTTGTAATGGATGATGTACTGTGATATCCAAATCTGTTATGTCTCGCAAAAATGGTAATCCTGGGATTGCGATGTATGGCATAACAGGCATCTGGGATTAAAAATCCGGGTATTGACAGTAGCAGATGCTTTGAGTTGGCGTGCATGCCTATTGACTTCCTTCGAGGCTGAATTTCTAGATATGGATCAAATAAAGGAGTTGTATGAAGAGGATGAATACTTTGGCCATGTTTAGATGAAGCACTTGAGAGATCAACCATTAGGTGACGACTATTTGGTGCAAGATGGCTATCTCTTTAAGAGTGATCATATATGTACCCCAAGAAGTTCTCTACATCGCAAGTTGATTGCAGAGCTTCATTCAAGTGATCTTAGTGGCCATGTTGGACGTGACAAGACTATGGCAAACTTGGAGGCTCATTACTTTTGTCCACAACTAAAGAGGGATACAGGATAGTTTGTTCAGCGGTGACTTGTATGTCAAACATCCAAACGTCAAGTACAGAACACAGGGTTATACATGCATTTTACTATTCCTGATGCTCTATGGGAGGATATATCTATGGATTTCGTCTTGGCTTTGCCAAGAACAAGACGTGGGAATGATGTATTATTTGTGGTTGTAGACAGATTCTATAAAATGGTGCATTTCATTACATGCCACAAGACAACGGATGCTCATCATGTGTCAAATCTATTCTTTCAAGAAGTGGTTAGACTTCTTGGGTCCCAAGATCCATCGTCTCAGACCGTGATAGCAAGTTTCTTGTTGTATTTTGGCTAACTTTGTGGAAGCAATTCAACACCTAATTAAAATTTCCGAGTACTTCTCACCCACAAACCGATGGACAAACGGAAGTGGTGAACAAGTTTTTAGGCAGTCTGGTCCGTTGCATTTGTGGAGATAAAAAGGGACAATGGTATTTGGCCTTATCTCTTGCTAAATTATCCTCCAACAACTCCAATCATAGATCAACGGGAAGGAGCCCTTTTTCTATTGTCTACACTAAAGTTCCAACACATGTGGTGGATCTGGTGAAGCTACCATCAAAGGAGAGCTCAAAATCAATGTTATCCTTTGCTCATAACTACAATGAATTATTTAAATAAATTCGCAATGTGCTGGAGGCAAAAAATCAGAAGTACAAACATCTAGCTGACTGCAAACGGAGGCCTAAATCATTCCAAGTTGGAGATAAGGTGATGGTATACCTCCGAAAAGAAAGGCTGCCATTAGACATTAACGGGAAACTTAGGTAGTGTAAATATGGACCCTTCTCTATTCTAATAGGGATAAATTATAATGCTCATGTGATAGATCTCCCAGCTGAGATGGGAATATCCAACACATTCAATGTGGAAGACTTGACTCTCTATCACCCCGAGGAAGCACTTTATGAGGATAACACGAGGTCGAGTTCTGAAAAACTAGGGGTGGATGATGGAGAACAGCATGAAAAATAAAAATAAAATAAAGCAGAATTCAAGTACAATACCGACTTCTACAAAGTTATACTCTGTTATACATGATTTGGTACTTTAGTCATATGTGTTGTAGCAAGTTTCCAGAGTGTTCTAGCTATGTGTTGTAGTCATGTTTCTTGTATTATTTATTAGCTTTAAGTAGTGTTCTCTAGAATGTTACAGCTACAAGTAGAACTAACTAGTGAATGCTTATGCAGCCTATAAATAGAGGAGCACTCCTCTATCTAGGGAACTAGACTATGTAAACTTCACCAATCAATCAAGAACTTTGTGTTCCTATTTTAAGATCTTGGACTAGATCTTGTGTGTTAAGAGTTTTGGACTGAAATCATGCCAGCCCTGCCTCTAGAGCGATCAATGTTAAGAAAATCGATAATCGTTAACTCTCGATCATCTTGGGAGTAGCGATTAATCGGAATTTGGACAATTAACTGATTTAGTCGATCGTCTATTAATCGGTGCAACCCACAGAAATTAGCACTTAAAACCCGTGTATATAAGAAATAAATAGTATATGGGCCTCTATATTCCCGACCCTACTTCTCTAGTGACCAAAAGTCCACAAAAAATATATGCTTCTCCCCCCTACCTAATCTTGAGGGTCACAAGTAACTCAGGATCCACCAGTCGGCACCACATTCCTTCTTCTCTTACCTCTAGAGTTTCTCTTCTCCCACCATCTACCCAGGGTATGACCCCTCTTGAACCTCAACCACCTACCCTATTGAAGGTGGCCTGGAGCTCCCGACCGAGCTCCTTAGGGTGGTCGAGATCCTATACCCGAGGTCTGGTCGAGAACAACGAGGAATTGGTTAGTGACGGCAAGGAACTGGTTGGCAACAGCGGGAATCAAGTAGGAGATTCACAGTCCTACTTGATCTGAGCGGGGTAGCGGTTGGACGGGTGATATGCGTTGACAATTTTGTTTTTGACGCGAAGTGTAGTAATTAATCGGGAACATACCTAGTAATCGTACTATCAGAGTGATTAGTCGGTCTAAACAATTAATACAGTAGATTAGTGGTAATTGACATGGTTAGTTGCCGAGTAGCGATTAATCGGCCTATTAATCGATGATTCCGACAATTTTTTGAACAGTGAGAGCGATATATAGCCCAACACGTTGAAGTGGTTCCTTCAACACTTATGATGTCCACATTATAGCAGTAAGGTGGAGTTGTTCCTCCACAACCCTTGTGCTGCATCACTACATGTATTAAGAAAGCTAAACCTAACCTACAATTCCTAACCATAATGCTTCATAGACATCACGCAAGTAACCATTAGCTACCACAACATGAATAAACTATCTGAGACCAAATCTCTAGGGTTTCCAATATTTTCACAAATCCCACCAACAAGATTTCATCCGGACAGAAGAGAGGGAATGGGGAGAATACCTCTTGTTGTAGATATGCCCTAGTGGCCAATAATAAAGATGTTTCTATTATTATATCTCATATGTTCATAATAGTTTTATACCATGCTATAACTATATTAAGCAAAAACATTAATACACATGTGGTATGTAAACAAACCAAGTCCCTAGTATCCTCCTCTAGAAGACTAGCTTGCTGGGCAACCGGTGATCGAGGTTTCGACACAGGTGCTCCAGCTCCCAACATCACTGGCACCTGATATAGCTTCCTCAAGTGCTCCGCTTCAGATAGTCTAGGTCTTACCATGGAATTTTAGCATGATGCCAGAAGGTACTGAATGAGTTCTCTCCTTTTGCGTCGAAGTCTTGTTATGTGGTCAGGCAATATGCTATGTTGGTCTAACTAGTTTCGAGCATAGGTTATGGATAAGGCTATCTATGTTATGTCTGATCTACCTAGTTTTGAGCATCCGTTGTGAACAAGATTATGTATGTTATGTAGGATCTACCTAGTTTTGATCATCGGGTATGGACAAGGCTATGTATGTTATGTATGCTATGTATGCTATGTACTTTATTAATCAGCAGGCACCACATGTCCACTTGTTTCTTTTTATTTGGTTGCCCGTAGTTTCATATGGTTTTCCCCAACTTGTTTCACTTTTTTTGAAACAAAACAAAAAATGTGCCATTTTCATTGATTAAGGAGAAGGTTTCTAGATAGTGTTTACAAACCATGTCTTGGCCAAAGCCAAGACCAAAAAGAGACAACTACTCGCGAGATATTACACTACTAAGGGCCTTTGCCCCGGTAAGGCATCACATATGACGTTCTTCCTTAATTTTTGTTACAATCATATCAACGGTAATGGCGTGGCCTTGGAAGACCCTTGTATTTCTTTCTTTCCAAATTTATCAAGCGACCAACATAGCAAGCGAAGCCATAGCCTCTCTTTGCGGTCCTTTCTTGTGGATCGCCTCCTTCCACCACTCTTTGACGGATCGATATTGATGCCAACTAGCCATGTCAAGTTGATGTAAACCGAGCCAAGTATTCAAGTTGTTCCAAACCCTCACGGATAAGCGATATTTAATTAGTAGACGAGATGACGACTCTTGCCTTTGGTTGCATAGCTTATATAGCCCACAATTTGGCCATCTTCTATGGGCGATCCTATCTGTTGTGTACACTCTATTTTGTAAAACCAACCAAGCAAAACATTTGCATTTTAGGGGTTACCTAAGGCTTCCAAACTAAGGTAGGCATCGAAGAGGTGGTTAAGCCCAAGAATTCCATTTTGTACGCCGATTGAGCCAAGTAACATCCATCATTTGTGAGTTTCCACCCAATATCGCCTGGCCTTTGGGAGGTGTAGATTTACATTGGCAAGCTTCTCCCGTAGCTTGTAGAATTCGTCGATGTACTCCAAGGATAGGCCACTTGGGGTGTTGATTTGTGAGACCCAAAAGTCGTTTTGCAAAGCCTTTTTCACAAGAAAATTACAAAAAATACGACAATTAAGGCTAGGGTTTCCGAAAACTACGACAATTTAGGATTGCTTCAAAAAACTACGAGTTTTGTGCCTAATTGTTGCAAACAACTACCAATTCTGTGCAATCCTCGTTTTACCTCGGTTGATCATGTTTCTGACGCGTATGGCCCACCTAGGAGGATGACATGGCAGAGAGGTACCGTCGCTGCCGTCTGTGGCAAACGGCCCTCAGCCCCACTCAGTTTCTTATTTTCTTTTTATTATGCCTTATTTTCTCTATTCTTTTTAATTTTCCCCGTCATGTTCCAACCACCTGGTGGACCGGGTACAGCTGCAGCGACCACCGCCGGCCGCTCCGGCGAGTCCTTGTGCCGCTTGCTCTCTGCCACTTCGGTCGCCGCTGTTGCCTGCCATGCTCGCGCCTTTCCTCTATGGCCTCGCACGGGCCCGTGCTGCGGAGCATAGGAGCCTTGCCGATGACTCGCGGCGAGCGGTGGCAACGAGCTGTAGGCTTCACGATGGAGACATGCGGGTTTCACGGAGGCGCGGCGTACACGGTAGGGTGGCGAACATGGCGGCAAGCGAGCTACTGCACGCGCAAGGCGACGAACCGGCGAGCATGGCAGCCAACAAGCGCGGGGCGGCAAGCGCCAGCGCGGCGAGCTGCTGCACGCGTGGGTGGGTGAGCATGGGGCGGTGAGCGCGGCGGCCGTCGAGCTACTGCACGCGCAAGGCGGGGAGCATGGCGGCCGACAAGCATGGGACAGCGAGCGAGCTTCTGCACGCGCGGGCCATGCCACCCCGGCCACGTCCGACGGTGTCGTGCCGCGCTCGCTCCACCGCCGCCCTGGCCACGTCCGCCTCCGCTCCCTCCTCCAAACCGGCGACCTCGCACCTGCTCGAGAGGTTTCGTGCCGTGCCCGGCGGCGCCTGGTCACGCGCCGCACGCCTCCTCCCACGCGAGCTCGCCTCCTGTTCTCGCGCGCCTTCGCGACCGCGCCATCCTCCACGAAGTTCCTGGGCGACCGCGCCGCCCCGCGCTCTCTCCGCCTCGCTCGCGTGCCACACGCCTCCTCCCGCGCGAGCTCGCCTCCTGTCCCCGTGTGCCTCTGCGACCGCACTGCCCTCCGCGAAGGTCCTGGGCGACCGTGCCGCCCCGCGCTCTCTCCGCCTCGGGGGCTCGTCCCAGCTCGCCGGTTGTGTCCATGTCTCTCGGTGAACGGCTCAAGGTAGAAGACGACCCAGTTGGAGGTAACGGCCGCTAACGGCTGTCGGGGAGACGATCCGTCCAAGACTGCCACCTCATTATCTGAGGTGGGTCCGCCCTGTCAGAATTGTGATCAAACTAGCTAACTGTCCGATTACGCAAAGTTCGTAGTTGTTTGTAGTCTCCAGCCTCAAAGTTTGTAGTTTTTTGAAGCAATCCTGAATTATCGTAGTTTTTTTTTTCCAACCGGGCTTTCACCCCTTTCCATTTTCATTAAACGGAAATAACCAAGTTCAAAGTCTGTTGTTACAAGCAAAATAAGGAAAGGGGAAGGAGAAACGAAAGCGAGTTGGTGCAGTACCAGGAAACCTACTGTAAACGCTCGCCATCGAGACGCCACTGTAGGACAAAAACCTGGTACCACAAATATTCAGTTTCACAGCAGCACGACCATTCAGCAGCAAAAGCACGAGAGCACAAACTACATAAGTCCTCAGGAAGCGACAGCGGCTTAAGATAAGAAGAACCACACGCATCAAGGACCGCCTGTGATCATCAGAACAGGAGAAACCCTGGATGCAGATCTGGAATACACCTGAGCCGCCACATGCATCAACTGGGACGCCCCCTGGTTAAGAACCACCTTGTCATCCTCCTTGAGTAAACCTGCCCAATATAAGAGTAAGGAACCAGCAAAAAATGAAATCTCATTAGGAGAATGCATTTTGTGGTTTTCAAAAGTGACTTTGTTACGAGTGATCCAGATAGCCCAGCATAAAGAAGCAATCAGGATCACATAGAATTTTTCATGATGAGGGAGGAAAGAATGGAACCAAGCCATGGCCTGCCAAAAAATTATCAGGAACCAGATTAGTCCCCATGGCGGTTCCCAACACCCCCCAAACCACTCTAGCCACAGAGCAGGAGAAGAACAAGTGATCATTTGTTTCCACTTGATTGCAAAAGGAGCAAATAGGAGATCCAGGCCAGTTCCTTTTTTTCATATTCTGTCTAGTGAGAAGAGCATCTCTACACATCTGCCACATGAAGATTTGAATTTTAAGAGGGAGTTTAGCTTTCCAAATCCATTTATTATTAGAGCCAGCAAGGTTCCTCTCCAACCACTGATACATAGATTTGGTGGAAAACTTTTTACTTGCAGCAAAATCCCAGTAAACCTTATCATCATCAGGGGAGAGCTGTAAGGATCTAACAACCCCACAAACATGATTCCAATGATTTGAAATAACACCCCGAAGGGATCTCCTAAAAGGAATTGCAAAATCCATCTCAACACATTTCTTGATGGTAATATTTTGATCCTGACAAATATCAAACAGACTAGGAAACTGCTCAGCAAAAGGTATATTTCCATCAATAGGATCAACCCACAATCTAGTTAGATTACCATTACCCAAGGAGATTTTCCTTCCAGCCAAATAATTCTTCCTAATCCTTAAAAGAGACTTCCAACAAGGGGAATCAGTACTTTTTTCCACCACAGTGACAACAGTATGCCTCTTAAGATACTTAGCTTTAACCAGTTTTTGCCATAGGCCATCAGAAGTATCCAACTTCCACCACCATTTACACAGGAGACTGATGTTTTGCCTTCTTAAATTCTTAACCCCCAGACCACCTTTCTTTTTGGACCTACAAATTATTTTCCAAGCCACCATGTAAAAGCCTTTCTTGATTTTTTTCCCATGCCAAAAAAATCTACATCTGTGTTTATCCAACTTAGCAATGAAAGTTTTGTTTAGAAGGAAGAGGCTCATCACATAAGAAGGAATACTAGATAAACAGGCATTCACCAAAGTTAACCTGCCACCAGAAGAAGTAGAACCCCCAATCCAAGCATCCAACTTGACCACAAATTTAGCATCCACAAAATCCAGATCAGAATTTTTAAGAGCTCGAAAGGTAACAGGAACCCCCAAATATTTCATAGGAAGCAGACTCACTTTGCACCCAAACATGTCAGAATAAAAAGCAGCAACATCATTATCACCCTCAATAGTGAAAACCTCACTCTTCTGGTAATTGATTTTCAAACCAGACATGAGTTCGAACAAATAAAGAAGCAATTTAAGATTCAGAGCTTTATCATGATCATGGGACAGACACAGAACAGTGTCATCAGCATATTGCATAATAGCAACACCATTATCAATCAAATCAGGAGCCAAACCCAATAACAGTCCATTTTTTTGAGCCTCAAGAACCATCTTAGTTAAGCATTGAACATCAGAATTAAACAGAAAAGGAGACAGGGGGTCACCTTGCCTTACCCCTTTGGCACTCTGGAAATAAGGACCATTGGTATTATTTATCTTGATAGAGACAATACCATTATAGAGAATTTTCTTTAACATATCTCTCCAGAAAAGGTCAAAACCCATAGCTTCATGACACTCCACCAAAAAATTCCAGTTTACTTTGTCAAAAGCTTTTTCAAAGTCCAACTTCAGAATGATTCCCACATGCTTTTTAACATGAGTATGATGCATAATCTCATGCAGAGACATAATCCCATCCACAATACTCCTTTGTTTCATAAAGGCATTTTGATTCACACTAATCAACTTATCCAACAGGGGTTCAACTCTAATGGTAAGAGTATTAGTGATAAGCTTGTAAATGCATCTGAGAAGACAGATAGGCCTATATTGACTAATCTTATTAGCCTCAGAAATTTTAGGCAACAAAGTAATGGTACCATAGTTCAATCTTTTAACATCAAGGGTACCAGCATAAAAGGCAGTAAAGATTCTCATGATGTCATCCTTAACAATGTCCCAACAATGTTGATAAAACTCAATGGGAATGTTGTCAGGACCAGGAGCTTTATTTTTAGCCATAGAGAAAAGAGCTTGTTTAATCTCTTCCTCAGAAAAAGGTTTTTTAAGCTTATTATTGTCTTCCTCAGTAAGTTTCTCATGAGTTCCCCACATATCAAAATTAATAGGAAATAAATTCCCAGGAGCAGGCCCAAAAAGATCCTTGTAATACTCAGTAGCATGATTAAGAATGTTCTCGGTCCCCTCAATATTGACATCATCTTTTGCCATGGAAAGAATAGAGTTTTTCCTTTTTCTCCCATTTGCCACCCTATGAAAATAGCTAGTGTTAGAATCTCCCTCCAGGAGCCACCTAGCATGAGCTTTTTGATACCAATGGGACTCCTCCTCAGCATACAACTTCATTAATTCAACTACAATCACAGATTTCCTCATACTAACATCAGAAGGAAGCTCACCATCTTCCTCAATTGTCGTAGTTTTCTGCAATTTACTCATTTTCCACTAAACTTGTTTCACTTACCTTGCATTGCGAAATCTTGCCTGATTCTATTCTTTACTGACTTCAAATGTGTGCAATTTTCTCCCCTGTGAGTGGACATGCTCACCCTGTTTAGGTATCTTCATCCTGACAGCACTAATTTTCTTCTAATAATGCTATGCTTTTCACTGCATGAACAACAGGAAATTATACAAAGATGGAATTGCCTAGTGTGCCCTGTGAAAGAGCTGTTAGCGCATGACTCGCCACACTGAAAGCTGAGTTTTTAATGTCTTTGTGTACTTATGTGATTTCAGCACCAGATCGTTAGATATGAGTGTACTGTGCAGTAGTGAGAAGTGTCAAAATGGTGTCATAGATGCAGTTCCTGAGTACTACTGAGACTCTTTCTCGGTGGCGTATTCGTTTCGCGAGAAGGCAGGAAGATATTATCGAGCTGTGTCATGGAATTGCAATGTATCTCTAGTATGCAGAAGCAGAACCTACTTCTTCCTCGTATTCAAGGGAGGCTCAGCAGACGGCGTCTACATGGAAATGGAGCACAGGAGACTGTCCTTCATCCTGAGCTCGTTCAGCGCCACCCCCGCAGTAGAAGTCTTTGAGCTTGATTGAGTGCACTGGTGTTTCTCGACGTGGCTTCTGCTTGTGGGTGGCCAGTGTGTGGTTGATTTTCCGTTGCGTGTGTAATCTTACGGAGGTGAATCGATCAGACAGTGAAGTTCTGACTATCTGTGTGTTGGGTTCATCGTCAGTTTAAATCTTCGAATAAGGCTTGCCTGAACACTATACAGACGACGGGCAGAGAGGAGAGGCCAAGCGATGCTAACCGCGATGCTAACTTTCAGTTTTCAGTCTTGTTTCACGTTGTCTCGTTTCAGAATCAGCCAGCTTTGTCTCCGGTGAAGCGATCCCCATGCCATTTCCACACGACGATGCACCGTGGTCGCCGCCCTCGTCCTCTCAAAACTCAAAAAGTCGTCGGTGGTCGCGCGTGCCGTCTCCACTTTCCCACCACTTCTCCCCCCGACGATTTGAGAAACGCGGCCGGCATCAGACCATCCGACGGCACAAATCGCCCCACGACGCCGTCCCGTCCCCACCATCTCTTTAAACCCACGCAACCTCCACCAGCCTGGACGATCAAGCAGCCAGCAGCAGGCAGCGGCACCTTCCACCAGCTCACCGGCGGGCGCCACCATGACGGCGACGTCCACGTCGAGGGCCCCGCGGCGCTCGCGCATCCGCACCCGCGCGCCGCCGCCGACGCCGATCCGGACCGCCCGCGGCGCGCGCTCCGCCGCGGCCGACGAGCTCGTCCTCGCCCAGTTCCTCGAGGCCTCCCAGCGCGTCCCCGCCCTCACCCTGCCCCTCAAGAAGAAGCGCTTCGACTTCCCGGCACCACCACCGGCGCCGGACATCCCCGCGCGGGACTTGCTATCGGGCGACCCGGCCGCCGCGCGGACGGCGGTCGGCGCCGCTTCGGAGGCCGGCGCGTTCCGCGTGGGCGGGGCGATCGGAGCCGCCGAGGTGCGCGCCGCCGTGGAGGCCGCGGAGGCGGTGTTCGGGGCGCCCGAGGAGGTGAAGAGGGAGCTGGGGAGGTTGTTCCGGAGGAGGGACCGGGTGGTCGGGGAAGAGCTCTACTTGCCCTGGCCGGTGAGCTCCGGCGTGGATCGGTTGCTGGAGGCGTCCCTGCCCGGCCCGACGTACCGTGCATTCAGGTGATTCATGCTACCACCTTGTAGTAGTAAGATTTGTCTCCTTGCTGTAGTAAGATTACGCTACACGCCACTGCGTATTTGGGACTTGGAAGATCGCGAGCTAGCCGCGGCTGAGATGGGAGTTTTAGAGCTCTCTTGCAACAGGATTCTCAACTAAAAAATAGTCAAATGGAAATACAACTATATGTGGTTTATCCAAGACGAAGCTGATCAGTGATCACTGAACGTGATAGCACAGGTCTGCATTTGTGTTGGCGTACAGCAAAACGAAGCTGAATATGCGAAGCAAAATGAACTTTTGTCTCGTTGATCCATGGCAATATGGACAGCAAGAGTCTCTGTCCCTTTGCCTCCGACCAAATTACTCATGAAACCTGCTAGAACTAGCTAGTGATCACCAAATTCAGGTTACTAATGGTTCTATAACTTATAAGTCATCAGGTCAGAATTCTCCATGCCGCGTCGTCGCATTGGAGCTACCCTTGTAGTCGGTGTGTATTGCAGGTAGGCTACGAAGTTGCTACTGAATGTGAGTTTCAGAGCTCTTTTGCAGGCAGAATATGAAGTCAAAATAAAAACGCAGCAATATGCGGTTGATTCAAGATGAAGTTGATAGCTGACCGTCATAGATTGTTAGTGGGATAGCAGGTGTAGAGTAATCTTAGCTTTGACAGAACTGAACTTTTGTCTGCAAATCGTAAACTATACATGGCACCTAAAGAGACCCGCGTTGCCGAAACACTGAATTATTCACGAAACCTGCTACAAGTAGCTGGTAATCCCAAATGCAGGAGACACTAATGGTTCTACAATGGACAGGCCATCAGAATTCAGAGCTGATCTTTAAGATCGATGTAGGCATTCCCATGTTTCACCACTATATTCACTTAGGCAAGAACATCAAATAAATACCCTCATATACAAGTGTGTTAGGAACTGGGCGTGATTTTAAGATTAATCTCCTATATATGTCCTGACATTAGATCTTCCACTGCTGCTAGGGAGAAGATGGATGTTGTCGCATCTAAGATGGAGGAGCTCGCAAGGTGTGCGGTCAGAGTCCTCTCTGACAACGCCAAGAATCCAAGAGACGCTGCTCTGCCTAGCGCAGCCCCATCTGTTCTGTGTCTGACACTGTACAACTGCAACAAGTTTAAAACATCTTGGGGAGAGTTTGGCAGCACCGATCGTCCAAGCTCGTATGCGTTGAGCGTACACCTCTCTGGGCGCGATCAGGAAATCTGCCTCCGGAACCAGGGCGGCTCAACCTTTTTCAATTTGCCGGCCGGCTCTGTGCTTGTTACAGTTGGCAAGCAGATTCAGGTATCATGCTAAATCATGACATACTCCAACTCCATAACCAAACTAGTCAATAAACTAAAAAAATGTTCAATAAAATAGTTCTTCATAATACAAACTTTGGCCCATTTATGTTATAATCTTCCGTACTACCAACTGTTTATGGAGTGCAAGCTCTGAACCCTGTTTGTCCCATGTATGTTCTGTTCCAACTTCCAGCTATGGAGTATGACAGTGTTTGTTGAAAATACAGGAATGGTCCAATGGGGAATTCAAGAGCGCTGTTGGCGAGATACTATTTGAGCTGACCGATGAGCCAAACCCGTTCATGTCTCTGGAACTCTTGTACTCTCCAGGAGACCTGCATCTTGGCGACGTTGGTCGGCACGCCAGCCGCATTGACCGTCCCAAGACTGTCCCTTTAAGGGACCAGATTTTGATTGCTCTGGTTCTGCTAATTCTGTACTACCTCTTCTGGAGATAAGCTTGCCGTGTGCCTATAGTTTTCTAATGGCGAGACCAAGAAGGCTTGTTTTTTTACAGCTTTCTTGGCCTTAACTACCTGTCCTTCTCCATTAATTGATCTTGGAGAAACACTGCCACGGGTGGCGGTGATGACGGGTGGTTTGAGTCTGGTTTGGCTGAGATTTATTTTTTTGGATGAAACAAAAACCACAGAATAAAACGAGGTACATAACACTGCTTTTAGCTCATCCCAGTTAAGGAAAGTTGGGATGGAGTGGATTTTGATTGGTTTTTTGAAAGGCAATTTTTGTCTATAGGTTTATAGGCTTGGTCTTGACTGTATATCCTTTGAGATCGAGGGTTTATAGTGAACCTGAGAATCATTCCTTTGCATTCAGGCTTTGTTCAAGTTGGATATGAGAATCATTTCTTTGTACATTATTACTCTATATGTTTTGTTGTAGACGGGATTTCTTCATGTGGCATGAGCTGAGGAAACTGTCTGTCTTATTGTAGAACTATTCATTATACTACTCCCTCCGTTTCAAAATATAAGACGTTTTAGGTTTGTGAAGAAAATGAATCTAGACTTGTTTTAGTATGTAGGTTCATTCAACTTTGGGATGAATCTACACACTAAAAGAAGTCTTCTTCACAAACCTAAAACATCTTATATTTTGAAACGGAGGGAGTATGTCTGAACGTCAGACTATATTCAGGGTGAAAACAAAATGCCTGAACTTAATTGAAAATATTGTTTTGGGATATTAGGCTTCCTCCAGAGTGAAAATCTAAGATTTGTTGATCAGGCGAGGACGACGTTATTTATCCACGGTTCCCTTTTTGAAGGTGTGGCTTTCGGAGAACTTCTTTTGTAGTTCCGGAGTTGTCTTTGGTTGTGGTTTGTATGTTTCTTTTGTGAGTGGTTGTTCACCGTGCCGGGTTTTTTTTTCTTGTTTTTGGATGTGTGCATACTAAATGTCTTTCGGACATTTTATTGTGTAGAATCTGAATATAATTGGTATCTTCACGATATCAATATATTTTCTTTGTCGAAACAAAGAGAACACTGATTATCCTATTGGCTATCTGTTTTTTGAAAGGGATATACGTAACAGAAAGAGTTGACATTCTACAGGAAGTACTGAATGATAGACACAAAAAATATGTAGACTTTGACAAAGCCTCTGATAAAATCAAATGGATATTCCTAGTCAGGTCTATGAAAGTAAAAGGTTTCCTAGATCATCGGTTTGATATGGTGATGAAAACTATCACAAGTGGCAAAGTAGTTATTAACATAAACTGAGAAATAGGGCCCTAATTTTCTACCTACCAGGGTCTCAGGCAGGGTGACTCTATGTCACAGTTGGCGTTTTACATTGTTGTAGATATAGTGCTATCTTAATTGGAAGAGCACAAAGAAATGGTCTGGTATGGACTATCCAAAAACCTAGTAAATGGTGCCATTCTGCAATATGCAGATGACCCCATTCTTTTACCGATAGATAAACTGGAGCAGGCAAGAAATTTGAAAATCATTCTATGCTTGTTCAAAAAAATGCCAAGACTACAAATTAACTTTCACAAAAGTGACATCAACTGCTTAGGGAAGGCTGCTGGGGAAGCTACTTCCTTCTTTCGAGGAGATTTTACATGCAAAACCGGTAAAATTAAGACTATCAGATTGGATACATGTGTTGTTTTCTGTTAGCTCTAGATGATTTGGGTGTATACTTTGCTAGGGTTGAACCTTGACAGAGAGAGAGGAGGTAGATACCTTCACCGGTGATCGAGCTCGATGAGCCGTTGGCCATGGTGGTCGACGGTGAGGGCGTGGTGAGAGAGAGCTAAGCGGTGGCGGCGGTGGTGCTTCCCTTAGCTAGCACTAAACCCTAGATCGGAAGGGATTGTAGTTGGGGGAGCAGCGCCGCGACGAACCTCGTAACCTATGCCCTAGCTCCCACCTGTCTTTATATAGCGCTACCATAGGGGCCCACCAACCATTGCTTGGTTGGGCGCCCCCGATCAGGGCGCGGTCAAGGGTTCGATCGACCCGTTGGGATCGATCGGGAGAGGTCATACCAACATTCTTCCCCTTGATCTCGACTTTACTTTATACTTTATACTTTACTTGTTTCATCACGGTTCGGTACATAGAGCATGTTTCATCGTCATAGCTCAATGGCTGATAGAATCAGACAGCTATAATATACATCTTGTTTTGAAACAAATTATATTTCCTTTTGGGCCTCTTATGATCCAGGAATAATAGGCTTTCCCTTAAACCCAAGCCGGCTAAGTTCTCCTTGAACACATTGGATGGTAAGCCTTTCGTTAGCAGATCCACAAGCATATTCTTTGTCCTTAAATGCTCGAGTCTTATAGTGTGATCCTGGATCTTATTTTTCACAACATAATACTTTATCTGTATTGGTTTGGAAGCATTAATTGACTTGTTGTGAGCATAGAATACTGTGGACTCGTTGTCACAGTACATCTTTAGTAGCTTGTCAATGCAATCTACCATTTTCAAGTCGGGTATGAATTTCTTTAACCATATCACCTACTCCATGGCCTCATAACATGCTATAAATTCTGCATACATAGTGGATGATGCAACTATTGACTGTTTGGAGCTTCTCCATGAAATAGCCCCTCCTACTCTGTCTCCCGCAAAATCAGCATCTGAATACCCTCTTATCTCTAGGAAATCATGCCTTCTATATGTTAGCATGAGGTCTTTTGTGCCTTGCGCATAAAGCAAAGATTTTTTTACCATATTTTAGTGCTCTATGCCTGGATTCTCGTGATATCTACCAAGTACCCCGGTGATAAAAGCTAAGTCAGGGCGAGTGCATACTATAAGCTTCCAACAGTCGAAGCATATGGTACTGATTTCATTTGATCGATCTCATATTAACTCTTGGGACATTGAAATTTACCAAAGATGTCGCCCTTGACTATAGGAGCAGGTGTAGTATTGCACGCATGCATACTATATTTTTTTAGAATCTTCTCTAAGTATGTCTTTTGCGACAATCCTGAACCCCATTTGTTCTATCTCGGTGAATTTCTATGCCCTAGACATATAAAGCTTCACCGAGATCTTTCATATCAAAGTTTTAGGACAAGAAGTTCTTTGTTTCTAGTAGTAGACTGACATCGCTGCTAGCAAGAAAGATATCATCCACATACAGAATTAGGAAAATATTGGAGCCGTCGGCATCTCCACTCGAGAGAGATGAGAGGCTCACGGCGACGTCTCACCCTGGCACCTGGCGGCCTTTCGTCGCCGTCGACCTCGCCAGGGGCATCTGGGTCGAGGTTTCTCTGCCTCGGGTCTGATTCCGACGCGGATGAGTCCGTTCAACCGGCAGGGACAATACGTGAGGCCCTGGAGGCGCTGGAGGATGAATCTGGGGAGCTCGGATGGAAGACGGTGTCGCGACGACGGCGGAAGACAGATGATCAACTCAAGCAGGAATTCTGGGAGGAGATTGGATTCCCTACCCCAGCGTCTCGGTTCTGGGAGAGAAGATCGTCGTCGCCGGCGTGCGACGTTCCATCGCCGGAGTGCGCTGTTCTGCGGCGCAGGTCGTCCTCGCCTGGAAGCCACGGAGGGCTTGTTTCTTCGTCGGGAATGAGATTGTCCAGGGGTAAGATCAAACCCTGGCGAGGTCCTTTGCCTCCTCGTCGACGTTCTGCTCCTCCGATTTTTGCTCAGCTCGCGGCGGAGGCGTTCGCTCGGGGGCGGCGGGTCTCGGCGGTCGATCCGGATTCCAAGCGGGCGCCCTTTGATCGCGGGAGGTTGGACGTGGCCAGTGGGGTGGGTCCGGACTTGATCGGGACGGTGCAGTTTTTTTCCTGGACGCGGATTGGGAACCGGTTTCGGTCCTGGTATCGGTACCAGGCTTCTCCCACGACGCCAGAAAACGCTCTGTTAGCTTCCCCGTCGCCCAGCTCTTCCGCCAAGTCGCCCCCGACACCCAGATCTTCCGCCAGGTCGCCGTCTTCTTCGACCAAACCCGCTCCGCGGTCGACGGCCTCGGTCCCAGCGCTGCCCCAGAACATCTCCGAGAGGTCGTTTGCCTCGGTGCTCTCCACTCCAGCGATGGCGGGTAGAGGCAATGGGGCAAACCCTAGGGGGCGCCCTCTGTGCCTGCGAATCACGCCGCTCCTGTGCCGGTCGTTGGGGCAGCTACTGCTGCTGCGCTGAAGCCTACGACGACGGTATCGGCTACTCCGATGCAGCATGCCGCGGCCGGACAGGGAAATATGCAAGCTTCTGTCGGGACGTACCAGCCTAACTCAGTTCATCCGCAGTTCCCTCCGGGAGTTCAGTTCAGGCCTCCGATGGCTTATTTCAATGCGATGCAAGCTATCCCGCATCAGCCTTTGCAGCGTCCTTATCGTGGGTCGTCGACCCCGTTTGTCGGTCAGCCGTCTGCCGCTTTTTTCCAGGGGACTACGTCTGCCCCTCCGATCCATGGGGGACACAATGGTAATCAGGCGGCGGTGGTTCCGTCGCAACCCCCGCAACAATTTTCTGTGGGAGCGGGCGTTGCGGCTTCTACTGTTCCTAAGAGAAAGAAGAATAAAAAGCAGTCACAGCAGCCACAAGCTAGTGGGATTCAGCAACATGTTTTGAATGCACAATCGGATCAGCAGTTTCATCTTTAGCAACAGGGTTTACAGCAGTATGGGGTTCCACAGATGCAGGTGCCTGGGTGTTTTGTACCTCCTTTTCCGCAGCAGATCACTCCGCAGGAGCATCAGCTGAGTCAGCCACCGGTTGTCACTGCACCAAGTTCTGAGGGTACGGCAGTGGCTGATGTCGGTAAGAAGAATAAAAAATTTGTTCGTTGTTGGAAGTGTGCGGTTAATACTCATGCGATCAAGGATTGTAAGGTCATTCATTATTGCTATATTTGTGATTCCGTTGCACATCCCACATTGAGGTGCCCGGTGCTGAAGCAGCCGCGCTTGACTCCGTATATGGCGGGTATTGGCAGTGACCAGACGTTGTTCACCCAGATTCCGGATGCAGTGACTCGGGATCATCTTGAGCGCAGTCAGACTCCGATTGCTCTGGTACGTGTTTCTGGACCGATGGTTTCAGCAGAGGTTGTTCAGAGGCAGATCGCCAGGCGATGTCAGGTGCATGTTCAGTGGAAGTGGGAGGCGGTGCCTCATGGTGATTCTGCCTTCTTAGTGAGCTTACCGACGTTTGAGGATTTGGACAGGGTCGATGGAATCCTGATGACAGTTCCACTTAGTACCGCCCAGCTGACCTTCTCGGTATACAGGATGGAGGAGGTGCCACATAAGCTTGAGATGCAACAGGTTTGGTTACATGTGGAGGGGGTACCCCATATTCTGCGATCCTTTCAGGGCTTGTGGGCAGTTGGAGGACTCATGGGGAACACTCTTGATGTTGATTTATTCAGTCTGCGGAAGCGGGGGGTAGTCCGTATACTCGTGGAGATGTTTGACACGAAGATCTTTCTCAAGGAGAAGGACGCCCTTGGTCACTTTATTGTGTCAGGTGCTGTGGTTAAACACAAGGTATTTGAGTTTCGTTTTCGGATTGAACCTGAGGGTTATATTCCGGAACCAGAGTTTGTTCCTTTCTTGTGGAGAAAAGGAGATGATGATGCGGATGATGATGCCAATGGGAAGCAGTTTGAGGATGCTATGGATACTTCAGAGGCTTCTGCTGCCACTCAGGGAGGGGGTGGAGGTACTGGATCTTCCTCCGAGGTGCAGGGTACTTCAGGGCCTGCATCTTCCAGTCAGGGGGTGCAGAGGGCATTTGCTGTCACCCCCTTTAATGCTAATCCGGTGACTCCGCGGGGACGACAACTACTAGATGCTCTTCCTTTGGATTCTCCTCTTCGTGGGAAGGGTTCTACTTCAGCACCTCGCGTTTCACCGGCTCAGTTACAGGAGGCTCTTCGTTCTGCTTCCATCCCGGTCTTGCGAGCTTGCTCAGCACCTGCGAGGTCCAGAACGCATATTTTGGGCAGATCTATTCCTGTTTCCACTCCTGTACTTGAGGAGGTTGTTCCTTCGGTGTGTTTGCGGAAGCTGGCCCAGGAGGGGTCGGCTGACCGCGACGCTTGTCACCAGCTTCAGGGTATGGCTTCGCTTGGTCCGACCCAGGTGGGGTTGGACCCTCGGGACGTCTCGCCTACGTCAGTGGGGCAGGTGACCTCGGTGGTCGATGGGGACGACCGGACCCAGGAGGGGTCTGGGGTGCCTCGGTCTCCAGGGGATGCTTCGCCTGTGCAGGGGAGTGGTACTACATTCAGGCGGAGCATGCGTCATGGAGTCGATGCCTCTGGGGCGTCCGTGACTGATGAGGACTCCATGCTCAAGGCCATGCGGCGTAAGGCGGAGAGGAACTTGGATTCGCCAGGTATAAAGAGTAATTCGAAGTCTTTTTTGTCATTTTCTACTCCTGTTATTTCTTCTAAACTAGCCAACGTTGGCATTAGTTTGGGTAGCTCTGTACAGGATGTATCTTTTTCTTCTAATGTTTTGAGACATATGGAGGTTGACCGTCTAACGGTTACTCCTAAGGTCAGTGCTTTTCCTGATGCTTTACTAACTGAGGAGGAGGAGTTGCATGCCACAGTAGATGGTCAACTCCTCTCTCACTTAGTCGGTGAAGTGTCGGAAGTGGACTTTGATGAGACTAGGCTTGCTTCTATGTATGAGCTGAAAGCTTCTGGTCGAAAATCGAAGAGCCAGCGGCTGCGTAAGAGATCCCGTTTATCCAAATCTCCTATAGTTTCTCAATGAATGGAATGTTTTCAAACAGCAGAGGTCTTCGGGACTTGGCTAAACATTTATTCTTTGCTGACTGCGTGAGGGATTATAATTTGGATTTTCTGGGTATTTCTGAGACTGGTAGACGGGATTTTTCGCAAACTCTACTCAATCGCCTTTCTGGTGGAGTGGACTTTACGTGGATATCACGTCCGCCGCGTGGTCGATCCGGGGGGATCCTGTTAGGCGTGCGAGATGAGACTATGGAAGTTTTAGCTAGTTCGGTGGGTGATTTTTTTATAAAAATCCATATCCGTAACAAGGCTGACAACTTCACATGGTCTTTAGTCGCCGTATACGGGGCCGCTCAGGATGTTTATAAGGCTGACTTTTTACGTGAGCTTGTGAATTTGTCAAAGGACAATCCTTATCCTATTCTTATAGGAGGGGATTTTAATTTGCTCAGATTTCCTCATGAGAAAAGTCGGGGCCGGTTCGATGAACATTGGCCTTTTCTGTTCAATGTTGTCATTGACAGTCTGGATTTGAGAGAGGTTACAATGTTAGGAAGGCAATTCACATGGGCTAATAGTCTTCCGGAGCCAACATACGAAAAACTAGATAGAGTGCTTATGGATACTGATTGGGAACAAAATTCCCTATGGTAACTGTTCGGGCTCTAGAGCGTATTGAGGCTTTATCGGATCATGCCCCTTTACTCCTTTCGTTTGGACTACCGCCACGGAAGTCTACAAATGAGTTTAAATTTGAACTCGGTTGGATGATTCGTGATGGTTTTTATGAGATGGTTAAGGCTAATTGGGAGAAACCGGTACATGGCCAAACGCCTATCCTACGATGGAATAAAAAAATGCGTACTTTACGCAAGTTCCTTCGGGGTTGGGCCAGGCATACAGCGGGTATCCTAAAAAAAGAAAAATTACGCCTAACACTTATAATAGATGACTTAGAGGCTTCCGCGGAGGTAAGGCCATTAACTGCACAAGAAATTGAGCTTAAAAGCCAATCGAATGCAGAGATAGCCCGACTTCTTCGCGAAGAGGAACTCAAATGGTACCAACGCTCTAAAGCTAAATTCATTCTGGAAGGAGATGCGAATACTAGATACTTCCATGCAGTTGCCAATGGCAGGCATAAGAAGAAACTTATTCACTCTCTGATTCAGGATGAAGGTATGATTGAGGGACAAGAACATCTGAAGTCATATATTACTACGTATTATAAATCCTTGTTTGGGGCAACAGTGGAGAATTCTTTTTCTCTTGATGAGTCCCAAACGTCCGATATTCCCCAGGTTTCGGATGAAGAAAATAGTTTTCTATCTGCCTCATATTCCGAGGAAGAGGTCAAGAAAGCGGTTTTCCAAATGGAACATAACAAAGCACCAGGTCCTGATGGATTCCCAGCGGAATTTTACCAAAAATTCTGGGACGTTATCAAGGAGGACCTGATGAATTTGTTTGGGTTTTTACAGGTTGGACAATTGGATCTCTTTAGACTCAACTTTGGTAACATAATTTTACTGCCTAAGGTTAATAATGCAGAACGGATACAACAGTACCGTCCAATCTGCTTGCTTAATGTTAGCTTTAAAATTTTCACTAAAGTTGCTACAATTAGACTAAATTCGGTTGCTGACAATGTTGTTAGCCCGTCTCAAACTGCGTTCATGCAAGGAAGAAATATCCTAGATGGGGTTGTGATTCTGCATGAAACAATTCATGAACTACACTCAAAAAAATTAAATGGTGTACTGTTCAAGATTGACTTTGAGAAGGCTTATGACAAAGTTAACTGGTCTTTCCTCCAGCAAACACTCCGTATGAAAGGTTTTTCTGAGGAGTGGCGTGCTTTGATTCAGTATTTTGTGTCTGGGGGTAGTGTTGCCATTAAAGTAAATGATGATACTGGCAAATACTTTCAGACCAAGAAAGGACTGAGACAAGGGGATCCACTATCGCCTTTACTATTTAACATAGTGGCTGATATGTTGGCTATCCTTATTGAGAGAGCAAAGGCTGACGGCCAAATTGAAGGTGTAGTTCCACATCTCGTTGATAGTGGACTTTCTATTCTTCAATACGCTGACGATACAATTCTTTTTATGGAACATGATCTGGAGAAAGCTAAGAATCTGAAATTAATATTATCAGCATTCGAGCTCTTATCTGGGCTTAAAATAAATTTCCATAAAAGCGATCTGTATTGTTTTGGCGAGGCCCAAAACGAGGCCCACATATATGCTGAACTTTTCGGCTGTGGTCTGGGTCAGTTTCCAATCAATTATTTGGTAATACCGATTCATTATCGGCGTCTCACAATTGCTGAATGGAAGCTCGTTGAGGAAAGGATACAAAAACGTCTTAATAGTTGGAAAGGAAAATTGTTATCTCTTGGGGGAAGACTAGTACTTCTAAATTCAGTTCTTACTAATATGGTACTGTATATGATCTCGTTTTTCCAAATGCCAAAAGGGGTTTTGAACAAAGTGGATTATTTCCGTTCAAGATTCTTTTGGCAAGGGGATAGTGAGAAAAAGAAATATCGTCTGACCCGATGGAATGTGGTTTGCCGGCCGAAGGAGTTTGGTGGACTAGGCATACACGATTTGCAAGTCAAAAACACCGCGCTTCTGGGCAAATGACTTTTTAAACTACTTACTGAGGAAGGCGTTTGGCAAACCATGTTATGGAGGAAATATGTGGGCTCCAAAGCTGTGTCTCAAGTGGTATGGAAACCCGGAGATTCACATTTTTGGGCAGGTCTTATGGCCACCAAGAAACATTTCTTTCGTTTTGGTGCTTTTGAGATTAAGGATGGATCACAAATTAGGTTTTGGAAAGATAAATGGCTAGGCCAATCTACTCTTCGCGAACAGTACCCAGCTCTATATTCAATTGTTAGACATAAAGGAGATACAATCTCCACAGTGATGGAGGACTATCCTCCTAATATGTCTTTCAGAAGAAGTCTCATCGGTCCTAGACTATTATCTTGGAACAATCTCCTATTACGGTTATCCAGGATACAATTGTCGGACGGTGTTGATGTGTTCAAATGGAAATTACTGGAAAGTGGTAAATTTTCCGTTGGTTCATTATATAAAGCTTTGGTCCAACCTGATTTCCTAGTCGATGATAATAGTAAAATTTGGAAAATGAAAATACCCCTTAAGACGGAGATATTTGCATGGTATCTACGGAAAGGGATAATTCTAACAAAGGATAATCTTGTAAAGAGAAATTGGCATGGAAGTACACAATATGTTTTTGTCATCAAGATGAGACAATTCGACACTTATTCTTTCACTGCAAATTTGCTCGGTCTATATGGTCATTCATCCAAATATCTTCTGGCTTATCTCCCCCACGTTCAGTAACCAATGTTTTTGGTAATTGGTTACATGGAATTGTTGATAAGTATAGAACCTTGTTTAGGGTGGGAGCGCTTGCCATTATATGGTCGCTATGGTTTTGTAGAAATGACAAGATTTTTAATAACATTGTGTCTTCCCCTCTGCAGGTTATTTATCGAGCCACGGCTATCCTTCGATCATGAAATATTCTCCAACGCATGGAGTTTCGGGACGTATTTCTGGACGGATGTACGCGATTGGAGGACACGGCGAGGAATATTTTCTCACGACATGGATGGCCGCGTGATCTGAGGATTGAGCTATCTTAGTTTCCAGGCTTTAATTTAGTGCCTTTTTGTAAGGCTTTTTTCATCATTGTTTTAGTTTGTCTTTCGTGTGGCTGTGTGCATCTTAGTTATGCAGAGGCCGGGTGTAAGATCAAATATTTGGTTAGTAAATGTGCCCATTTCCAAAAAAAAAAAAAAATTAGGAAAATATATCTTCCACTTTTAAACTTTGCGTAAACGCAGTTGTCCTCAACATTCTTTTTAAATCCAAATTTCTTAATGGTCTCATTAAATTTAGATACCACTGTCTTGAACTCAGGGGAATGGTTCAATGGGGAATTCAAGAGCGTTGTTGGCGAGATACTATTTGAGCTGACCGAGCCAAACCCGTTCATGTCTCTGGAACTCTTGTACTCTCCGGGAGAACTGCATCTTGGCGACGGTGGTCGGCAATCCAGCCACATTGACCGTCCCAAGACTGTCTCTCTAAGGGGCCAAATTTTGATTGCTCTGGTTCTGCTAATTCTGTACTACCTCTTCTGGAGATGAGCCTCTCGTGTGCCTATAGTTTTCTCATTGCGTGACCAAGAAGGCTTGTTTTTTACAGCTCTTGGCCTTAACGGCTTGTCCTTCTCCATTAATTGATCTTGGAGAAACACTGGCACGGATGGCGGTGATGACGGGTGGTTTGAGTCTAGTTTGGTTGAGATTGATTTTTTTTTGATGAAACAAAAAACACAGAATAAAGCGAGGTACTCCCTCCGTCCTAAAATAGATGTCTTAAATTTGTCAAATTTTGGATGAACCTATATCTTTAATAGTGTCTAGATTCATTCTAATTTTAACAAATCAGAGACATCTATTTTAGGACGGAGGGAGTACATAACGCTGTTGTTGGCTCATCCCTGTTCAGAAAGATGGGATGGGGTGGATTTTGATTGGTTTTTTGAAAGGCAATTTTTGTCAGTTGGTTTCTTGACTGAGTCTTGACTGTATATCCTTTGAGGTTTTTTTTTTTTTTTGAGGTTTAGGGGTTTATACCTGAACCTGAGAATCATTCATTTGCATTTGGGCTTTGTTCAAGTTGGACAGGAGGATCATTCCTTTGTAAGTATACTTTATTACTCCATATGTGTGTAGCGCTCTTGCATTGGATCTTTTTTTTCATGTGCATCAGCTGAGGAACCTGTCTGTTTCCATGGCATTGTACCACTATTCACGGTACTACGACTGAACGTAAGACTGTATTCAACCTACAGTTTCTTGTACCTGTTGCCCTGTTGACCTCTCGCTTTTTATCACCTGAATCGGTCATGTCATAGATCGTGTATTGGATTCGATCCCACGTTAGATTTTCTAGATGTGTCGGTCCAGAACTATTTGAAACACGCTTAGCTCCAGCTTTATAAATAAAGCAATAACCATACAAGATTCGGTACAACCCAACACCAATAGTTCGCACACAAAAACACAATGCGCCCAAGAGTCACCACCCAGCCTGGAGTCAAGATGGCAGTTTTCCCCGTGGGGACGTGTACCCACGGAGAAATACCCGATAAGAAGCGGGGACGGGGGCAAATCACCTCCACGGGGATGACGGGGCGGGTACCTGATAAGCTGGCGGGGCGGGGATGGGGGGGCAAATTCCCTCCACGGGGACTCCATGGATACTCGAGACACACCTGTCAGTCTAATAAAACAAGGTATGTAAATAAAAATTTATAAGCCCAGTAGCCCACCACGACCACTCCGTTCGTTCCCCTCGTCACTCCCAACTCCCATCCTACCAGCCGCCAGTTCCCCAACCGCCAGGAGGAGCTCGTCGGCTTCCTCAACCGCCAGAAGGAGCTCGCCATCAGACTTAGATCGACATGCGCCCACCTGCATCAGCTCGTCGCCACTTTGTTCCTAGCGTCCTCTCACGTCAGCTCGTCAGCTTCCTCCTGGATCTGTCCGCCTCGACATCGTCGGCAAGGTCCCCGTGGATACCCCGACGAGGATTGGGTACCCGTCCTTCGCGGGGATGGGGGTCATTTCCCCCCCCCCAATATCTTCATGGGGATTCGCGGGTATGGGGATTCATGGGGATCGAGGCGAGTACGGTGGAGTCATACCCGGCCATACCCGGCCCCGTTGCCACCTTGAGCCTGGAGCAGGCACAGGAGCACACACACAGATACAAAGCATAGCTACCACTAGAAGAAGGCCTCATCGGCCGGACGGAGTAGCAAGCCGGCGGGTCGGCGCGATCAGCTTCTCCAACATCGCGTTGAGTTGCGCCCTCTGGCGTTGTCTATACAGCGGGTACCACTGCTTCAAAAAATCCAAGAAATTGAAGATCGAGTCAGAGGCACGACGCAGGAAGACATGCTCAATGACCATCTTATTCCTAATGTTCCATAGTGTCCAGGTCATCGCCGCAAACATCAACCAGAAGAGGCGCCTCCTCCTACCGGTTTGGTTTGCGGTGGCTTTCAGGAACTCCCCCAGGTCTGCGGCCTGCCACGTAGGCCCCAGGGCCTCGTAGATGAAGTTTCATAGGAAGCGAGCAGCGGAACAGATGAAAAAAATATGCGCACCCGTTTCCGGGACCGCACACAGAGGACACAGGCCGTTGTCGGGGCCATGACGCTTGGCCACCTCCACACCCGAGGGTAGCCGGTCGCGCAATAGCTGTCGAACAAAAATTTTAAGCTTCAGAGGCAGGGGGCTTTCCAGAGCGGATTGACCCACAGCATCGAGGGCCCATTAAATAAGGCCATGTAAGCCGAACTAACCGAAAAGGTCCCCAAAGGGGCCTCCAAGAGGGAGTATCCGGGGCCTGAGCCAGGGTCAGCGGGAGTCTGTCCCACATCGCATCCCAAGATACTCGCTCGGCCTCCCTAAGGTTCCGCCGAAATGCAACCTGCCAAACCCCGTCCCGACAAGCCTCCGCCACCAGGAGCATGGGGTCTGCGCAAATGGCAAACAGCTCAGGAACCTCGTGACGCAAAGGGCGAGCTCCGCGCCATGGGTCGAGCCAAAATAGGGTATCCCTCCCATCGCCTATGGAGATAGATAACCCTTTCCGTATCGTTGGCCTGATGTTCTGGATGGCTCTCCAAAGCTAAGATCCCTTCCGACGTTCACAAGCCAGCAGCGGCCGTCCCCAGAGGTACTTCGCTTTAATAAGCTATAACTAGAGGCCTCCATCATCCTTCAGAATCCTCCACACCCATTAAGCATCAACGCCACATTCATGTGACGGGAGGACAAGATACCTAAGCCCCCCAGATCTCTGGGAATGCAAATGTCAGCCCATTTTATCATATGGTACTTTTGGTGGCCATCATTGGCCATCCAGAAGAACTGGGAAAGCTCCTTATCGAAGTTAGCATGAACCCCTTCCTGGAGGAGGTAAAGCCCCATCATATACATGGGAAGGCTAGACAGACATGAGTCTATAAGGATGGTCTTACTCCCTTTGGAGGTAAACCGACATTGCCAAGGTTCGGATTTCGCCTTAACCGGCCCATAAGGGGCTCTAGGTCCCTAATCATGATCCTGGTGTCCCTCACAGGCATCCCAAGATAATTAAGGGGGAAGACCGCCAATCGATAGTTTAGGTTATCCGCGATCCTCTGCTGATCCTCATTGGAGTAACCCAACACCATCACTTCACTCTTATCAAAGTTGATCTTGAGGTCCGACATGGCCTCAAAGCAAAGGAGTAGGAATTTCAGGTTAATAATATCCTGTTCCGACCCCTCCACCATGATCATAGTATCATCAGCATATTGGAGGTGGGTCACCCCCCTCTAGGGATGAGATGCCCTACCACACTCGAGATATGGCCGGAATTATTGGCCTTCTCCAAGATTTCTGCAAGTGCATCAACCGCGGCATTAACAAGATTGATGAGATCGGGTCCCCTTGTCGAACCCCACACGAGAGTTTGAAATAGGGGCCCACCTGACCATTTATGTTTATCGCCGTGTTTGCACTCATGACAATCTGCATGATCCAACCTATCATGCGATCATCGAGTCCTCGACGTTGGAGGACCTGGCACAGAAAGGCCCAGTCTAGCCTATTGTATGCCTTCTGGAAATCTAGCTTCAGGAAGACACCCCTCTGGTGTCTCACCTTTACTTCATAAATAATTTCATGGAGCGTCAGAATCCCATCGTGGATATATCTTCCTTTCAGGAAGGCGAATTGGTAGAGTGGGTTAGCCTCTCCATCGCTGGAGCCAACCTGCGCGCGCATACCTTGGAGATGATCCTTTGGACCACATTTATTACAGTGATCGGCCTGAACTGACGTATATCTGTCACCCCCACAATCTTTGGGATCAAGGTGATTAGCCCAAAGTTCAGGCGCCCATCACAAGGGTCCCGACATACAGCTCCTGGAACATTGGCATAATGGCCCCCTGTACAATATCCTAGAACTTCTGGAAGAAAATGACCGGAAGGCCATCCGGTCCAGCTGCCGAGTTGGTCTTCATCTCAATGATGGATTGGTGCATTCTCATCAACAGAGACCATGGCCCCTTCTGGCCAAAAATCGACTGCTAATGCCACCCCTGTGCGGGGTGCCGCCGAGAAAAGCTCCTTATAGAAGGAGTAAATATGAGAGGAGATATTATTGGCCTCGTCCAAGAGACGACCATCCTCCTAGAGGCAGGGGATGAAGCACTTCCTCCGTCTGTCATTCGCAATGGCATGAAAGTAAGCCGTGTTCGTATCCCCTTTAATAAACCAATTCTGCAGACTTCGCTAGCGTCAAAACGTCTTCTCGCCTCGGTAAATCTCCATAAGGGGGTCTTCCAGAGCATACCGCTGAAGCCACTCCTCGGCCGATAGACCGCCCTCGTCTGTCGGTCCAGAACTCCAGCACGTGACGTTTGCCTAGTGCTACAGAGAAGGTGCAAACTCGTGCAGGGGGTAGTAAATAAAGATTTCCAAAGTAGCGTCGTACAGCGAGCTCGTGGAGATATATTTCCAAAGCGCATAATCTATCTTGGCACTCGTGTTAGTACGTAAAGAACAAAAAAAGAAACGCAACCCAGGGTACACTGATCATCAGGGTACGTACGTGTACGTGGTAATGGCACTGTCGTAACGTACCACATAGTATTATACTCCTTTATTTAGAAAGAAAAAAGAAGTAAGGCGTGCGTCCGGTGCCGACTGTACTGTAAACCACCACCAGACTACTGCCTCTGTAACGGGATGGTGACAAAACGTGGGAGGTCAGAGCGAATTGAACGCTCAAGAACTGCAACTCGCCCCGCCTCCAACTGCAGACAAATAGTCCTCACTAGTGTATCCACATGCCTGCTTGTACCTACTCGTCCTGATCTCGCGCCGCTGCCACACTGCCACGGCACACGAGAGAATACAAAACCGCAGACCCAAAGCGCCCTCGCGTCGTCCGGGTCCCTCCCGGCCTTGCCCCCCCTACTGCGGATCCAGCATCTCCGCGGCGCCTCGCGGGCTATTTCGATTGGTTCCAGCCGGTTGTTTCTGGTCCGGAGGAAATCACCTGAACGAACGACGTGCGACCAACAAACGCCGCGCGTGCGAGAGTCCCTCCGTCGTCTCCGCGCGTGTCCGGTACTGGTACCTGGGCCGGGCCCTTGTCTCGTCGATCTCCCGAGCGATCCGCTGGGACCAAGGGACGTCCCCCACCTGATGCCAATCTCTCAACCCCCGCCGTACCCTTTCTGTAGTTAGGTCTGTTCATGCATGATGATGATGACCATGAAAGAGTTTTGTGCCTACTCGCCTCGCTAATCATTGCAATCATCAGCGCCATCTTTGGCTGCTGCTGCTTCCGGTCTTTCGTTCCCTCCTTTGATTTGTTTCTTTGTCTGCCCCACATTCCCAATCCCTGAATGTCTTTTTCGCACGTCAGTTCTGCTCCCTGATTTATCTTTCCGTAACACCGTGTCAAAGCAAGGCGCAAAGAAGAACTGCTTTAGTTTGGGCAGATGCACATTTTGTTCAGTTCACATCACCGGCCATCATGGTAACAAGACCAGCCGTGTGTGTACTGGTCTGCGAAGTAGCGTAAACCCCACTGTCCCTGTCAATCTGCCACAGTACTGTGGGCTTACTTGGTGATACGTCCGCCCTGCTCGCTTTCGCAGCGAAAGCACCACGGCGGCTCACTTTCGCACCGCCGTGCTGATCGATGTGCCCGTCCCTCTCTGCAACTGCAACTCCGGTGGTACTCTACTGAATTTCTTTCCGGCGAAGCCACATTTATGAACCTTTTTTTAGGACAATAGTATCTAGTGAGACACGATAAACCGTCTCTTCTGCCCTTCACCTGCTGCAAATCTCACTGTCTAACTACTATACGGAGTAGTATCTTTCTGCCAGTTGGTTAATTAATCAATAAGCTTCGAGCATGCTCTGTCACTACTGCTACTGCGTGTGCCTTTCCTGCTCTGTTCTCTCTTCACCCGGACGTGATGTCTCAAAGTTAAAGTAGCGCTAGCTCCTCGCTGAGCGGCACTGCACCACCCAGGAGACCAAGACCTCTCCGACCGATGTGGTAGACGAGCGAGCCCTAGTAAATGCCCGATACGTGTAGCTGCAGCTCCCAGCTGCAGAGCCTTTTGTCAGTGTCCGCGTAGATGCAGCAAGCTGCCGGTCTGCGGCTTCCTGAATAATAAAAATTTGACACTGGGTGCTCGCTCGCTGCAGACTGCAGTGCCATGGCCCTGTTGAATCTCTCGAGATCCAGTGGAGTGGAGTGATGCTCCTGTCTTCTGGCGGTTGGCAGGCCCGAGCAGACGACTAGACGAGCTTAAATCCGTCATCATCCTCTTGGCTCGACCGAGCTTGGCAAATGGCAAAGAGCGCGCAGGCATCGCAGGGAGTGCTCCTTCATGGAACAGACGGCCATATGGTAAGTCCATTATTACCATCTGTGGCGCGCTTGAGCCGGACAGATCGCTCGCGGTGCGCCCATCGCCCTTGATTGGGCTTCGATCGGGTTCTGTCGCTTCTGACTACGGCGCATCTATAGCCGAAGGTTCTTGCGACAGTAACCCCTGGACGGAGGCACGGAGCTCATGTGCGCAACAGGGCTAGTTAGGCTGAGCGATGGATCGATGGATGCAGGAATCTTTGCACTGTTGGCCGGTCCTGTGCGTGCACATACATGTTGACTCCAGAGCCCACTCGTACGTACTGATGTAGAGCGGGACGCAACTTGTGTTCCCGTACGTACTCGTTGGCGTGCGGATTCAGGTGGTGGTGCGGATGATTCAGGACCAACCAAAGGACCGCCCAGATGGTCCAGCCACTTTAACACAAGACTGTGCCCGGGTATTCGAGGAACTGGTCGAACACCCCGTACAAAATTGCTGGGATCGTGTGGGATTACTAATTTTCATTAGCTTACACTTTCCAATTAACCCTCTGAACTAGTGCAGTAATGCTATTAGTAAATGGATGCAAGAAACAGACATTCGGGCATTTGGAATCCTCCCCCACCCCCACACCAGATGCCGCGAATTCAACGGCGGCTCGTCTCCGGCTCACAGTCGGCGTGATGTGAAGGCGGTGGGTGATTCCAATCATGATGTGTTGTTGTTATCTCGCAACATTTCGCAAAGCGGATAGCGAGCGAACTAATGTCGATGCATGCGGATTGGGGCCCTCCGCTGCATGCATCCAGATGCAGACAAACGTAGTGGCGCTACATCGTTCTCCTGGAACAATTCGAGGGGGTATCCCATGTTCTTGTGGATGGAGGAAGAATGCCCGACCAAAATCTGTCCTTGGCTCCTCGATCCCCGGCGATCTTTGGGAACGTCAGGGGGGCACCACCTCATGCATGTGCCAAGCGATAGCTCAACCTCAAATCCAAGCCCGTTCCATGAACAAACTTGGTTCAACCCAATGCTCCCGAGAGATGACTTGAGGGTGCCCTTTGTTTGAAATATTTTAAAATCTGTATTTTTTTTTGTTACAAAAAATCATAAAAGTTATCCTGGAGATACATGTACATCGTTCTAAAACCCGTGACAAGTTTCGGTAGAGATTTCTTTTTTATTTTGGGCTACAGAAAAAAAATTCAAAATTTTCACTCTATGTAGAAATTTTGCCAGAAATTCGTCTTCTTTGTATTTTGCTAAAAAAATTAAAAGGCAAAATTCACAATCTTTGACCAAGTTTTAAGATTAAACTTATCAATATGTGAAATGCTTAATACATAATATAATACTAAAATTTAATGATACGGATTCAGTATTATAAATGCCCATGGTATTTTGTAAAAAGTTGGTCAAACATAGTTAGGTTTGACTTTCCAAAAACTAGTACACTGAATATGTGATCCTCATGTTTTTGCCTGCCATGCTTGGACTTCATTCTATTGTGCTCGACAACGAATAAATGGACGCCAAGTTTTAAGGGTTTTAAATTTGAAAAAAATGTTTATAAGTTAAAAAAATAGTATATGTTAAAAAAATAGAACCTTTGTAATATGATTTCCGTTTTTAAAATAAAGAGAACTTTGAACAATTGTTATATGAAATTTTATTTATAAGTTCAAATAACATTTCAAGAGAGGTTTTCAAAGTTTTGAACGTTTGTAGTAAGATTTTCGTTTTTTTATTAAACAAAGAGCACTTTGGACCTCGGCCCCCATTTTGAGTTCCTATACATGTTGGGGCTTCCTAATATCTATATGTGTTCCTTGAGAAAAGATCAAAACAGGGAGTATATGGAGTTTATGCCCATAAGCCTTATTCATGCTATTGCAAAATTTATCGTCAATATGATGGCATCGCGCCTTGATCCTCACATGAATGAGCTCATGTCCAATTCGCAAAGTGCGTTCATACAGAAAAGAAGCATCACAACAACTACATGAACTCTGCTCTCGAAACTTGACCTCCTCGATCGATGGGAGAAAAAAAAAGGCGTCTTCTATTCAAACTTGATATTAAGAAGGCCTTTGACTCGGTGAGATGGCATTACCTCATGGATCCGAAGGTTTTTTAGACATGATAACATAGACACACAGAGATAGAATCTTAAAGTTTTCAAATCTTTTGAACTTTTTCATGAATTTCTACTAGTCCGGTCAAAGCATGGTCAAATTCATAGCATCCGCATTGCCTGTCTGACAAGAGGGTGAATCTACTCTTAGCTAAAACAACATCAATAAAGATACCATCACTAAAAAGTTTTTCTGTCTATTTGTTTCAAGGCTCTGAAAATAGTAACATGATGTATTTAGAGGCTGAACAGGTAGAAATTTATAGAACAAACGAGCACCCACAAAGATTGAATTTTGGATGACCACAGAAGTACTACCGTTAAATCTACGAAACTACCGCCGGGAGACCTAACGTTTTCAAACTTCAAGTTTAGATTTTTTATATTCTTTAATACTACTTGTATGCTAGCATGTGTAAAAAAATTAGGCTAATTCGGCGAAGGTAAAAAACACAAACTTACAGAAGAAACATTTAGGTTCAGTTGAGCGGGTTTTTCATTTTATTAATTTTTTAAATTTTTACTTTCTAGTGGCACAGTCAAAGTAAGGTCAAAATCGCGACATCCACCTTGTCTACCAATGGGACGAATTTTGCTAAGAAAAATGTAGATCACATTCTTTAATACTACCTGTATGCTAGCATGTGTAAAAAGTTTGGACTAATTTGGCAAAGGTCAAAAAAAGGAAGGTTTAGGCTCACTTGCCTGCAAGGGGATGATAATCTTGCTAAGCTAAGAGAACATCCATGAAGATACCATCACTATTTTATTTTGTCGCTTTGTTAAAAGGCTCTGAAAATAATAACACATGATTTATTTAGAGGATGAACTGGTAGAAATTTATATAAAAACGAGTACCAAATTTTGGATGAACATAGAGGTACTACCTCCGGATCAATAGAACTACCCCTGTAAATTTCCGAAAATTAAAAAAATGTTGCTGGTGTTATTTAATTAGTAGCAATATATTATCTATTCTGAAACATTAAAAACAACATTCAGATTCAATTCACAAGAGATAGTAGCATATTATTAAAGACAATAAACTAGATACTAGCACATTATTAAAGTCAATCAAGTAGATAATAGATAGCTATCTAGAGTTTACTCTTCGCCCTCATTAGAAGAGTCGGGAACCAGAACATGAAGTAGATATCGACATTATGATAATCGAGAAGGATTTTGAACTTGTCTCCGTATTGCAACCAGTAGTGTTCATCGAGGAGTTTGTCCAGTCAGGTCCACTGAAATATGTCCAGATATCCCCATTAATGACTGTAACAACATATTGGTTGGCTTAGCGTGCGATACCAAAGTGATCTCAAACACGACATGCTCATTGATACTCCTACATCCATGGTCCATAAAGTCACGTCATGAACAACAGGGGGTTGACTGAGTAAAATCATAAGAAACAATAATTGGTTTCTATTTCATTGTACATATAGTTAGATTGCACATATATGAATCTTAGAAAACATACCGTCCTAACATCAAAGTTTCCAAGGAGATGTATTGTGAACTTCGTGTCTAGGAACCTCCACCACGGTTGAGCACAATTGACGCAGGCTTCATTGATAAAACCGTACCTATCACAGAAAGTTAAGTAACACATTAATTAAATATAAAACACAATCCAGTCTAGCAAGATAAGTAGTAGATCCTATATATGCAATAGCTATATCACTGCTGGAAATAGTCATCAGGAGCCGTGTACAGGAAGTAGATCAGGTCGTGTTGATGAAATATGTCTGGACCTCCACGTTGTTGACTAAAACCACATAATTCATGTCGGCTGAGCGTGCGATACCAAGGTGTCCTCAAACACGGCATCATCATCGATGCTTCTATGGACATCATCCATGAGTTCATGCCGTGCAGCGCAAGTGATGGGTTGATTAAAATCATAAGAAACAACAATATCCATGGTTCATTGACGCTTTCATGGCCATGCATAGATAGCACATATATGTATGTCAGAAAACATACCATCTTAACCTCAAACTTGTCAGGGAGAAATATTGGCAACTTCTTGTCCAGGCACCCCCCAACGGTTGAGCATAACTGACACACGCTTCATTGATATGATCCATCCTATACGTATATGAAGAATGAAGATGCACAAATAAATTTGCATGCATAGATCAATGTAGCTAACATTTCTATCTACTCCATCAGTCCCAAAATAGATGTCTTAGATTTATCAAAATTTGAATGAACCATTATACCAAACAGTGTCTAGATTCATCTAAAATTTGACAAATCTGAAACATCTATTTTAGGACAGAGGGAATACTAAATTTTTAACATTTGTATGTTCTAAATCCGCATCTGAATATGCATGGAAGCAATGCATATAATCAATAAATTTCATCTACATTTTGAATAGATGGCAATCATGTAGCTTCGTGCAATTTTTTCTTGAACATATGGCAATCATTCAATCAAGTTACATTTTTTGATCTAGGACAGTAAAGCATAAGAATAATTTCTAGTGTAAATTATAGTAGCATGTCTATCATGAAATTGCTAAGTATTCAGTCAAGATGAAGTTTAATCTATATTACTTATTAAAGAGCAAACTTGTGATTTCCTAAATCGAAGTGCCGAAGCACTAACAATTGTTCTAGACATCAATCTTCACTGCAAAACACAATCAACCAGCAGCGTCTTAGTTTTGGATACCAACTGATATTGTCCACTTTCAGTACAAAGCCAAGAACACCATCAGAGCAAAACTAGTTCATCACCAGATCATCCACACAAACCACCAGAAAAAACAAAAATCGCCATGTTTACTTATAGCATCAAGGAATAGGACAAGCTAGCTCAAGAGGAGGAGAGGGCTTACAAGCAGAAGAGCAAGCTAGGATCTTAGATAAGTAGCTAAGGAGGATCAGACTGGCAACAAGAAAATCTAGCTGATCAAGAGCAAGCATAATATCACCATCGGCTATTAGTCTACTCTGCAAATAGTAGGTTGACAACCTAGATCCTTAGTAGTATCTATTCTTATCATTTATTTTAGGATATGGATTGGAGGGAGAGAGGGCTCTCGGCCAGTGTAGAAGTGCTACACTAATTTCATCCTAGATCTAGTAAAAGGCAAGCATAATATATGTTCTTATTTAGAAAAGGTACAACCTTAGCCTTTTGCATTAGAGGCAAGAGGGCAATCTTAGTAGCAAGGCAAAAGGCAGCAGATCATGTTGTTTCAAACTACTGTTGTGCACACTCTCACTGAGAGGCACCACATCAGCAAATCTACTAACATCAAGAGCCATTTCAAAATGCCTACCAAGTCACAGAATTCATTTTCCTAATTTTATTCAAGAAATTTTCCAAATTATACTATCACAGTATGAAATGAATCAACAATCATTTCTACAAATCATTACAAACTAAGTAAAATCATCTTCCATAAGTAGAATTACTTAGGAATCATTATCAAAGAGTTTCTAAACTATCACTGAGAAAAGTCAATTGACCAAAACAGAGTATAGACTATACCGTAAAATCATCTTCCATAAGTAGAATTACCTAGAAATCATTACCAAAGAGTCTCTAAACTACCACTAAGCAAAGTCAATAGACCAAAACAGGGTATAGACTATACCACATACAGTTAGGAAAATAACTGAACATTTTACTGTTAAGTATGAGCTTTGTCAGGAAAACCACAAGTTCATTGTATTAGATAGCACCTACATACATAGTTGTTGACTACACAAAACACTGAGAGGGCTTGGAGAGCCGGACGCATCTGATGTGGCCACAGACGGACGACAACTGAAGTTCAGTAGGTGACGACGACGTGAAATGAGGGTTCCGTACGCGTGCAGTGGGAAGGCGCGACGACGGTGGCTCCGGTCGTTGGAGGGAGGCTCTCACAGGGGCTGGTACCCGTAGGCGATGGTGGATTGAATGGCGGCGGGATTTCACGGATCAAGAGGAGGGCGTCGTACTCGGTGGAGAAGAAATGATGGGGAGAGATAGATCGACCGATCTAATTACTGTTTATTTTTTGAGAGAAAAAAAATAAAGTTTTTATAATATGCACTCAAACCGATCAACCACTAATGAACTTAACACCGGTTTTACAGTATCGGTCCACCTTTTTTTGCCGGCACCATACTATTTGTATTGTATGGTACCGCCGGGTTTTGTGCCGCCACTTTTTTCACCGTTAGATCAAGGTGAATCGATCGTTATTAAAAATGCCAACTATTCTAAAATTTGTATTATATTTTTAGTACAACAAAATGAAGTAAATTTCACATATCATAACTTTTGAGAAACCGGTTCATTTATTTTGACTTTATTAAAATAGAGGATACCCTAGGGCTCCTTTGATTCATAGGATAGAAAAATCATAGGAATAGGAAAAAGATAGGAATAAGATGTCATGGCTAGTTGAATCCTATAGAAAGATGAGTTGTGTTTGATTGTGTCAAAGGAAATTTTTCATGAGGTATGACCTAATGTTTTATTCCTATAGGATTTGCACTACAAGATTCCTATAGGATTAATTCCTATAGGATATGTTCCTATGAATCAAACAACTAGTGTAGGAAAAATATCCATAGGATCTAAATCCTACACAATTCCTATATGAATCCTTGAATCAAAGAAGCCCTAAAGGTTTTATACTTGCATCTCTATTTTTTGTTAAAAAGAACAATACTACTGTCCTTGCACCTGTTTTGGTCAGCTTGAATTTATCTGTGCTGAGAAATATTTTGTTTTTTGAACAGGATAAGGGTCCGAAGACGCCGGAAGCTTCATTCAACTCGGTGGGAACAAATTACAGCAAAACCCCTAAGAGCTAGGTATTTTGCAGATAAGGCTATGCCTTTTACAAATAAGACCCTAGAGATAAAAATACTAAGCAATCAGATCCCTGGTCTTTCTCCACCGCCGACGAACAACCTCCCGACGCCGGTGCCACTGCTGCTACCGGGGAACCAGCCACTTGGAGCAGCAACAGCCATGGATCCAGCGCCGTGGTCGAGGAAAATCCTCCCATAAGGCCCGCGGCCAGGAGGATTGAGCAAGGCCAAAACATGGCCATGGAGGGCTGCCATACGACCATTAGAGGCAGAGGCAAGACGGTCGCCGCCGTCGCATAAAGTCCTCTGCTTGAAAACTCCAAAGATCGAAGCTTCACCTAATCCTTCTCCCGGACCAGCTCCGAGCAGCTGACCGCCTAGATCCCACTCCCCCTCGCTGCCACAGCCGGCCAGGAGGGAGATCCACTTAGGAGCTTCACGGATCCGTCGAGGCTCGCGATTATTGGAGGAGCTTGAACCCGGGCAGACCAGCACCTCCCACCATGGGAGCCACCAAAGCATGCCCGTTGACACCCTCGCTGCAGCTCGCGCAACTACCAGCGAGGAGAGGCTCCAGAGAGCGGCTTTATTATCGGAGATCTCTAGCTTCGTCTTCTCCGGCGACGGGCGCCCCCACCGGAGCACCAGTGACCAGACCAGACTCGCTAGCACGCATCGAAGCCAGCCGAAGAGCTTCGAAACTCTACTCCAAAACTGCACCAAGGCAAAGCAAACCCTAACTACTAACCTATCTACCTCAGCACCTCCCCTCGGCCTCTCACCGGCGGCAGCGCTGCCGGGAGAGGCCTCGGTTTGGGCCGGACTGCAAGGGACGACCCTCAAGCAAGCAAGGGAGAGACGAGAGCGGTGGGAGAGACGAGAGCGGCGGGCGTTGTGTGGAGGCAGTGCGTTCTGTGCTGAGAAATAGGGAGGCATTTCTCCTCTAGATAGCCTAGCTACCATTGCTGGAAAAATATCTAAGTTAACAATTGAGCCGTACCCCTACAATGTACTACACTACCGTACTAGCAGTAGTCTTGAGAAGTGAATTCTTTCCTTGAGATCTGCACGCACGCTTCTTATTGCTGGGGCGTGGAATCTCCGGACTACGGTAGGCACAGACGACACGCAGTCCCTCCTGTGTGAGTAGAAACTAGAATCGTAGCAGCAGTAGTAGTAGGATTGCTCAGCTCAGGGTTTTCACTCGCTAGGCTTTTTGTCTGCGACTGCTGTTACTATACCGCTGTCCCCTAGCTAGTTACACAGCTGGCTCGAGAAGATCCCTAGGTGCGGTGTAAACAAGCGCGACGCATTCAGTAACAAAAACCAAAAATGTAGCTTGCCCCGATGTGCTCCTGTCCAATTATCACAAAACACTTGCAGAAAGGCTGTGCCGTACCAAGCGTACTCCTATATATGGGAAAGAAAAGGGGAGGAAAGAACAGTAAATCATCCATTTCAACAAATTTCAGACTTGTACAGTGCTTCAGAAGCAAAGTTTCCACGCACTTTTTCATATCGTCCTAGATCAACGGTTTCACACAGCAAGCTTATTAGAGAATGTACAATGCAGGGTGTTTAGGACGGTACTTAGCAAAATAAACTGATTTGTCTTTAAGCACCGGTGCTTATTTATACTAGGTAGATGTCTAACTAGGGATCTCTTCTATAAATATAAGCACCAATTCTTAGCAAATTGGTTGGTTTATTTTTATAAACACTCCTCCTAAGCACCTCCCATTGCACATGCTCTTAGAGTAGTAGTACAACATAACCTTAGCTAAGTCACTGGATAGGGGTCTTAGGATTAAGCTTGCAAGAAAAATATACCCCATCCGACCCGACTTATTTAAATTTGATCAACTATATGTAAAAGTTGATGTTTTTAATATACCCCATCCGACCCGACGTTTTTAGTCAAAAGTTGATGTTTTTAAATTTGATCAACTATATGTAAAAGATGATCTATGATAGCAATTCAATATCATTAGATTCGCCAAAGATATATTTTCATCTTGTATCGGTTAAATGTTATAACCGTTGATATTCTCTTATTATATATTTAGTTAAATTGTAAGCTTTGATAATTAACTAAACACTTTTGCTTCGGTATACCCATCCTCCCAAACTCAAAAAAACAAAAAAGACGGTCATGATTAGCTGATACCCCTCCGGTTCGGGGAGGGGTAGAAAGAGGTATCGGGTGAATCATGGTTGTCCTTGTGTTTTAAGTTTGGGAGCATGGATGCACCGAAGCATTAACTAAATTTGTAGGTTATATATTTTGGGTCGAAGGAAGTACTTCCCAATATGCTGAGAAATTTATTTATTTGAATAACTGGTATTGTACTACTAGTACCAGAGTAGTTAACCGCAGGAGGAAGGTACCACGCAAGTACGCAACTACAGTCAAAGACTCCTGATTAGATGCTCATCAAAATAACATTAATAATTGAGTTAGCCCATCACCATGGAATACTCGACTTATAGCACATCATTTAAACGTTCTCAGCTGAACTAATAATACTCCCATAGACTCCCATATGTAGGAGGCAACACAGTGCCAGTAAAATATATCATAACTTGCAGATTCTTTTACCGTTCGAGCTTGGTTAAACTAGTCTTAATAACAGTCTTTTATCCAATTTACTTCTACAAACAAAGGAGACGCCATGACTCACTCCAGTGATTATACACCCACGCCTTGTTACAAGTGCTGGTCTCGAGCAAGTACTACACAGTACACTACCAGCAAGCTAAGGAAAAAAAACAGCATGGCTTCACAGGTTTGGGGAATATTTATCATACCCAATTTAGGACCATTAACAAGAGCTAATTAGGTAAGGAGGACAACTTTTGACACGATGGGACTCGTAGGATTCACCATGCAAGAGAGCATCGCATCGCACTGCAATGCACGAGCGAGCACTGCTTGGCGCTTGCTACATGGTGATGTCGTCCGCGAGGCTGGCCCAGATACGCTCGAAGACGTCGACGATGAGGTCGTGGTACTCGGCGGCGTTGAGGGAGAGGTAGCAGGCGAGGAGGTCCTCGAGGTCGGCGGCGGTGCAGATGCCGTTCTCGACGATCATCTCCTCCATGGACTCCCGGAAGTCCGTCCTCGGGTCCCGCGAGGTCTTCACCACCGCGAAGCTCTCCGCCAGAGGAGGCGGCTTCGTCCGTGCGGGCACTGCGGGCGCGGGTGCGACAGGCTTGGAGGACTTCTTGGAGGACGCGACACGCGGCGTGTTCCCGCGCGTCTTGAGCCGTCGCGCCGACGATGACACGGACCGCCTCGGTTTGACGGCCTTGCTCTGTTCGTCGGGGAAAGGAGCGGCGGTGGTGCGCTGGGTCGTCGCGTGCGTGAGGGTGTCGATGTGGACGTGCTTGTCCTCTGGATCGCAGCCGTGCGGCGCTCTCTTGGCCGGCTTGGTCAGGATCGGCGGGAGCAGCATCCTGCTGTTGTCGGGCCTCTTTTTGGTCCGCAGGTCGATGATGATGTCCGTGGGGGAGGTGATCACCTTGCCGTGGAGGTCGACGTCGTTGCGCACGGTATAAACCGCCGGCTTCTTGAGCGTCTCGCCCGAGTCGGCGGAGTCGTCATTGTAGCCGACGAACCTGTCGCGGCGGCACGGCGGGGTGTCGGGCGCCTGGACCGCCACGAGCTCGGGCTTGCGCCGGCAGCGGCACCCCGTGGAGACCGGCGAGGACAGGACGCTGCTGCCGCTGACCGACGACGGCGCCAGCTTGACGGAGCGCCTCCTGTGCCTCCGCTTGGAGGAGGAGCGCCTGGGCGGCGAGAGCGGCAGCGGCGGGAACCGCGCGTCGGAGGCCCTGGGGCTGGGGTGGAACGGGGAGCCCACGGGGTCGCCCGCCCGCGGCGTGTAGTAGTAGGACGTCCTGCGTGGCGTGCTCGGGGGGCGGCACGCCCGCGACGCCCCGCCGGGGCTGGCGGCGCCCGTGCCCCGCGCGGCGCGCATGTCCCGCAGCTTGAAGAACCACGCGTTCGGGATCATGTCGGACAGCCGGAACTTGTGCCTACCCATGGCCGGCTCTGCTTCACACCGCCACAGGGGAATGCGTGCGTGCGTGCGTGCGGTTCGAAGAGGAAGTGGGAGAAGAGCAAGATACGGAATGCTGGTGTATGCTATGTTTGTGCTTGTGTTTTTGGTTGCTTCCTGCCGTTTTCGCGCTAGCTTGCTCTGCACGAGGAGGAGGAGGACCAGAGAGAGAGAGAGAAGGGTGCAGGGGAAGAAAGGAAGAAGAGGAGTGGAGATGAGCAGAGGAGGGCGGGCAGAAAAGGGCGGGTAATAGAGCGAGCGAGCGTGGGGAGGAGGAGACGAGGGTACGTGAGGCGCCATTTGTCCTCGCCCCTCTCTATGCGCCGCGGGCCCCTACCTCCGGTGGCCGATACGGGAGGGTCACGCTCACGGCTGGAAGAATCATTTCGTCAATCGTCATTTCTTGAACTACGGATTGCAATTGTCACCACGCACCATCTAAAAAAACAACAACAAAAAATGTCATGTCGCTACAGAGGATTTACATTTTTATCCGAGCTCTAGAGAGAATCAGAAGAATCGTCTCGTCTCATTTCTCGAACCACGGGTTTCGATTGTCATCACGCTCCGGAGGATTTACATTCTTATCCGAGCTAGTAGCTCATCTTCTTCTTCCTCCTCGGGCCATCAGGTGATGCGACGGTGTTAAGAATTGCGAGGGGGGGCGTCAGGATTGGGGATGGGAGGTGCAGGGTGATGTTGGTCGGAGTCGGAGATGCATGGATAGACGACCTGCTGGCTGCACGTAGCAATAGGATTGACATGAATGGCTTGTTTGTTTCCCCACCTACACTCATCCACTGACCTTCTTTCTCATCAGCTATTAATTATGTCCGCTGAAAGCGTTCTTGTCCGGGAGCTGCCGCTAAACAATCCTTTTATTTCCATCACCTGTAACATAATGTGAGCAGTGCTAGTTCAGCGCATGCGCGCAGGCGCAGAGCAGAGCACCAACTTTGCGCGATGATCGGTCAGTTTGGTGGAGCCTTTTTCTGCTTGCTCGGGCTCGGGGTCGGGGTCGGGGTCGGGTTCGGGGTCGGGGTGGCCATGGCAGATGGCACGTACGCGTTCGGAACAGGGCGATTGACCGCGCACAGACGACCCACGTTGATCCTGTAAATCTAAGGTTTGTCGTGCGCGGATTTTTGGAGCAGCGGTCAAATCTTGGGGTGCAATGCAAACTCAGTCTGTGACTCTGTGACTGTGTGTTGTTGCATGCCGTGTCACGTAAGGTGCGCGGGTGGATCTGTTTGGCATCAAGCGGGTGACCACGACATAGGTAAAGTCTCCTCCCTGGCCACAAGTGGTGATTCCTCGAGCGCAATCTTTCGGAGCACGGGTGATAGTGTGTTCTCTTTTTTTTTTCAGAAACTTGAATCGTGTTTTGAAGTTTCATAAATTCCGCAAAAAAAAATGTAATCATCCCATACACACTACATTGTTTTCGACAAAAGTATACATTAATATCACGAAGATATCGATTACACTCAGCCTCTGCAACATCGCTTTTTACCCTAGCAGCAATACGGATGCACTCAACAATAAAAAAAAGAAATTAAAAAAAGCCCCACTATAGAGATCTATTTCCTATAACAGTTGCACTAACACCAACACGGCAGCACCAGAAATCCAGCTTTTACAAAAGCAATGCCTCCAAGAATTGAGCAGTGCACAAACATCGTCATCATCCATTAAAAAAACTATAATACCTCACAAGAATAAAATCCGAATAACAAACATGAAAGATGCAAAGAATACAAAAGTTCGATATCTCTGTGAACAATATAATCAATTACTCGCTCGAGTGCCTCATTGATAGTACGACTATCTATTGATCTCCCAAGTAATAAAATGAGACCAGTAAAAGATAAAACCTATCAAGGTCATACCCTTGCTTTTGTGCATTTCACTTGAGCTTGATGATAATGATCTTGTCCTCCTTAAAATGGAATAAATTTCTTAATTGAGCTCGGTTGCCCCTGTTTGAAGAAGATTTATGAATTGCTCCCCTGCGGTCCTATGGGAGAGACTCTTCTTTGGGCATATGCCTTCATATATCCATGATCACCATAAGAACTACATTCTTCAAGCGTATGATCACTTCGAGATGGCTCATCTTGAACTTGCACATTATGCCGTCTTTCTTTATTATGTTGATGTCTTAAGACTACACATGAGATGTCATTCTATCTTCTTCTTGAAGACATACTCGTTATAAGCTCAACTCTCTCATGATCAATCTTCGGATCACTCCTTAAATAACACGCTGGTCATCACTTGATTTTCTTCATTTTCTCTTTTTTCAATCTTAAAGCCAACATATGATTCAATGATTTTCTATAGAAAAATATTAGTCTATAGTGATTATCATTAATCACCAAAACAACACATGTGGACACATTCTCTTTCACCATGTATGGCCTTTAGTGGTTGGGCCCACCATTAGCACATTTGCATCGTCCCTTCATTGAAGGTATTGTCCTTGTGTGGTGATTATCTGGACTTGAAAATCCTCGTTTTTTGTTTTCACAAGCTAGATCCAGTGAGATGTGTGAGAAGATTGACCACACTTGGGTCTTTTCCATTCCAGGTATATATAGATATATTACACCGGGACGCCATTTGCGGGAGGAGGGGTGGTGCCCTTGGTGACGAAGGCCGAGGCAGAGGTGTCCACGAAGCGGCACGACATCTTCATCTCCTGGAGGAGCAGCATGTTGCGGAAGTTGAGGAAGGTGGGGAACGGAGTGAGGAGAGGCGCGATATCGGCCAAGCCGTCGAAGCGTCCGTTCAGATCCTTGATGACGTTGGTGAGGAGATCCGAGTCAGAGACCGGGGCGCTGACTTCACCGAGGGCATCGGCCGCCGCCTTTTGGATCTAGAGATAGTCGGCGATGGAGCGATCCTCTTCTTTGATGTTACGGAATTTCTCGGTGAGGTAAACCTCGTGGGTCTTCTCGTTGTCGTTGAAGAGGTCGTGGAACGCTTTCCAGACCACGGACGAGGTGGCGAAGGGGGCATTAGAGTCGATGGCGGTAGGCATGAGGAGGTCGACGGTATCCATGGCCATGGAGCCATAGAGCCAACGGGGAACCGTGGCGTCAAGAAGGAGCCACGTGGTGTCGTTTGGAGGCGTCTTAGTGGTGAGGTGATCCTCGAGTGCGTAGGTGGTGATGACAATGGTGAATAAGGTGCGCCACTTGGGGAAGACGTTGGTCTTGAAGTCGAGGACGACCAGGACGGAGCAGATGCTTTGGAAAGCGGTGGCTTGCGCCTAGAGATGGGCATTGGGGTGAGGCGCGACGGGCTCAGGCGGCGCCATGGGATGAGGAGAGGAGGGAGGGTGCGTCCGGCTAGGGGTAGGAAGCAGTGGCGTCTACAGGGAGGAGCGAAAGCGGTTTGAAGATTTTTTTGGTTGATACCATGTGAGAAGATTGACCACACTTAGGCTTTTTCATTCCACACATATATAGACAGATTACAAAACAATCCTAACAATAAGTGGGAGATCGCGCTAATAACAACTCCATGATTTACGGGATTAGGAATTATGGCAGGATACGTGTCCACTACAGGAATGGAAAGCTACGCCGACGGCCGGTCGCTACGCCGACGGCCAAACGTCAGGGCCGTCAGCGTAGCCATCGTCCAGGCCAGCCTCGTCAAGCAGTCGTCGGTGTAAAATTGCCCTCGCCATATTCTCTGCTACGCCGACGGCTGCCCTAGGCGTAGCTATATTTTATTTTATCTCATTAAACTTTGAAAAATCATAACTAAATCATTCTAATTCGGAAAAATACAAATAATATATCAAAATTTGCAGAAAAATAAGACCTATCTATCTACACTCAAATATTACACATTTATAAATAAAAATTAAGTAAAATATAAAATATTATATATAGTTTAAAACGGGCATAAAAATTCAAAAACGATCAAAACAATGCGAAACCTTCGCGTGGTGTTATATTATGTGACATAGTTAGAAGGAAATATATCAAACTTGGTATATTGATTATGTCTTAAATAAATCTTCACAAAATGACCTATCTCATTCGAGGTTTCTTGGCTTTCGGGTCAAATGACCAATGGTATGGCTAGAATCAAGACATAGTTTGTGATAATATGCCCATATTGTGCATACACATGCATCATGGGATGACGAACAATGTTGTAGGTGGAAGTTTTCCTTTTCGTCGCACCAAAAAGCCATTTCCCATTTTCCGAGCATAAAAAACGGACGGTTTTGTGAAGCAACCACCAAATGGCTAATTCAAAATACTACCACCACATTTTATAAAAATACTATACCACCTTATACGGACAATGTACCAACAGGGGGATCCGAAACCTTTCCGTCCACCTTTGATGAAAAAGACAAATTCATGCCGAATCGTTAGGAAGTGGGTCAGATATGAACTACAAGTACATGATCCGGTGCTCATGTTTTTTTACAAAAATTATTTTTAGGTTCACAATATGCTATTTTATCAAAGAACCAATGCAAGTTTAGCGAGGCTCGGCCCCGAGCTAAGAATCTTTATGTCCGCCGTTCGACAAAGTTTGACGATAGTTTAAAACGGGCATAAAAAATTCAAAAACGATCAAAACAATGCGAAACCTTCGCGTGATGTCATATTATGTGACATAGTTATAAGGAAAAATAGAAAACTTGATATATTGATTATGTCTCAAAAAAACCTTCACAAAATGACTTATCTCATTCGAGGTTTCTTGGCTTTCGGGTCAAATGACCAATGTTATGGCTAGAATCAAGGCATAGTTTTGATAATGTGCCTATATTATGCATACACATGCATCATGGGATGGCGAACAATGTTGTAGGAGGAAGTTTTCCTTTTCTTCGCACTAAAAAGCCATTTTCTATTTTCCGAGCATAAAAACGGACGGTTTTGTGAAGCAACCACCAAATGGCTAATTCAAAATACTACCACCATATTTTACAAAAATACTATACCACCTTATATGGACAATGTCCCAACAGGGGGATCCGAAACCTTTCCGTCCACCATTGGTGAAAAAGACAAATTACTGCCGAATCGGTAGGAAGTGGGTCAGATATGAACTACAGGTACATGATCCGATGCTCATGGTTTTTTACAAAAATCATTTTTAGGTTCACAATATGCTATTTTATCAAAGATTCAATGCAAGTTTTCCTTTTCATCGCACCAAAAAGGCATTTTTCATTATCCGAGCGCAAAAAGAGGATTTTCTAAAGCAACCACCAAATAGCTAATTCGAAAATAGAGGGTTTGTGATTAGTTGATATGGATATCATATTTGGATTCCTCTCATTTTTCTGATCAATTTAGACATATTATTTGTTGAATTTCGATTTACAGATTTAAAGATATTAATTATTCTATACTAAATAGAAAAATACAAAAAAATAAAATTATTATATTTTTATTTGAATTCAATAATATTTTTACTTATTCATTAATATTTACTTAAATAATTGTTTGTAATTTCAAAAAATACAAACATGTGACATGATGATATAAGAGTTAATAGGATTGATATCATATTATTGACACCAATGTATGAATTACTTTGCGAAAACGGATTTTGAAGGAACAAGGAAGTTAAGCGTGCTGAAACTAGAGTAGTATTAGGATGGGTGACATGCTGGGAAGTTTGACTAAGACTGGAATTTAATTAAATATTAAGTATAATTAGTATTAAAAATGTTTAAAGTAGGAGATTAACAAGTGAAACAATTCAAAGAATTAAAAAATTGAGAAAAATAATAATAATAAAGAAATTTTAAAAAAAATGTTTTTGCAACCGGCCGACAGGCTAACGTCGGCGTAGCGGCCGTCGGCATTTCGATACGCCGACGGCTTGAGTGTGCTCCGTCGAGGGAGATCTTTGCCGAGGAGGCTACGCCGAGGGCTGCCTCGGCGTACCATACGCCGACGGCCTTTTGTCCTCGGCGTAGCGCGCGCGTCCCGTAGTGGTCATATTAGTCTAACAAGATGAGCGTGACTACTCAGTTTCCTTCATGTAGAATTGATACATTTGGTCGTAGGTGTGTTATGTTTCATCCCTTCTTCTTTTCTGCATGGTGTTTCATCCCCATGGTATGGCGTTGTTGTATTCCTCATGTACTGTGCTTGCTAGATGGTTGATACTATGCTTGCAAACAATCTCCTTAAGCGTTGGTATCTCTGGATGACTGAATAATGGAACCTTCATTTAGAGTTTCAGTTTCAGACCACGTGTATAACTTAACTCAGGGAAGGCATCGTCCCAAAACCTGACGGAGAGGCAGAACCGTGTTTCTGGTGGCGAAAACCGAGTCCTCGGTTGCTTTAAAGTAGAGGGGATCGAGTAACGACCCGAGCAAAATGCAATCCCAAATGCAATCCGTCTTCGTGCTTAACGTTCAGAAGAACCAGAAGAAGGTAGAGGTCCCAAGGCGTGGTGGTCCTTCTACTCCTAGGTAGATACGCACGTTCACGCGTGCAAGTCCTTGGACGAACACAAGAGACCAAAGATTATTGATCAAATCCACATGTATATGACGAGCTTATTAACAGAAACCCAAAAGAAAAAAAGATAATACTACTAGTAGCTGCGTAGTCGAGTTCGATGCCAACCATTTGCTGCTGGCCTGCTGCGACCGTCTTCCTAGATAAACCGCGTCTCTCCCCCCTCTCCTGGGGCCCCGAGTCTCCACTCATTTCGCGCGGTGCACGAACAGAAGCAAGGAGGCGACGACGCCGCCTCATTTAGCGCGCACGTACGCATAAGATAATCGGGGAACCGGCCGGCCGCGCGGTTCGTCGCCGGCGATTATAATTTGCCCGGTCTGTCGGGCGTTGCGGCGATCGAGCCAGCCTTAAGTAATACGAGCCGCCGAATTCTTAATCGCGCGTGGAAACAAGGTCGCGGCACGGCGGCAGTATCTCGGCTTCCCTGGCCGGACGCGATCGAGAGGCCATTAGTTTAGATTAGACTTCCCGGCCGTGCTCCGTCCTGTCCCGCCTTCCTTCCCGGGCGGGCTCCCTCATTCTTTACTTGACAGTGTCGTACGCTACCTCCATTAGTCAGCTGCCGCTGCCGCATCAATCATGCACCAAGGATTCGGCACAATGCCGCTGCCGCTGACGGGTGCCTTTCACGGAGGCTGTCTGGCTGGCTAATCTCCTGCTTTGCCGTCGCGAGTACGTACGTACGTGCTCGCGGTGCAGCCGAGAATGCGGAGACGGTACGGGGGTTGGGGGTATGCGCACGTACGCACGTACATACACGTCCTCGGGCGTATGATTACGCGCGTATTGGCCTGGTCCCGGTCGCTGACACATGATTGGATACCTGCCGCGATACACAACAAACTAGCTAGTAATACGGACGCTTCGATCTGGGCCACGGAAGGCAACAGTCAGGTTGCTTGCTACGGCCTACAGTTCTCAACTTATTAATTAGCCCCTGATGACCGATGACCGATGGTCCCTGGAGACTCATCATCAACGGGTTCTACTAATAATCGTGTTCTGTGTGGCGTACGTCAATTGACTGTACACTGGTAGAAAACACCCTATAGGTCCTGGTTGGTAAGGGGCATTAGTCCCGGTTGTCCAACCGGGACGGGGCAATCGGGACTAAAGCTCTAACCTTTAGTCCCGGTTGCCCCACCAACCGGGACAAATGGGGGCACACGTGGCGGTATCGGAGCGCGAGGGGGGGTGGAGCTGCTGCCGCGGCAGAGATTTGGCCCATTTCTCTGCCGCGGCAGAGAATTCATTTTGGCACATTTTGTTGCCGCGGCAGCATTTTCGCCACTTTTTATGCCGCGGCAGAGAATTCATTTAGGTTGTTTTATTGTTTATTTAGTGTTTTGCACTTATCCATGAAGGAACCTTATATTACACAAGATCATCATGACAACATTTTATATTCAATACACGGATCGAGTTCATGCACTACATACAAAAGTTGCTATTCGATGCTACCGACCAATTTCTTGAAAGTTGCTATTTTTACAATTCCTATTGTCTATACACAGCCGAGTAGTATTTCCCTTGTTTGTTTAGGACTTCTGCATCCAAGAATCTCACCAATTCCTCCTGTATTGCTCGTATGCGATCCTTTGGCAGAAGACCGTCCCGTAGACGTTCGATCTGATTTAAAAAAGGAGTCAGCCTATATGAATATGAAATTAAACACAATTTGATTGTAATTAAAAACTATAGAAATTGTTTACGTACGTGGAGTTGCTCTAAATTTCTGCCGTTCTCATCGCACGTCTGCCGGATGAACTCGCATACATAGTATCCACATAGATTGTTACCTGGTCCCTGCGTCAGGCACTTTACGACAATAGAGTTCAATCAAAATAATAATCAAGCATGATAATAACTGTATCAAAACTAGAATCAAAGAGATGCGCGGATATAGCTAGTGGTGCTTACATCTAGTGGTTGAAATGTAAGCTCCTCTTTCCAAACACCCCTAGCCTTCTTGGTGAACCGTTTCCAAGCGCTGCCCGGCGTAGAAAACGAATAAAATAAGTTATTAAGTACTTGATATCATAAAATTCACGAACGTTGCCGATATAGTGTCGTAATGATTAGAATTACCGCTGGAGAAGTATCTGCATTTCCTTCCACGTCTCAAGGGGTTTATATTTCGAGTCCATGACTAGTACACGCCCTTTGTCAAGTTGAATGATTAACAGAATATAGTGGTACCTGCGAATGCAGAACTAATCAATTATATACTTAACATCGAGTAAGCGAAATAGAAAGTGTATACAAGACAATAACACTCACTGGAAGTTGTAAGGAAATAGTATTTCCCTTTTGGTTTCTTGAAACCTTAACGCGTGTACTATATTATCCTCCGTATCCTAGGGGCTTATTTTGAGATTAGCTTCATGAACCCAATATGGGTCAATGAAGCCAATGTCATAGATTTGTCCTCTGCTGCATTCGAGAATCTTCATTCTGCATATTAAAGTATGATTATATACATGCAATAAACAAAATAATATAGATGGAGACTAAATTAATTACAGAATTAGTACTTACAGACAATAGGCACTCATGATCGATTTGTCCAAGGCGTCTTGATTGAATAATTGAAATAGTTCATCAAATTCAATGGATATCATGTCATCCTTATCTTTCCCATGATGCTTTTTTGTAACCCTCAGCACTATCCAGTTAGCCCCGGCCCTTGTGGCATGCATGTACCAGTTATGCAATCTTCGCATTTTTTTTGGAAGATTGTTTACCTCCTCAGGTTTGACGAGAGGTTTTCCGTACTGGTATTGGTATGCTACTTCACTCACGGGGAAGAACTCTAACTGGGATAAGTACTGGGCAATACTCATACCTTGAGCAGCGGCAGCTTCTCCGTATTGTGCAACTACCTCTGGATCATACTGCTCTTCGACCCCATATTTGCTCGACCCCACATTGGTTTGAGAAATCACCTTGAGAGGGGCACAAGTCTGTTTTGCTTGTTCTCCGAGCTGGGCAACAGATTTCCCGCTTGCATCAGTACTGCTCTTCGAGGCTTTTTGTGTTGCATGTGACTTGAGAATAGAACGCTCATAGTCTGATGACAGCTTTGGCTCGGGTTGATGAAGAGTCTTTAGCATTTTCAACACTTTGGCTTTTTCTTCTTTGGTGCTGGGGAACTCTGGCTCTTTCGGCCGCCTCAGCTTAGCGAAAAACGCTGTCGTTTCCGCATCAACGATCGCCGCAGTCTCCTCTTTAGTACAGTAATAAGCTCTCTTGGGAGGAACCGTTGGTACTTTTGGAAGAGACTCTTGTTTACGTTTCGGCGATCGCTTACGACGCACAGTAGCGGTACGCTTACGCTTTTTATCCTGAGGCGCCGGCGATGGCTCCCGCGGCGATGGCTGCACCGGAGATTGGTGAGGCGACGGAGCCGGGTGAGGCGACGAAGACGGCTGCCGCGGCGGCGACGACCTCGCTGGAGACGGGTGAGGCGGCGGCGAAGATGGCCTTGGCGTGTGATTTCGAAGCACGATACAATCCTTCGGCCATAGAATGGTGACGTTTTTTGCGTCACCCAGCACAGTCACATCCCCTTCACCAGCAGGGTAGTGAAGATCCAAAACCTCAAAGGTGGGCATGATTTCATCCACGCCGACAACAGCGTAGCCCTCTGGAACCGGACGACTGTGGTAAGTTAGTGTGGGTCCAATTGGTAAGGCATGGCCGACCGCCACCTTCATTGATATGTTCACAACTTTGACATGTATCTCGCAGTGTGTCATCTCTGTGATATCATCCACTGGGTAGCCAACAAGAGCCATCGTCGGTGCATCATCGGCATCGCCATTGTCATCACCCGGGACCTCGGTGGAAGCCACACTGCTTTTTCGATTATTCGATAGGCCGGTAGCATCGAATGCAGTGTGCTGCTGAGATGGGCCGGTAGTACTTTGCTCTTTAAGTGAGTTAATTTCATCTTGTTGTTGCTTTAATCGTTCTTCAATTAAACGCATTCGCTCTTTCTGACTTTCTGCTTCAACTGCCGCCCTGTCCTTACTCCTCTGACGGCTTCTATCAGGATATTTCTTCCTCTCTTCGGGAAACCCAGTCCTCCATGATTGGGAGCCTATTGTGCCTCGTGTTCGTCCATCATGTTCCTTATTTCCAAGGGCAAGTGTGAGCTCATCATTCTCTCTATCGGGAATGAAGTCCCCATCTTTAACAGCCTTTACTGCTTTTCTCATCCTCTCGATTGGCAAGGGGTCTTCTTTATGTCGTATGTTATATATACACCTCCCTTCCGAGTCCAACGTGCCCCCATGCCCGTAAAACCAATTCCTTGCACGTTCTACCCAATCGTCTGTCTCTGGGGTGATATTTTTATCACGCAGTTCCTGCTCAAGTTTCTCCCACTTAGGAATGCCAACCTTGTAGCCACCTTGCCCCATAGTATGGTGATACTTCTTCTTAGCAGCATTCAGCTTATTCGTTTCAGACATTTTCTTAGCTTTTTCTGATTTCTTGTATTCCACAAACTCAGCCCAGAATGGTTTTATCTTCTCAAACTGAATGTTCTTGAAATCGGGAGTCTTCTCTTTCACGACATAGTCAAGGTGCAATCTTTTCTTCCAGTTGGTGAAACACTGGGCCATCTTCTTCAAAGCCCACTCCCTGACCTTAGCCTCCATGGCTCTCCCATGTTGTAAGGCGTCCTCAACTGGATCCTCCGCATTTGGATCCAGCTCTATCTTCGGTAGTTTGAAATTAACCATGAGCCTCTTCCACAGTAAATCTTTGGCGTGGTTAGGGACAAATAAACATGTTCCCTCTTCATCCGCTTTAGCAGGCCTATTCCAATTTCTAATGGTGATCGGGATTAAGTCCCTAACGATTACTCCGCATTGTGCCACAAATTTGGTTGCGACAACTTTGGGAGTTGTCGGTCTGCCGTCTTCAGCGACATCTTCGATCCTAAACCTCTCATGGTCTTGCAACTTTTTGGTTGGGCCTCGTCTGCTCTTTTTAGTAGATTCCTTCGATCCGGAGGGCTACAAGAAGAAAGATCGTCATTACTATTTCTATATAGATAGCAGATGATTAATTAATGAATTGATTTATATTACATGCACCTCGCCGGAGCGGTCGTCTTCTCGATTACACAAGGCATCGCCTTCTCCCTCGCGGAAGGCAACACCTTCAACCTCAAACAAGTTGTCTACTCCGGTAAAAAGAGGATCACGCTCACCGGAGTTGTTCAGAAACCTTGATACGTCTAAATTATCTTCCCCACGGATCACACCTTGGATCAACTCTTCCTTTTCTTCGTCTCTGACGTGTGGGTCCATATTTTCTGCATAGGTGGAAAAACGAATAAGTCAAAGCGGCTAAAGGAGAAAGTTAAGGAGAAACCCTAATATATACATACACAATAATAAAAATGAAGAGAAACCCTAAACCTAGCTACAAAAAGGAAACCGTGTAGTAGATAGGTAACTCTAGCTAAAATCAACTAAAATCAATATTCCGGAGTTCCGAGGGGTGTAAAACCTAGTTCGGAGAAACCTCGGATGCATATGAGAGGGGAACATGAGTATAAGGCTACAAAAGGGAAACTATCCAGCAGATAGGTAACACTAGATACTAACAAAATACCATATTGGAATCGATCTCGATCTCGATATCGTATTCTACCGAGAAGAACCAAATCACCGGAAAGAAAGGGAAACAATCAACACATGGCATCGATGCAATTCTCAAGCAATGATGATGATACGACAAGTTAATGTGCATTGGAATGTAACCCTAAAGCATGCTCGACAAGTTAATCGGGGTTCCGAGGGGCGCAAACCCTAACTCAAGGAACTCCGGAATCACCTGTTAGGGTTACTAGGGTGTTCTAATAAAACTTGTTATTTAAGTTGTTGAACAATGCATGATTATGGCATAGATAGATAGTTCTCATTTTTCTGAACATTTTGGTATATTATTTGTATTTTTCTGAATTACAGATTAAAAGTTATTGAATTTACAAGTTTTATTCAAATTCTGAAATTATTAAATCAAATGTTTAAACCTTTTGCACCATAGTAAGAACTATCCATAGTGGCTGACAGGTGGGGCCCGGAGCCACCTCAGCAGCCACGCAAGAAAACGGGAAACAGGGGAGCAGACGCTGCCGCACATCTCGCACCGCACCGCTGACGCCGCCGCCGCACCGCTGACGTCGCCGCCGCACATCTCGCGCCGCTGTCGCCGCCTCCGCACATCTCGTGCCGGTGTCGCACCCACCCATCGGTGCCTGCCCGTGGCGGCAGGGGGAGCAGGAGGAGGGGGAGGACAGAGGCATGATGGAGAGGGGGAGGACGGAGGCAGGCCGTACCTTCTGGCGGCCGGTGACGACGCGCGGCGACGGTCGTTGGAGGTGGTGGCGACGGACGTCGTTGGGCAGCCTGACGGCGGGGCGGCGGCGCGGGAAGCTTGACGAAGCGGTGGCACTGACGACCACGGGCAGCTGACGGTGAGGCGGCGGCGCAGGCAGCCTGACGGCGTCGGGGGCGGCGAGCTCGGGCAGCCTGCTGGCGTCGGGGGCGGTTGTGCGCGCGTCGGTGAAGTAGAGAAGTGATGGGGAAGGGAAGAAGAAGAAGAAGAAGAGGCGCGCTGTTATAACCAAAGGGCCTTTAGTCCCGGTTGGTGGCTCCAACCGGGACTAAAGGGTCATACGTCCCGGTTGGAGCCACTAACCGGGACCTATACTCCAATATTTTCAGCAGAGCAAGGGTTGGCGCGCAGGGGGTCTTTAGTCCTGGTTGGTGGCTCCAACCGGGACATATTCCCCTGTTTTCAAAAAAATTCAGGTATTTTTTCTCTGTTCCCGCCTTATTTTTTATTTTGGGGTTTAAATTTGTATTGTTTTTTAAATGATAATTAATTTGGAATTTAGAAAAACTTTAAACATAAAAAGTGTTTGGATTTGAATAAATAATTCAAAACCATTTTCTGTTTTAAAAAATAATTAATGTAACCATTTAAAATATGAACCATTTACAATTAAAAATGAATTAACTTATATTTTTTTAATATCAATTTGGAATTTAGAAAAACTTTAAACATAAGAAGTGTATGGATTTGAATAAATAATTCAAAAACATTTTCTATTTTTAAAAAATAATTAATGTAACCTTTTAAAATGAATTAACTTATATTTTTGAATATTAATTTGGAATTTAGAAAAATTTTAAACATAAAAAGTGTTTGGATTTAAATAAATAATTCAAAAACATTTTCCGTTTTAAAAAATAATTAATGTAACCATTTAAAATATGAACCATTTACAATTAAAAATGAATTAACTTATATTTTTTTAATATCAATTTGGAATTTAAAAAAACTTTAAACATAAGAAGTGTATGGATTTGAATAAATAATTCAAAAACATTTTCTATTTTTAAAAAATAATTAATGTAACCTTTTAAAATGAATTAACTTATATTTTTGAATATTAATTTGGAATTTAGAAAAATTTTAAACATAAAAAGTGTTTGGATTTAAATAAATAATTCAAAGACATTTTCTGTTTTAAAAAATAATTAATGTAACCATTTAAAATATGAACCATTTACAATTAAAAATGAATTAACTTATATTTTTTTAATATCAATTTGGAATTTAGAAAAACTTTAAACATAAGAAGTGTATGGATTTGAATAAATAATTCAAAAACATATTCTATTTTTAAAAAATAATTAATGTAACCTTTTAAAATGAATTAACTTATATTTTTGAATATTAATTTGGAATTTAGAAAAAATTTAAACATAAAAAGTGTTTGGATTTAAATAAATAATTCAAAAACATTTTCTGTTTTAAAAAATAATTAATGTAACCATTTAAAATATGAACCATTTACAATTAAAAATGAATTAACTTATATTTTTTTAATATCAATTTGGAATTTAGAAAAACTATGCGTAATATGGGCACAACATCACAAACTATGTCGTGATTCAGCACATAACATCGCTCATTTGGACCGAAAGCCATGAAACCTCGAACATGATAGGTCATTTTGTGAAGGTTTTTTCGAAACATGATTAATATACCAAGTCTGGTATTTTTCCTTTCAACTATGTAACATAATATGACACCACGCGAAGGATTTTCATTGTTCGGATTTTTTTTGAATTTATTATGCCCGTTTTGAATTATCTGAATTTCTAACTATGGTCGAACCGGTGTGCATGAAGATAGGGGACGGGCATCGTTAGAACTTGCATTGGATCTCTGAAGAAACCACATATTGCGAGTCTAAAAATGATTTTTTCAAATAATCACGGGCGATAGATCATGTACCTGTAGTAGAAACCGGACCCACTTCCTGCCGATTCGGCAGACATTTGTCCTTTTTACCCGGGATGGACGAAAAGGTTTGAGATGTACCGGTTGGGATATAGTCCATGTAAGGTGGTCTAGTATTTTAGGAAAATAGGACGGTAGCATTCTGAAACGGCATTTTGGTGGTTACTTCACAAAACGACCCGTTTTTTGCGCTCGGAAAATGGAAAAGGGATTTTCCGTGCGACAAAAAGGAAAACTTCCTCCTGCAACATTGTTCTCCATATCAATGTCCACACACATGCATAATATGGGCACAACATCACAAACTATGTCGTGATTCAGCACATAACATCGGTCATTTGGACCGAAAGCCATGAAACCTCGAACATGATAGGTCATAGAGGCACACCCTAATATGTGAAATTAGTTAGCTCCGAGGCGTATTGATCTAGTTAGTGAAGTTACAAGCTGCAAGATGGTTTTCGAGAGCAGGGACACCACTGCGGCCAGTTTCAGGGAGATGCCGACGGAGCCCAGTCCTCCGGCATCTCCGAGAAACTGGTCATAGAGGCACTCCCTAATATGTGAAATTAGTTAGCTCCGAGGCGTATTGATCTAGTTAGTGAAGTTACAAGCTGCAAGATGGTTTTCGAGAGCAGGGCCACCACTACGACCAGTTTCAGGGAGATGCCGACGGAGCCCAGTCGTCCGGCATCTCCAAGAATCTGGTCATAGAGGCACTCCCGGTCCAGCCATAAAATAGGACTAACACTCAAGAAATTTATTAATATTAAAAACTGAGACTACAAAACCGGGACTAAAGGCCACAAACCGCGAAAGATATCCTTCGGTCAAGCCACAAACCGCGAAAGACATGAACTAGAGTTACATAATATGAGCATGAACTTCTTGGCATATGTCATTCCTTATGACCGCTTCAGACGTAACCATGGAGCATCTTCTTTACTTAACGGAATGCTTGGGTCAGTTTTCACTGTGAAGGGCGGAATTTCATCAAACTTATTATAATCTTCTGACATGTCTGTCTTGTCCTCGATTCCCACGATGTTTCTTTTCCCTGAAAGGACTATGTGACGCTTTGGCTCATCATATGATGTATTCGTTTGCATATTTTTTCTTTTTTTCGGTCTGGAGGACATGTCCTTCACATAGAAAACCTGAGACACATCATTGGCTAGGACGAATGGTTCATCTCTATAACCAAGATTGTTGAGATCCACTGTTGTCATTCCGTACAACTGGTCTATCTTTACCCCTTCCCCATTCAGGTTGACCCATTTGCAGCGAAACAAAGGGACCTTAAAAGAGACTCCATAGTCTAGTTCCCATATCTCCTCTATGTAACCATAATATGTGTCCATTCTCGTCTATTGCATCAAAGCGGACACCACTATTTTGGTTGGTGCTCTTTTTATCTTGGGCGATCGTGTAGAATGTATTCCCATTTATTTCGTACCCTTGGAAATTCAATACAGTAGAAGATGGTGACGCGGCCAACAAGTATAGCTGATCTCCAACAGTGGTGTCATTCAAGAGATGTGTCCGCATCCAACCACTGAAAGACTTAATGTGTTCATCTGTAATCCATGATTCAGGCTTCCCCGGGTTTTTGGAGCGTACAATATTCTTGTGTTCCTCGATATACGGAGCTGCCAAGGTGGAATTATGTAGAACTGTGTAGTGTGCTTTAGTGAAAGAATCCCCGTCCCTACATATCATTGCTTTCTTTCCCAGCGTGCCTTTTCCACTTAGTCTTCCCTCATGCCGCGAGTCAGAAACACCAATCGGCTTAAGGTCAGGAATAAAGTCAACACAAAACTCAATGACCTCCTCTGTTCCATATCCCTTGGAGATGCTTCCTTCTGGTCTAGCACGGTTATGAACATATTTCTTTAAGACTCCCATGAACCTCTCAAAGGGGAACATATTGTGCAGAAATACCGGACCGAGAATGGCAATCTCTTCCACTAGATGAACCAGGAGATGCGTCATAATATTGAAGAAGGATGGTGGGAACACCAATTCAAAACTAACAAGACATTGTACCACATCCTTCTGTAACCTTGGCAGAATATCTGGATTGATTACCTTCTGAGATATTGCATTGAGGAATGCACACATCTTCACAATGGGTACTCGAACATTTTCCGGTATAAGCCCCCTCAATGCAATCGGAAGCAACTGCGTCATAATCACGTGACAGTCATGAGACTTCAGGTTTTGGAACTTTTTCTCTGCCATATTTATTATCCCCTTTATATTAGATGAGAAGCCCGACGGCACCTTGATACTGTAAAGGACTTCAAAAAAGATTTCCTTCTCTGCTTTGGTAAGAGCATAGCTGGCACGACTTAAGTGACGCCCTTTATCCGTCTTGTTATCTGTATGCATGTTCTTTGGGTCTTTCATAATTTGTTGGTCCTCCCGTGCTTCAGGTGTATCTTTTGTCTTACCATACACGCCTAGGAATCCTAGCAGGTTCACGCAGAGATTCTTCGTCACGTGCATCACGTCGATTGAAGAGCGGACACGCAGGACTTTCCAATATGGCAGCTCCCAAAATATAGATTTCTTCTTCCACATGGGTGCGTGTCCTGTAGCGACGTCGTTCGGAACTGATTGACCGTCGGGACCCTTTCCAAAGATTACTTCTATGTCCTTGACCATACCAAATACATCATCACCAGCGGGGAGTTCAGGCTTCTTCCGGTGATCTGCCTCACCTTTAAAATGCTTGCCTTTCTTTCTTACGGGATGATTGGTCGGAAGAAATCGTCGATTCGCTAGGTACACAACCTTCTTGCATTTATGCAAATATGTACCTTCGGTCTTATCTAAACAGTGGGTGCATGCCTTATATCCTTTTTTTGTCTGTCCTGAAAGGTTACTAAGAGCAGGCCAATCATTGATGGTTACGAATAACAACCCTCGTAGATTAAATGGCTCCTGTTTGTTCTCATCCCACGCACGTACACCTGGTTTGCCCCACAACTGTAAGAGTTCTTCAACTAATGGCCTAAGGTACACATCAATGTCGTTGCCCGGTTGCTTCGGGCCTTGGATGAGCACTGGCATCATAATGAACTTACGCTTCATGCACAACCAAGGAGGCAGGTTGTAGATACATAGAGTCACGGGCCAGGTGTTGTGACTGCAGCTCTGCTCCCCAAAAGGATTCATGCCATCCGTACTTAGACCAAACCATAAGTTCCTTGCGTCACCTGCAAAGTCTGGGAAGTCTCTCTCGATTTTTCTCCACTGTGACCCATCAGCAGGGTGTCTCAACTCCCCGTCTTTCTTACGGTCTTCTTTGTGCCATCGCAACAACCTGGCATGCTCTTTGTTTCTGAACATGAGTTTCAACCTTGGTATTATAGGAGCATACCACATAACCTTAGCAGGAACCCTTTTCCGGAGGGGCTCTCCCTCAACATCACCAGGGTCATCTCGTCTGATCTTATACCGCAACGCGTTGCATAGCGGGCATTTATCTAAATTCTCATACTCCTTACCGCGGTAGAGGATGCAGTCATTAATGCATGCATGTATCTTTTGCACATCTAATCCCAGAGGACAGAGAGTCTTCTTTGCTTCGTAGGTACTCTCGGGAAGTTCGTTATGTTTTGGAAACTTCGGCTTCATTATTTTCAGCATCTTTTCAAATGAGGAGTCAGTTAGACCACACTCTGCCTTCCATCGCAACAATTCCAGTGTGGTACCGAGCTTTGTGCTGTCATCTTCACAATTTGGGTACAACAATTTCTTGTGATCTTCTAACATGCCCTCTAACTTCAACTTCTCATTTTCTGTTTCACAGTCTCGCTTTGCATCAGAAATGACCCTACCAAGTTCATCAGCCGGCTCATCTGATGCCCGTTCTTCACCTTTTTCCTCTCCATTGTCTTCCATTGCAGTATCACTGTATTCAGGAAACATATGATGATAGTTGTTATCATCATCTTCTTCTTCACCATCTTCTATCATAACCCCTCTTTCTTCGTGCTTGATCCAGCAATTATAGTTGGGCATGAAACCTTTCATAATAAGGTGGCCGCGAATGATTTTCGAGGAAGAGTACTCCTTGTTGTTCCGACATTGAACACATGGACAACGTATAAATCCATTCTCTTTGTTTGCCGTAGCCACATCGATAAATTTATCCACGCCTTTGATATACCCGGCTACCCGCCGGTCACCGTACATCCATTCCCGACCGTTCATCTGCATCATATAAGTAAGTTTATCAAAAAACAGGACATCATAAATAGTGAAATAACCAATTCACACCGACACATGAATTGTATCAATGACCTAGAAAAGATAAGATTGCTAACCTCGATCGAGGAAAATAAAGAGGAGAAAGCTCAAGTGCGTCTCGGACACCTTCTATATTTTTGTTCTATGAGAAATTCAACTGGATTTTTCACTCAAACATTTTAACAAACACCTTCAATGCATGCATGAGAAAAAACTAGCACACACCCTCACACCTTACACCATTCGAAAAAACAGAGTGGAGGCAGAGGGGGCTGGGGCGTTGCATTTATAGAGGGCAATGGGTCTTTAGTCCCGGTTGGAGCCAGGAACCGGGACTAAAGGTGCGTGCCACGCCACGTGGCTGTGGCCAGACCTTTAGTCCCGGTTGGTGGCTCCAACCGGGACCCATGCCCCCTGGCCCCGTGCCCGTTCCAACCGGGACGCGTGCCAGCATTAGTCCCGGTTGGTGGCGCAACCGGGACTAATGCTCCGAGGGGTCACGAACGGATAGCCCTTTTTCCTCTAGTGGTATCTAAAAGATGCTACAATATCAAAGCTGTGAGTGCTTTAACATGCTTGGAAACGGTGGTGGTTCCACATTAGCATCTTTCTGGTGGCAAATTAATAAGACACAACGCTACTGCAGAATATACGTACTCCGTTCGGGTCTCAAGTTCTGAACACACGGTGATAGTATAACCCGTACAGTTTCGTGACGTGTACCAAAATATGCTGCTACTAGTAGGCGAGGATAATACTAAGCCTTTGTTAATCCGAGGCCTTGACCTGAAGTGACATTACACGTGCACGGCTCGAAAAAGCAGGTGGAAGGCTGCGGGATTGCCAAGGCCGGCCGGCCGGAAAGAGTTGATTTTTTTTTTTTTTGGATACGCCGGAAAGAGTTGATAGGAGAGTCGGCGTAGACAGGCGATTCATTGACATGGACGCCGCAGCGAAACCTCTCTAAAGCTAACGTTCATTATTTTCTTTCCTTTTCATAATACAGCTCATGGCCATGCATGCCAGTATGGTCCATACCATTTGTACGTAGACTACGATCTATTTCGGGCCGGAAGAAACTCGTTTTCGGCCTGGAAATGTAATTTCCCACTCGTGTTTTCAGGTCGAGTTTTCGCAATTGACCAAAATTCAACACAATTCGTAAAGTTTGGGCGAATATAGACGGTTTTCATTAATTAAGGGCGAATACTACATAGAATTCGGACGAACACCCAAATCTAAATTAGATTTAGGCTAAATAATAACTAAAAGAACGTAAAAGTCCGCCAACGTCCTTCTACATGCTGAAGTTGTTGTAGAAGCAGGTGTAACCAGGGTCGGCTTTGCCGTCGTCGTCGTCGGCGGCTGCGGTGGGCGGGAGCTGCCCTGGCCGTTGTTGCCGCATCTCCAGGGCTGGTAGGAGGTGCCGACCTCGTCGTCATCGTCGAGGACGACGAGCGGCGTGCCTTGGTAGGCGAGTGTAACTACCTCGGTGAATTACGCTCCTAGATACAAGCCTGGATGAGCGATAGTGGTTGAAATAGTACGGTGGGGCCCTAAAAGCCACTCACGGGTAGACCTTTCGGCCGTTCCAACCACTTCCATCTCATCGGGACCTGTACGGGCGGCGTAATCGGCAGGCGAAGGGATCAACTACATACACAAGTGGGTATGTATGCAAGCCACCATACAAGAGTACATCAGAGCCATACCATCTAAAAAGAAAGGAAATATAGCAACGCCATACGACAAGATTCAAATGACCTAGATAGATATAATATTTTAGGATAATTCCTCATACAACACACATCAGAGTATCAGGCGGAAGCGGCAAAACAAAGTCCGAGTACGGATAAGAAGCAAATCGGCATAAGATGCCATAGAAATAAGCACATCCCGCCCGCAGATCTCACGAATCCCCGTGCCCAGAATCTCTTCACCGAACGATCGTTGCCCACATCATCAGCCTCTTCCACCCAGTATCCGTCCTGCGAGGGTACCTGTTCATCTGAACCAATAATTTATCGTGTGAGACCCTAAGGGTACTCAGCAAGTCTTAATGCCTCTAAAGGGGACACAACCTGGGGTGACGCAATTGCAGCGAAAGATAAACCCTAGCAGTTCTACAGATAAACGCTAACCATCCGTCTAACCAAACATAGACGGATGACCATGAATTAATGACGGTAGTTATAACAGTAATTTCATCAGATCCATCCTCCTCCTCGCTTACCGACGAGGAAGCGGACGAACAACCCCCCATCCGTTGGCAATTTTATTAACCATTCCATGAGTGTTGCACTATTTACTAGTCAATTACTTAGTCAAATTAAAAGCGGTACTTTAGTTATGCTTGTCTATGGTCGAGAAACTGTGCTCCAAGTCGTCCATAACCGCGGACACGGCTTTCAGAAAGTTTTAACCCGGCCGGGGTGCACAAATAGCAACACACACTCGATCAATCTCGGAAAAACCAAATCAAAACCCAACGAGGCCTTCACGACAAAGCAATCACAAGATTCAGAAATATTTCAGGGGGCCACCCCTTGGAGTACACCCGCAACGAAGCTAGCTGACTTCGAGACGGACCCGAGGTTTGGGTGGACGGCTGTGAGCGACCGGGAACCCAAAACTGGGCTTGTCGACACCGCGAAAACGTGTCCCGATCCTAAACAGTACAGGTGCTATATGTCGCACAATTTAATTAAAGCAGTAAACATGGCATAAGTACAGGATAGTAAATAAAACCTCAAACTAGTTTGTGGCCCCAAGAAATAAGAATGAATCAAGCTCTGGCTCAGGGGGGTCCCATATACCTCCCGGATGTGGATAGCGCGATAAATCTTGGAACAGGAATCAAGTACTTGGGGTCTTACGGGACACAAGTGAGCAGGAAAAACCAAATAGCAGATATTGCTCACCGATGCCACTTTCATTAGTTATCCCATTACTACTCAGGTTAAGTTGTTTAGGTACCTCGTTATCCATCAGACTCTCACAAACCCTACACATGCTGTTCTACGACCCGCATGGCTCAAACAACTCCTGTAGTAATGGCTCATGGGATGGAGGAACAAGCTTGGTGGGGTTTAAAGTAAAGGCTATGCAATACTTGGGATTCAATTTAATGCAATCGCGACTCAATGATGCAAGAATAAGATAAAGGCAATAGGTACTGTATGTATGCAAGCATGTGGAAGTGCTTGCCTGGCAACTCAGTTGAAGCGAGAGACGGATCTGGGTAGTGCTCCTGGTTCTCTTGATATATCCCCTGCTCAGCGTCTATTCGAGAGAAGAACCAAACACGCAAGGGCCAACATAAATATAGTGCACGAGCATAGGAATAAAATGCGACAAGCAAACAATCATGCCATGATGAATGATGCACAAGTTGCATGGCAATAAAGTAGCATGGCATGGGTGAGGTGTGGAAAACAAGAAATAACATTTTAATGGGGTTCTGGATCACATTTGTTGTCATATTAGTTGCTGTACACTATATTTTTGTATTATGCATGCTACAATTGAAGTTATGGATAGCATAAACAGAAAGGTCTCGTCGAGCTGATCATTTTAGACATATCATTTGTTGAATTTGGAATTATAAATCAAAAGTTATTAATTATTTAAGTTCTAGTGGCATTTGTTGTAATTTACCCAACTTGGAATTTTAAATGTTCAAAAGGTAATTTGAATAGCATATTTGAAATCCTCACATTTTTCTGATTCAAAAACATATATTATTTGTATTATTTGAAATTATGAATTTAAATTTATTTTAAGTCAAAATTAATTAATTAGGGTCAAAGTCAAAGGTTGACTAAATAAATTAATTCTGAAAATATTTGAATATAGATTTGAATTAACATTCAAAAACTAAACATTTTTCATATAAGGTTTGAATTCAAATTCCAAACCAGGAATAAGTTATGACTTTTATTTAGTTTGAACAGATTCTGAAATTTGAATTTGAATTCTGAAAACAGAAAACATTTAGTACTCAGGCTGACCTAGCCCTAGACACCGGCAGGTGGGACCCGAGGGTGCTGACTGGGCCACACGACAGAGCGCGCGGCCAGGGACTGACAGGTGGGGAGGGACATGGGATCGCGGGTGGAAAACTTGTTAAGCTGGGAACCTTTTTGCAAAACGGTTCAGGGCTCAGACAGGTGGGGCTAAGGGGACTGCGGTGGAGGACGGAAAACCCACAGGGGCCTCTTTGCAAAACGCCTAGGGGTTGTTCGATCTGAAGCCTGACGAACTGAAACTTGTCAGCGCGAGACTACTAGCTGGCTTGATCTTGCGACGAAGATGGCGAGCAAAACACTGGGAATTTCGCCACGCCGCAAAAACCAAAGAGGAAGAGGGCTGCACAGGCTACGAGTTTCGTTCAGGGCGCAACTGCGGGGGAGGGCTGTGCTGGCCGGGATTCGTCGAGGAACAGAGGCGGACGGGCTGCTGTGGCTGCTGCTGCGGTCTGCCTGTCTGCGCGCGGCGGCGCACAGAGGCCGTTCGACGGATTGCAACGGTGAACCGGCAAACTAGGGGAAGCAAGAGGTTGTCTAGGAGGTCAAGGGGCTCACCCGAAGCTCGCTGGCGTGGACGTCGATGCTGGGGTGGAGTGGATCGGGCGGCGGGCTCGCGACGTGGAGCTTCGGCCTGAGGCGGTGCGCGGCGGCGTAGGGCTGCTCCGGCGTGGTCCTGGTGCTGCTTCGCGTCCTGGGCGTTGAAGAGGAAGAGGAGGGGGCGTCGGTGCTCCTGGATCGTCTTAGGAAGTTTCAATCCGTCGAGGTCAGGAGGTAGCTAGGGTTTGGGTGGCCATGGAAGAGGAACATGGTGGGGGAGGAGGAAGGAGAAAAAGGGGGAAGGGTTCTGATCTGGATCGAGATGGTGGGGGAAGGTGGCGTATAGAAGATGCTCGGCTTATGGTTGTAGATAAGGAGGAGGAGGAAGCACCGGGGTGGTCGTACGCTTTGCAAAAAGCAGAGAGGGAGGTGGACACGGGCGGTAGGAGGTGGGGCGATCAGGCACGTGAGAGAGGGTGGGGAGGAGGAAAAACAGTGCACCCACCTGGTATGGTCGAGCCAGAGGGAAGGAGGGGACCAGGTCGAGCAGGAGGTGGGTCGGGTTGGTAGGAGCTTGTGGCCGAGAGAGGAGGAGAGAGCTAGAGGGTCGAGCTAGGGTTAGATAGGAGGGGTGGGTAGCTCGGCATGGAGGTGGGGTTAGGTGGGGTCCTCATGCAGGGAGAGGGGGAGGCCGAGAGGGATAGGTGGCATCTAGGTGTAGAGGCATGGGTGAGGTGACAGGGGAGATTAGGTTTAGGGTTTGTTGAGGGGAGAGATGGGGAAAAACTTAGTGTTTTGTTTAGACTAGGTGTAGCTTAGGGTTTAGCTAGGATGGGTATGGTGATGAGGATTAGAGAGAGAGGGAGAGCTAAGGATTTTTGAAGCATGCATGCTCCATATAGGTCAAGCAAGATCAAGAAGAGAAGAGGAAGGGAGAAGGATGTGGGGGTTTAGGCTTATGCACACCCACATGATCACATGTGCATGCATGGATGTGGAAAAGGTGATAAGGGTAGGGTCTCACTAGAAAGGGAGAGAGAGGTACAGGGTTTGGGTGGGGTACTATACTAGTCAAACCAGATCAAGCAAGGAAAAGGGAAACCATGCAAGCAAAACAAAAATAACATTGAAAAGTCAAGTAAAAGGTGGCACTTGCATGGCCCATGCAAACAATAAATGCCATGTATTTACATTGTGAAAACAACATAAAATCATGTGGCATTATTCCATGCATTCCCAAAAGGTGGGAAAAAGCCAAGCATAAGATTATGAGTGGAATCCAACCAACCAACATGAGCTAGAGGTAAACTCAATTAAAATGCCAAGCTCATATTAATGGGATGGTGGAATACAAGGTGGTGAAGAAAAAGGTGGGGGAGGCAATAAGAGATATGCCCCCAAATCAACTTGGGCATTTAACAATATATCAAGAACCAAATACAATATCAAGATGCAAATACAATTAATAATGCACATGAGATAAGAACCAAACAAGAAGGGGTTTTATATGATGCTCAAATGCAAGGTGGCATGATGACATGAGCATGATATGATGATGATGCAACAATTATATGTAGGAAGTGGTCCTTTTATTACTAGAACAAGTAGCATTACAGGTGTTAGACAACTGGGATGCTACAACTCTCCCCCACTAAACAGGAATCTCGCCCCGAGATTCTAGGAAGAAGGAGACACAAAGAGGGTAGGATGGTTGGCACGGAGTTCATCTTCACGCTCCCATGTGGCTTCATCAACAGAATGGTGTGACCACTGCACCTTGCAGAACTTGTTGGACTTGTTGCGAGTCCTTCTTTCTGCAGTCTCAAGGATTTTGGTGGGGTGTTCTTGATAAGACAGGTCTTCTTGGAGATCGATTAGCTCATGATCCACGGTCCTGCCGGGATCTTTGAAGCACTTCTTGAGCTGAGAGATGTGGAAAACATCATGGACTTTGAGTTTTTTCGGGAGTTCCAGGGCATAAGCAACTTCTCCTCTTCTTCCACGAATCTTGAAAGGACCGATGTATCTAGGAGCCAACTTTTCTTTGATACCGAAGCGGTGTGTTCCTCTCATGGGAGTGACACGAAGGTAGACGAGATCACCAGGGGCATACACCATATCCGTGTGCTTCCTGTCATAATTGCTCTTCTGACGACTTTGAGCAATCTTCAGGTTCTCAAGAATGATATGCACCTTCTCCTCTGCTTGAGTTACAATGTCAGGGCCAAACCAGATTCTTTCTCCTGCACCTGACCAACCAATCGGAGTTCTGCACTTGCGACCATAGAGAGCCTCGAATGGTGCCATCTTCAGACTCTTCTGGAAGCTGTTGTTGTAAGAGAATTCAGCATATGGAAGGCATTCCTCCCACTTCATGCCAAAAGAGATGACGCAAGCTCGAAGCATATCCTCCAGAATCTGATTGATCCTTTCGACTTGTCCTTGCGACTGAGGGTGATAAGCGGTGCTGAAGTTCAACTTTGTTCCCAGAGCATGTTGGAAACTTTCCCAGAACTTGGACGTGAAGATGCTTCCACGGTCTGAACTGATCTCCAGCGGAACCCCATACAGAGAGACAATTCTGTTGATATAGAGCTCAGCCAACTGAATTCCAGAAATTGTTTCTTTGACTGGGAAGAAATGAGCCACTTTAGAAAGCCTGTCGATGACAACAAAAATTGCATTGTTGCCCTTCTGCGACCTTGGAAAGCCAGTGATGAAGTCCATCTCGACTTTCTCCCATTTCCATTCCGGAGGTTTCAATGGCTGTAGAAGACCGAAAGGTTTCTGATGGACAGCTTTCACTCTGCGGCAGACATCACATTCTGAGACATACTTGGCACAATACCGTTTCAGACCAGGCCACCAATATTGTGTTTTCAAGTCCATGTACATCTTTGTGCTGCCAGGGTGGATAGATAGAACAGAATCGTGCGCCTCCTTGAGAACTTGCTCTCTCAAACCCGGGTAGTTCGGAACAAACATCCGGTGTTCAAAGAAAAGTGTGCCTTGATCATCAACGTGGAAGGACTCATACTTCGGAAGCTCAAGTTTAGAGATAAGCTTTTTGGTGTGCGGATCACCCAGCTGACGAGAGCGAATCTTTTCTTCCAAGAGAGGAGTAGACAGAAGGTTCAGGAGATGCCCTTGTTCCACAATTTCCAGGTTTAGCTGACGGAAATCCTCGCACAAGAGAGGCTGTTGTTCTTCCATCATGAGGTTGTTGACATAAGCTTTGCGGCTAAGAGCATCGGCCATGACATTAGCTTTGCCCGGAGTGTAGTTGATGGTCACATCAAAGTCATTGATTGCTTCAATCCATCTCCTCTGCCTTAGGTTGAGATCAGGCTGAGTGAAGATATACTTCAAACTCTTGTGGTCAGAAAAGATCTCACAACGGTTACCAAGCAAGTAGTGCCTCCATAGCTTCAAAGCAAAGACAACTGCTGCTAGCTCGAGGTCATGTGTGGGATAGTTGATCTCATGCGTCTTCAACTGACGAGAGGCATAAGCAACAACTTGTTTCTCTTGCATAAGGACCGCACCCAATCCTTGCAAAGAGGCGTCGCAGAATATCTGGAAAGGCTTAGATGTATCCGGAGGAACCAAGACTGGTGTGGAAGTGAGCTTCTCTTTGAGTGTATCAAAACTTGCTTGACACGCAGGAGTCCACAGGTATTTCTTGCCTTTCTTGAGGAGATCGGTAAGAGGCTTCGCTATCTTCGAGAAGTTCTGAACGAAGCGACGGCAATAGCTAGCCAAACCAAGAAAACTCCGCACTTCTTTGACATTAACAGGAGGAAGACATTCAATAATTGTCTTCACAGTTTCCGGGTTGACTGCAATGCCCTTGGCAGAGATAACATGACCCAGATAGGTTACTTCAGGCAGCCAAAACTCACACTTTGAGAACTTTGCATACAAGCGGTTCTCACGAAGCTTGTTTAAGACACACCGCAGGTGTTCTTCATGCTCTTCCTTGGACTTAGAATAGACCAGGATATCATCCAGATAGACCACAACGAACTTATCAAGGTACTCCATGAAAACCGAGTTCATCAGCCTCGAGAAGGTAGCAGGTGCGTTGGTGAGACCGAAAGACATGACCGTGTACTCATACAGGCCATAGCGGGTGGTGAAAGCTGTTTTAGGCACATCTTCCTTGCGAATTTTGATTTGGTGATAGCCACTCCTCAAATCCAGCTTAGAGAATACCACAGCTCCAGCTAGCTGATCGAAGAGATCATTAATCCGCGGAAGGGGATATTTGTTCTTGATGGTTTTAGCATTGAGAGCCCGATAGTCAACACAAAGTCTATCAGTCCTGTCAAGCTTCTTCACAAAGATTGTTGGGCTACCCCAAGACGAAGTGCTGTGTTGAATGAAACCCAACTTCTCTTGTTCATCAAGTTGTCGTTTGAGTTCAACCAACTCAGAAGGACCCATTTTATAAGGCCTCTTGGAGATAGGAGCCGTTCCAGGTTCAAGCTCAATCACAAACTCAACCTCACGATCCGGAGGCATACCCGGCAACTCTTCAGGAAAAACATCTGGGAACTCACAGACCACCGGTACACTCTGAATAGCTTCCATAGCATCATCATTCAGAGCCGCCAAAGAGAAAAGCTGGACAGCAGGAGTCAGACTTGGAGAAAAGACTATATGGCCTTCAAGAATCTTCAGAGAAACTGAGCGTTCAGCACAATCAATCACAGCTGCATTTGCTGTCAACCAATCCATGCCCAAGATGACATCAATGTCAGAATTGCCCAGAACAATTAAGGAAGCCGAGAACAAAGAGCCACCAATCTCAATTTGATTGCCATGGCTGATATGAACAGCCCTCATGTTTGAACCAGGAGATTGTACCACCAACCGCTTGAGTAGAGGAACCATAACTAACTCATTCTCATTTGCAAACTTGTGAGAAACAAATGAATGCGATGCACTATAATCGAACAGAACTCGTCCAGGGACTGAGTTAACGGAAAGCATACCCATCACGACTCCCGGTGCTTGCTCAGCTTGAGCGGCGTTGACACAATTGGCACGAACAACCGCAGACCCGGGCTTGGTGTTGATGTTGAGAGCCCGAGGTGGTGGTGCACGAACCATAGGAGAGCTTGCTGCAGATCTTGGCGGGGGTGGAGGGAGAGCTTTGTTCTTCATCGGACAGTTCCAGTGGGGATGTCCAGGATCTCCACACGTGAAGCAGGCACCAGGTGGACGTGGAGCAACATAGCCAGGGACTCCGCCAGGCGCTCCAGGGTGGTGGTTGTTATAGCCCCTGGGAGCCACAGTGGTGAAGTTTGGTGGCCTTGACGCGTAACTTGCAGGTCTTGGTGGAGCCAGGAGCGACGGTGGGGTGTTAGGAACCCAGACACGCCGCTTAGAAGGAGCTGCCATAACCGAAGAGCTTGATGCATCTCTGTTGTGTTTCTTGGAGTCCTCGAACACTTGTCGACTTGCCTCCTCTTGCAAAGCTGTGTGTTGGAGTTCCAGGAAAGATGCCGGCCTTGCATGTGTAATCGCATACTTGATCGACGCATTGAGCCCTTGCCTGAACCTCTTCTGCTTCTTCTTGTCATCAGATACCTCATCGCCACCATAACGAGATAGATTCATGAAGTTCCTGATGTAGGTGTTGGCGTTATCATTTCCTTGCTTCAGGTTGAGAAAAGCTTCCTTCATCCTTTCCATTACAATCTCTGAGAGAAACTGCTCTTTGAAAGCTGCAGTGAACCTTTCCCAAGTAGGCTGAAAACCAGTGCAGCTTGCCTTCAAGTAGTTCTCCCACCATAGAGTTGCATCTCCCTTCAGAAGGTGAGTAGCACACTTGACCCACTCCTGCTCAGGAACATCAGCAGTCTCGAGCAACCTTGACATCTCACGCAGCCAATCATCCGCGTCCAGTGGGCGATCGGAAACATCAAACTGACGAGGGTTGAATTTCAGGAAGCTCTTGATGTCTCCTCGCTTGGGAGGTGGAGGGAGTGGAGCAAACTCATTTCTTCTGACGCTTTCTTCCAAGCGCTGCTGGTTCTGCTGCATTGCTGCCAAGGCATTAGCTATGTTTGACAATGCGGCCCCAAGTTCTGGTGGTATGTCCTCATCTGAACGGCGTGGTGGAGCCATCCTGAGATTGATATAAAACACAAGTCAGTACTATAATGGAGAATGATAATAATCCAAAATAGTACCAAGATGGAATTAACCAAGATTAAAGGATACAATTTACTGAGATGATATTAAAATATCAACAAAGTTCAAAGCACCTAGAAGATATTAAGCATATCGCACACGACTGAAAGGAGTGTGGTACACAATTATCAAGAAAAATTTTCCACAAATTTCGGCATTAAAATACCAATAGATGCGCAAAAATTACTTAACGAATCAAGATTAGTGACTCTACCGATTCAATATACAAAAGCAAATGATAAGAGTAGTGGTATGGTCGCGACTCCATCCCGCTCTCAAATCATTACCCCGCACATGAACAAGTGGAACACATATCCTAACCCCTTATTCTCACGACGAACCTAAAGATTGGTAACTACGGAACGAACACCCCAAACAAGATAGCGTCGGATACAAAGAGTAAGATAGATTGCGTCGGTTTGCAAAAGTCTGTCGGTATGGAATGTACCAACAGTTGATAACCAAAAGCTGATTAGATAACAACTTGGATGCAACAGGTAGACAAGGGATTACACACACACACACAACCTATGGTACTACGGAAACCCAGAACACGTGAATCCTAGTTTGAATTTTAAGAAGAGGATTGAAAACGTTGCACTTCCTTACCAGAAAAGGGTGGGTGGGTAAGAAGAAAAGTGGAAGCAGTCCTACTCTCGCGTTTTGTTTTTCCCTAGTATACATAACTACCAAAATATTTGCTAGACTGACAACGACCGTTTGGCTGAGACCCTGAAGGTCGGGATGGCTCTGATACCAATTGTAACTACCTCGGTGAATTACACTCCTAGATACAAGCCTGGATGAGCGGTAGTGGTTGAAATAGTATGGTGGGGCCCTAAAAGCCACTCACGGGTAGACCTTTCGGCCGTCCCAACCACTTCCATCTCATCGGGACCTGTACGGGCGGCGTAATCGGCAGGCGAAGGGATCAACTACATACACAAGTGGGTATGTATGCAAGCCACCATACAAGAGTACATCAGAGCCATACCATCTAAAAAGAAAGGAAATATAGCAACGCCATACGGCAAGATTCAAATGACCTAGATAGATATAATATTTTAGGATAATTCCTCATACAACACACATCAGAGTATCAGGAGGAAGCGGCAAAACAAAGTCCGAGTACGGATAAGAAGCAAATCGGCATAAGATGCCATAGAAATAAGCACATCCCGCCCACAGATCTCACGGATCCCCGTGCCCGGAATCTCTACACCGAACGATCGTTGCCCACATCATCAGCCTCTTCCACCCAGTATCCGTCCTGCGAGGGTACCTGTTCATCTGAACCAATAATTTATCGTGTGAGACCCTAAGGGTACTCAGCAAGTCTTAATGCCTCTAAAGGGGACACAACCTGGGGTGACGCAATTGCAGCGAAAGATAAACCCTAGCAGTTCTACAGATAAACGCTAACCATCCGCCTAACCAAACATAGACGGATGCCCATGAATTAATGACGGTAGTTATAACAGTAATTTCATCAGATCCATCCTCCTCCTCGCTTACCGACGAGGAAGCGGATGAACAACCCCCCATCCGTTGGCAATTTTATTAACCATTCCATGAGTGTTGCACTATTTACTAGTCAATTACTTAGTCAAATTAAAAGCGGTACTTTAGTTATGCTTGTCTATGGTCGAGAAACTGTGCTCCAAGTCGTCCATAACCGCGGACACGCCTTTCAGAAAGTTTTAACCCGGCCGGGGTGCACAAATAGCAACACACACTCGATCAACCTCGGAAAAACCAAATCAAAACCCAACGAGGCCTTCACGACAAAGCAATCACAAGATTCAGAAATATTTCAGGGGGCCACCCCTTGGAGTACACCCGCAACGAAGCTAGCTGACTTCGAGACGGACCCGAGGTTTGGGTGGACGGCTGTGAGCGACTGGGAACCCAAAACTGGGCTTGTCGACACCGCGAAAACGTGTCCCGATCCTAAACAGTACAGGTGCTATCTGTCGCACAATTTAATTAAAGCAGTAAACATGGCATAAGTACAGGATAGTAAATAAAACCTCAAACTAGTTTGTGGCCCCAAGAAATAAGAATGAATCAAGCTCTGGCTCAGGGGGGTCCCATATACCTCCCGGATGTGGATAGCGCGATAAATCTTGGAACAGGAATCAAGTACTCGGGGTCTTACGGGACACAAGTGAGCAGGAAAAACCAAATAGCAGATATTGCTCACCGATGCCACTTTCATTAGTTATCCCATTACTACTCAGGTTAAGTTGTTTAGGTACCTCGTTATTCATCAGACTCTCACAAACCCTACACATGCTGTTCTACGACCCGCATGGCTCAAACAACTCCTGTAGTAATGGCTCATGGGATGGAGGAACAAGCTTGGTGGGGTTTAAAGTAAAGGCTATGCAATACTTGGGATTCAATTTAATGCAATCGCGACTCAATGATGCAAGAATAAGATAAAGGCAATAGGTACTGTATGTATGCAAGCATGTGGAAGTGCTTGCCTGGCAACTCAGTTGAAGCGAGAGACGGATCTGGGTAGTGCTCCTGGTTCTCTTGATATATCCCCTGCTCATCGTCTATTCGAGAGAAGAACCAAACATGCAAGGGCCAACATAAATATAGTGCACGAGCATAGGAATAAAATGCGACAAGCAAACAATCATGCCATGATGAATGATGCACAAGTTGCATGGCAATAAAGTAGCATGGCATGGGTGAGGTGTGGAAAACAAGAAATAACATTTTAATAGGGTTCTGGATCACATTTGTTGTCATATTAGTTGCTGTACACTATATTTTTGTATTATGCATGCTGCAATTGAAGTTATGGATAGCATAAACAGAAAGGTCTCGTCGAGCTGATCATTTTAGACATATCATTTGTTGAATTTGGAATTATAAATTAAAAGTTATTAATTATTTAAGTTCTAGTGGCATTTGTTGTAATTTACCCAACTTGGAATTTTAAATGTTCAAAAGGTAATTTGAATAGCATATTTGAAATCCTCACATTTTTCTGATTCAAAAACATATATTATTTGTATTATTTGAAATTATGAATTTAAATTTATTTTAAGTCAAAATTAATTAATTAGGGTCAAAGTCAAAGGTTGACTAAATAAATTAATTCTGAAAATATTTGAATATAGATTTGAATTAACATTCAAAAACTAAACATTTTTCATATAAGGTTTGAATTCAAATTCCAAACCAGGAATAAGTTATGACTTTTATTTAGTTTGAACAGATTCTGAAATTTGAATTTGAATTCTGAAAACAGAAAACATTTAGTACTCAGGCTGACCTAGCCCTAAACACCGGCAGGTGGGACCCGAGGGTGCTGACTGGGCCACACGACAGAGCGCGCGGCCAGGGACTGACAGGTGGGAAGGGACATGGGATCGCGGGTGGAAAACTTGTTAAGCTGGGAACCTTTTTGCAAAACGGTTCAGGGCTCAGACATGTGGGGCTAAGGGGACTGCGGTGGAGGACGGAAAACCCACAGGGGCCTCTTTGCAAAATGCCTAGGGGCTGTTCGATCTGAAGTCTGACGAACTGAAACTTGTCAGCGCGAGACTACTAGCTGGCTTGATCTTGCGACGAAGATGGCGAGCAAAACACTGGGAATTTCGCCACGCCGCAAAAACCAAAGAGGAAGAGGGCTGCACAGGCTACGAGTTTCGTTCAGGGCGCAACTGCGGGGGAGGGCTGTGCTGGCCGGGATACGTCGAGGAACAGAGGCGGACGGGCTGCTGTGGCTGCTGCTGCGGTCTGCCTGTCTGCGCGCGGCGGCGCACAGAGGCCGTTCGACGGATTGCAACGGTGAACCGACAAACTAGGGGAAGCAAGAGGTTGTCTGGGAGGTCAAGGGGCTCACCCGAAGCTCGCTGGCGTGGACGTCGATGCTGGGGTGAAGTGGATCGGGCGGCGGGCTCGCGACGTGGAGCTTCGGCCTGAGGCGGTGCGCGGCGGCGTAGGGCTGCTCCGGCGTGGTCCTGGTGCTGCTTCGCGTCCTGGGCGTTGAAGAGGAAGAGGAGGGGGCGTCGGTGCTCCTGGATCGTCTTAGGAAGTTTCAGTCCGTCGAGGTCAGGAGGTAGCTAGGGTTTGGGTGGCCATGGAAGAGGAACATGGTGTGGGAGGAGGAAGGAGAAAAAGGGGGAAGGGTTCTGATCTGGATCGAGATGGTGGGGGATGGTGGCGTATAGAAGATGCTCAGCTTATGGTTGTAGATAAGGAGGAGGAGGAAGCACCGGGGTGGTCGTACGCTTTGCAAAAAGCAGAGAGGGAGGTGGACACGGGCGGCAGGAGGTGGGGCGATCAGGCACGTGAGAGAGGGTGGGGAGGAGGAAAAACAGTGCACCCCACCTGGTATGGTCGAGCCAGAGGGAAGGAGGGGACCAGGTCGAGCAGGAGGTGGGTCGGGTTGGTAGGAGCTTGTGGCCGAGAGAGGAGGAGAGAGCTAGAGGGTCGAGCTAGGGTTAGATAGGAGGGGTGGGTAGCTCGGCATGGAGGTGGGGTTAGGTGGGGTCCTCATGCAGGGAGAGGGGGAGGCCGAGAGGGATAGGTGGCATCTAGGTGTAGAGGCATGGGTGAGGTGAGAGGGGAGATTAGGTTTAGGGTTTGTTGAGGGGAGAGATGGGGAAAACTTAGTGTTTTGTTTAGACTAGGTGTAGCTTAGGGTTTAGCTAGGATGGGTATGGTGATGAGGATTAGAGAGAGAGGGAGAGCTAAGGATTTTTGAAGCATGCATGCTCCATATAGGTCAAGCAAGATCAAGAAGAGAAGAGGAAGGGAGAAGGATGTGGGGGTTTAGGCTTATGCACACCCACATGATCACATGTGCATGCATGGATGTGGAAAAGGTGATAAGGGTAGGGTCTCACTAGAAAGGGAGAGAGAGGTAGAGGATTTGGGTGGGGTACTATACTAGTCAAACCAGATCAAGCAAGGAAAAGGGAAACCATGCAAGCAAAACAAAAATAACATTCAAAAGTCAAGTAAACGGTGGCACTTGCATGGCCCATGCAAACAATAAATGCCATGTATTTACATTGTGAAAACAACATAAAATCATGTGGCATTATTCCATGCATTCCCAAAAGGTGGGAAAAAGCCAAGCATAAGATTATGAGTGGAATCCAACCAACGAACATGAGCTAGAGGTAAACTCAATTAAAATGCCAAGCTCATATTAATGGGATGGTGGAATACAAGGTGGTGAAGAAAAAGGTGGTGGAGGCAATAAGAGATATGCCCCCAAATCAACTTGGGCATTTAACAATATATCAAGAACCAAATACAATATCAAGATGCAAATACAATTAATAATGCACATGAGATAAGAACCAAACAAGAAGGGGATTTATATGATGCTCAAATGCAAGGTGGCATGATGACATGAGCATGATATGATGATGATGCAACAATTATATGTAGGAAGTGGTCCTTTTATTACTAGAACAAGTAGCATTACAGGTGTTAGACAACTGGGATGCTACAGCGAGCTCTCGGCCAACCCAGGCCAGGCGTTTGGTCTGCTCGTGTTGGAGCTAGACAGGGTGTCGCTCCGTCTCCTCCCAGTACGCCCTGGTCTAGGCGAGAATGTACGGCGACACAGGCTCCGGTGGGGGCACGACATCGTGGAGGGATTGCTCCATCACCATTCTCATGGTGAAGGCATCCTCGTCGACAGGCACCGCCCATTCGGCCGGCTCCGGCTTCGGCCGGAAACGACCAGTGGGTGGCGAGGGCGCGCGCGGCTCGTTGATGACGATGCCGCATGCCCTTGTACTCGGCGGCAAGCGTACCGGCATCTCCGACTCGCGTTTGATCGGCAGGTGTGGTGGCGACGTCCCGGCACGGACCCGAAGGAGCGGGAGGCGGAGGCTGCGGAGGAGGAGGAGCTGAGGCTGGCTATCCGCCTTAGCAGCCAGTTGGCCGGAGGATGGCACCTCGCCCTTGTCGTCGGCGTCGTGTTGCGGGGAAGCCTAGGCGCGGTTGTTGCCGGTGTGGATGTGCTCCAGCACGGCGGCGTGAGTTTGCCCCGGAGCGCTCCACCAGCGGCGGCGCACCGCCGCGTTGTTCCTCTTCGGCGGCGACCCTGGTGGTCCCTCGTGGCGGGCGAGCTCCTGGAGCTGCCAGTCGGCGAAGAACTCCTCCCACTAATGGAGGTTGCCCAGATCCTCGGCGAGATCCGGGTCCTCCATGGCCGCGATGGTGGCCTGGATCTCGTCGACGATCTCCTTGTCGGCCGACACCGAAGAAATTGGGATCCCGTCGTCGCTGAGCTTCCAGCCGAGCGGGACCCAGGTGTTCGGCGGCGCCATGTAGCCCGCGTCGTGCAGCATGCGCGCCTCCCATGGCTGGAGTGTGCGGTGGCCGAAGCCGTTCGCCGCCGCGGGATCGCCGGGAAACCTCTCGGCCATGGGGGAAGGCTATGAGTTCGCCGGAGTTTGGGGTTCGCCAGAGTTGGGAGAGCTGGGGAGCTGCGAGAGAGTGTGAAGAGAGCCGGCGAGGGGTACGACTTTTATAGGCCGAGGCGGGCGGCGAGGGCGGGAGGAGTGTAGCGACGAGGAGGGAAAAGGGGAACCAACGGGAAATTATTGCCCGCCGGTCCGTTGTGGGAGCCGAGGCGGCGATGGCGCGCAATTATGGCAACGCGTGGTCGACGAGACGGGCGGTTAATGTCTGGCGGTCCTTTGCGGGGTTTCGAGCGGAAGGATGACGATGACTCGGTTTTTCTGTCGCTGATTGGGCGGGTCCACGCGCCGAAGTTTTTTTTCCCGCCGATTTCGCTTCATCCGGCGTTTTCAGGACGTTCTCAGGAACCCGGATTCGGCCTGGAAAGTCCGGACCAAAGTTTGCCTAAATTGGGACGAACTGGGATCATGAGAACGCGGTTGGACCAATATTCGGCGCCCGGACCAAAAAAACGCCCTAGAAACGGGAAACGGTGTGTTGGGAAGTCGAGTGGAGATGCTCTTAGTCCTTAATTACAAATATTCATCACATTCGTTCGTTAATCTCTCTTAAATCTTTTTAATCTTTTTGAATGTTAGCAGAAAAACTGCTAAATTCAATGAATAGATAGAGAAACGGAATGCTTTACTGGATTATTACCTTTTCAGACTCATGAACCGGATGGCGATGGACAAGGACGGGACATGTTGCACCGTCGGGCTGAGAATCCATCATGGAGATTGCGGCACCTGAGGTCCACATACATGGTTGTTGCCTTGTTGGATCAATCCATGATCGTGTGCTATGAATTCATCGTAGCAATTTGATGGGCTGTGTTGTGTGTCTAGACAATTTTGCTCTCTTCATATCACATGTTCTTTCTTTGCAAGCGCCATCAAGGCCCGGTGTCCCATGTCTCGATGCGGGAGGGAGCGGGGGAACGCCTAAAGCACTTCTTAAATGGGCCATACCTACTCGGCCCAAACACAGGTACATGTTCTCTTTTTGTTTTGTTTTCTGGTTTAGCTAAAATTTATATATTAATATTTTATGAATATATTTTAGAAATCTTTAGATTTTCGAAAAAAATGTTAAAATAAAAATTGTTCAAATTTGAAAATATTTAAATGTAAATATGTTTAGATTTTGAAAAATTTCATGTTAAAATTTGTTCAAATTTGAAACTTGTTCAAAATTTGAAAATATTCAAATTTGAAAATTTCTCAGATCCTTAGCATGTTCTAATTAAAAACCGCAGAAAAAAATAGTCAAAAAACCAAAAACCAGCCAAACCACTTGTTAAAAGCATCCAAAAAACGTATAAAAACTGTCAAATTTGAAAATTGCTTAGATCCATAACATTAGGATATATCAATACAACAATCATCTAAGATTATCATGGTCTTGGCGAAGGCAGGTATGCAAGATGGTTCGATGGCCAGAGTATCCCCATGCTCGTGTTGAGTGAGTCTGCAACGTGGTGGCGATGGATGGAATAAAGAAGGATGGGGTGGAGTCAAATGTGTGACTGGCGATAACACTTTTTTGTAGAAGTTCTCAAAAAATGGGGTGACAATTACATATTTCCTTCTCGATGGTGCTCTATGAGCTTCGTGTATTAGTCTTCGGGATGAAAATCTTATGTATGGCATGCGATTGGTTGTACCTAGCAATGGTGGCTTTCTAGTTATTTTTTTGTTGAAGGCATTGGTTGGAGATTGGATTTTCTTTAGGATAAAAACTTAGGATCTAATCGTACTGGTTAGACGAACGACAACGGTGTTTACGTTCCTGAAAGTGTCATTTTTTAAGGAGCCTTTTGGAGTCGAGCTGTTGTTACCACTAGTGTTGCTATTGCTGATGTGGGTTTCTGTTTGCTTTGGCGGGTTTTTATTGTATTTTTTTCTTTTTTTTTTCAGATGTGTGCATTCCCGATGTCTAGAGTAGCTCTAGTCATTATGGGTATGTTTGACCTATGACCGTTGTTTGGTTTGTACATTTTTTTAGCTAGCCCAGTCCACACAGCACGATAAAGTAGAGTTTTTAGCCAAATTGTGGACGTTTTAAGGGCGGCTATTTCGTTCACTAAAAATTGGTCATGCTCACGAATTGGTAGGGCACGTCGGGGCATAAACCAAATGCCCTATGTTATTGCAGAGATTAGATGTAATTAATATCTTTTTGAAATTAGTATATTTTTTTATCCATAAAAGAATCCCTCGCTCAAAGCATTGCCTAGCGGGTGCATTATCAACTTAGGATTATGGTGGGTAATTGACTTTTCTTTTATCAAACGGGCAATTTGCCTTATTTTATTTAAAAAATTCAAAGAGAATTGACTGGTTCATTTGCAGGAAACTCACAGAAAACCCGTACAAATGCACCAATTTTATTATGGAACACTATCACATTGGACACATCACAACCAACCTGGCTATCCACACAAAACTCAGACACATAAGAAAGACCCACGTCGAGGTTGCCACATAGCTCATCGTCATTGGTCCTCCGCGAGCCAGCAACTCCGACTTCACCAGCGACTTCCAAAACAGAGCCTCCCAGACGGTGCCGAAAATCATGTTGGCATATACCACCAGTTGTCCACACGCGCTAAGGAGAGACAGCTCTGACTCAGACGACGAGCTTTACAAGTGAATTATGTTGATCTTGCACCGGCCGAGTACTTGTAGAGATAGGGGTGTATCTAGTGGGAGTTCCATGGGTGCCATGGCACCCCCTAAAAATGCAAGTTCTTTTGATTTGTAGCGGTTAGTCTAATATTATGCCTATTATAAATATTTATATATGACATTTAAGCTGCTTATATGAAGTTGGCACCCCCTATGATTTAGTCCTACATCCGCCACTGGGAGAACATTGACGGCCGGTCATCGTAGCTGCCTGGACACCATCCTCCGCAGCACCGACTCCACAGCAACACAACGAAGCAGGAAAATCCATCGGACATTCCGAGAATAACCGACTACCGAAGTCATCGACTTTTACTTAGGCTTGTGTGTTCTTTTTATTTTAGTCAGGCTGTTCTTGTAAGGCTCGGATTTGGTTAATATATGACTTCTAGACCATCAAAAATCTAGTTTGTCAAATAGGTTCACATCGCTCTGCCTTATTGTTTCACTACAACAACTAACCACGTTAAAACTAATTCGGTTGGTGTACTCAGTAATAGAAGAATGTGTTAAAGAAATTCATCCAATTGTATAGCATTGAGCTAAATAACTTAGAAGCAATAGCATGGTTGAGAAAAAACTTAGAAGCAATAATATCCAAACATATAAAATCAAGTTCTTTTAGAGCAAGTCCCCATCAATTATTGTACTGTATTTATGTACAGTGGTCACCCAATAGAAGACGCTCAGATATGTTCTACTTACAGTGGCCATTCATCAGTGGGGCATTTTTGACATCTCAAAAGAACAGTGGGGCATTTTCCCCCCCTTAGGCTATACGCTGTTTATTTTCCATCGAGAGAACAGTCCACGTATCCTCCTGCCTCTAAGTCAGCCACGCTGCCGCAACCATTCCTGGCCAGACACAGCACGCGGCCGGTACTTCCCTCTCGTTTCATCAGGCTTGCCTTGCACCACGCAGCCGTGTTCGCCGCCACAAAACTGCCATGGCGTGCCGTTGGCTGCTGCAGACCAAATGCTTCTGCATATATAAGCCGTGGATGTGGATCACTCGCCAAGATTCAGTTCTTCTACCTGTGGTGAAGGAGAACCAAACAACCAGCTGATCAAACCTATCCATGGCCATGAGGGCTCTCGCATTGCCCCCCTCGCAGAGCTCCTCATTCGGGCTTCACCAGAGTATGCCTTCCTTCAGGCCGAGCAGTGCCAGTCCTAGATCAGTGAAGGCCTACGCAAAAGCAAATGAGGAGGAGGAGGAGAAGAAGGTGCCCAAGCAGTCCTTGTTTGGGAACATCACCGAGGCGCTGGACTTCTCGCAGGTCCGGTCGGAGAAGGACGCGGAGCTGCTGTATGAGGCCAGAGATTCCATCAAAGAAGAAGGGAGAATGACAAGGGAGCAGGTATATTGAGTCAGTAGTGCACAGCAAGTGTCGATAGGTAATCTGAATTTTCCCTTATTTCTGATGAACATCTGGTTGGATTTGTAATTCAGTATGGAGCCCTCCGGAGGAAAATCGGTGGCACCTACAAGGATTTCTTCAAGTCATTTGTTGATGGTACACTATCTATACCCTCCTGGTCATTGCAGTAACGGTGTCTCAAATGAATAACTGTATGTTTTGTGTGCTTTTTACTATTCATTCAGGTAGTGATTTTTTACAGAGTATACTTATATCCTGCTAGACAGACCAGGATGTTAGAATTAATACGACCATATGTGCAAAAGTCATCCATTTTTAGCAAAAGTTTACACTAAATCATGCCACTGAATACTGACCAACAGAACTGTTTCTGAATGCAGTTGATGGGGAATACGTGGAGGAAGGGTGGGTGGACAAGACCTGCAAAGTTTGCAAGAAAGATACAAGGGGGGAGCCAAGGCAGGTTGACAAACTAGGAAGATATATGCATGTGGCATGCGCAGAGAACTCGAAACCGACAAACTTCTTTTCCAAACTATTCGGCGGATGAACTTCTTTTGTACCATCAAACCTACTGTTTGCCTCGTGGTTAGATAAATAGATGGATGCTATAATCCCTCAAGGGATTAGAAAAAATATTGTGTACTGAGTTGTCTCCGTGAATTAGTTTTTGAGGAGCATATGCACATTCTGATTCAGTTTCGTTGGTAACAAGTAACAAATGAACAAAAGCATGATTTAGGGAAAACTGAAAATGAACCACTGAAAACAATATACATATCGGCAAAATATTCTACAGGTTAACATTATGATCTATTATATCTACTAGCTAATGCTCTTTAAAACCTAAGGCTGAATATTGGAGGAGCTTAACAGAAACTTAAGTCAACAGACTTACTATATAGCTAATTTGATTCTGCTTACCTAATGGTTGTTATGCTGTGTTTTCAGAAGTCCATCGTGTTAACCTTAGACAAGTAAACCCTGCACCTGACGACAGTGCATCCAACTTTAAATCCTGGCATAACAGTAAACCCAACACTGAACTTCTCCCCCTCTGTAATCATCTTGGCTGGCGTACTCTCCATATGTTCCTTTCGAAATTGATCACCACTCTTGACATAAAACATTTCTGCTCTAGGATTCAGAGAGCGAGCAACTGCGAGTAGTGCCCATGCATATCTTGCCATTTTCACAAACTTCTGGTAAAATTGTGTCCTCGGATGACCACCGCTCTCCACAAATGCTCTGTGATCCAAATTTCCAAAGAATGAATCCTCCATACTGTGAGGCACAGCAACTAGATACTTCGCTCTGCAGTATCTCCCGAAATCAGAATTTGGATCACTCATGAGAGCATCAAATGGATCTCTGAAACTCATAACACAGTCAAAGGAATCAAGAGAAATATACTCCTCTCTGTCCCCCATTAGCATCACGCAGGCAAAATAGGCCTCGACAGCATACTTCTTGTCAGCCTTTCTCTCGTATACAACATGACTGTCGATTGGAAATGTGGATTGGCCGAGGTTCCATCCAGAAACTTTTGTCCAGCCAATGACGAATTTTGCAAAATCATGGATACATTTGGCTGAGCGCTCATAGAGATCCATGAGCATTTCAGTCGACACCCCTCTCCTGACAGTGAAGGATCCTTCTCTGCACAATGCACTCCCACCAATCTTGTCCTCCAGTTCCATGTTCTTCCTTTCCAGCTCCTCCAATTCCGGTCGAAGCCAGCCGATCTGAGAGTCTTTCTTGCAGATGTCAGCCTGCAACTCCATCACCAAACTCTGATGCTCCTGAATCCTAGAGTTTATACGGCACGGGTACCTGGGGTCGCTCCATTCGTCCACATTAACATACAGATCCTTCAGCTCAGCAGCCTCTTCAAGCGCCGACCCAAAACGCTCGTCGGCGACCATAACCTCTTCAGGGTCATACGGCACAAGAGCCTGCTGTAGACTGACATAAGCCACCTTGAGGCCAGAAATCGAGTCGAGGAGCTTCTCGACAACGGCCTCTTCGCAGCGGGCAGAGGAGGTTTCGGAGAGGCACTCGCTGCTGTCTGACGACGACGCCTGCTGCGGGTGCACTTTCAGGTGCGCGCCGTCCTCGCTGCTCCCGCCGGTGGCGGTGCTGCTGTCGGCGGGAGCGGCCTTGGGCTTCTTCTCGCGGACCGTCGGCGCGACGCCGACGGAGTGCACCTTGCAGATGTCGGAGATGCGGAACAGCAGACCGGACGACGGCGCCCGCTTCGCCTTCCTCGTCGTCGTCGCCTCCATCGGAGGAGGATCGATTCCGCCGTGCAACAAGGCAGCGCTCCGAGTTCCGACCAGGAGCGCTCTTTCTTCAGGCTGTTTCAGACAGGAAGTCAAAACACTGAAACACGCACGAATTCCCAGATTAAAAATCACGGTTTTATTTCGACGAGATTGAGCCGCACTTAATTCGATCAGATCAATGCCAAGAACCTACTACTACGGTTACCTTAGAAATACTGGTGTGTCTGGGTTTCGAGAGCTTAAACGATTGCTAAGAAGAACAGAGGATCAAAACAAGAACTCGATCGATCATGTAACGGTACGACGGTCCTGAGTGAGTAGTGGTGCGGTACGGTACCTTTCTTCGGTGGCCGGCAGACCACGGGAGCTCCGAGGACGGCGGACCTGCACGGAATGGAAGGAGCGAAAAGCCTGCAAGAAGAAGAAGGGGCCTGCAGAGGGCGAGCGAGAGTGAGGTGGTGGTCACGCAGAATCTTCCTCCGGGTGAGTGGAGGGCAGGGAGGTTATGGGAGGCAGCGAGAGAGGGACCTCGTGGGCTCCAATGGATTCGAAGAAGAAGAAAAAGGGGTGGGGTGGATCGAGGACGAGAAGGGAAGTGGGAACCACCCGGGGCGGATTTGTTTAGTAATCCCCAGACGCCAAGGGTTTGATGAGAGGAGAGGAGAGGGTGCGGCCGACCGAAGGAAGCGGGCTCTCTGGCTCGGGAAAAACCCTAATCACTCTGGCTCTCTCTCAGTGCCTGGCGCTCTCTGGCTCTCCGTAGGACTAGTGTAACTGCCCACCTCATTAATTATTTAATTTAGACCCTGTAACTGCAGATCTGACTTCCGGCCTTCCATTCCAGATCTTACCGCGGGGGATGGAAGGGGGATATTCAGAGGGCCTGTCACGTTCTTTTTTTTGCGCGTGGCCTGTCACGTTGCAATAAACAAAAGCTTTTTGGCTGGTGAAAATTTGATTGTGGGAGAGGTACAATGTTTGAATATAGCGTTCGGTCTTCTTCACTCATCAATGACGTCCTATATAAAAACGAATTTTGCATTGTGAAGATTCGTGCGGATGAGGGGTCCGAGAGGAACTGCGGAAGGAGGAATGAAAGAGAAGAAGAGAGTGAGGGGTAGAGAGAGCTGACCAGCGACGAGAGGCGAGGTGGCGGAGTGCAAAGGTTTAATAAACATCTTGGCGGTCTTTGGGAGACACACTATGGTGAGACGCTCACTCCCTCATTTGGCACCTATTAAGGCGCCAACGATGTATGAGGTGGCAGCAATGCACTCGCGGTGGATTTGAGAATAACGAGAAGTGGATGGAGAAGTTAGAGGAGAAGGCGTATCGGGGGGGGGGGGGGGGGGGGGGGGGGGGGGTGGAAGATCGCGTGGTGGTTGTCGTGAACAGACATAAACATGAAAGAGTGGCAAGACGGAGAGAATCACATATATAGAATATGGCCTATGTTGGGGAAAAAACCCTTAACTCCCGGGCTCACTAGAGCTTGTTTTTTTGAAAAATTCAAAGCAATATCTTTATGTCTGTACTTTTTCAAAATAAAGTATACAACAACATAAACGCGTAGTATGTACGCAGCAACAAGTTTCGATAAAAAAATTATTGTATCTTGGGCTACATAGAAAAGAAATGTCAGAGATAAAACTAGTAGTTTCTACTTTTTATAGCCATAAATCTGTATTTTCTGTAGTTTAAAATACTGCTTTTTCTTGAAACTTTGCAGAAATATAGAAAACATGCGTACATACATGTCCATTACAAATTTGTAATTTTTTATACTCCGAAATTCCATTTTAATTTTTAAAATCCCGAGCTGAGTGGAGCTCAGGTGCCACAAGTTCCCTCAAGGATCACTCGCTAGTCGTGCCCATATAAAAATAAGGTGATCTATATGTGTGCACTATCATTCAAAGTCAATACTTTTGTAGTATCAAATACTATTTGTCTTTCCCTAAAGGAAAAATACTAACGACTCATTTTATTGTGCTTAAACCCATGCGTACACTTGGTTCAGAAACTAAATAATGAGCTCCACGATCAACCAGCCTTGCATGTAGTAGTACGTGCCTAAGCAACCCCCAAAGCAGCAAAGCACCAATGTGCTGAAACTTTGGTGTGGTATAAAGTTTTGCTGAACACGTCAGGATTCTCGGTAAAGTATTGCCATCCTTTGTATGGTCTAGGTGTAAATTTAGCAGCGCAGAGGTTCGGACGCTCGTGATTAAGCACTCCAAATTAACAATGTCCCGAATTTGCACGTGACGCCACCCTGCTCGCGTCCCTGTCAACAGGCAGGCATCGTGAGCTAGCACGATTTTACTTCCCTTTTGGGCCGTGTCACTGAATCGACTCCACTTCAGGTAAGCGTTGATTTTGTCCCTTCAGTAGAAGAAATATGCGGATTGGAATTGGAACCAAATCGCATATACTGATCCGATCGAATCTGCTCAGCAAGAATTTGTTTCCTTTCCGGAAGAAACTCGTTGGATTAGAGGAGTATCAGTTAGTATCAGAAACCAATTAACAAACTTGTTACCTGAAGCGTCCAGTCATAAGCAGAGATCTGAATAAGCGTAGCGAAGCTTGAGCCGATCGAAGTCCCACGTACGTACAGTACATACCGATGGCTGACTTCGCCGGCCTCCCCGTCGTCGGGATAATCCTCGGCGTGGTCGCGCTCGTCGCGATAATAGTCGCGATCGTCGTTTGGGCGGTGCGCTGCGCGGTCGCTCGGCGCCGCGCCGCCGACGCGAAGGAGACCAGTACCGGCCTCGGCGCGGGGCTGCTGAACAGAGAGGCGGCCGTCGCGGTCGCGGTCGCGGAGCCGAAGCGCGAGGAGGCGCTCTGCGCGATATGCAAGGGGCCGCTGGCGGGCGGGGAGAAGCTGCGGCGGCTGCGCGCGTGCGGCCACGTCTACCACGCCGAGTGCGTCGACCCGTGGCTCCAGAGGAAGGCGATCTGCCCGCTGTGCCGGGCCAAAGTCGAGGTGTCGCGGACGGACATCGTACACGCGATGGTGTGACCGGCGTGCGTGCGTGCGATCGCGGTGATCGGGCGTCGGCGCAGACCGGCGTGCGGTGTGGTGCACGGGTAGGGTGTTTGTCGTCTGCGTGCGTGCGTGCGTGCGTTGGGGAATTTTGATGCTGACATATGAGTGACATACTCCTAGTTTTTTTTAGGGCTAAGTGACATACTCCTAGTATTTGTGTGTGTTGAAGGGGGATGATATGCTATTTTCACTTGATTCACTTGCTTTTACTTACGTGCAAGTATTTTTTCTGGATCTGAATGACATGTCACGCATTTTTTAATAAAGAGAATATATTAATATCGTGAAGATATCAATAATTACATCCAGGCTTTACACTAACAAGATGACCAAAAACATTAAGAGTACACACGGCTGAAAAAAAGAAAAAAAAACTCTACCATTGTGACCAATCACTCACAGCAGCAACAATCTAACCACCACCAATGACTCACTCAGACTCTAAAAGAGTTTTTTCATAAGCAATATACCTAAGAAGAAAACAATAAACAAGCGTTGTCATCATCCGATCAAATGCTCGACTTTTCTTTTCCATATCATATCCTTGTCATGTGAATCAATTGATTTGCTCGGGCCATTCATATACCATATCACATGAGGAGTGTATAGCATAGGAGGACTCACCATGAATTATAAATGTCATAGCTGCTCGTCCTACCTTTCATTGCCATGCTACTGTCACCGGCGGTTTGGCTGCCGAGTTCCACCATGTCCGCAACCATCAATTTTCCACCTTGCTATTCAGAGAGAGAGAGAGAGAGAGAGAGAGAGAGAGAGAGAGAGAGATCAAACCAGTGCTGCATAGCTCAGCACCATCTCCAGCACCGGCAGCTCCCTGGAGGGTTTCCTCCTCCGTCTCCTCACCGGCCGACTCGATGCCATAGAGGGCCTCCTCGTCTGCAGATTTAGCCCCATGGAGGGCGCATGTGGGGTGGGTCGTGGGAAGGGGAGGACGCTCGTGGGGTGTGTGGGTGGTGTGTGTGGGGGGAGGGACGGCCAGGGAGGATGACCGTGGGGCGAGGCGGCCAGGAAAGGGCGCCGTGGGGTAGGGCGACCAGGGCAGGAATTATTGGGGAAGAAAGTGAGAGGCGGCTAGGGTTTGGGAGCTGCAGCTGGATAAGCCATCGGACGGCCAGAACGGGCTGAGCTCTGTGGAGGCTTCCAGGGGTCTCACCAATTACATCTTTAGATTATACATGTCATGGGATGTAGGGTGTGTTTGGTTTGTGCCCAAGATTGCCCCACCAAATATTTGGCTAGCCAAAATTTTGGTTAAACCTTTGCTTGCCCACATGACGAGGTTTCGACTCGTCAATGCCTATTGTTATGAGCTTGGGTTTTGAAGAAGATGGGGGTGCTGGAGATCATCGAACGGTTAACAAACAAGCAACCAGGGGACACGAGATTTACTCAGGTTCAGAGCCCCGGAGGAAAAACCCTACTCCTGCTTGTCTGCTCTTGATTACGGCAGATCCGAAGGTTACAAGGGTGTGCATATGCAATCTGGCGTGGAGGTGTGTATGCGGTGGAAAAGGATTGGCCTCCTCGCCGTGCCCTCCTAGCCTTTATATAGAGTTAGGCAGGTCTCGGGCACAGATCGAGTCGGTTACAAGTTTAGGGTTTGCCTCTTTGAATATTCTATTTGTTCTAGTCTTGCTCTCCAAGGATCCGAAGATGTCATGGGCTTGGCCACCCGAAAATCTCCATAGGCCACGTATGTTCTTGTGGGCCTTCCTTGGCTAGACCAGGTATGCTAATTTCGTGTACCCGTAGGGTATAACCATGTCAGTAGGCCCCGAGTGTTCAGTCGAATCGCAGATTCGGCTGAGGACTCTTTAATCTTTCAGGTGCAGATGTTTCTGTTCATCAGAGAAAAGAATGATTTTAGTGTGTAGGGATTGTTGACGCGTGTGCCTGACTCTCCTGACGGATAAGGGTCAGTTAACTGTCTTAGGACAAAACACCACGATCTTCTTCAGACTTGAGTCCCTAGACTCGAATCTGGAACAAATGCTGGCGTAACTCGACTATGGTCGTTGAGGTCTTACAGGAGTCGAATCCTAGTAGTTTTCGAATGGTGTACCCAACGCGTCCGTCGGGATTTTCATCGCGCCTGTTGGCAAGGATTTTTACTAGTAGAGCGCAGTTAGGTGCGTTACCAGGCCATCAGATGGTATCTGTAGGTCTTATCTTTGCATCGCAGACATAGCAGCCGAAATTTTATCACCGCGGAGGTGTTTCGGGTGGCCAAGGAGGATGTTACTCACTTAGCATTGGTTGGGGCAAAGTTGCCAAAAAGTTTTTGCATATCGATCCGAAGGATCGCAGTCGAAGAATTCATAGGGTGCACGACCAGCGCTCCCTATGGGAGTAGCCCCCGAGTGTCTGTTCGAGTCATAGACTCGAGCAGAGACTTTTAATTCAGCCATTGTTAGCTTCAGGTCCGTAGGACACAATTTTTTCGGATGCTTGAATCAATCCTCCCTATGGGAGTAGCCCTGAGTCCGTAGTGGAGTCGTAGACTCGACGTAGGACTTGAAGAATCAATGTTGGTGTAGTACCTTAATCATGCCTCAGGTGCACGGCCAGCGCTCCTGATAGGAGTAGCCCCCCGAGTAGTTGCTCAAATCGTAGATTCGAGTGAGTACTTTTAGCTGTTAGCCGAAGTTTTCTAACCGTTGCTAGTGTGGTTTGATGACGTCAGTGCTGACGATCGGTGGCCTCAACCGTCTGCGGCGCCAGAGGTGACGTGACCGGACGAACATGGGTCCCACTTTCTGACTTGGAGTTGACTGGTCATGCGCGACGTGGTGAGAATTACGGCGTCTCCTCGGTTTCCGTGTGTAGTGGACGGCGTGCGAGCGACGGTTCGCTGACACGTGGACGGTTGGATCTAATCCTGACGTTAGGGCTTCTAGATGAATGGTACCTGTTCATCGTCTTCGTCCTTATAAATATGGGGAAAACTGTAGTTTGTTTTCACCCTTATCCATTTGCTTTTCACTGCCTCCATTTCTTGAGCTTTTCCCTTTGCGCACTGGACGTTCTCCGATCTTTCCCTCATTATTGCACGCACACCGTCACCATCGATGTGCCGTGATGGGGAAATCGAAGAAGGCCTCCACCGGAGCAGACACCAGTGCTGCTGCCGACGGCAAGAAGGGCACCACTGCCGCTCGTATCACCGAAGGTGGATGGCGGCGCTCGGAGACGCGCGAGGGTGACCTGCGCAAGCTTCGTGAAGCGGGTTTAATCCCGCAGGACAAGGAGGCCATCAAGATCCCTGGCGATGAGGTAACTCCCCGTCCACCCACAGGGTTTCGGGTGATGTTTGTCGCTTTTGTTCTTTGTGGCCTTTCGCTCCCAGTCCACCATTTTCTTCGTGGACTATTGTTCTTCTATGGCATCCAAGTCCACCATCTTTCACCCAATTCTCTTCTCCACATCACCTGCTTCATTGCTTTTTGCGAGTGCTGGCTCGGCATCGAGCCACACTTTGGCCTCTTCCGGAAGCTTTATTCCGTGAAGAGGCAGTCCGGCTCCAACGGAGTTTATCCGATCGGCGGCTGCATCATTTCTCTTTGATCTACTGTTCTTTTCTTTTCTTTTTCTATGTCTGAGTCCGTCCAATACTGGCGGAGGAATTGGTTTTATATCCGCGACTCCACAGTGGACAGGCAAAACTTCGTCCTTGCCCCTTTCGACTCCACCCAGGAGATCTTGAAGAAGAGATCCTGGAAGAATCATATCCTGGAGGGCGAGGTGGAGGAGATGGAGGAGCTCTACCGTTGGGTGGAGGCCCTCCAGGTGGTTGCGGAGAAGGAGGTGAACGGTGTGGATATCATCCGCACCTTCCTCAAGCGTCGGGTGCATCCACTCCAGGCCAGGGCGCATCTGGTGTTCCTTTACTCTGGTCGCCATGATCCGACGAGGGTTTCGGCTGAGGAGCTCTCCAAGGGGGACCTCGACAAAGTTCTTCGGCCACTGCTGAAGTACAAATCCAATGAGGACATTCCGGGGAAATCGAGGACGCCCCCTTTCAGTACCTCTCGACCAGTTCCACAGGTGTAGATTTGCGACATGCGCGTAGCGTCTTTTTTCGAGTGCTTTTCCTTATGATTTCTTGTACTGAACGTTTATTTCTTCATTGTACAGAAACTTAAGGTGGTAGGCATGGTGCCCCCACTACCCAAAAGGTTTCCGAATGCGCCGGACAACGAAGTTGTGGACTCCGAGTCCGAGCTTCCGCCGGCACATTCGCCGACTGAGGAAGCCCCAGAGGCGAGCGAGGGGCAGACCCGTAAGCGGGCATAGAGCTCGAGCGAATCTTAGGATGCCTCGACTCTACCGACGCCAAGGGACCCGCCGTTCCTTGTCCGCCACAGTGGAGGTGACGGCGCTTCTTCCTCGCCTATCCCGGTCGTGCTTGTGCGGGTTGTAGCGCCACAGCAGCCGGCCAAGAGTTAAAAGGAAGAGAAGAAAGAGAAGAGGGCGCTACCCGTTTTTGACTTGAGTGACATGGACTCGTAAGTACCTTCGGATGTTGTTCGTTTCTTTCTTGTCTTCTTGTCTTCTTGCTTTTGATTGGTGTTTTCCTCGCAACCACTCCTCTGAGGGCTCTTTTAGTGAGGCCACTCAGGAGGCAGTAGGGGAGTCGAAACTGATGCCTCCTCCTTCTCAGACGGTGGCCACCTCTTGGGGCGATGCTCCGAAGCCTTCTCCGCAGGAGGCTCGAGTGATCGTATCCCAAAATACTACACCGGGACCTTCGGAGTCTCCGTCTGATCATGTAAGTGATTTTCCCCTATTTCCCGGGGGAGCCCCCAAGCCTTTGTTGGGTCGTTTTTACTCGACGTTGTGCTCGTTGTGGGGCGCAGCCCCGAGCCCTTTTTTGATTCTTTCTTTGATTGTTTTATTTTGCTTCCTTCTGCAGCCCTTTGTGCACAGTGCAAACCTCCTCGTGCAGCAGCATCTGGCGCTGGAGGCCAGCATGCGGCAACTTCAAGGTACCTGCTGAATTGATCTTGTTCTTTTTCAGCTGCTTGCTTGTCTGTAGCTTGTGTTGCTTATGTATGTTCTTGGTGCTTTTGCTGATGAAAATAATACTGCCCTTCGCGAGCTTGATGCTCTCAAAAAGATCCTTGGGCGAGCGGAGAAAAAGGATGAGGATGCCATTGGGGCGAGGGAGCGCCTGCAGCAGGAGCTGGATGATGCCACATCGGCCAAGGAGTGCATGCAGCGAGAGGCTTCGGATCGCGAGGAGAAGCTCGCAACCGCTGCGGCTGCGCGCGGAAGGAGGTGGACGAGAAACTGATGGCTGCTGCCAAGGCTGTTTCCGATGAGTGTTTTTGCATGTCTCTGCTTTTTCGGCTGCTGAGTCTCCCTGTCCTTATTTGATTTATGCTTTATATTTTGCTCCAGATGCCTCGGGTATTGAGTTCAATCGCAGTGCCTTGGAGCACGGGAGCGCTCTGCATGATGCCGCCGCGGCGGTCAAAGACCGCTATGGTACTGCCACAGGCTCCCTTGCCAAGGCCAAGGAGATCCTCGGGCGTTTCTACAAAGAAATCATTCCCAAGGGCGCTTCCCTTGAGGATGTTGATTCTTTGGCAGATGCGTTGTCAGCGGATGCGCCTGCGGCTTACAAGCACAAGTAGAAGGGCATCGGCGCCTCCATGGGGCTGGCTATGACCATGGAGTCTCGGGTGGAGCTGGATCTTCTTAGGTCACCTCCCAGATGCCAACGGCTCCCGACGGTTCCGAGGTAGCCTTTGCTCTCTACGCTTCTCGCTGTAAGCGCTATGGGCCGAAGTTCATTGACCTTCTGGCGGAGTATGCGGCAAGGCAGCAGGAGGAGGTCAAGAGCAGGCACTCTAGCTCCGAGGCCACTCCAGATGCGACCGTGTAGGCTTTGTCATTGTAGCGTTAGGATAGTTGTCTTTTTCTTTTGCTGTAATATTTGTCGAACAGTTTCCTTGTGCCACGCAGTGGCCTTTTGTTGTATATATATGATACTTCGAGCTATTGCTCAGTCGTGTGTTGTTCATATTCTTGCATGTTTTCCTTTCGGTACCTTCGGGTGAGGATCCCATCAATACTTCGTCTACTCCGTAGCCGCGACCATCTTTGGATGATGCATCACAACTTGTTTTTCTTCGTGACCCCGTCCGCAGTATTGAGAAGGAGATACTTGGCGTCCGGGGCCATGCAGATGTGTGGAAATCGAAGGCAGAGCGGGCTGCCACCAGGGAGGAATATATGATGGGGGAGCTACGACAGTTGGCCGAGCAGCTGCAGTGTAAGTTTCTTCGAGCTTCTGCTCGTTTTCGGATGTGCCTGGTTTGCGAGTCATCTTACTCTGTATTTGCTGCAGGTGCCAACCTTGTTCCAAGGAAGGAGAAGGAGCGTGTTGCGGTTCGGATCAACTGCTTGACCCAGCAGGATATGGAGGTCGGAGGCTTTTTCTGGATGGACCGCGACCGGGCCATTGCCCTTGCGACTGTGCAGGATCGCGTTCACCAGGTGTCACGGGTGCTACAGCAGGTGAAGACTTCCCTGGCGTCAATTCTGCACGCCATGTTCCCCCTTGATGAGCCGCCTTCGACTCTATGGGGTTTGCTGGCAAAGTTTCGAGACGTAGGTCACGTAAGGGAGTTGGTGCAGCACCAGCTGGTTGCGGGGGTGAAGGCTGCCCTTTCCCTTGTTCAGCTGCACCGCCCAGATGTTGATCTTGCGGCGGTTGCGGCTGGGCCACCCCCTCGACCAGATGGTGGCCTGTGGGACATGCATCCATATTACGCGGCTGTTAGGCAGTACACCGAAGAGATTGTAGATCTTTTTGAGCATCAGACGCATGTTATCCTTTAGAACAGGTAGGCCCTGTAAAAAATATAGATGTAAAACTTGTATATACTTCGAGTGGGCGTGTTATGCCCTGTGTTGTAAAGGTTATTTGTATGAGCATGTGGTGCTTGATTGTATGCATGCCCTTTTCGTTAGCCTGACGTGGTCAGCTACTCAGGTTTACATGCGTTATGCTTAGTCGACGAAGTCGTGAGGTGAGGCGAAGCCCCCCGAGTGTGTTGCAACAGAAAGTAGTATGAGAAAAAGGGATAAATATTTGCGCGAGACACTTAGGTTTTATTCATATGGTAACGAGGAGGTACATTGTTCGGTTAAGTAGCCTTATTGAAAGTAAAGAGGGATAGCTAGGGGTAGAAGTGTTGCAATTGTGCGACGTTCTATGGGTTGGAGTATGCGACTCCAGACTCCACGTGCTTGAGGGGGTAGGCGCCACCTGGGATGACTTCGGTGATGACGTAGTGTCCTTCCCATGGTGACTCGAGCTTTTTCGGCCGCTCTTACTGAAGGGGTTTCGCAACATAGTAAATCAAAAAAAATCTACGGATGCGAACAAGAAAGCCAAGATCTAATATAGGAGATGTAATCAACGAGAGAGATTGATGAGATCTTCATACCCTTGAAGAAATCGCACAGCGGAAACGTTCAACAGAATGTGGTTGATGTAGTCGTACTCGCCGTCTCCTCCTCGCGATCCGATCCGATCCTACGCCGCAAGTGGCGGCGCCTCCGAGAGATGCACACGTATGGTACAACGACGTCTCCTCCTTCCTTGGTCCAGCAAGTATGGTGGAGATATAGATTGGATCTGCAGCACGACGGCGCGGTGCTTATGGTGGAGAGTTTCTGCGGCAGGGCTTCGCCTACGCGCAGTCGGGAGAGAGAGAGAGAGAGGTGGAGGGGCAGCAGTTGGCGGCTAGGGTTGGAGGAGTGGGAGAGGGGGAGGGTGTGTACCTGCCCTCCTTATATAGGGGGGTGTCCGGCCCCCTTGGCCCCTCCTCCAAGCCCTAGGTCGGCAGCCCCAAGGGTGGATTGGGGGGCAAGTCTTCCCCCCCTCTTCTAGAAGGCCCCCCCTAGGGTTTCCCCTAGGGCTGGCCGACTGGGCCTTAGGGGCCTTGTGCCCCTGGCCCAAAGTGGCCAGGGCACTTCCCCTTAGGCCCACGTAGGCCTCCGACAAGTGGGCCCATGTTGGTTCCACTCCGGAACCTTCTAGAACCTTCCGGTACAATACCGATAAACTCCGAAACGATTCCGAAATCCAAAAACTGCTTTCCTTTATATGAATCTTATTCCCCAGACCATTCCGGAACCTCTCGTGATGTCCTGGGTCTCATCCGAGACTCTGAACAAAAACTCATAAACCAATTATCCATTCTATCCTAGCTTCGATGCACGTTAAGTGTGTGACCCTATGGGTTCGAGAATATGCAGACATGATCTTCTATCAATAAACAAGCGGGATCTGGAAACCCATATTGACTCCCACATATTCTTTGATGATCATATCAGATGAACCACGATGCCAGGATTCAATTAATCCCATATATGTATTCCCTTCGTCACGCGATATTTTACTTGCCCCAGATTCGATTGTTGGTATCGACATACCTAGTTCCATCTCGTTCACAGCAAGTACTTTACTCGTTCTGTAATCTGATATAACTTTGTGATTAACTCCTTAACCACGTGCTTGCAAGCGGTGTTGATATCGATTACCGAGTGGGCCCGAAGTATATCTCTCCGACTCGGGAGGGACAAATTCCATCTCGATACATACAACCCAACAAGTACTTTCTGATCACCTGAGAGACACCTTTATGATCACCCTCACATAGGATGACGTTTGATGACCTCAAAGCTTTCTTATGATACCAGGGAGTTGTATTATCTCATGGTCTAAGGAATACAATACTTGACATAGAAAAAGCTTCGCAAAGATGAACACGATGACACGATCTAATTGCTCTGCTTAATTTGGGTCTGTCCATCATATCATTCTCCCAATGACATGATCTCATTATTAATCGACAACTCATGTCTATGGTTAGGAAAACTTAACCATCATTAATCAATGAGCTAGTCCATACAGGCGTACTAGGGACACGGTGTTGTTCATAAACCACACAAGTATCAAAGTTTCCGCTTAATACAATTCTAGCATGGAATATAAACTTTATCATGAACAAGAATTATAATAATAACATCTTTATTATTGCCTCTAGGGCATAATTCCAACAGTCTCCCACTTGCACTAGAGTCAATAATCTAGTTTACATCTGGCAACAATCTAACACCCATGGCATTAAGGTGCTGATCATGTTTTGCTCATGGAAGAGGTTTAGTCAATGGATCTGCGACATTCAGATCCGTATGTACTTTGCTAATCTTCAGATATCCATGTGCTATATAATCTCGAATCGTATGAAAACGGCGGTTGATGTGCTTGGTCTTTGGATGATATCTTGGTTCCTTAGCCAGTGTTATGGCGCCAGTGTTGTCGCACAATATCTCCAGTGGGTCCAAGGCACTTGGAACCACATCAAGCTCAGTGATGAAGTTCCTGATCCAAACTCCTTCACTTGACGCTTCTGAAGCAGCCATGTATTCCGCTTCTGTTGTAGATCCCGCGATCACGCGATCACGCTTTGCTTGCAGCTTCTCCAGCTCACAACTCCACCATTCAAAATATAAATGTATCCTGTCTGAGATTTAGAATCATCCGGGTCGGTGTCGAAACTAGTGTCGACGTAACCTTTTACGACGAGCTGCTCATCACCTCCATAGACCAAGAACATTTCTTTAGTCCTATTTAAATACTTTAGGATGTTCTTTACGGCTGTCCAGTGTTCCACTCCTGGATCACTTTGGTATCTGCTCGTCAAACTAAGAGCATTGGACACATCCGGTATAGTACATAGCATGACATACATGATAGAACCTATGGCCGAGGCATATGGCACTTTGGTCATAGTATCTCTACCGTTTACCGTAGCTGGACACTGAGCCTTGCTCAATATCTTACTTGACAACATGGGCAATGAACCTTTATTTGCTTTATCCATTCTGAACCTTTTCAGAACTTTGTCTAGATATGTACTTTGGCTTAAAGCTATTAGGCGTCTTTGTCTATCTCTATAGATTTTGATGCCTAATATATAAGCAGCTTCTCCTAGGTCTTTCATTGAAAAAAAATTATTCAAATAACTCTTCACATCGTTAAGCATACCAATGTCATTTCCAATAATCAATATGTCATCCACATATAGTACTAAAAATGTCACCGAGCTCACACTCACTTTCTTGTAGATACAAGCTTCGTAACAATTTGGAACAAATCCAAAACTCTTGATAACTTGATCAAAACGAAGGTTCCAACTCTGAGATGCTTGCTTCAGTCCATAAATGGAACGCTGAAGTTTGCACACCTTATTAGCATCCTTAGGATCGACAAAACCTTCGGGCTGCATCATATACAACTCTTCATCAATGTTGCCATTGAGGAACGCAGTCTTGACATCCATCTGCCATATTTCATAATCATGAAATGCAGCAATTGCTAATAAAATACAAATGGACTTAAACATTGCTACAGGAAAGAAAGTCTCATCGTAGTCAACACCTTGAACTTGCCGAAACCCTTTTGCGACAAGCCGAGCTTTATAGACAGTAACATTACCATTCGCGTTCGTTTTCTTTTGAAAATCCATTTGCACTCAACGACCTTACGGTCGCTAGGAGGGTCCACCAAAGTCCATACTTGGTTTTCGCTCATGGATCCCAATTTGGATTTCATGGCCTCTAGCCATTTCTCAGAGTCTGGGATCATCATTGCTTCCTCATAGTTCGCAGGTTCACTGTTGTCTAACAACAAGACGGTTGAGACAGGGTTGCCGTACCATTCAGGAGTGGCACGTGACCTTGTCGACCTGCGAAGTTCAGTAGTAGCATCGTTCGAAGTTTCATGATCCTCGTCATTAGCTTCCTCTCTTGTTGGTGCAGACGACACTGGAACAATTTCAGGTGCTGCGCTACTCTCCAACTCGAGAGAAGGTTCAATAACCTCGTCTAGCTCTACCTTCCTCCCACTCACTTCTTTCGAGAGAAACTCCTTCTCAAGAAAGGATTCGTTCTTTGCAACAAACGCTTTTCCTTCGGATCTGTGGTAGAAGGTATACCCAATCGTTTCCTTAGGGTATCCTATGAAGATGCATTTCTCCGCTGTGGGTTCGAGCTTGTCCGGCATCAACTTCTTGACGTAAGCTTCGCATCCCCAAACTTTAAGAAACGACAACTTAGGTTTAGCACCAAACCATAGTTCATACGGTGTCGTCTCAACGAATTTAGATGGTGCCCTATTTAAAGTGAATGCAGCGGTTTCTAATGCATAACCCCAAAATGATAACGGCAAATCGGTAAGAGACATCATTGATCGCACCATATCTAATAGAGTTCGATTCCGGCGTTCAGACACACCATTGCGCTGTGGTGTTCCGGGTGGCGTGAGTTGCGAAACGATTCCGCTTGCTTTAAGATGCGTGAGAAAATCATAACTCAAATATTCACCTCCACGATCGGATCATAGAAATTTAATTTTCTTGTTACGATGGTTTTCCACTTCGTTCTGAAATTCTTTGAACTTTTCAAACGTTCCAGATTTATGTTTCATTAAATAGATATACCCATATCTACTTAAGTCATCAGTAAAAGTGAGAAAATAGCGATATCCACCGCGCGCCGAAACACTCATTGGTCCGCATACATCGGTATGTATGATTTCCAATAAGTCCGTTGCTCGCTCCATTATTCCGGAGAACGGGGTTTTGATCATCTTTCCCATGAGGCACGTCTCGCACGTGTCAAATGATTCAAAATCAAGAGACTCCAAAAGTCCATCGGAATGGAGTTTCTTCATGCGTTTTACACCAATATGACCTAGACGACAGTGCCACAAATAAGTTGGATTATCACTATCTACTTTGCATCTCTTAGTCTCAATGTTATGGATGTGCGTTTCATTGCTTTCGAGATTCAGAAGAAATAAACCATTCACAACAGGTGCATGACCATAAAATATGTTATTCATATAAATGGGACAACCATTATTCTCTGATTTAAATGAATAACCGTCTTGCAATAAACACGATCCAGATATAACGTTCATGCTCAACGCAGGCACATAATAACACTTATTAAGGTTTAAAACTAATCCCGAAGGTAAAACCAAGGAGAGCGTGCCGACGGCCATCACATCAACTTTTGATCCATTGCCAACGCGCATCGTCACCTTATCCCTTGCTAGCCGCCGTCTATTCCGTAGCTCCTGTTTCGAGTTACCCATGCACTACAACGAGCGCTAGTAAGGTAAACATCAATAAAATGTATATCAAATATACCTTTAATGGTGCCAGCCTTCTTGTCCGCTAAGTACTTCGGACAGTTGCGCTTCCAGTGACCCTTGTCCTCGCAATAGAAGCACTCAGTGTCCGGCTTAGGTCCAGACTTGAGCTTCTTCTCAGCAGGGGCAACGCGCTTGCCGCTGCCTTTCTTGAAGGATTTCTTTGCACCCTTAGCTTTCTTAAAGCTAGCGGTCTTGTTGACCATCAACACATGATTATCTTTCTTGATATCCACCTCTGCAGCTTTCAGCTTAGCGAAGAGCTCAGTGATCATATCAGTGGAACCAATTTGATTGTGAGTAACTACAAAACCTTTGTAACTAGGAGGGAGTGATTGCAGAACTCTGTCAATCTTGAGCTCTTCTGGAATCTTGCAGTCCAGTTGCTCAAGACGTTGAGTGTAGCCCGACATCTTAATGGCGTGCTCACTAACGGAACTCCCTTCTTCCATCTTGAAGTTAAAGAACTTCTCAGAGATCTCAATCTCTCAGAACGGGCCTGAGTCTGAAACATGGTTTTCAGTTCCTCAAGTATCTCAAAGGGCCCTTTGAAGTTCCTGTTCCATAGCAAACAACATGGTACTCTTAATCACTCCATAATCATCTTTGCGTGACTGATAAACAGATTTTTCATCAGCCGACGCATCAGTAGCAGGCGCGTCACCTAGCGCTTTCTCAAGTACATAGTCCTTTTGTCCGCCAGCGAGAATGATTCTCAGATTGCGGAACCAGTTGGTGAAGTTAGACCCATTGTTCTTAAGCTTTTCTTTCTCAGCAAAAACGTTGAAGTTGAAGTTGGACTTAGCCATTTGATCTACAAAATTTGCAAATACAATTTAGACTATGTTCATGATAACTAGTTCAACTTAATCAAATTACTAGATGAACTCCCACTAAATTCAACATCCCTCAAGTTGTTTAGTGAACACGATCCAAATTCACCACACCTAATCCGATCTTCACGAGAAGAGAAGTGGTTTCAATGGTGGACAATAAAGTGTCGATCATATCATTCATATGACTCATGTTTAACCTTTCGGTTCGTGTGTTCCGAGGCCATGTCTGTACATGCTAGGCTCGTCAAGTCAAACTCAAGTATTTCCGCGTGTGCAAAACTGGCTTGCACCCGTTGTATATGAACGTAGAGTTTATAGCACCCGATCATCACGAGGTGCTTGAACACGACGAACTTTCGCAACGGTGCATACATGGGGAGAACACAATTTTATCTTGATCTTTAAGTGAGGAATCATCTTATAATGCTACCGTCGCGATCTAAGCATAATAAGATACATAAAAGGATAAACATCACATGCATATAATTTTATGTGACATGGTATAGCCATTCTCCGCACAATGATCTCCATCTTGTGCGCCAGCATGATCTCCATCACTCCCCCATGATTGCCTACACCACGAATAGCAACTACAACTATTCCTAACTACTTAGCGATAAAGTAAAGCTATTACATGGCATATAAGAAGTTGACACACAGGTCATACACAATTATAAAGACAACCATACGGCTCCTTCCGGTTGTGAACTCATCGACATGTAAGTCGTGAAATATTACAAAACATGATCATTGCATACATCATACACATCATGTCTTGGGTCATACCATATCACAAAACACTCCCTGCAAAAACAAGTTAGACGCCTCTACTTTGTTGTTGCATGTTTTACGTGGCTTATGGGAGTAACAAGCTAAAAACGATTCTAACCTACGGAAAGCTACAACAGTGATATTATGGTTGCCAACATCCGTTGTAAATCTCATGACTACTATAGTGAGAGAAACTGGCATCCACCAGCCGCATGTGTGGAACAAGCCACACGTCAAGTGCGGACCCGGTCTCGCGAACGAGGTCGCGTAAATTTGGCCTGGACCGCTTCGATCTCACTATGCCGCGCCATAATAAATACACAACAAGAGGTTTGCAATAGAAAACATCAACGCCCGCAACAAGCATGTTGCGTTCTACTCGTGAAACACATCTACGCATAGATCTAGCTCTGATACCATTGGAGGGGTTTCACAGCATAGTAAATCAAAAAAACTTTATCATGAACAAGAATTATAATAATAACATCTTTATTATTGCCTCTAGGGCATAATTCCAACACTTACTTGAGTCGTAAGACGAGGTCTCCGTTGACGAAGGACCTTGGGTGCAGCCGACGACTGTGGTTGTTGTGGAGGCTCTGCTGGTAGACCGCCGAGCGAGCCGCGGTGATGTCGCGTGCTTCGTCGAGTGTGTCGACGACGTCTTCGAGTGCGTCCGTTGATTCGGCTTCGCTTTAGGCGACGACCCGTGGGGCCTTATGGCATACTTCTGCAGGTAACACGACTTCGGCTTCGTGCACCATGAAGAAGGGCGTGTGGCTAGTTGAGCTGTTTGGCGTTGTGCGCAAGCTCAAGAGGACGGAGGGTAGCTCTTCTGCCCATGCTACCGCAAGCCTTTCGAGTGGGCTCAGTAGGCGTTTCTTGATGTCGTCGCCTACGAGGCCGTTGGCCTTTTTGACCTGCCCGTTGGTTTGCGGGTGTGCCATAGAGGCATATGATATGTTGATCCTAAGGCCTTCGCAGAAGTCCTGGAATTCTTTGGAGATGAAGTTCGACCCGTTGTCCGTGATGATGTTGTGCGGCACGCCGAACCTGTAGACTACGGATTCGAAGAACTTCACGGTCGTTTTGCCCTTTCGGTTGGTAACGGGCATGGCTTCGATCCATTTGGTGAACTTGTCGACTGCGACCAGGAGGTAGACGTGGCCTCCTTTTAAGAATTTGGGCAGTTTGCCGATCATGTCGAGGCCCCATTGGGCGAAGGGCCAGGCCAGGGGTATGGGCCTGAGCTCCGATCCTGGTGCGTGCGGTTTATCTGCGAACCTCTGGCAGCCGTTGCACCTTCGGACGATGTCCTTGACATCATTCATGGCCGTTGGCCAGTAGAACCCAGCTCGTAGGGCTTTGGCGAAGAGGGCGCGGATGCCCGCGTGATGGTCGCAGATGCCCTCATGGATGTCTTGGAGGATGGTTTTGCCGTCACCGATGGTGACGCACCTTTGGAGTACACCCGAAATGCTGCGCTTGTACAGCTCGCCATCGATGATGGTGAAGGCCTTGGACCGGCGAGATATGCGCCGGGCATTTGTTGAGTCATCAGGCAATTCTATTTTTATTAGGTGCCGAAGGTACGGTTGCGTCCATGTTTCTTCAATTGCCATGACCTGCATTAGGTTGACCAATGCGACCTCCGTGTCGAGTTTTCGGGTCCTTCCTGTCCTTCGGGTAGCGCAGCCCCCGAGTGCTCTGCTTCTTCGGGTGATCCCTTGGGGAATTTCCTTTTGATGGAAGGCACACTGATTTGTTCGAGGAACACACCTAGTGGTACCCATGCGCAGGTGGAGCCAATGTTGGCAAGTTTATCAGCTTCTTCATTGCTTTCCCTTCCAACGTGCTGAAGCTCGCAGCCGTCAAAGTCTCCTTCGAGTGAGTTGTAGAGTGCACGGTACGCGATCATGTTAGCGACGTGTGCGTCGCACTCGTTCATCGTCTACTGGACGACGAGGTTTGAGTCACCGTAGATGACGAGGCGCGTTGCGCCGCAGATCTTGGCCATCTTCATGCCGTGGATGAGGGCTTCGTCTTCGTTGTTGGAGGCCCGAAATTTCATCCGGAGGACGTACTTCATATTGTCGCCTTGCGGGGATGTTAGTATGACCCCGGATCCTGCTCCAGCCTCGCGCTTGGAGCCGTCGAAGTGCATCGTCCATGACTGTGTCATATTCGGGGTGTCTGGCAGCTGTATCTCCATCCAGTGGACGAGGAAGTCCGGTAGGACCTGAGACTTGATCGCATGGCGCTTCTCATAGACTATGTCTAGAGGGGACAACTCGATGCCCCACAGGGCTACGCGTCCTGTAGCTTCGGGGTTGTTCAGGATGCTATTCAGTGGCGCCTCGTTGACGACCATCGCCTGATGCTCCTGGAAGTAGTGGCTCAGCTGACGAGCCGTCATGAACACGCCGTAGGCGAGTTTCTGGTAGTGAGGGTACCTCTGTTTTATTGGTGTCAATACCTCGCTGAGGTATTAGATTGGGCATTGGACCCCATGGGTCTTGCCATCTTTGGGTCGTTCGACCACGAGCATGGTGCTTACCACCTGATGCGTGGCTGCTATGTATAGCAGTAGAGGCTCGCGTTCCTTTGGCGTGACCAGGACGGGCGAGGTGGAGAGCAGCCGCTTCAGATCTTCGAATGCGTCGTCTGCTTCAGGTGTCCACTCGAATTTTTCTGCTTTGCGTAGCAGCTGGTAGAAAGGCAGTGCCTTCTCACCCATGCGGCTGATGAATCTGCTCAGCGCCACGATGGGCCCAGCTAGATACTGTACACCTTTGAGGTTCTTCGGTTTCTCCATGGCTAGTATGGCCCGGATTTTCTTCGGGTTCGCCTCAATTCCTCGCTGGGAGATGAAGTAGCCAAGCAGTTGGCCAGATGGGACACTGAAGGTGCACTTTTCTGGGTTCAGCTTGATCTTGTAGTGATCAAGGTTGTCGAACGTCTCGTGGAGATCGTCGATCAATGTCTTGGCCTCCCTTGTCTTGACTACTATGTCGTCGACATAGACCTGTATATTGCGGCCGATCTGGCTCTTCAGGCATGCATGAATGCACCGCTGGTACGTGGCACCTGCGTTCTTTAGCCCGAAGGGCATTGTGTTGTAGCAGAATACTCACGCCGTTTTTCCCGATCTTCGACCTTCAGTCGAATCTGATTGTAGCCTGAGTAGGCGTCGAGGAAGAAGAGTTTCTCGCATCCTGCAGTCGAATCGATGATCTGATCGATCCAAGGGAGAGGGAAGTGATCCTTCGGGCAGTGCTTGTTGAGCGATGTGAAGTCCACGCACATCCGCAGGAAGTCCGTGTCCTTTTTAGGGACCAGCACAGTGTTGGCAAACCACTCGCTCTCCTTGATCTCCTGGATGAAGTCGGCGTTGAGTAGTTTGTTGACTTCGACTCCGACGGCTTCGACCCGTGGCTCGGACAATCGTCGGATGGACCGCTTGACGGGCTTGGCATCTGGAAACACGTTGAGTGCGTGCTCGGCGAATTCCCTGGGAACTCCTGGCATGTCCGCAGGACACGAGGCGAAGATTTCCCAGGGCTCACGGAGGAATTCGACGAGCGCGCTTTCCTATGCGGGGCTGAGGTCGTTGGCGATCAGCACCGTCTTGGAGGCATTCGTCGGATGGGCCTGCACCTTTTTCGTGTTGACCGTGGAGTCAAACGACATATCAGGTGCGTTTTGCCTAGAGACCGGGGGTTCCCCGTTGTCTGTCACCTCTCGAAGCCTTGTGAGTTCCTCCTGCATGCCGAACGACTGGGAGATTCTGTTGAAGTCTCTGTCGCAGTGGTCAGATCGGATGAAGCTGCCCTGGACCGTGATGACGCCCCTAGGTCCTGGCATCTTGAGTAGTAGGTACGCATAGTGTGGTACTGCCAGGAAACTTGCGAATGCTACGCGCCCGAGGATGGCGTGGTATTGTGATGGCCTGTCCACCACTTCGAACTCGAGCCGCTCACACCGAAAGTTGTCGGGTTTTCCGAAGATGACATTGAGCCATATTTTTCCCAGGGGAAATATGCCCTTCCCTGGGACTATGCCGTGGAACGTTGTGTCAGATTGTTCCAGGCTGCACAGCGGGATCCGCATTGCTGCTAGGGTGCTAGCAAACATCAGGTTGATGCCGCTGCCGCCGTCCATGAATACACGGCTCATCTCAAACCCTCTGATCTGCGCCTCTAGCATCAGGGCAGCATGACCTGGGCGAGGGATCTGGCGGGGGTGATCCGAACGACAGAATGTGATGCAGTACTCCGAACCGCTGAGGTACTCAGGGATGGCGGGTGGAGCTGTCATAGCCAGGACTTGGCGGGTGATCTTCTTTTGTACCCTATTTGTTGGGCGCCCTTTTTGGATCATCAATGACCCTTTCAGTGCGGGGTACCTGTTTACGCCGTTGTTCTGCACGGGCGCGATCGCGTGATTCAAAGGTCCCACAAGTTGGCCAACATTGGCTAAAAAATTGAACTAGAGTTGGTAGTGGAGCATTGGCATGCCAAAAAGTTGGCAACAATCCAAACAAAAGCCAACTTTTTGGTCATGACCAATATATTGGTAGGGTACACTTTGGCCACAATCCAAACACACCCGTAATATTCTAATACAAGAGAGTATGATAATCATATGGCTTCTTAGTATCACATAGAGTGATCCATCCACCTCTCTTCTCCCACCATTAATGAAACTCCTCATACCCTTGCTTGCGAGACTGGTCTCGAGATGGTCGGTCTCCTTCCACTCCACGAGCTAGCTTTCGCACCATAGGATCCACATCTTCCCATCCACCTTTGATATCGTTCTTCCCTCTTCTTAGCATCGATCCACAATGCCGCTATCCAGAATTCATCAATTCCAAACTAGATCCACATGTCGATAACTATAGCAAGTGGAAGCACGTTTTCTTTTCTGACCTGACCATATATGATGCTGCCAACCATGTCACTATCAATTCTGATCTGGATCATGAGGATGAAGAGCATGGCGGAGCTTGGGCGAAATGGTTGCGGGAAAATGGGTTTAAGAGATATTATGGGCCAATATATGGGGAGCAAATCAACCAAATAGACGGTATTTTTTAGCCAAAATTTTCCAAATATAAATGGATTTTTCAAAAATTTCTTGGGTCGGGGGACGGTGGGCCCCATGAACTACACATAACTCCGCTATTGATGACACGTGGCTCAAGGTGGATGACACAATCCTCCTCTAGAGATACCCCGCCCTCTTCGACGTGCTCATAGATCGCATCACGCCGTGTAGTTTGTCTTCTTTATGGTCTTGTCTCTCTCTACTCCCCTTGCCAGCCTACCGAACTGGCCACCGACCTCCACTATCGAGCACCGCCCTTTCCCTCTTTGGAGGCCACCTTCCGCCCACCTTGTGCGGCTGTTGATTTAGGAGTGAGTTTGACGAGGGCTACTGAATTGGCTGCCTCTCATGGAGGTGGCTGACGAGCTTCTTTTTCTCTCGCTTCCTCCCCGTGGTGAGCTTCTGCGACTCCCTCCCAATCGCTGGTGGTGCGAGTGGATTAGGGGGTCCATCAGATCAGGTGGACAAGGGCCTTGGTGTCGCCGGTTGTGGGTGGAGTAGGGTGCTCCGACCGCGTGGGTGAATCATGGGTGCCCGACGGCACGGGTGGATCAAGGGCTCGTGGAGCAGTGGCGACATTAGTAAGCAAGGTCATGGCTGGTAGCTCCCGCTGGTGGAGAAAGAGGAAACACGGAGGATTGGAGGAAAAATAAGAGAGATGTGTCTAACATGGAACACATGCTATCTCAGCTAATGAGGTGCCAACTCATACCCGATAGAAGGGTCCAACCGGTTAGAAAGAGTGTCCAATTGAGTTAAGTAAGGTAATAGTATTTTTTGCGAATACTTCTTAAATATGGTGGTATTAGTCAGAAAATAAAAAAAGTCATACCACTTGATTAATGTGGTGGTTTTATGTTTTTTTAGCGGAATGTGATGGTTTTATGTTTTTTTTTTAGAACTCTGTGATGGTTTTATGTAAACAACCCTATTAATTTTGGACGGAGGGGTAGTAGATGTCGTGGGTCTGGTACTGCGGCATCCTCGTATGGCCCAGTATCATCAGGAGGCCCATGTCCAGCCTCTAGGAAAACACAAAAGGAGTATCCAGTCCGATCCAAATGCCACGGCGGCCGTAGACGGGCTCGTTCTGGACTTCTCGCTCGCCTTGTTCGTTGAGGAAATTCGAGCTGTATCTTGTGGAGGGTCGCCGGAGATGTCCCGGCGAAGGCAGCGGCCATCGGCGGCCACAGTGGGCCCTTCGGAGGATTAAGGGCGCGAGGAAGGTACCTTGGCTCGCCGCCCCGTCGTGTCCTGGACCTTCCCACAGCAGCGTTGGCGGGCTGATCAGCGCGCGGAGACCTCAGTTTCCTGACGCAGCGGTGGCCGCCGGGAGATTCCGATGGTTCCGACGACGCGCGGATCAAGGACGGGAGGCGTATTGGCGGAAGGGGGCGCGCTGGTAGAGCAATGAAGTCACCGGCGGCTCTGGTATGTGGTAAGTAGTACAGTACATCACACGAAGCTTTAGTCCCACGTTGCTATTTTAAGTGGTACTCAACTGGTATATAGACGCAGATCTCAGCAGAGTTATCACCAAGTAGCATTGGATTACATAGAAGTTGAATTAGCGTTATAGAGGCGGTTAGAGGGGCCTGGGTATCCAGGGTAGCCTTGTACTTTAGAACTCAATTTAGTGCTCTGTCCACACTCCATAGTAACCAAATGTTACTTCAGAAAATGCAACATATATTTGAAGTGGAAAAACTGGGTACTACTTTGCTGTTATTCATTTTTGCACAAGAAGGAATGTAGTCATCCTTATTGTATTATGTTTTGTGTTTAGGATGCCAGTTTCATTGTCTATGCTAAATTTTTTTTTTGAACATGTATATTGACCGTGCATGCTTTGTGGTGGAAGAGCTCTGATATATGTTTCAACCTCTTTGTAGTTTGAGTTGCAACTGTACAAAGAGGAGGAAGAAAGAAAATAGAGGCCTTTTACTGCATGCATGACTATTTTCTCTAAAACCAACCTACTTGCGGAAGTGGCGGAGCCATGCCTAAACTGTGTAGTCAATTGAATACACAGTTTGTTGGCAATACAAACTGAAAATATGCAAAAATAATAATAATGAAAAATCCATACAGATACATGTATTTGGCCACAACTTTAAATTGACTACACAGGGTTGATGTTTTGGCTCTGCCACTGATTTGTGGGGTCTCAACTCTCAAGTGCTTAATATGTGTGACTACTTATCTTTTTTGTTTTCTTTATTTTCTCATTATATTTTTCTGTCAGTTATCATGTTGTGTGCAATTTGCCTTTATTTGTCCCTTGGACTGGTATCATCGATTAGTTGGTGTAGTTTTTTTATGAGATCATTTCTGTAGCTGTCATGTGTCCTCACATATGTATGTCTTATTTGTCCAAAACGAAAGCATCCCTTTAGAATTTGAAACTCTCTGGTCTTGCTGGTCCTATTTTTGTGGCTATCAAATGTATCCATCTTTGCTCTTCATCATTTTTTGTAGTTTCATCTGTTACATATGTGAATTTTTTCAAAAGGAAGCAGTAATTATGATTCACGACCTATTGCTCTCATTAATATAGAGCAGAAACGTGAATCATTGCTCATTCTTGAGACATTGTCGTCGTGCTCTCATTATACATACCACATCGTTGGTGATATTAACTCATCAGAGTAAGATTTAATGAAGAAAAGACATAATCTGCATTTCCCTGAATTCATTCTATTGTTATAAGTACACGAAGGAATCACTGGAAATAAGAAAAAAATCTAGAAAATCCCACAAAAGGGAAAAACATCTGAGTTTGTTTGAGCGCCAACATGCCTCTTGTCCTTGAGGATGAGGTATGGCGGCCTTCATTGAATCATCCTGTGGTGTTGTAGCTAACCCTGTATTGGATGCCTAGGTGCCGTGTTGATGCAGAATTAGCCAATTAAGCTACCATTCAATTTTATTTGATCTATATTATCTATTCTGTTGTGGTCTGTACAAAGCATTGCATTTTTTTATTTCCTTCTGCTATGAACTGTGAATTTGATGCCTAGGTACTGTACAATGCAGAACTTTGATATGGCCTATAGATAAATAGTTTAATTCGTTATGGATCATTTCTCCCTGTCTGCAGGATCTACATCAGATTCTTTTGACTTTCAGGTTATATGCAAAGAATCCTGATTTTTTATCCACAGTTTTGCAATTTCCTGATTACTTTGTCCAGCTACCATGATTCCATTGCATTCCATGAATTATGTGCGCTACTTTTATTTGATTCAGTATTACAATTGAGTGTTGTATGTCCGTTATGTTTTTAGTGGAAACCAAGTGATGGAGGCGAATGTTTCTGATTAGGCTATATCTCTGGAGCACCATCCCTGTATCATAGCTAGATTAGTTGTTGTTTTCGTTTGCTTTAGTTATTGCTCAGTACTCTGTACTTTTCTTCTTCAATTCAATGAAAAGCAGTTCGGTCTGCCTTTTCGTAAAAAGAAAAATACAGCTACTTCCCTCTATGACTACCTAAGTTCAATCTCATGAGCACATGTGTAGCGAAATATCTCACTTAATTTCAGTGTGAACCTTCCATATCTTAATTTACTTTGTTCAAATGAGATTTCCTACACCCGAAATCTAATTGTATGCTACTTTGTGGATAAAGACAGAGTTGATATTGAACACAATTAATTTTGGAAAATTGAGTCATATTCAGAAAGGTATAGTTTATCTATGCAATCCACCCTCAGAACTTATAAGATTGAATATTTTGACCCAATCAGGCATATATAGAGCATAAGTTTCAATATTGATGATGTTTTGGGTGCATAAGTTCGATACACTACCAAGAATTTCCGGAGCTTGAAAATTATCCCTTTGCAGTTGGTTTCTAGTTCAACACTATCTGAGCCAAGCCTGAATCAATGATGCTATTTTCTAGATGATCAGTCAATTCAAACGGGTGACTTTGTTATGGCCAAACCTGGCGCGAGGAAGCACAAGATCTGCTGGGTAGTCGTAGCTCACTTGGTCCGATGATGATGTTGGGCTTTTCTGCGGCGAAGGCTAGGTTTGCACTGCTCATGAGAACTACACTGGTGCTGATGCAGTATCTGTGGGCCAAATTACAGCCGCGTTGTACAATGGCAAGATTGCCATTGTTTGAGATCTTGAACTTTCTTGGGCCGAGTTTAGGACCAGTGATTGGCTCGTCCCTATTAGGAACACACATCGTAGTATAAACCTGTATCTTGTTGAACCATATGCCAAGGTTTGGCTGGGGAGGTGTTGTTTTTGGACTTACTAGTTATGTTGTTTTTGGACTTTACTGGTAATGGTGCTCGTCCCTATTAGGAACACACATCGTAGTATAAACCTGTATCTTGTTGAACCATATGCCAAGGTTTGGCTGGGGAGGTGTTGTTTTTGGACTTACTAGTTATGTTGTTTTTGGCCATTACTGGTAATGGTGCTCGTCCCTAGTAGTGTTGTGCAGTTTAACATTCAACTGATACCAATTCCTCATATGTACACGAAAAAGGAAATTCGAAGTAGTTTACTGTCAAGTGCATACAGGTCTAGCAAGATTTGAGACAAGTGATTTATTGTTTGATTCTGTTGAAGGGTCCCCCCTTCTTCAGTATGTTCCTCAAGATGGTGATGTCTGAAGTTGTGGCCCTGGCGTAGCCTTCATGGCTGCAGGCGAGCGCAGCGAAGGCAAAGCCGAACCTGATGGTGGCGACATGGCCGACCAAAAAAAAAGACTCCAACGTTGCCGGCTCAGTTCTGAGGACAATGCCCTCACCGTAGATAGTAGCGTCGCCGTTGCTAGGGGGAATGTGAAGCAGCTGTAGCTGCGTTGTGCCAAGTTCCAGGAGGTGATGTTGAATCTGTAGGGGATAACTCTAAATTCAAAAAATTATCGGAATGTTTCATTTGATCTCTCGGTGCTGACTCATTTGTAGTTTCAGTAGCAGTTGATTGTTTTTACTTTATAATGTTCAATTGTTCATGAAATGTAACAAAATTTGCAGGCTCAGATACTTTCACCATGATTCCATCCCTGCTTCTTGGCCTAGTTCCTGCTGTGAAGCGACAAATTCTGATTAATATATTTGTTGTTTGGCTATGTATTTAAAAATATTCGTTAAAATATTTATATTAACTATGTGCAATTTATGTTTTGTGCATTAGTCAATATCTGTGCATTGCACACACAAGATTTACTAATACTGGTCAAACCTGCATGACACATAAGTATGAACAGACACACCCACGGTATCTTTATACTAGCATTAGTTTGTTCTAACAGAACAAAATTGTCAGATGACCATATGTCACCGCACAGACCATCCTCCCCACTGACGTACCACACCCAATTCAATAGCACGATGCATGTAATTCGAAAGTTAAACTTTGTTTGTAGTCCTAATACTTTCTTTTTGTCTAAAAGAGTCCTCAATACTTTATCAGCATCATACTTCATCAGCATTCCTCCTTATCTTCCTGACGATAGGATGGGGACATTCATTTTTGGAGTTTCACCGACAGAGACGGGGGTTGACACACACATTCATTTTTAATCCATGAAGGCCACGTGCGTGCGCTGCTTGTGTTACATTCATGAACTAGTGCTCGAGCCTCCAAGTATACAGTATGTTTAATATCGTCTCACGGTGGAACCTTTCTAAATGATAAGATGTTGTGGTTCACTGAACCCCGTTATCTCTCAAGCTAAACCTGACGCTATCATCAGATAGATTAAGAACTGAAGCCCATACTCCACGACCAGGACTGTCACGGCCCGAAAATTCAGGACCGTGACTGGAAATTCCACGAATTTATCGAAGGCAAAATTTCACGAAATTCCGAGTGATTATAAAACACAGCCATCGCATACAAACTCATAGGAATAATATTACATGGATAGATAATATCACATAAATAGTTTTCTTATAATCCAACATTAAACGAGGTTCTCTTTATCTTAAAATCATTAAATCATGACTAAAGCATACAAACTTTATTGATTTTACACACATGGCTACATTTCAAGGATCAGCCCTCGAGCGTAGGAATAACCTAGAACTCGAAATCTTCTCCGTGAAGGAAGACATCAGGATCAACCTCTGCGACGTCTCCGGATTTTTCTGAAAAATGTTTATATATTTTTTTGAACGGGAAAGGTCCCGAAGGACCTAGAGCATGCATTTAATCGGCGGTGGGGTTACAATTACAAAAAGGACCCTGAAGAAAGGGAAAATTACAACCCCGTCCCAAACTTTTACATAGAGCACCCACAAAAAGATAAGAAAAACGCAATCGAGTCCACGCTCGTTGCCTTGCTCAACGCCGATCAGAGACGACCTCCGTCCGCGGCCACCCATGCCTCCACCGGGGACTAGGCCACTTGGGGAAGCAGTGGCGAATGACGGCACGTTGAGGTCGGAGTAGATCCTCCACCCAAGGAGGAGAGAAGAGCTCAAGCCGCCATCAGGCTCAAGCGCAGCAGGGCCACTCCTGTGACCGAAGATAGCCACGGCGAAGCTTCGCCGCCGCTTGGAAACTGCTGCCCAGGTCGCATGCTCCACAGACCCGGCGAACCATCTCTTCTGCCCAACAGCTACAGCATCAACACCCTCCTCTCCCTCGCCACCGAGGCCGGCCAAGAGAAGGGGCAGAGACACAGAACCATCAAGCAGGAGACGGAGGCGCTTATTCCACCATGGGCTCACCTGAAGGGAGGCCACCGACGACTTCCACCATGGTAGCTCATCAGCATCCCCTAGCAGCGACCGTCCAACGATTCGCCGATGCGCTGGAACGGAGACCCTCTTCTGGCACAACCGCCCAACAACACCTCCTCCGTGTTTCTTCTCCCCCTCGCCACCATGGCCGGCCGACAGAAGATAACAAAGGAAGAGATAGAAGAAAAGCAGGTGCCAGGGAATCGCGACTTTATGAGAGACGGTGGTGGTCTTCGCCCTGTTCTTCAACTCCGTCCACCAGAGCGAAGAAGAGGAGAGAAGAATCCCTAGAAGTCCCTAGATCTTTCCGCCGAGATCTGAGGCCGCACCGCCAGCTACGGGCAAAGAGCCCAACTCCGGCATCACGCCAGACGACCTACAACTACTCTGTACAGGGCGAGGCACTCCATCCCCCACTCCCCAAGCGGCGGCGCCGCCGGGGAGGAGAGGATGGAGGCCTCGGAGAAGGGGGTCGACTCTCAAACCAGAGGAGAAGGAGAGGGGAGGAGAGGAAAAAAGAAAAGCCGCCGTCGGTCAAATGTTGAAAAAAAATGTTTATATAGCAAGGGTGAGTACTAAAGTACTCAACAAGTCACAAGATGGTTTCCAATTTAAAGTTTAATTCAATATTAATTAACCAGGAAAATCCCATAAGGTTTCCTTGTGGTCAAATCCATAGTGGTATCATTTTCACCACTTTGCCAAACGGAGGGGAAAACATCGTCCACCCGTGGCATACTTAACTCCACCAAGTGATCACGCTTGGTATCATTCATTTTCTTTAGTATATATATATATTTTTTTTCATTCTTTATCATGGATTTTAGATATGTAAGTGTGTGCCTCCGATGGTTTCGTGCTAAGCCACGATGGCCCAAACCACTAGGATTTGTGATATTGCTATCATTAGCATCGGAACCTTTAATCGAAGGATAAGTTTTTATCTACTCTATCTTTTGAAAATTCTATCCGGGAATGTCTCATCACTCGAATCCCACCGGGGGTATATCAGGGCCACAGAAATCGATAATATACTATAGCATCCCGACTCCAAGTGTATTCCCGTTGATCACCCATACTAGGGTCCATCTACCTTGTAGAAAATTCATTGGAATAGAGTAGGGGGTTCTTGCAATTTATGTGGTGTGTTTTATTGTTTTGTGTCAGGAATGTACCACAGGTTTACCCATCAACCACACCCACATACTAGGGCACATAATCCAAAGTCAGGGATCTCATCCAGGTGATGAGTCCTTTGTATATCAAGTTTTTGAAGGTAAACATGACCTCCAAGCAATCATACAAACAATCATGCATCATCCATCAAGCAAGTCCAGGGTTTCCACTAGGATTGGTCTCAAGGCATAACATCAAATATTGATATTGATGGTTCAGGGGTTCTATTATTGCACATAGCTTTAATATTCTAAAATCATTTATCACCAAAATTTTATCGGTGAGAGAGGTGACTTGCCTAAAGAAAGGTCTTCCGGAAATTCCTCGACTCCGAGATGGTGCACTCATATGCCAAAATTCTCCGAGACTTCACCAATGGACCCTAAAATGTTCAGAAATGTTTGCCCAAGGTTATTACTCGTATTTGTGAACTAAGGTTGAGATATAGATAAAAGGAACCTTTTTTTCCTACATATACATAAAGGTTTTGAGTTTTAAAAGCCCAACAAAATAATTTTTTGAAGGTATTTGGAAACGGTGTTTGCATATAGAGGGTTATGAGGACCAAATGGACCTTTTTATTTTAGAGATTTTGATCAAAGTAATGTTGCAAAATAGGTTATTTAAAACAATCCTTAAAATGAAAACATAAATTAAAATAGAAAAAGAAAACTCCTACATAATTTTTTTTTCTTCCCTGGGCTGGAAAGGGAGCCGGCCGGCCCATCTCTAGGCTTGGCCGTAGCCAGGGAAACGTTCCGAAGCGGTGTACTGCTTCGTTCCTACGGATGGCACCCGCGGCTGTTGGGTGCGGGTGGAGCTTAACCAAACCCGCACCCGCAATCTCAGATCTTTCCCGCAACCCGCACCCGCACCCGCATGTGGGTATAGATTTTATCCCATACCCGCACCCGTTGAGGGTAAAAAAACCGCGGGTAATACCCACCCATTAGTCCAAACAACTTAACAAGGTATTGTAATAACACAACATATAAAAATGATAGCATATATTTTCATTCATTCACGATTTCAGCAAGCAAGCAAATATATATTAAATAATGAAAAGACATAGTCAAACACATGATATATGTGAAGAAAACAAGTTATGTTCAAACATAAGTTGCATAGAAATTATATTTTTCAAATTTTTAAATCTCAAAATAATTGCAAAACAGTCACACGCCATGCCACAATCAGTCACATAACAACACTCATCAACTCCGGAATTTCACAATTTTTAAGAAAAATGCTATAGTACTAATTCCCCACGTATCATCTACTAAGATGTCGGGTGGGTGGGTATGCGGGTGCGGGTTTTCCATTACCATACCCGCACCCGCAATACCCAATGGGTAGAGATTTTTGCCCAATTACATACCCGTGGGTATAACTTTACTACCATACCCTTACCCTAATGGGTAAAAACCCGCAGGGTAAGCGGGTTGCGGGTACCCATTGCCATCCGTATTCGTTCCGGTGAGTAAGGAAAAAAAAGAAAGCAGAGGAACGGGAGAAGAGGACTCACCGGCGGCGGTCGGCGGCACTGGAGGCGGGCTTGCAGGCGGCGGTGTTTGAAATTGATGAGACGGTGGCTGTTGGTAGGATAGTATGGATCGATTCCCATAGAGAAATCGAAAATTGGAGAAGGTTGGGAGGCTTTATAGGAGAGGGCAGAGCCCAGGGAGGTGACGCGTGGTGGCGGCGAGCTTATCCGGCCTCGCTAGGCGCCGCGATGCGGGCGACGTGTAGGACGAGCGCCAGGAGCACGACGAGGTGGCGGCCGGCGAGGAAAAGGGCGGCGACAGAGGGATGGCAGGGACGTACGGCGAGCGACAGAGAAAGGCGACGGTACTGGAGCTCTACTTATGGCGGGGAGGCGAGGTATGGCAACGGCGAGTGAGGCCGCAGGCGGGGCGACGCGCGGCGCTGATGCTTGCGTCGGCTACAGCGGCGGTGGGACCAGGGCGGTGGCGCAGTTGGCTGACGAAGAGGAGATCGACGACAGCTAGGGTTCGATCCCCTGTTCCTCAGTCCTTCTTTTTTTTATGATTGTTTGTCTGATTGCTATTTGTCTGAATTTGCAGATTCAAATTTGTTTTCAAGTTGAATTCAAAGCTCACTTAGATTCAAATTCTTGGGGTTGTTACAAGGACCATGCGGTTCCAACCTCTTACCTCTGTGATGTTGCCACTCACCGACGTGCCATCTATCCTTACCCACCGCCTCCGTCGCCGAACATGCCGCCAGGATAGACACACATGACCCATCCATGACCATGAATGTGACTCGCCGAACATGCCGCCATGATAGAGGATAAGACACCCATCGATGAGCATGAAGGCGACTCACCAAAGGGGTCGGCCAAGCCCCAAGAGAATTGCAGCGGAAGCTACAACAGGAAAATTTGCCATTTCTGTGGACGCACCCAGGTTCAGGTGGCCAGTTCCCGCACCACAGATCGTTCCCCCACCTCGTCTTCTTCCAATTTTGCAGCTGCAAAAGCGACCGGTTTCGGCAGCGCAGCGATAGTTTGGCCAGTCAATGTTGCCGTACTCGTTCATCGGCGCCAGGAGAGTCGTGGGCTGATGAACGGTGACGCTGACCACCAAACTGCACCGGCGCCAGCCAGTCTACGACTTCGTGTTAGAACGGTGATGCTGACCACCAAACTGTCCCGGTGAAGATCGAACACATATGTAGGAGTATGTGCATGCCTGCCAGCCAGCCTACCACCAGTAGATGTTGCACGTCAATTCTTTTTCCATCGAGACCAGCAAGAGCTACCGGTTTCGTGTGTGGCTCCGCTAGCTTCCGTTCTGCCTCCTCAGTTGCTTTCCTGATTACACCTTGCAGAGGCCAGGAGCAAGCTGTGCAGTGAATCGGGCTGTTCCATTAAGAGGATGTTTCTAGAATGAAGATACCGATGGTTTTAAAAATCGACTGACCTGTATCCTTCGTGGCTTCGTCGTCTCAGTGAAAAGTAGGTAAGGCTCGAATGAATGCAGCATGACAGGGGACACCACCCTCATAGTTCTTCACTGGAGAAGTAAGGTACTCCCTCCGTTTCAAAATATAAGATGTTTAAGGTTTGTGAAGCAAATGTATCTAGACTACTTTTAGTATATAGATTCACTCATGTTTGGAGTGAATCTACATACTAAAACAAGTCTAGATACATTCTTTTCACAAACCTAAAACATCTTATATTTTGAAACGGAGGGAGTACATGCTTCCCGATTCAGTAAGATAATCTGAAAGCCTTGTTTGGGCATGTCCCAAAAGCCTCCTCCAACCTGATGAAAACGGAGAGGTCAAGTTCGGCAGAAAGACGAAACCCTTTTTTTTACGTGAACAGCAGGAGCTCTGGAAAGACGAAACCCTTTTATACTTTCTGGGGCAATAGGAAACACAAAGGGGGCGCGCGCGTGCTCGAGTAAGGACACCACTAATTTCAACGAACGCTGGCTGGTCGACAGGAGGCGGCACGACGCGTTCGTGGCCAAAAGCCGGCGGCGCGCGTCGTCGTTGAGGTGAGCGTTGGATTGCTATGTCAGGTTTAACACAAAAGACAGTCAAAAAGTATATAACGTTAAGTAAATGTGGGGTCCACAAAATCAATGTTTTAGCCTCCTTGTAGGCAACTAACGTGCTATGATCAGGGGCACCAAAACCAAAACACCTGTGGCCTACGCGGCTACGCCACATAGAAGGGAGGGGAGTCTGCCAGCGAGAGATAACCCACATTCTCCATTTGCTACACTTGCTCCCCCCACAACCCAAAACCCTACCGTTCTAGGGAAGAATAGCAACGACGGGAGGGCCAGTTTACACGCCACCGGTGGCAGGACAATTCCACTGGAGGCCGGAGGGCATCCACACCTCCGTCAGATCCTCTACTCCGACAAAATATCAACCCTACATCACGCAGCCATCGATGGCTTCGTCATCGATTCCAGGCCCCAGTAATTATCTACTACCAATCTCTGTTTCATGCTATTTAGGTGTTCTAGTTGTTGTCCATTGTTTGATCTTGTCGTGTGCTTGATGTTTTACATCTAAGAATGGTATCAGGCGCCATTATGAGTACCCTTGGAACCCTAATGGTGATATGTTGATCATGTTTTAGTTGCATTAATCATATCTTAGGCAATTAAGATGATGTGTATGTCCAAGTTTAGCCTCGGATTAGCCACTGATGTGATGTGATTGCATGTTTTCATCTAGTTGCCCGACAAAAGGGCGCGCGGAGGGACACGTCATGAGGCGGGGAACGACGTATGCATTAGTGGCCATCGCGCCGCTGGTCGTTGTCGTCGCCTGGTGGACGTTGGCGTGGCCGATGGCCGCCGGCCTCTCTCCCGCTCACTGCGGGTGCGCTTTGGAGGAGAAGTGGAGCGCGGCGGTGCGTCGTCGCCTCCCTTACTCACAAACAGTATCGGGAGGGAGTGAAGAATGGAGAGGGTTAGGGGTTGGATTGACCGGGGCCTTACGGAGAGATCCTGGCCACCCGTTTTGATCTGACGACCGAGAGCGATGCGGGTTGGTTGATAGGCCTCGTTTGGCTATTGGGCTGGATCTAGGGCTGGACATCGCCCGAGGTCGAGTTAGCTCCGGGTTGCTACATTTTCTGTTTTATTTTTTATTTAATATTTTCTGTAATTTTCTATGCATTTTCTCATGTTCATTATGTTTATGATTTATGTTCATCACAACTCGGTGTACATGTAGGACTCGTCACAACTCAGATATGGTCACTAATTTGAACTGCATCCGAAACCTTCCGCTACTCCTCTTCAAAATCTTACGTACCACTATATATACTAGTTGAATACCTGTGCGTTGCTATGGATCTTTATTTTTTCTGGCGTTACACCTTTTGCATGTGAGCAATACAAATATTCAAAAAGAAAACAATGATGAATCTACAAAAATATATTGCTCTTTCACTATGCAATGAGATCCTAGTTACTCTTTACTTTCTCTCTTCCCTCTCTCTGAACGGCGAAAGGGAACTCTCTCCCTCTCTCGCCGTCCCTAGGAGGGTGGGGGACCCAGATCTGTACTACTAGCGTGTAGATGGCTAGTTTAGGATTAGGTCTGTGTGTGGTGTTGTGCCGACGGAGGTGGCGGCGGCGTAACGTAGCAATAAGGTGAACATGATAATATATGAGGAATACATAAATATATTGTGCTATGGAGATGTAGGTACAAAATCGATATATTTAATCTGTATTATCCTAGAATATATTAAAAATTGATAAAAGTGTTGAACCCTGAATACCCTGTTTGTTTGATATGTTGAGCTTATCTTTGAATTATGGTTCTTTTTGTACTCCACCAAGGAATTTGTCCAGGAACCTTGAGAAACAACAAAACTGCTCATGAAATTAGACAAATACAGATAACTATGCCACTCACATATCCATACTTTAAAAAAAAATCTGGTAGTTCTCTACTTACCACAAGCTCAGCAAAATATATAGATGAAACAATTTTACATAAAAATAGACCAAACATTTTTTTTTTTGAATTCGACCAAACGATTTTTTTAAAAACAACACAATCACGATTTCTTCATAATGTGTCTAAGTTGTATCGTTGAAGGATATATGAACACAGCGGTAGCAGTCCCTCTGAAATACGTCAGGTTGTAGTGAATTAGCATTACTGGGCAAACACCAAAACATATCTTAGTTTACTAAATTCATCTTAGACATGACCAAGTTACCCCACTTCATTGTAATCAGATAAAATCATAAACATAGCAGATGCATGGTTCTAAGACATGAACGAGGACCTTGCTCATGGCAAAAAAAGACTAATTAGACCGAGGAAGTGAACAACAAATATGATGTTGTGTTTCGGCCTACCTGGTAATGGTGATGGTCCCTAGTGAAAGCCGAATAGAGCTTGAGGCTAAGTGATCAAAGTCACGGCCTCCCCCCTCATATATTTACATGCCAAAGAGATACAAGTATAAGGCAAATACAATTCAAATACATATCCGTATCTAGCTAGGAGTCTTGGAGTCTACTCCAAGTCGGCGTGGACGCCATGTCCGTCTCCTTCTCTAACACGCCCCCGCAGTCTGAACGATGGAGAGTATCAACGTGAAGACTGGAGCGAAACTCTCGGAATAATGCAGTCGGCAACCCTTTAGTGAATATGTTAGCATATTGCGAAGTTGACGGTACGTGAAGCATACGAACATCGCCAATAGCAACCTTTTCCCGAACAAAATGTATGTCAAGCTCAATGTGCTTTGTGCGCCTATGATGCACAGGGTTGGCAGAGAGATACACCGCACTCACATTGTCACAGTAGACAATCATGGCGGTTTGGAGAGGACATTGAAGCTCCTGCATAAGCTGTCAGACCCAACATGGTTCGGCCACGGCTGTTGCAACTGCCCGATATTCTGCCTCAGCGCTTGAACGAGAAACCGTCGTTTGACGGCGTGAAGACCATCTAATCAAATTATCTCCAAGATACATGCAAAACCCCGACGTGGAGCGTCTAGTATCCGGGCATCCCGCCCAATCAGCATCCGAGTAGGCAATAAGAGAATGAGAAAGAGACTTGTGAAGTGTGAGACCATGAGAGAGTGTACCCTTAAGATAGCGAAGGATGCGTTTGATAAGAGAGAGATGAGGCTCACGGGGATCATGCATGTGAAGACATACTTGTTGGACAGCATAGGAGATGTCAGGACGAGTGAGAGTGGCATACTGGAGTGCCCCGGCTAGACTTTGATAGAAGGAGGGATCAGCCACCGGCTGACCGTAGAGGAAAGTTTAGACTTAGTATCGATAGGAGTGGTAACAGGATGGCAATCACGCATACCAGCTCGGTTAAGAATGTCTAAGATATACTGATGTTGAGAGAGATGAATGCTAGTAGGTGAGCGAGTGACATGGATGCCAAGAAAATGATGAAGGGGACCAAGATCCTTCATTGTGAATTCATGGCTGAGAGATGAAGTGATATGTGAGAGGAAGGTGGAAGAGGAGGCTGTAAGGATAATGTCATCGACATACAAAAGAAGATAGGCCATATCCGCACCACGACGAAGAATGAATAGGGAGGCATCAGATTAAGATTTAATGAAACCGATGGTGCGAGAAAAGGAAGAAAAAGTTGAAACCAAGCACGTGGGGCCTGTTTAAGACCATAGAGAGATTTGAGAAGCCAACATACGTGAGTAGGAGTTTTGGGGTTGATAAAACCGGAGGGTTGTTTACTATAGACAACTTCATCGAGATGACCATGTAGAAAAGCATTTTTTACATCGAGTTGGTGGATGGGACAAGACTTAGAGAGAGCAAGAGATAAGATGATGTGGATGGTGGCGGGTTTAATGACAGGATTGAAGGTTTCATTGAAATCAACGCCCGGTTGTTGAGAGAATCCACGGACAACCCAATGAGCTTTGTGTCGAGCAAGAGAGCCATAGGCGTTATAATTGTGACGGAAGATTCACAATATTAGCACCGGGAGGAGGGGGAATCAGTGTCCATGTTTGATTGAGGGTGAGAGCATCGAACTCTTCCTGCATGGCATTGCGCCAATTAGGATCACGGAGGGCGGTGAGGTAGTTTGTTGGAATTGGAGAAGAAACGATAGCTTGGAGTTTTAGTTTGGCAGGTGGACCAGGGAGGCGACTAGTGGTGGACCGTGTCCGATGCATGACCGGTGTTGGTTGTCGTGGCAGACTGGAAGGAGGTGGGCTTGGTGCGGGTAGAGAGTGTCCTGCCGCGACAGGAGAAGGGGGTGCGGCAGGCTGCCGTGGGCTAGCGATAGGCAAATCGGCTGCCGCGGCAAAGCGTGCTGCCGTGAGCGAGGGAGGAACTAGTGGATCGAATAGGTCAGGAGAAGTAGATGCAGGAGGTGTCGGCGACACGACAGGAGCATAGGGAAAGGAGTGTTCATCAAAGGTTACGTGTCGGGAGATGATGATGCGACAAGAGGTTAGGTCAAGGCACCGATACCCTCTGTGGCGAGATGGATATCCGAGGAAGACACATTTGGTAGAGCAGGGAGATAGTTTGTTAGGTGAAGTGGAAGTAATATTTGGGTAGCATAAACAGCCGAAGACACGTAAGGTGTGATAAGGTGGCGTGGTACCTAGAAGATGCTCATACAGTGTGGAAAGAGAGGTGGCTTTTGTTGGGCAAATATTGATGAGAAAGGTCGCGGTATGTAGTGCCTCGGCCCAAAGAGAAGGATGCATCGAAGCTTGGAATAAAAGCGTGCGGATGACATTGTTGATGGTGCGAATAGCACGTTCGGCCTTGCCGTTTTGCTGCGAGGTGTGTGGACAAGAAAATCAAAAAAGTGTGCCTTGTTGGGTGAAGAAGGAGTTTACTTTATTATTGTCAAATTCGCGACCATTATCACATTGAATAGCAAGGATGGGAAGGTTGAATTGAGTGCGAGCATAGGCATGAAGAGCGGTGAAGGTTGCATAAACATCAGATTTTTGTGAAGTGGAAAGGTCCAAAAATAATGTGTATAATCATCCACATTAATAAGATAATAAGCATAACCATAAGTACTAGGAATCGGTGATGTCAACAAATCACAATGCACTAATTGAAAAGGTTTAATACTATAGGAATCCGAAGAGTAAAAGGGTAGCCTAACATGACGACCTAATTGACAAGCATGACATAAAGACGATGGAGATGTATTGCTAGGAATATGTTGTTGTTGATGAAGACGTTGCATGGTGGGATGGCCGAGGTGTCCAAGGCGACGATGCCAAAGCTCGGTGGATGAAGTGGCAAGAAGAGTCTGGGCTTCTGGAGGGCGGCGGAGGGAGTAGAGAGGACCGGGACTATTGCATCGAAGAATCACGGTCTTTGTAAGAAGATCCTTCACGAAGAAACCAAAGGGGTAAAATTCAATGGAGCAAAGGTTATCGATAGAAAACTGGCGAACAGAAATAAGATTTTTAATAATGTGTGGAACAACTAGGATGTTACGAAGGGAGAGATTTTTAGAATTGAGGGTGAAGGTGTGGGAGCCGGTATGTGTGACAGGAAGATAAGCACCATTGCCTACTTTGATTTTATGTGCTGAAAAGGGAACGGAGGAGGAGAGAATACCATGATCGGATGCCATGTGAGACGAGGCATCGGAGTCCATAACCCACTCCTGGCTGCCAGGGAGCTGCATGTTCTGTAGAGCTGTAAGAAGAGCTAGGTCGATCTGTTGTTGCTGCTGCGGCTGGTGGGTAATCATCATGTTGCTAGAGGGCTGCTGGTAGCCTGTGGCAGTGTAGGCCTGGTACGGCGGCAGAGCTGGTCGAGGCCCCAAGACGCTGGGGGTCGGATCACGCCAACAAGGCTGCCACGAGGAGGGCATCGCAGGCTGCTGCTGCTGGAGTTGGTGAGCGCGTGTCGGGAGTCCGGTCCAGGGATTGAACATCCACGGACTGTTGCTGTCGCAGCCGCGTCCGCGACCGCCGCCACGTCCATGTTGGCCTCCGTTGCCACCTCCTCGGCCAGGGTTGTTGAAGAAGCCGGGCTGGAAGGGCTGGGGAGGGCGCGAATTAGGAGGACCGCCGCCACGGCCGGCAGGAGAAGGGGCGCCCCCGGCGTGCGATGTGTTGCTGTCGTTGGGAAGCACGCTGTTGCCGCTGGCCCAGAGCGCGGCAGATGCCGCGTGCTTGGCATCGGTCTTCTTTTGCGCCTCCTCGAGAACCAGAGCGGAGCGCGTCTACAGGAACGTCGGGAACGGCACCTGGTAAGGGAGGAAAGAGCGGAGGTGGCTGTATTGCTCGTTGAGGCCGCGTAGAACCGTGAGGACGAGGGTGTCATCCGAGATCTTCTCATCAACATCACCGAGTGCGTCGGCAAGAGATTTTAGCTTGGCATAGTAGTCATGAACACTCATGTCGCCTTGTGGCGTGTTGCGGAATTCCGCGTCGAGGGCGAGAGCGCGACTTTTCTTGTTGTCGTGGAAGAGGTTGGCGATGGAGTCCCAGATCTGCCGCGCCGTCGAGCCAGGGGATATGACGATGCCGAAGAGCTCGGGCGAGATCGAGCCGTAGATCCAGGAGAGAACGGTGAAGTCGTCGCGCGCCCAGTCGGAGGTGGGGGAGGTGTCCGAAGGCGTGGCCTCAGCATTGCCGGTGACGTGGCTGGTAAGACCATAGCGGCCTAGGGCGACGAGGAAGAGCTCACGCCACTTGATGAAGTTGGAGTCCTGCAGATCAAGGGTGATGGCGACGATGGTCTTGACGGAGGAGACGTAGGTGGAGGGGTTTTGGGGAGTAGGGTTGCTGTCGACGGCCTTGCCCATCTCAGCGGCACGGCTGACGAGCTCTTCCGTGCGCGTCTAGAGAAGGGATTCGCGCTGCTTCAGCTCGGCTTCGAGCTTTTGGATCTCGTCGGGAGTCATCGCGACGGTGGGGTAGGGTGTAGGGTTTCGAAAATTCTAGGGTTTAGAGGGGGTAGGATCGGCCGGTGCTCTGATACCATGAAAGCCGAATAGAACTTGAGGCTACGTGATCAAAGTCATGGCCTCCCCCTCATATATTTATATGCCAAAGAGATACAAGTACAAGACAAATACAATTCAAATACATATCCGTATCTAGCTAGGAGTCTTGGAGTTTACTCCAAATCAGCGTGAACGCCGTGTCCGTCTCCTTCTCTAACACCTAGTAATTTTGTGCAGTTTAGCATTCAACTGATTCCAATTCTGCATATGCACACGAAAAAGGAAATTCGAAGTAGGTGCATAGAGGGATTTATTGTCCGATTCTGTTGCAGGTCGCCTCTTCTTCAGTATGTTCCACAAGATGGCGATATCTGAAGTCGTGGCAACGGCGTAGCCTTCATGGCTGCAGGTGAGCGTAGCGAAGGCAAAGCCGCACCTGGCGGTGGCGGTGGTGATGGCAACATGGCCTCCAAAAAAAAAAAGACTCCCAACGTTACCGGATAGGAGTGCCCTTTCTTTCAACGGCACTCACCGGGAGGTGATGTTGAATATGTAGGGGATAACTCTAAACTCGAAGATGAACCGGATGTTTCATTTGATTTTGTCAGTGCTGCTTCATTTGTAGTTTCAGTAGCAGTTGATTGTTTTTACTTTAACATTCATGCAATGTAAACAACGGCGAGAGGAATGGAATTCCTTCTTTCCTCTGAATGTAACAAAATTTGCAGGCTCGGATACTTTCTTCATGATGACTCCATCCCTGCTTCTTGGCCCAGTTCCTTCCATGAAGCGACAAATTCCGAGGAATATATTTGTTGTTTGGCAATGTATTTAAAAATATTCATTAAAATATTTTATATTAAATATGTGGAATTTCTGTTTTGTGCATTAGTCAATATGTGCATTGCACACGCAAGATTTACTAATAATGGTCAAAACTAATCTTAAAAAAAATGGTCAAAGCTGCATGACACATAAGTATGAACAGAAGCACCCACAATATCTTTATACTATTATTGTATTAGTTTGTTCTAACAGAACAAAATTGTCAGATGACCATATGTCACCACCGCACAGACCACCCTCCCCGCTGACGTATCGCACCCAATTCAATAACACGATGCATGTAATTTGAAGTCAAACTTCGTTTGTAGTCTACTTTATTTTGTCGAAAAGAGTCTTAATTCTTTATCAGCATTTCCTCCAATTACATTTCTGTGGACGCGCCAGTCTGCATTCCTCCAATATTTTATCAGCATTCCTCCCTATCTTCCTGACGATAGGATGGGGACATTCATTTTCAAGTTTCAGTGGCAGAGACGCGGGTTGACACATTTATTTTGAATCCATGAAGGCCACGTGCGTGCGTGCGTGCCTGCTTGTGTTACATTCATGAACTAATGCTTGGGCCTCCAAATATACAGTATATTTGATCTCATCTGACGGTGGAGCCTTGTAATAGACGATAGAATGTTGTGGTTCACTGAACCCCGTTGTCTGTCGTGCTAAACCTGACGCCTTCGGATAGACTCAGAACTGAAGCACATACTCCAGGACCATGTGGTTCCAACCTCTGTGATGTAGCTACTCACCGACGCGCACATGCCGCCACGATAGACACCCATGACCCATCGATGAGCATGAAGGCGACATCGATGAGAATTGCAACGGAAGCTAGAACCGGAAATTTGCCATTTCTGTGGACGCACCCAAGTTCGGTGGCCACTTCCCGCGTATTTTTTGTCAAATCTGACCTGTTGACAAAACTAATTCTACGTTTGACTTCTTTACGAAACTAATTCGGAATCTCACCCCTGGGGTCGGCGTCATTTTAAATGGCGCCGAAGTTGTGCAGATCGGCGCCAAGTCGTAGCAGCTGGAAAGCAGACTAGAGGGGTCGACGCCATTTGATACGACGCCGAACTCGCCGACCTCTCTGACCTGCTTTCCAGCTGCTACGACTTGGCGTCGACCTGTACAACTTCGACGCCATTTTAAATGGCGTCGACCCCAGAGATCAAATTTCGAATTAGTTTCGTGGAAAGGATCAGACTCGGTTGAAATTACGAGATTTGGACAACTTTGGCAAAAAATACACTTCCCGCGCCACAGATGGTCTTCTTCCGCTTTGCGGCTGAGAAGGCGACCGGTCCCGGCTCGGGATCTCGGCAGCGCGGCGAGAGTTTGGCCATTCAATGTTGCCGTACTTGTTCATGGGCGCCAGGAGAGTCTATGACTGACGAACGGTGACGCTGACCACCAAACTGTCCCCCCGGTGAAGATCGACCACATGTACTATGTGCAGTCTACCAGTGCCCGCCACTCTACGACTTCGTGTTAGAAAGGTGATGCTGACCGAACTGCCCCTGTGAAGATCGAACATATGTAGTATGTGCATGTCTGCCAGCCAGCCTACGCCTACCACTAGATGTTGCACGTCAATTCTTTTTCCATCGAGACCAGGAAGAGCTAGTAGCGGTTTCGTGTAGGAACGTGTATCCCTTCCCTTCCACCTCTTCCATTTTACACCTTGCACAGGTAAGGAGGAAGCTGTGCAGGCTATTCCATTAAGAGGATGTTTCTGGAATGAAGACACCGATGGTTTTAAAAATCGTATGACCTGTATCCTTCGTGGCTTCGTCGTCTCAGTGAAGCAACCTTAGCTCGACCGGAAGGCCAAGTGCAGAGCTAGGGATGGCACCCGCCGGGTCGAGCCCCTTCATACCCGCCCCCGCCCCATTTTCCCCGACCCATGATCCGTCCCGATAGCGCCACCAGGTCTGGAAATCTACCAGACCCGTGACCCGTCCGGGCCGGGGACCCGATGGGTACCCGCGGCGGGGCTGGGAGCTGCTGCGACATGCGAACGGCGGCGGCGCTACAAGCTGCAAGACTGGCAGCGGCGACGCTAGGAGATGCGAGTGGCGGCGGCGGCGCAGGGGGGATGCGAGCAGTGGCGGCGGCGGCACAGGGGGATGCGAGCAGTGGCGGCAGCGTAGGGGGATGCGAGCAGCGGTGGCGGCACTGGGAGCGGCGAGCAGCGGCGGCGGCGCTAGGGGCTGCGAGTGGTGGCAGCAGCGCTGGGAGCGGCGTGCTGCGCGACAAGCGGCGCTGAGAGATGCGTGTTAGGAGAATTGAGGACGAGTGGGGTTGGGCCGCTGGGTGCGTGGCTGCGTGCAGAGTGCGTGCGTGCTGTGCGTGTCAAGTGCGTGTATGGTTGTGTGGTTCTATGTGCGTTAGGGTTAGGATAAATTAGTAAGATATAATTTGTAAAAAAGATTTAGTAGGGTTTTGTCGGGTCCGCGGGTTCACGGGGATGGGTCTGGATCCCCCATACCTGCCCCCGCTAGACCCGATGGGTCTAGGTTTTTACCAATAAGTAGCCCCATGGTTTTTTTTCTTACCAAACCCTTCCCATTTAAGGCGGGTATTCGTTGTTATCGGGTATCGGGTACCTATTGCCATCCCTATTAAAGCTGCTCATCCACACTGGCTAGAAAAGTAAGCAAGGCTCGAATGAATTCAGGGGACACCATCGTCTGTAAGACTCGTTTGGTCTCAGTAATAGGAACTGAGGCGAGTCCCTTTATGTCTAAAACACAGGGGACACCACCCTGATAGATCTTTACAGGAGAAGCAGGGTACTGCATTCCTCCCACTTCAGTAAGAGCGTCCCAGCGGCAGGGCGCAAATTGGACACATAATTAGTCTGATTCGGTTTGTTTGGGACGGTCCACGGGTGCGATGTCTGGCCCAACAGGGGAGCATTCTCCCGTCAAATCGACCAATCCCGCTAGTTCAGACTAAGATTGCTCGCGCGTGGCTACAGAGTCCATTTTGCACAGTTCTAAGGCCATTTTTCATAGTTTTTGGTCTAAATTTTCATGGATTTGGGTCATGATTCACACACAAATATGAGGGCATACAATAGTTTAATTTACGATACATCCAACATACAATTGTTCAAATAAATAACTAACAAAGTTTAACACAAAATACGATAGACAAGGAATGATCATGCATCTCTTTAGAGGATCAACTTCCGCTTCTTCTTGAACCAAATCTCTTTTTTGGGGTTTCATCCATGTTGCTTGTGTCGATCATCATGATATGGTTATTTTAGGTGAGCATCTTGACCTTTTTTTTTGCTTGAGCTCAAAATCCTTTGCCATTGTAAAGACATTGAGCTCGACTTCCCTTTCTATAATGTTCGTGCAATGTAAACAACGGTGAGAAGACTGGACTTCGTTCTTTCCCGAATGTAACAAAATTTGTAGGCCATGATACTTTCTCCATGATTCCATCCCTACTTCTTGGAACAGCCCCAGCTGTGAAGTGACAAATTCTGAGGAATATAATTGTTGTTTAGCAATGTATTCAAGATTGGACTTAACTCAGTTGCTGATCATGTTGTTAGTCCTTCTCAAACCGCGTTCATGCAAGAAAGAAATATCCTTGATGGTGTGGTAATTCTGCATGAAACAATCCATCAACTACACTCAAAAAAATTTAAATGATGTATTGTTTAAGATTGGGTTTGAGAAGGCATACGATAAAGTTAATAGGTCTTTTCTACAGCAAACACTCCACATGAAAGGTTTTTTTGAGGAGTGACGTGCTCTTATTCAGTCGTTTGTGTCTGAGGGTAGTGTTGCAATTAAAGTGAATAAGGATACTAGCAAATACTTCCAGACAAAGAAAGGACCGAGACAAGGAGATCCATTATCGCCTTTACTATTTAATATAGTGGCTGATATGTTGGCTATCCTTATTAAGAGAGCAAAGGCTAATGGTCAAATTGTAGGATTAGTTCCACATATTATTGATTGTTATCTTTCTATTCTTGAATACGTTGACAATACAATTCTTTTTATGGAACATGATCTGGAGAAGGTTAAGAATTTGAAATTAATTTTATCAACATTCGAACTTCTATTTGGACTTAAAATTAACTTTCATAAGAGTGATTTGTATTGTTTTGACGAGGCCCATCTTTATGCTGAACTTTTCGGCTGTAGTCAGGGGCAATTTCCAATCAACTGTCTGGGAATACCGATTCATTATCAATGACTCACAATAGTTGAATAGAAACTTGTAGAGGAAAGGTTACAAAAGTGTCTTAATAGTTGGAAGGGTAAATTGATATCCGTTGGTGGAAGACTAGTACTCATAAATTCGGTACTTACTAACATGGTACTATATATGATCTCATTTTTTTAAATACCAAAAGTTATCTTGAACAAAGTGGATTATTTTCGCTCAAGATTTTTTTGGCAAGGAGATAGTGAGAAAAAGAAGTATCGATTGGCCATATGAAATATGGTTTGCCGCCTGAAGGAGTATGGTGGACTAGGCATACATGATTTGCAAGTCAAAAACACTGCGCTTCTGGGCAAATGGATTTTTAAACTACTTACTGAAGATGGCGTTTGGCAAACCATGTTATGGAGAAAATATGTGGGGTCCAAAGCTGTGGCTCAAGTGGTTTGGAAACCCGGTGATTCACATTTTTGCGGGGCTCATGGCCACTAAAAAATATTTCTTTCGTTTTGGTGCTTTCGAGATTAAGGATGGATCACATATTAGGTTTTGGAAAAATAAGTGGCTTGGCCAAACTACTATTCGTGAATAATATTCAGCTCTATATTCGATTTTAGATACAAATAATATAGTATTTCCATAATGTTGGAGAACAATTCTCCTAATGTGTCTTTCAGAAGAAGCATCATTGGTCCTAGACTGTTATCTTGGAACAATCTACTTTTATGATTATCCACGATACAATTGTCGGACAGTGTGGACGTGTTCAAATAGAAATTAATAGAAAGTGGTAAATTTTTTGTTAGCTCACTTTATAGAGATTTAGTCCAACCTGATATTCCGGTCGATGACAATAGTAAGATTTGAAAAATGAAAATACCTCTTAAGACGATTTTTTTGCATGGTATTTACGTAAAGGTGTAATTTTAACAAAAGATAAATTTTCAAAGAGAAATTGGCATGGAAGTACACAGTGTATTTTTTGTCATCACGATGAGACAATTCGTCATTTATTCTTCTAGTATAAATTCGCTCGCTCTATACGGTCATTTATCCAAATAGCTTCTGATTTATCTCCTCCAAGCTCAGTATCCAATATTTTTTGGTAATTGGTTGCATGGAATTGTTGATAAGTTATTTAGGGTGAAAGCGCTTGCAATTATATGGTCCTATGGCTTAGCAGAAATGACAAGATCTTTAATAACATTGTCTCTTTACCTCTACAGGTTATTTATCGAGCCACGGCTTTTCTCCAATCATGGACTATTCTCTAACGTATAAAGTTTTGCGACTTATTTGTGGAGGGATGTACGCGATTGAAGGATAAGGCGAGGAATATTTTCTCCCGACATGGATGACCGCGTGACTTGAGGATTGATCTGTCTTAGATTCAAGACTTTTTTCGATAGTGATTTTGTGTAATGCTTGTCTACTCTTTATTCCCTAGCTCTGTCGTTTGTGTGGCTGTGTGCATCCTAGTTATGCAGAGGCTGGGTGTAAATATATATTTTTTGTTAATATATGTGCAATATCTGTTTTGTGCACTAGTCAACATAGTTGCACACACGATATTACTAATACTGGTCATACCTGCATGACACATAAGTATAAACAGAAAGCACCCACGGTATCTTTATACTAGTTTGTTCTAACAAAACAAAATTGTCAGATGACCATATGTCACTGAAGAGATCATTCTCCCCATTGACGTATCACACCCAATTCAATAACACGATGCATGTAATTTAGAAGTCAAACCTCATTTTGTAGTCATATTCCTTCCAAAAGACTGCTCCACTCGCGTTGTCTCCTTCATGGCGACAGGGGGAGCCGAACCCTAGCCCTCCACCACCCCCTTACACCTTTCCCTTCCCCTCGTTGTCCCTTGTGGCGGCCATCGGATAGCCGCAGACGACACCGGTGAAGGGGCGGTAGGAATTCGGCGCTCATAGCCAGGGTTGGGGGGGGGGGGGGGGGGTAGATGGACCTGCACCCGGCGGCCAGTAGCACGACGACGTGTGGCGAGGAGCGGCGGAGCGCCCTTGGGATGGATGGCAAGCTCGCGAGCAGGGCTTGGGCAGTCGCGTGGTGATGGTAGGGGACCTGGGCGTGGGCCGACTTCCTCGTGCGATAGCGATGACACGGCAGAGTTCTGATGTGCGTGCGAGGAGCATGAGATGCTCCACCTCGCGGACTTGGGTGTTCTGGCGATGATGCTGGCGATGGCGCCGGCGCTGGCGGCTGGACTTGGCGCAGGATATGACGGCACGGGTCTGCCGACCTAGATCTGGGCCCTTCGGGCTTGATATGGGTCGGAAGGGGCCCTAACAAGTCTATTCCCATGCGCCTGGGTGCAGACACTTGCCCCTCCCTGCGTGTCCTCCTCAGCTCCGAGCGCAGCCTTGCTATTGCCGCACTGACATGGGTAGAGTTGAGTCCAACGCTAGCTTGGCATGGCGTCTTGAGGCGTCCGTGTGGCGCCGGTGGCCGGGTGGGAGGTTCTAGGTGGACATCGATGCATCTCTGAGACGGCTAAGCGCAGACCTACCAGTGTATCCTCCCATGATGACACCAAATCTGCTTGCGGCTCTGTGGTGCCCCCACTCAGGCGGCTTGTCCCCTTGTGGGCATGGCCGCCCCTGATCTGGCGTGCTAGACGTGCTGCCGGCGAAGTGGGAAGGGCCAGCACGGGATCTCCTGGCAAAGAACGAATGGTGTTCGGTTGCGGTTTCAAGGTACCATGCTCTGGGCGAAAGCCTTGCCTTTCAGGGCCGGTAACAGCGACGCCAGAGGGCGCCGTTTCCTTCTGAGGCGTCATCAAGGAGTTTTGGCACCTCCATTGCCCGGGGTATCAAGTTCCGGGTGAAAACCTCATATTTGACTTGCCAAATCAGGTGACGACGACGTATTTGACGCCGTACCCTGCATGGAGGTGCCATCTTGGGGACTTGACTCTGGTTCGTGCAATACTTCGTCGTCAGGAATCGCGGTGTTGGCCACATAGGAGGCATCTTTCGATGTTGGCGTGCTGGCCTCTCTAGTGGTATCGTGATGCCTGATACGTCGAAAACGTATCTATAATTTTTGATGTTCCATGCTTGTTTAGTATCTACTTTGCTTTGCTTTGTCTACACTTTAAGGTGTTTTTATATCTTTTATGGAACTAACATATTAACAAGTTGCCGCAGTGCCAGTTGCCTGTATTCTTCTGTTTTTGGTTCCAGAAAGGCAGAAAATCAATATTTTCGGAATTGGACGCGACAAAAGCCAAAGTTATTATTTTTCCCGGAGCAACACGTAACCACGAAGCAGAGCCGGAGGGGGGCCACAGGGTGTCAAAACTCCCCTAGGCGCGGGCAAGCCTTGGGGGCGCCTGGAGGGGGTGTGGGCCCCCCTAGAACCCCACCGACCTTGATTCATGCGCCTATAAGAAGCCTCCGATGGGAAAACCCTAAAGAATCCATCACAAGTCCACGAAAACCTACGTTGTGCCGCCGCCACCGAAGAGGAGATTCGGGGGACAGAAAGTCTCTGTTTCGGCACCCTGCTGGGACGAGGAAGTGCCCCCGGAGCCATCTCCATCGATCTCCACCACCATCTCCATCACTGTTGCTAATTCCCATGATGAGGAGGGAGTAGTTCTTCCTCGAGGCTAAGGGCTCTACCGGTATCTATGTGTTCATCTCTCTCTCTCTATGCATGATCTTGTTGTGGTCATGAGCTTTGTAATCAAGTAGATCTACCTTGCTACTCAAGTGCTTCATTAGATCTCTGCTCTCCCCATGTGTGTGAAAGTGACAGCGTGCACACCATGGTGGCACTTAGGTTTGAGTCTACATAAATACTCTTTGTGCTTTAATAGATCTATGCTTTTCCCCACGTGTGTGAAAGTGACTGTGTGCATACCGTGTGTGGCACTTTGGCTAGATTGAATATTTGTTATGAGTTATATTTGGAGTTGGATGTCTCTATAAAATTGTGGTGTTTGTTGGAACCATCTAGCGCTCAAGGTGACAGTGTGGGGTTATCTAGATGGGGAAGGCAGAATTTGAGGTGTGTTGTTATAGCCCTACCATGGATTAGAGTGTTCAACCGGAGAGTAGTTAAGAATAGTATCATGAAGAGAGGATATTTATATGAGAGAGTGTTCAATAGTGAAAGTATGATCCCTAGGACTTGGTTCTAAACATTGAAACATCGTTTGAATCTAGATCTGTTGCATGTTTGCTTGCTTTAGTTTTACCTCACCATCAAGCTCCATCAAAGTATTTTCTGGCACCGTTACCCCACGTCAACAACAAGTCAGAAGCTCTTTTCTAGCACCGTTACCATTTGTATTTCACTATCTCTTCGCCGAACTAGTGCACCTATACACCTGACAAGTGTATTGGGTCTGTTGGGGACACAAGAGACTTCTTGTATCTTGATTACAGGGTTGCTTGAGAGGGAATACCTTTGACCACTTCCTCCCTGAGTTCGATAAACCTTGGGTGATCCACTTAAGGGAAACTTGCTGCTGTTCTACAAACCTCTGCACTTGGAGGCCCAACAACTGCCTACAAGAATAGAAGTGCGTAGACATCAAGCTCTTTTCTGGCGTCGTTGCCGGGGAGGTAAGGTAAAAGGTACTCACATCCTCCGGTGTGAGTGCTCAAAGTTATTTCCTTTAGGTTCTGCAGTTTTGTCCTTTTGTTTCTTGTTTTCACTAGTTAGGCTTAATGGAAAACAACAAAAAAAATAGAGAGCTTTATAGTATGTATCTTGAGTTAGGATATGAAGTGTTTGAAGAGAAATTTTAAAAACCTATGGAACTTCATTTGCATGCTAATAGCAATGTTATTAGTATGAATTTTTTGAACACCATTGTTACTAATGGTATGGAAACATCTAAGCTTGGGGAAGCTAGTTTTTATGAGAAAGATCTTTTTAGTTCCCTAGCTTTAGGGAATAAAATTTGCTCTTATGATACTTTAACTCCCATATGTGGTAATTCTAATGATACTTGTGATATTTTAAATCCACATACTGAAATTGTCCCTTTTAAAATACCTATGGGAATTGTTGAACGTGTTCTGAATAACTGTTATTTTGGAGATGGAACTGTCCATCCTAGTGATCATTTACTCTTTATACATGAATTATACGAGTTGTTCAAGTGTGCAGGTATTTCAATGGACCAAGTTAAGAGGAATATATTCCCTTTCTCACTTAGGGACAAAGCAAGGGAGTGGTATGAGCTACTAGATGATCCTCATCATTTGGAGTGGAAGGAACTTGAATCTCTCTTTTATTATAAATTTATCCTCCTCATGAAATTCATAAAGATAGGAATTATATTTATAATTTTCATCCTCATGAGGGAGAAAGTATTGCCCAAGCTTGGGAGAGATTGAAGTTAATAATGCTCAAATGTCCCATTCATGAGCTCCCTAGCAATATTATTATCAATAATTTTTATGCAAGGATTTCATGACATTACAAGGACTACCTAGATACCTGTTCAGAGGGATCCTTCACAAGTAAGAAGGTCAAAGCTAAGTGGGATCTTCTTGAAAGAATTCAAAGCAATACTGAAGATTGGGATAACGACAAAGGTAAAGAACCAGGTATAAACTATGAGTATGATTGCATTAAGTCTTTCGCTGAAACTGCTGATTTTCGAGAGTTTAGTGCTAAATATGGTCTTGATCCTCAAATTCTTGTTAGATACTATAGAGCCTTTGCTTCCCATATTAATGCTCGTAAAGAAAAATGGGACATGTATCATGAACCTTTTAAAGACACTTGCATGGAAAAGTGAAAATGTTATTAATGATTGCAATAAACATGCTCAAACTTCTGAAAGTACTATTTCTTATAAGCATGTTAATTTTTGTGGTATGCATAGACCTTGTGAGAAGAATCAAATAGAAGAATAATATTGTATCACCCACTGGAATGAAAAAACTAGAAAGTGGTATAAGGCTCTAGATGATCTTGGTAAAAAAGTTTGTGCCCTCTATCCTTTTATTTGTGAACTTTGCTTTGAAGTGGGTCACTTCAATTTTCAATGCTCTGGCCATAATAAACTTGCAAGTTTGTATTGTGATAACGTGATCACTGATAATCAACGAACTTACATTATTTTTGGGGTGTGAAGAGTTATCAAGAAAAACTTCTTTGATAGACATGAGTACTTTTGATATGAATAGCGTCCTGCATGGTTGTCATCTTTATTGTGTTGAAAACTGCCACGCAAATACTTATATACAAAATATTATAAAAGATGATATTTTACCAAATTATGACAGGACTGATATGTGTTTTTATCTTATTAATGAAAAGGAGGAATCCTCCAAATTTTCTTCTATTGTCTCTAACAATAAGCCAGGGTATGTGGAGAAGCTTCCTTTCAAGCCTCTCCCTCCTAAAGAGGAGAAGAAGAAGAAGAAGAAAAAGAATAAGAGGAGTAAAAGGAGAGAGGAAACGGTATCTTCCTCTAATCATGTTGCTCCTATCATCATTTCTGCTGGTGAGTTTGAACTAGATGATGTTCCTATGCCTGTTACATATAGTAGTGATCATGATTGAGAAAAGCACACCACTTTTGATATTAAAAATCTCTTTGGTACCAATTCTGAAAATGATGATATTAATAGTTGTTGTTCTATTAGTGCTATCCATGTTCCTTCCAATGATGATATGTTTACAAATGAACACACTTGGGAAGATAGCTATTCTATTTCTTATGATGATACTATACCTCCAATATATGATGATTACAATGATGAGTATGATATTTTCAGTCCACCTACTATTGAGGAGAAAATTTATTGTGATTACAATATGCCTCCTATATTTGATGATTATGGTGATGAGAATAATAATGATAGCTATTTTGTTGAATTTGCTCCCACTACAATTAATAAGAATGACTATGCTTATGTGGAGAGCAATAATTATTTTATGCATGTTGCTCATGATAAGAATGTTTTATGTGATAGATATATTGTTAATTTTGTTTATGTTGCTACTGAAAGTTATTATAAGAGAGGGAAACATGGTCTTATGCATCTCAAAAATATTAAGTTTCCCCTCTTTATGTTGAAAATCTTGAAGTTGCACTTGTTTTGCTTTCCTATGCTTGTTGTTTTGTGCTTCCATGACTTGTTTCTTTACAATATTCCTATGCATAGGAAGTGGGTTAGACTTAAATGTGTTTTCAATTTGCTTCTTGATGCTCTTTTTTAAATCAATCATATTTCCTATGTGAGCATCTTTGAAACTATCAAGCCTAACTTAAAGGCATTAAAGAAAAGTACTTGTTGGGAGATAACCCAAGAGTTTTTTTAGTCTTGGAAGTTATTAGTTTAGTAATGACATCTCCTTATCCTTTTTGTTTGCTTTTTGTGCCAAGAATGACCTCTAATGAGAGGGAAGTAAGATTTGGGGAGTTGCTGTCCCGAAACAGATTTCTGTCCTCCACCAAAAAAAATCACGAGGAGGCTCTGTAACTCGGATTGAGCTCAAAATTTACGAATAAATCCCCTAGTATGTTATCTAACTTTCATTAGTTCAACATTTTTTGATTTGAGCAACATAAGGTCTTCTAAAAAAATCGGTTTCTACCTGCTGGTATGTTTTCACAGATTTCTGCCATTATTTGCATTTGCTTCTTATTGATTACTTTTTGAGTTCTCTTTTGGGGAATTGAGCTTTTTGAAGGAGTTACTAAAGTAGCATGCGTTTTTAGTGAAAAAACTTGCTGTTCCAAAGCTTTACCTAAGGATCTATTATATTTTGAAAGCACTAATATTGCTAATGAAGATTGTGTGAAGTTTTGTCTGAAGGAAAATTTTCAGGTGTAGAGAGAGAATGATGTAATAAGATGAAGAATGGATAAAAGCTTAAGCTTGGGGATGCCACCCGGTTTCACCCTAAGAAATATCCAAGAGGTACAAGCATCAAAGCTTGGGTATGCCCAAGGCATCTCCTTCTTCATCAATAAAAAGCTCAGGTCTGTCTAGACACTTCGTTTTTATTGTTTCATGCATTGTTGTGTTGTTATTGGAGCGTCTTAGTTTTTGTTTTTGGTTTTTGTTTGATTAGTTTGCTTGAGAAAGTTGGTTGGTTACACCACACTTATTTTTGAGAGAGACACACTCTGTTTCCATTGCCTAGAACACTCTATTTTTCACTCTTATTGTCTTGTGAGTGTTCTCTTTTGCTAGCACTGTGTTCAACCTTGGTTTTCCTGTGCTTTCAGCTTAGAACATTTTAGTTCTTCTTTGTGGATTTGTGAGACAATCTCACTGATCTTTATTGATTATTATCTTTGTGAGTTGTTTTCAATAAGTTGTTTGGTGTTGGAAAGAGTAGAAAGTTTCATACTTAAGTGGTACAAAAGGGAGCTTGTTTTGACTGTGGCTTAGAATTTAGCATGACATGATAGGTGTTGTTTTGACCTTATACTTAGTGATTATTGTTGTAGCATGTATTGTTCCAAACAATTGGTATTGCTTAGTGTGTCTTGAAAGAATTATGCATTGTTTAGCATATAAAAGCATAGTATTGTGGTATTCTCCTTTGATTCTTTGTTTGAGTTGACTTGGCACATGCTCACACCATGTTATGACTATAAAAAAGTCACCATAGACTCTATGATCATTTATTCCTTGACTTGTAGTACCACTCTTTGCTTTGATTAGTATGCTTTGTTGCACTGCATGATTTTGGCCATTATTGCTCTATTAGTTGGCTGCTCCCAGTCTTTTGCTAGCCTCCACTTGTATGAGTAAGCTCTACTCATGATTCCAACTCCCAAGAAACCAAGTTATTCCAAAGTGTCCACTATAAATTCCTATGCATGGTGTGTTACACCATTCTAAGTATATTCTTGTTTTCATCTATCTTCCAATTAAAAACTATTTTGTTATGTGATTAAAGCCCTCACAAACTTGATGGCACATTTTATTCTTTGCCCCTAATAAAGTTGAACCATTGTGACAACTTTGTTGTATATGCTTGCACTTATAAGTTGGGATTAGCAGAACCGTGCTATCACGGGGAACGTTTTCAACATTGCACTTGTACTTTTGTACTCCGTTGATATCATGCTCTTTTGTCTATGGATGTTACCGGTGTGAAATGAAGTGGGAACTTGTAAGTCCATGGAGTTTGTATTCTGTGTTAGAGAAACGCCTGGGCCGCTAGCCTAAGCCATGCCTAATCATGGTGGAAACTTGCAGCATCACCATAGTGAGCTATCTATGAAGCATCCTCAATAAAAAGCTATGCATATGGTAAATAAAAAGATTGCTGAGATGCTCATTGTCCGCTTGCCTTGTCATTTTGGTTATGGGAAAGCTCATGTACCATGTGCAAGGGGTACCCGGTTGGCGGTTCTCAATGATATGCAAATATTTACAGTGACAAGAACTTGCCTAAGCCCTAAGTTGAGTATCCATGAGGTGTAGCCCTCATATTCAAGGGACTTGAGATTGCAAACTTATACTTCGTCAAGCATATACTCCAGCTTTGCCACTTTAACCTTAACCACTTCAAGATGCTTATGACAGGGGCAATGAGGGCTGAAAGCTAACAAGTACCATAATTTTTGGAAGCTCTTTTTGAAACTTGTAATCCCTGCTTCCTTTACAAAAAAGGCCTTTCTTCCACCATTATTGAGTCTCCACCTTCTACCTTTAGGCACCATTAAGAGAGCATAGTTGTCATTCTGTGTGCAGTGTTCCAAAACTTATGGATTGATGCATATTGTGATATTATTTGTTCTTGTGCTATTTGTTTCTAGTCACCCTTGTGAACTTTGAAGGTGTCCTATGCATCTATATTGTTACTCTATGAGGGACAAGCTAATTGCTACTATGCCATGTTTTCTGTATGTGAAACAAACAAACGTTTTTCAATGCATGTTATCCATGATCTTTGTTTGTAGCCTTTCATGTTGCATGCATAGTTACTATGTCCTATTGTTAGAACTCCATTCTTTCATGCACATGTTTAGACTTCTTTGATCCCAGCTTTCAATGATTGCAAATGGTTGGATCTTTATTGTGAGGGTGCCTGGTACCTCAAAAATTATTCTTTTTCTCACTTACCTACTCGAGGACGAGCAGGAGTTAAGCTTGGGGATGTTTGATACGTCGGAAACATATCTATAATTTTTGATGTTCCATGCTTGTTTAGTATCTACTTTGCTTTGCTTTGTCTACACTTTGAGGTGTTTTTATATATATTTTGGAACTAACCTATTAACATGTTGCCACAGTTCCAGTTGCCTATTTTCTTCTGTTTTTGGTTCTAGAAAGGCATAAAATCAATATTCTTGGAATTGAACGGGACAAAAGCCAAAGTTATTATTTTCTCGGAGCAACACGGAACCACGAAGCATAGCCGAAGGGGGGCCACAGGGTGGCCAAACCGCCCTAGGCGTGGGCAAGCCTTGGGGGTGCCTAGAGGGGGTGTGGGCCCCCTGGACCCCCACCGATCTTGATTCATGCGCCTATAAGAAGCCTCCGATGGGAAAACCCTAAAGAATCCATCAGAAGTCCATGAAAACCTACGCTGCGCCGCCGCCACCAAAGGGGAGATTCGGGGGGACAGAAAGTCTCTGTTCCGGCACCCTACCGGGATGGAGAAGTGCCCCCGGAGCCATCTCCATCAACCTCCACCACCATCTCCATCATCATTGCTGATTCCCATGATGAGGAGGGAGTAGTTCTTCCTCGAGGCTAAGGGCTCTACCGGTAGCTATGTGTTCATCTCTCTCTTTATGCATGATCTTGTTGTGGTCATGATCTTTGTAATCAAGTAGATCTACCTTGCTACTCAAGTGCTTCATTAGATCTCTGCTCTCCCCATGTGTGTGTGAAAGCGACAGCGTGCACGCCATGGTGGAACTTAGGTTTGAGTCGACATAAATACCCTTGATGCTTTAATAGATCTATGCTTTTCCCTACGTGTGTGAAAGTGACAGCGTGCATACTGTGTGTGGCACTTTGGCTAGATTGAATATTTGTTATAAGTTATATTTGGAGTTGGATGTCTCTATGAAATTGTGGTATTTGTTGGAACCATCTAGCGCTTAAGGTGATAGTGTGGGGTTATCTAGATTGGGAAGGCAGAATTTGAAGTGTGCTGTTATAGCCCTACCATGGATTAGAGTGTTCAACCGGAGAGTAGTTAAGAGTAGTATCATGAAGAGAGTATATTTATATGAGAAAGTGTCCACTAGTGAAAGTATGATCCCTATGCCTTGTTTCTAAACATTGAAACACCGTTTGCATCTAGATCTGTTGCATGTTTGCTTGCTTTAGTCTTTACCTCACCATCAAGCTCCATAAAAGTATTTTCTGGCACCGTTATCCCACGTCAACAACAAGTCAGAAGCTCTTTTCTGGCACCGTTACCACTTGTATTTCATTATCTCTTCGCCGAACTAGTGCACCTATACACCTGACAAGTGTATTGGGTATGTTGGGGACACAAAAGACTTCTTGTATCTTGATTGCAGAGTTGCTTGAGAGGGAATATCTTTGACCACTTCCTCCCTGAGTTCGATAAACCTTGGGTGATCCACTTAAGGGAAACTTGCTGCTGTTCTATAAACCTCAGTACTTGGAGGCCCAACAACTGACTACAAAAATAGAAGTGCGTAGACATCAATTCCTTGCGCGTCGAGGGTCACAGATCATCCCCCTAAAGTGGACACTTTCCGCGCCATAGATCGTACCCCTACAGTGGAGAGGACGGTCGGCGTCAACGGTGGAGAGGATGGCCGATGACAGGGTGATCGACGGCAGCTGCAAGGGTGGACGACCTGTGCGGGATGAGAATATACTTGCGTATGCCTATATGTGGGTATACGTTACCTACGTATTTTTGATACGAGTTTGGATACGAGTTTTGGGTGGAGGGGGTTGTACTTGAGCAAGCCTTAATATTGATTAAAATATTCTATACTAAATCTGTGCAATTATCTGTTTTGTGCACTAGTCAATATACGTGCGTTGCACACACAATATTACTAATACTGGTCAAACCTGCATGACACACAAGTGTAAACAGAAAACACCCACGGTATCTTTATACTAGTTTGTTCTAACAAAACAAAATTGTTAGATGAGCATATGTCACCGAAGAGATCATTCTCCCCATTGACGTATCACACCCAATTCAATAACACGATGCATGTAATTTAAAAGTCAAACCTCATTTTGTAGTCATATTCCTTCCAAAAGACTGCTCCCCTCGCGTCGCCTCCTCTAGGGCGATGGGTGGAGCCAAACCCTAGCCCGCCGCCACCCCCTCACACCTTCCCCTCGCTGTCCCCTGAGGCGGCCGTCGAAAAGCCGCGCACGACGCCGGTGAAGGGGGCGGCGGGGATTCGGTGCTCATAGCCAGGGCTAGGGGGGCCTAGATGGACCTGCACCCCGCGGCCAATGGCACGACGGCATGCAGAGAGGAGCGGCGGAGCGCCCCTGGGAGGGATGGCAAGCTCGCGAGCAAGGCTTAGGCGGTCGTGCGGCGGCAGTAGGGGACCTGGGCATGGGCTGGCTTCCTCCTGCAATAGCGACGACGCGACAGAGCTACGATGTGCGTGCGAGGAGCAGGAGATGCTCCACCTCGCGGACTAGGGTGTTCTAGGGACGATGCTGGTGATGGCGCCGGCACCGACGGATGGACTTGGCGCAGGCCATGACGGCGCGGGTCTGCCGACCTATATCTGGGCCCTTCGGGCCTGATATGGGTTGGGAGGGGCCCTGGCAAGTCTGGTCCCATGCGCCTGGGTGCGGCCACCTGCCTCTCCCCGTGTGTCCTCGTCGGCTCCGAGCGCAGCCTTGCTATTGGTGCTCTGACATGGGTAGAGTTGAGTCCAACGCTAGCTTGGCGTGGCGTCTGTGTGGCGCCAGTGGCGGGGTGGGCGGTGCTAGGTGGACAGTGATGCATCTCTGAGACAACTAAGCGCAGACCTACCGGTGTCTTCTCCCATGACGACACATAATCCTCTTGCGGCTCGGTGGTGCCCCCACTCAGGCGGCTTGTCCCCTTGTGGGCATGGCCGCCCCCGATCTGGCGTGCTAGACGTGCTGCCGACGAAGTGGGAAGGGCCAGCACGGGAGCTCCTAGCAAAGAACGAATTGTGTTTGGTTGCGGTTTCAAGGTACCATGATCCGGGCAAAGGCCCTGCCTTTGAGGGTCGGTAACGGCAACGCCAGAGGGCGTCGTTTCCTTCTGAGGCGTCATCAAGGAGTTTCGGCACCTCCATCGCCCGGGGTATCAAGTTCCGGGTGAAAACCTCATATTTGGCTTGCCAAATCAGGTGACGACGACGTCTTTGACGTTGTACCCTCCATGGAGGTGCCATCTTGGGGACTTGACTCTGGTTTAGGCAGTACTTCTTCATCAGGAATCCCGATGATGGCCACATAGGAGGCATCTTTCGGTGTTGGCGTGTTGGCCTCTCTAGTGGTATCACGATGCCTTGCGCGTCGAGGGTCTTCCTCCGGCGGTGCGAGCAAGCCTCCGGATGTGCAGTGGTGGGTTGGCCTTTGTGCTTGATGGCGGGCTGGTGAAGACTGCACCTGCACGCTTGTGTATATTGAGTTTGTTGGGAGGTAGTCGTTTCACCCGGCATACCCTGGATTTGGGCTAAGGCCGGAGCAGCAATGCTCCTAGCTAAGCTTTTGTTGGCTCGCGGGATCGTGGCGGAATATGTCTTGACTACGGCTGGCAGTTTCTTGATAATATCTATAATTCACAAGCATTGCGACTTTCATTGGCAAGAGTTCTGCTCACTCTGTGGCGTCTTGGAGAAGCGCTCGACGAATTTCGGCAGTTTAGTCGTAGTCTTGTTTGAGTGGTGGGTGTATCGGTCTTTCTTAGACTTGTAAATACGGGTGTTCAACATTTTTTTAGGCTTATAAATCAAACTCCTTCTATCCATGAATTAAAACACAATTTTTTTTGCGTTTTTGCGGGAAAAAAAACCTCGTTTTGTAGTCGTAATACTTTATTAGCATTCCTGACGATAAGACGGGGACATTCATTTTCGAGCTTCACCGACAGAGACGCAGGTTGGCACCTTCATTTTAATCCATGAAGGCCACGTGCTTGCCTCCTTGTGCTACATTCATGCTTGAAGTAATGGTCAAGCCTCCAAATATATTTGATCTGGTGTGACGGTGGAACCTTGTAAATGATAAAGTGTGACGGTGGAACCTTGTATACACTGAACCCCGTTGTCATCCGAAACTTTGACACCATCGGATAGATTCAGACCTGGCGCCCATGCTATGCTCCGGTCGACCTCCGTGATGCAGCTACTCACCGACGCGCCAGCTCTCCTTGGCCGCCGAACATGCCGCCACGATAGACACCCATGACCCATCGATTAGCAAGAAGGCGACTCGCGCTGAACGGGAGGGCCAAGAGAGAGAGCGAGAATTGCAGCGGAAGCTAGAACCTGAAATTTGCCATTTCTGTGGACGCTCCCAGGTTCGGGTGGCCACTTCCCGCGCCACAGATCGTCCCCCTACAGCTCGTCTTCTTCCGCTTTGCGGCTGCGAAGGCGACCGGTCTCGGCAGCGCGGCGAGAGTTTGGCCGGTCAATGTTGCCGTACTCGTTCATCGGCACCAGGGGAGTCGTGGGCTGATGAACGGTGACGCTGACCACCAAACTGTCCCGGCGAAGATCGAACATATGTACTTACTGTATGTGCAATCTGCCAGCCAGCCTACGACTTCTTGTTAGAACGGCGATGCTGACCAAAGTGTCCAGGTGAATAGCTACGTGCAGTCTGCCAGCCAGCTTACCACTAGATTCCGTTCGAGACCAGGAAGAGTTAGCGGTTTCGTGTGTGGCTCGGCTAGCTTCCGTTCTGAATCTTCAATTGCTTTCCCGGTTACACCTTGCAGGGGTCAGGAGGAAGCTGTGCAGTGAATCAGGCTGTTCGATCATGAGATCTTGAGAAGTTCCAATAAGAGAGTTCTAGAACGAAGACGGCTTTAGAAAACGACTGACATCTATCCTTCGTCCTTGTCAGGGTGGCAACCCTGAGCTCGACTAGAAAGGTAACGTGCAGACCCGCTCAGCCACACCGATTACAAAAAGTTAAATACACTACCATAGTCCCCGTATCTGTCAGTCTAGCTCGATTTTATTCTCATACTAAAAATTTACCGAAATTTAACCCGTGGACTTGTTAATTGGACTCAGTTTAGTCTAGGAGCTGATGCGGACGACACGTACACATGGGTCCCACCTACGATGGATGAGCTGGCCGGAAAACTTACATCTAGAACGTGGATTTCTGCTCCCGTTGTTTTTCACATACCCCCTCCCCATCTAATCCATTAGCTAGCTCCTAGTATCCCTCAACGTACCTGTTCTAGAGTGTTTGAGGGAGGAAAAAGGAGGGAGCCGGCGGAGAGGGAGACCACAGAGGAGGCGACCGCCAGACCGGAACAAGTAGAGGTTGTTCATGGAGGGGAGACATCGTTGAGGCGACACCGCCCGCCGCGTTGATCGCAGCAGCGATGCCCCCCATCCGTCGCCACGAAGGAGAACCTCCGCCCTCTTTCGATTAGTCTGTCCCTCAACTCATATCTTCCGCCGACCTATTTTGCAAAGAATTTGACCTTTAGGTTTGTTTCTATAGAGTAGAAATCACCTTTGCATGCTTATTTGTTCGATCAAGGATTTAACGATTGAAAAAAGTTAGGCATTTTGGTCAGGTTTCTTGGATACTTAATTTAGGTGGAAATAATAATCTAAACAACAATATCTTAGTATTATGATTTCCATGGTGGATTTTTTGTTGGGGAAGAAAATAATCGAGTCTTTGTGGACGGCGCACCTGCTTGGATTGATTACCGTGAGGTCAAGTAGTTGTTTGTTGCTACGTTTAACGACATTGTGGAACAACTGGGTTATGAAGGTGGTGGCAGGGTTAAGTTGTACTGGTGTTTGTCTGGTAAGAAGCTAGGTGACAATGGTGCTCTTCGTTTGGTCTGGTAGGAGCGAGATATCTTGGCAGTTGTTCACAATGTCAAGGCTGGCAAAAACTTTGTGGTCATTTACATAGACCATGATGATACTTTTTGAGCATTTTAACTTGATTATGTAGCAACATATGCATCTGCAGACCTCCCTTCAGTGATTCTTCCTCTAGATAAAATATAGCAGCAGCAACAAGCCGATGGTCAAGTATATGATGTTCCTATTGATGTTGATGCTACAAATGTGAGAAGAAATTTTAGAGAGAGAGAGAGAGAGAGAGAGAGAGAGAGAGAGAGAGAGAGAGAGAGAGAGAGTGCACATTGATGTTGAATCTTGTCGAGTGAGAAGATCATCCAGAAGCAGAGCTCCCATTGAAATTATCGATGGCAGTAGTAGTGCTGATTCTGATATTGAAGATGTTGACTATGTGCTAGATATGATTGAAAGTGACAATGACATATCTAGTGATGATGGAAGAGGCCAAGAAGAAATATAAATCTCTTGGCCTAGATATGAACAAGAGAGGGAAGAAAATTCCATAGGATCAAGATGATGAGGTGCAGCTACAGGAACCGGATTCAGATGATGAAGATGTGAAGTAAAATTTCCATCCATTTGGTGAAGAATACATGATGAATCCAATATTCAGAATTGGATAGTCAATTGCAAGGATTTACATAGTCAGACAAGCTATCAACTATGAAAATATGTCAGGAGCACACAAGTTTTCAATGGCAAGAAGCTATGCAAGAGATGAAAGTGCTGAACAGTGATGCACTTGGTGTGTTAGAAGAGCTTGACCCTAAAACATGGACCAGAGGTTTTCAGTCGGAGAGGCCTAAATGTGATATTCTCCTCAATAATAATTGTGAAGTTTTCAACAAGTGAGTTCACTAGAAAATTGTATTTTTATTGCAATATCCTATTATACATGGAAATAAATGGTATCCCATGTTATAATTGGAAGAATGGTTCCGGAGTTGAAAGAAGCGAAAGAATTGGAGTTCAACATCCAATGCATATTTAAATAGGAGATGATCCAGTGATCACACAAGTAAAGCCATCATACACAATGTTCTAAATTTCATTGTAGTTTCCATTCCAGTAACACACCTTATTGTAGTTTCCATTCCAATAATTACAATGTTCTAAATTTCAACATTTATCTATTAATTAATGCCAGGATCCCAACATTTCTAAGCCTGCCACAATGCCTATTGCTAGTGTTATTGCAAGTCTAATTAATGAGGTAAAGTTACCATACAAATTTATTGCATATAACAAGTTCAACTAGTACCATGCCATATCATTTTATTTGACCATTGTTTCCTTGATTTAGCAATGTGACTGCAGCCACGAGTTCAGCAGTCACAAACAATACCATCTCAAGATCCTCTCCCAGAGTGTGAGTTGATTGCAACTCAAATGGATATGACTACACAGAGGCCAATGCCACCTTCCCAAGCACACATTGCAGAAGCTATTAGACTTGCAAAGAAGAAAACCCTGGAAGATAAGAAAGAAGCTTAGCAAATGAAGAAGCTAGAACATGATGAGAGAAGAGCATAAGAAGTAGCACCGAAGAAGCAAGCACTAGTAGAGAAGAGAGCACAAGAATCATCATTGAAGAAGAAAGCACATGTAGAGAAGAGAGCACAAGAAGCTGAGCAGAAGAAGATTGCATTGGCACAGAAAATAGTAACAACTGATGAAGCAAGAAAGATCGCTGCAGAACAAAAGAGGATTGCTGCAGAAGAGAAGAAAGCCTAACCAGTGGAGGCTAGGAAGAAAGCACTTGCAGACAAAGATAGCTAAAGCGGTGGAGCTTAAGAATAGAACACAATCACAGTTAAAAAAAGACCAACACCGACTTTTATCACAAGGCCCGCAAAGGAAGTGTCAATGTTTGATGAATTCAGAGATCCTCCTAGATCAGAGCCACCAACATATGATTAGATCTCTATTTACCTATGTCTTGGTGGATGCATTTGTGTTTTGGTGTCAATGTTAGCTGTTTAAACTATGTTTAGTTCAAGTTATTTTATTTTTTAGTAGTCCTGCTGCTTAATTTTGGTGTTTTAAACCATGTACTCTTGAACTATGCATAGCCGCTTGCTGATTTTACAGTAGAGACTTGTCAGTCGTAACGGACAACCAACGAGGGGGGAGGCTTCTTTCTTCCCTGCTTATCCCGCCAAGTGGGAAAAACAATTTCTTTTTGGTTCAGGTTTTGGCTTCGCCTCGTGGCTTTTCGTGAGACTTCCTCTTTTATTGCTGGAGGAGGGGGGGGGGTGTCGCATATTTATAGTGAAAGGAAGATTACTAACCGTTATAGATGGCGTGGAGGGGGCTAAGTGCAAGTTTCAGGGACATGTTTAGTCCAGAAAGTTTTCACGTGTTGTCCGCGTCATGTAAAATCAGACGTTAATCTATACCTAATAATAAAGGACGAAGTGTTTCTTCCGGTCCAACTCTTTTTTAGACCGATTTACCCTTTCACCAAAACACATATTCCTAGCAAGCCACTGGTAAACAAAAAACTAGGCTGTTCCACGCTTAGTGACCGCAACGTGAATGCTGCCATTATTTCATGGGCCAGACTACATGTCCGTCCAGGCCTGGTGCACCAACGTCAAAAGAGGCCCCTGGTTGTTTCTACCGTCATTTGATTCAGGTTCGTTTAGTACCACATTGATGCCTTACAATAGTTCTCACCGGTTTATATAGGTTCCTATTCGAGAATATGCAAGCAACGGCACCGTTGGTTTGGTTTGAAGACATATATGATTGCATGATTGAAGGACAGCCAGAAGGAGGATAAGCAGCGACGGCGGACTGGGAGATGGAACCAAAAGAGATGGCGGAGCAGTACAGACGGGGGATTGTTGCAGGCTGATGCCAAAGGAAGGGTCTACGTGTCCACATCTAGACCACATCATGACCTCAAGCGCGGCACGAATCACGACCTCAAGCGCGGCACGAATCGAGGTAACCTGGACACGCTCTACCTCCCAGGCCGAGCTCCATTTGCCGCTACATCCCAGGCTCCTCCATACAAGTGATCATGATGAATGAGTAGTGAAGAACCGATACCGCGATACTATATGACACTCAAACTAGAGGACAAGTAGTACGAGGCCAAGGGCCATGCTTTGGGAAATATGTCCAGACTGTTGTTTATATGAAATTATAGACAAAACATTAGAGGCTCTTAGCTGGAAATTACATGCACATAATTAACTTTATTTTTTCCGCTGGAAATTACATGCACATAATTAACTTTATTTTTTTCGTAGCAACGCACGTGTATTCAGCTAGTCCTGTATTAAGACTAAAACGAGTCTAATCAATGACTTCATGACTTAAATTCGGTACGAGAACTAAATCGAATCAAATCGAAAAGTAGTTCTTAACTCGATTAGAAAGGTAGGCAAGACTCGCACGTAGCATCACAGAGGGGACAGACACCACCCTGATAGTTCTTCACCGGAGGAGCAAGGCACATGCCTCCCGCTTCGGTAAGATAATAATCTAAAAATCTTCTTCTTGGTCATGTCTCAAAAGCCTCCAACCTGATCGACACGGGGAGGTCAAGTTCGGCAGAAAGTCCCTCCACTTTCTCCGATATAGGAAACACAAGCGCGCGTGCTCGAGTAAGAACGCCGTGTCACCCCGACATCACCTCCGTTCATTTCAACGAACGCGAGCTGGTCGACCGGCGGCGGCGGCGCGACGTACGCGTTATTCCTGGCCAAAAAGCCTGCGCCGCGCGTCGTCGTTGAGACGAGCCGCGAGCGGATCTTGGCGTCTTCGATCGAACATTCCACCTGCCTGCTCGCCGGCCGGCTGCCGTGCGCGGATCGTGCAGACGTGCAGTGCAACCTCCGCCTCGTTCCGTTCCGGAATCATGGCTGCTGCCGGACAGCAGAGGGGAGGGGAAAAGGCTGGCGGCTGGTCCCAATCATCGCAATCGCTCCAGCTTGGACAGACAGACAGACACATCAACCACCCAATGATAGCCCAAGCCAATGCATCCCAGTTGCTTGTTTCTGTTGGCTTGGATCATGGAGCGGACAGGGACTGGGCTTCTTGTCAGGGAGCGCGCATTCAGAATCAGAAGAACCATTTACGTTGCTTTCCTCCCCAGATCGAATACCGGTAGCTCAGCCGTCGGAAAGATAAGGCATACCGGTTATCCTCCTCGCCATTGCCAAGGAGGGATGGATATCCATCCAGAAAGAACGAGCAATTCGAGAGGCACAAACTTGAAGATCGCATTTTACTTCTGTGTATGCAGTATTTCGTGTCAAGAAAGAGTAAAATTTTGGTACTAGGAAGAACCCAAGGAATTACATCGAGCCGGAGGAGCTCCGTATACACAGTTGATCAACCACTCACCGTTGTCTGTCTCTCGCGCCAAAGAATCGTCACAGCCAGCCTAATCAAACTTTGTACTGTACAAGAAAATGGAAGAAGTAAAACTGAGCTTAATCCTACGAGGCCATCATGGCGGGAGGCTCCACGCTGGAGGCGGGGCACTCGGCGCCCCGCTCGCCGTCGGCGGCGGAGGCGGCCGCCCAGCGCCGGCAAATCCTGCCGAGCGACGCGGCCTTCCGCCTCGCGCGGTCCGTGCCGGAGCCCATCAGCTCCCATATCGCCCACTCCACGCCGGGCACGGCCATGACCTGACTCACCGCCCGCGTGCCCATGCGCCGGCACAGCAGCACCAGAGCCGCGGTGGCGCTCTCCCTCGCCCACTCCGTGCCGCGCCTCATCTCCGCCACCAGACGCGCCACGGCGCCCTCGATGTTCACGATCGCCTCCGCGCCGCCTCGCTTGGCCAATGCCGCCAGCACCGCGGCCGCCGTCTCCTCGTCGCTGATGGCGGACAGCGCCGCCTCGGCCACGCCGGCGTCCACCAGCCTCCCCACGTTCTCCCGCTCGCCGGCCAGCGACAGCAGCGCGGCCAGCGCGTCCTTCTTCGTGCTCGTCGGGCCGGTGCGCGCCAGGTGCACCAGCTTCTCCACCACCGACGCGTTCCGGCCCAGCCTGCGGCGGTACGTGTGGACGGACGCCAGGCTGAGCACGGCGGCCGCGGCGTTCTCCTTGGCGCGCCACGTCGTGCCGGAGGCCATGATGTGGGTGACCGCCTCCACGGCGCCGTCGGCGTGCATGATGCGCTTCTTGTTGGCCTCGAGGATCGAGAGGTTCAGCAGCGCGGTCACGGCGTTGAGCTGGAGCCCGGCGTCCTCGGAGTAGAGCAGGGGCACCAGCATCGGCACGGCGCCGGCCTCCCCGACGAACGCGCGGTTGTCCGAGCCGGACTTGGAGAGCAGCCGGATCTCGTGCACGACGCGGCTGGCCGCGTCGGGGGAGAATGTGACCGACAGCTTCTTCACCAGGAACGACGCCGTCATGCGCGCCACCTCGAGCGCCGCCTTGTTGGCGGCCACGGCCTGGGCCTGCTCGCTCTTGCTGGCCTCGCAGACCTCCATGGCCACGCCGTTCTCCCGGCACCACTTGGAGATGAGGTTCTTGAGGGACTTGTTGGGCACCAGGTCCAGATTGGCCAGGACCTGCCCCGTCTTGGGGCAGGTTGACTTGCCGGACCCGAACCAGCGGCCGATCGACTCGCGGTCGTAGGTCTGGCCGCTGGCGGCGACGACGGGGTCGCGCATTAGATCGAGGGAGATGGGGCAGCGGAGGTCCATGGGAGGCGCCGGCGACTCCATGCCGTCGTCGACACCGGCGTCGTCCGCCTTGGAATCTGCTGGGCAGGGCGTGGCGCTGAAGAGGACGCACTTGGCGTAGCGGAGGAGGCCGACGAGGGCGATCATGGCGCCAGTCCACCTCTCGGACGCCCGGTCGCCGATCTCCCGCTCGAGGCTCTCGATCTCGTCGCCGCAGCTGGCCGGGTCGTTGATGCCCACCTCCTCCAGGATCTCCTCCAGCCGGTCCCGCCCCGGCACGATCTCCCGCTCGATCTCGTCTATTAAGGAGAGCACGCTGCTCTTGAGCGCCGGCTCGGCCTCCGCGTCCGCGCCCGAGGCGCAGCGGCGGCACTGGCGCGAGGCGAGGGCGAGGAGGTCCATGACGTCGTCGGCGAGGCCGAGGTCGACGACGGGGAGGAGGTCGAGCAGCGTGGCGAGGTCGTGGTGCAGGTCCCTCAGCTCGGCGTCCGTCTCGTCTGACTGCAGCAGCAGCAGCGTGCGGCTCCGCGCGGCGCAGTCGGCGACGACGGCCTTGAAGCGCTGCAGGACGAGGAGCACCTCCCGCAGGCAGAGCGACGCGGACCGCGGCAGCAGGTCCCCCGCGGGGGCGCAGAGCAGCAGGTCGTCGAAGGCGGCCGCGAGGAGCCTGGCCCGTCTGGAGACGGACGCGAAGGCCGCGCGCAGGAACGGCGCGGGCGTCTCGGCGGTGGAGAGGTCCCGCGCCAGGCGGTGCAGGGCGCGGAGCAGGTCCCCGTCGGAGGGCGACGGGGGCGGCATGAACGCCGAGGCGTAGGAGCCGGCGGCGGACGTCGACGGCGCGGCGGAGGAGGTGACCGCCACCGCCCTCGGTTGTGGTTGTTTAGCCATTGGTAATAACTTGGGGAAGGAATTCTGGAGAAGAAGGCCGGCCGGTTTGGTGCTGGAGGAACAGCGGAGCAACCTGACGGAAATGGTATAACGTTGGCGGAGGAGCAGGGAAGAGCCGGGTTTATAAACGGTGGAGTGCAGTGAGATTAAGATAAGCTGGCTAGTTGGTTGGGACTTTAGAGGAGGGAGGGAGAGCTGGCTGGGCTGGAACTGGAAGGGATCGTCTCCTTTTCGATCGCTGTATCAATTCAATCGTGATTGTTATGCGACATGTGCTTAGTTTAACGACGTGCGATGATGACGATGATGATGCTCTGGTTTTTATATCGTTGGGGAAGATGGCCGGAAGGAAGGGGCAGGGGTCGAGGTCTGCTGCGCCGTCGGATGCGAGGGAATGGACGGCAGGGATGGGATGCAGAAGGTTGGACGGATCCACTTGGGATGAGTGATGGTGAGTCAGCTCCGAGGGTTATTGTTTTGATCGGGTGCGGCGGCTGGATAAGAGCGTTGACGGCCGGCGGTAAAGGAACACGAGAATGCCATGCCGTTGCTTTACCCGGAGAAGATCAGGACGGACGGGGAGCTCGTCGAGGAAGGATCCGAGTTCCGAGCATGGCTTCCTCATGGGATAGTAGTACGGAGATTTTAACATCGTCGTTCTTCTTCCTTTTAGGCCAGGTCTTTTGAAACGATTCTTTCGAGAGCGGTGGTTCCGCAAGAGGAACTGTGTGGAAAAACGGTGGAATTGATTCCTTCAGACATACAGTTCCATTTTATGGAATGGAATACGTAGTATAAATAAACAAACAAAAGACAGACCGCACTCCTCCTAGAAGAACGAGCATAATTATCATTACTAGTGAAAAATACAAGTTGACCAAGGCAAATAGTAGGTGGACACGACCTCTCCTCCTCTCGCGGCCAATTCAAACGCACAACGTGCCTCCACATTGAACAGTTCTGCCAGTCTCTGGAACCAGGTAGGAGATACGGAGCCGCAGAGGCTTAGCTAACTACCGCGAGAGTTGACATTGGCGATATGCGCTAAGTCGTAGTGTGTATTTTGACAAAATGTTACTACTACTAGTTAGCAATTTGAATTCGTCCTCTCCTACGTACGAGTACGTACAGTCACGAAATCCAAATCGCGGACGGCCTCACAGTTCTTGCACCGCTCCTTGCGCAACGGGCGTCACTGGCTTTGACCATCACGACGGGCGATCATGCATTCCTGCCCGACGAAGGCAGTGCCATATGGCGCAAACCATCACGGTTCTCCTTGACTAGATCAAAATTCCAGGTGCTCGGTGCCATGAGGAACAGGACACTGCCGATCGACGCTCTGCCGGCCGGGCGAGGGCTATTGGGTTTTGACCATTGAATCTTCCTGATATACTCACGAGTAACAGGCCCTCTACCGGCACTCCCCTAATCCTAGCCGGCAGCATGGCTAGCATAGCGCTAGGAAGATCGCCGTCATACGGTGCTTGCGAATAGGGATGTGCTGCCCAAACCGGCGTGCCCAATACTAATCCGGTCCAAATTGACAAATAATTGACATTTAAAGATTCACACGAAATTAAACAAGTTCCGGTCACCTCCACTTACCACCGAATAGCTATGAATGCCCGGCTACCAAAATAACATAGGCCAACATCGATGAAACAAAGAGTGGCACCTCCACCACCTTCGGATCTCCATCACTCGTCGAGGGTGCCGGCTCGGGTGTTGGCCCAGGTGACACCATCGCCGGTGTTGGTGCAGGTGTCGTTGTCGTTGCAGGTGTAACCGTCGTTGAAGGATGTGTTGGTGCAGGTATCGCCGAGCTGAAGTCATCGTCGCAGCCATCGTCTCCTTGCCAATGCGATCACGGTACATCTTATGCCGTGCCCTCGCCAATGAATCAATTGTTGACAAGTCCGCATCAAAATTTTCGTCTCCTCCTTCATCTTGGCCAATGATAACTGTGATGCCTAATTCTTTCTCCTTGAGCATGCTGACTTGGGCTTCTATCTTGACGGCTTCAACCTTCTCTTTCTCAAGCTCCAACTGTTGGAAATATAAGCAATAATCCATATGATTTAATCCGAATAATAAATTGATAAAGCATGATCATACAAACGGTACTAAAACCAATTATACAGATCAACAAAGTAGATGAACAGATTACATCTATAGGAGATAAACCTATCACATCTACACCAAACGCTAGAACAAAGAACTCTAGCGTAATCCGAAAAAGACATTTGAATATCACGTACAGTGTAGGCTGAATAGCAGCCACAGCGGTCGCAGCAGCGTCGCTCATGTTGAGGTTGTCGAAAAGGTCGCTGACGTCCGGGAAGAAGTCGTCGTTCGGGAACTCGTCGTCGTACGACGTCGTGGTTGCCAGTAGTCGCGCTTGAGCGCTCCCCAAAAACTTGATCGCCCCTCACCTGTACAGGTTCACGAGAGGCGGGGTTCCGGAGGCCTACTGTCCCGATCTACGGTGCACGCCGCAAGCCGGGATGGGGAAGACGAAAGCGGCGGCGCAAGGTTCTGGAGGTAGGCGCGTGTGTGGATTGATTCACCGATTAGGTTTAGCGCAGACGCTTGTATAGTGCAGGTTAGGAAGATCGTGAGCTCAGTCCACGTCCGAGTCGGTAACAGTCCACGTCCATAAAAACTGGAAACGGCTGTAATTAACGCGTCCGTTAATAACTCATAATCAGTTTTCCCAATGAGCAAAATAAAGCTCGGCTCGGCGAGATTCCCGCAACCCGCGGCGCGCGCGCGTCGTGACGAGGATAGGCGGGCTGCGTCAGAGGAGGAGTGAGCGAGGACTACTCTTCTTGTCACACCTTAGTGAGTGGTGCAACACTCTACTATATAAGGTGGCCAAACTCCCCTTCAACTAGCAATGTGGGACTAAACTTTAGCACCACCACTAGCACAGCCATATGTTGCCATATACAAGTGGGCCAAAGAGAATTTCAGAATTTATCTAATGGTCCAACAGCCCAAAACTCACCAAATTCCAACATCCCCCACAAAGTCTCATTGGCACATCACATCATTTTCCTTCCAGAACATTGTTTTATATATCGGGTGTGTAGTGGGGACTGTTAAGTTGAACTTCCACGTTAAACTTCATGCTACACTAGCTAGCAACTTGAATAGTGGACTATGCCTTGAACTACAAGTTTTCTGCGCGCTAGTTTCACACACCGGTACAGGGCTACCGTCGGCTTCCCAATGGTTTGGAGCTTATGAGTCATACTCGAGGGCCTTTCATGAGTTTATTAGAGAGCACCCAACGCTCACGGACTGCGACGTTTGACAGTCAGACTCATATAGGTGTGTTCCTCAAGAGATGTTCTGCAGGACAACATCTCCGCTTATAAAAGCCACTTGGAACACATTAAGATAAATATAAACCTGCCATGCAGATTAAGAGAGTATTGTATCTTTATGGAGATGTAAATATAATATGGAAATACTCTTCTCTCAGCTGACTAACAGCTTGTCTCCCAGCTCTAATTCACGGGATCTCCGATCACATAGAGTGGGTTGCCACTGGGATCAACTTATAGCGTGGATCTCAAACCCATCTCCCTCGATGCATTATCTATCACATTGCGTGATAAACCCTTTGTGAAGGGATCTGCCATGTTCTTAGGTGTTTGGATATAATCCAACGCAATAACTCCAAAGTTTCTCAATTTCCCGACAGATTTCAATCTCCTCTTCACATGCCTTGATGACTTCATATTGTCCTTAGAACTGTTTACTTTGACGATCACAGTTCATCGGGATGGCGGGTATTGGTTTTTCAACCACAGGTAAGTCCATCAAGAGCTCACGAAGCCACTCTGCTTCAACAGTGGTTGTGTCTAATGCTGTGAGTTCTACTTCCATTGTTGACCTCGGTAAGATGGTCTGCTTGCAAGACTTCCAGGAAACAGCGCCACCACCAAGTGTAAACAAATAACCACTTGTGGCCTTAATCTCATCAGCATCAGATATCCAGTTTGAATCACTATAACCCTCAAGTACCGATGGATACCCAGTATAGTGAATACCATAACTCGCAGTGCCTTTCAAATAGCGCAAAACTCTTTCAAGAGCATGCCAATGATCATCTCCAGGATTTGACACAAATCGACTCAGTTTGCTTACAGCAAAGGAGATGTCAGGTCTAGTAGCGCTGGCTAAATACATGAGCGAGCCAATGATTTGAGAATATCTCAATTGATCTTTAGAAGTCCTTCGATTCTTTCGGAGTAGCACACTCAGATCATAAGGCGTTTGTAACACCCTCAGAATCGGACCTATGCAAGTTTGAGCAAAATCCGCCAAACCCGCATAGAAACGATTCAAAGGTGCCCACCAGGCACTTTCGTGCGGGTGGAAAACGAAGTAATAACATTACACAACAGTCCTCGATGGGACCCACAGAACAGATATATATAACAACGACTCAAAGAGTCAAGAATACAGATATAATATACAAAGATCCAAATCACCTTGAAAACGATAGAGCGTCCAGCTACGGACAAGATGCAAATGGGGCTAAGAGCCCTGAAGAATAACCAATGGCGTCCATAACCCTGCCCAGGCCAAGCCGGAAGGGTAACCCTGCTAACGACGTCGATCTCAACACCTGCTTAAACAAAAGGGGTGCCGACAAAGGGCAAAGGAAAAAGAGGAGCGTCAGTACTGAGGCCAGTACACGGCGAGGCTAGAATTCGGCGGTCCTCGCCTACATAGGTATGGTGGACTGAAGCGGCAGCGGCAGCATGCACTAAACAACCTATAGAGACTCGATACAACTGGCGGCTATCGGAGAGGGGTAAGAAGGACCTATTCGGAACCAACCTGATACTAACATCAACCAACCCATCCTGGTGTTTCCCCCTCAATACCAAACGAGGAAGTCAACCGAGGAACTCACACCGTTGGCAGTTTTACTTATTCAGTTATAGTTGCGGCACTTTACTAGTCAGGTATAGATTATCGTCCTGATGAAATAAGCAGTGGACACTTTTAGTTATCCATTCCGTTATAGTTACAGCACTTACTAATCAGATATGAATAGCATGAGATAACCCTTAAACCCAGCAGTTGTTGGTACTTTTATTCAGCCATTCCGCTGTAGTTGCAATACTTACTGGTCAGGTTCAATGGTCGCAAGCGACACTCCAAACAAGCAATGGTGGGCAGTATTATTTAGCCATTCCATTATAGTGAAGCTGATTACTAGTCATTATAAAGTCAAATTTATAGCAATAAACTTTAGTTATGCTTGTCTATGATCGAGATACTGTGCTCCAAGTCGTCCATAACCGCGGACACGGCTTTCAGAAAGTTTTAACCCGGCCGGGGTGCACAAATAGCAACACACACACGATCAACCTCGGAAAAACCAAATCAAAACCCAACGAGGTCTTCACGACAGAGCAATCACAAGATTCAGAAATATTTCAGGGGGCCACCCCATTGAGTAGACCCGCAACGAAGTAAGCAAGCTTCGAGACGGACTCAAGGTTAGCGCCAATGGCTGTAAGCGACTGGGAACCCGAAAGTGTGGCTGGGCTTGTCGATACCGCGTAATCACTCCGCTTACCTAAATAGTACAGTGTGCTCCTCGCACAATCGTAAATAAAGCAGTAAAGCATGGCATAGGTACATGATAGTAAATAAAACCTCAAACTAGTTGTGGCCCCAAGAAATAAGACGGAATCAAGCTCTGGCTAAGGGGGGCCCATACGCCCCATATGTGGATAGCGCGATAAATCAAGGAACAGGTATCAAGTACTCGGGGTCCTACGGGACACAAGTGGGCGTTCGGAAACCAAATGTTATCTATCACCCACCGATGCCTCTGCTTACTTCAATTTTAGTTGTTAAACAGGAATTAAAGTGAACAATAAGTAAAACTATGATCATCTCCAACATCAACATGCGGCAATACATCAACAACTGTGGCACTTGACGACACGCAACAGCACTTGAGCAAGCGACTACGACGCGCAAGTCCAACTATCTACCAAACAATAGGTAATAGGATGTGTCCGAGGCAATATAGGGCTGCAAGGGATATCACGGGTACGGACAACTAGAGCATCGCAACACAGATAGCAATAGATCAATAGGAGGGAAGTAAATACTATAAAAGTAAGATAGGTAGAAAGGGGGAGATGCTCGCCTGAAAACATTGTCGAAGGTTCATCCGAAGATCGGGGCGAAGCTCACATCAACTCAACGGCCTTATCCGCGAAGAAGCAAAACACTAGAAGAAACACCGGATGCACTATTTAATACTACGGCAAAAGATCGGCATGATGCATGTATGATGCATGACATGGCAAAAGTGCGATTTGATTAGGTCATGTTAAGCGGAACCGGGGTCCCGACAATTAATTAGATGGTTCCAGTTGTTTATCTACCCCGCAATTTAAATGTTGTTTAACAAGGCAGAAGATAGCACCGGGTTCGCTACACAAATTTAAATGAGGCCAATATAAGGCTAGATTTGCCCGTATATGGGCCCCATATTTAATTAGAGGTGAATCGGCATAAGGCCCCCAAACCACATGATATGGATGCATGCATGAACAATTTATATGCAACAGTTATATAGGTGACATTTATAAGTTAGGGTTCTCGGATAAGGGGTTCACACATTAGGGTCTCGACGGTCTTGGGGTTCCGGGGTTCGGGGTCGGTCTCAGGGTCCAGGGTTCGACGGGTCGTTCTCGGATTCCGGGGTTTAGGGTCTTGGCGCATCCAGGGTGAAGCACTCGGCGTCCTCGAGGGAGTACTTGTCGCACATGTGGCCTTAGGGTTCCATGACGATGATCTTGTCGCTTGGTATCCGTGTGGGAGAACTCGAGGTCGATGGCGAACTCGCCCGGTAACGGAGTTTTCGGAGATCTTGGCGCGGCTCCGGGTACGGGATCTGACCGAGCTTGGATCCGGCCTTGGTGTCATGAAGGGGACCTTGCCATCTGTGATGTAGATCTTGTCGGTCCCACCGCGAAGGCCTCGGGTTTTGGGCTTCGATTGCCGATGATGGTCTTGGATAGTCGCCACATAGCCGACAAGTCTCGTCTTGGTGTCCAACGGTTCATTTTCCTGCATCGACGTCAGCAATGGGCGGCCAGAGCACAGGTGGGCGAAGGCTCGAGGGCGTCCGGGGACCGAGGTCGAGGTCAAGGTCGGCGGCGCATAGCGGGCCCGCGGCGAGGCGACGGCGCGGGGCCGGCGGCAGAGGGCGGAGCAGGGGCGGCGCGGCAGGCGGCTTGACGGGGCGTCCACGCGGGCGCGGCGCCGGGCTCACGGGCGCGGCCGCGGACGACTGGGAGGGGCGGGGCACCGGCGGCAGGGCGAGCTCGAGCCTGGGGAGGAGGGCGCCGAGGGGGAGAGGGAGGGCCACCGGCGAGGGGACGCGGCGGTGGTCTAGACCGGGGCTGGAGGGGACGCCGGCGAGGAGGCGCAGGTCCTGGCGACGGCGGCGGGCGCGGTCGCGCTCGCACGCGAGGCCGGCGGGGGCGGTTGCGGCCAGGCGAGGCGGAAGAGGCCGGCCGGAGGGGGCCGCGCGGTTCCGGCGGGGCGCGCGGAGGCGGGACGGTGACGGGCGGTGGCCGGAGAAACGGCGGGGACGTGGCGCTGCAGGGTCCGGAGAGGGGAGGGTCCGACGACGCACGGGCGCGGGAGGAGGGGTACCGGGCGGCCTGGTTCGCCGGCGCGGAGGCTGCCAGGGGGAAGACCGGCGGGAAGGAGCTGGGGCGGGCGGCCACGGCCAGAGGCGCGCAGGCCGGGGCCGGAGGCGAGCGTGGCGAGCGTGGCCGACGGGGCGGAGGCGCTGGGCGGCGCGCACGGCGGCGGAGGGCGCGACGCGGGCCAGAGGCGGGACGCGGAGCGGCGATGTGGGGCGCGCGCGGCGGCGGAGGGCGCGACGCGTGCGGGGAAGCTTGGGAGAGGAGACGGGCGCCAGGGGGAAGAAGGTGGAGGAGGACGGGGCATCGGGGCTATGGTGGGGCCCGCGGGTGGGTCCCAGGGCGGGGCCTGACGGGTGGTTGGGCGCGCGCGCGGGTGGTGCTGCGTGTGTTGCGTGCTGGGTCCAGGGGTGGCGTGTGTGGTCTGAGAGGGTTGAGAGGAGAGAGAGGAGGGAGAGGGGTGGGACAAGTGGCAGGTTCTGGTTGGTTGGGGGGGGGGGAGAAGAGGTGAGGTGGCACATGGCTATTGGAGGGAGTGATGTGGCCAGTGGGTTGGGTAGGTTTTCTGGGTAGCTGTAGGATTTAGAAGGGCGGGTGTAGGTGGACCGTTTAGTTTTCTGGGGGTGGTCGTTCGGGTCGGTCGGCCCGTTCGACTGCCCCCACTAAAATAATTAATTAAATTATTATTTCAATCAGCGTTTTTGCAACTGACAACGGACAAAACAAAATACTCCGGTGACCCGGGTTTGCGCGATAATTAAGGTGGGGCGTTTTAGAAAACAAAACGGGCTTTGCGAAATAGTTTTATGCAAACAATGCATGATGATGACGATGCAATGCACAAATTCAACGCGATTTTCTAGTAGTGGTTTTGCGGGATGCCACAATTCGACACCACTAACAATGGATCTCGCCCTCGAGATCCGCCTCATGGTACCGGAAGGAAGGTCGGCGATCTGCGTCTTCTTGCTTCGTGTAGATCCTCGCGACACCACTAACGAGGGTTCATCCTCCATCTTGAAAACGGCGACACCACCAACAAAGGGTCGTTGCACCTGATCGTCGAGAGAACACTCCGGGAACAAAAGGTCGAAGGTAGAGGTATCGCAAATAAAGCCACCCCTAACTTCCATGGACGGAGTAAAACTGCTGGATCCACTGATTCGACGTACAAGAGCGAATGATAAGAGAGTGGTAGGGTAGCTACTCCATCCCGCACTCAAACCATTACTCTGCACACGAATAAGCGGATTATGCAACCAACTCTCGGAATCAGACTGAAGATCTCGACAAGCGAGGTTCGGAACAAAGGAGTGATGCAGACTCTGCATCGGATCTGGCGTAGAGGATGTCATCGCGTCGGAAAACACCGGGAGATAACAACAGAACTCGTATGAAAGACACAATGATTAGGTTTCGCGATGGTTCCATTAGCATGAACAACACATGCTCAAGGTATACTCCAACTTCACCAATGCTCGTCCTTCTCACATGTTTTTCAACGACAAGGATATCCAGCAAGGAACACGTATGGATAAAGAGCTCAAGAACAAAAGATTGGAGGAAGGGTACAACAGACAAGTTGCAGATTGATGATCGTAGCACCTCCATTACAAAAGGGAGAAAGAGAAACCTTGAAGGTACGACGGAAACCCAACCACGAGAATTCCTGGACTCGAAGAAAGAGAAGAGAGCGGATTTAAAACACGTAGAGGTAAGAGAAGAATAGCAAAGGGGTAAGGAGTAAAATCAGAACTAACCAGAACTATCCAACCGATTTTTGCAAAATAGTTTTGACACTCTACTTCGGCCGTTAGCTAGGTTATCCTACAGGCTGGACTTGTGGGGTATCGCAACTGCTGAGCTCTGATACCACTCTGTAACACCCTCAGAATCGGACCTATGCAAGTTTGAGCAAAATCCGCCAAACCCGCATAGAAACGATTCAAAGGTGCCCACCAGGCACTTTCGTGCGGGTGGAAAACGAAGTAATAACATTACACAACAGTCCTCGATGGGACCCACAGAACAGATATATATAACAGCGACTCAAAGAGTCAAGAATACAGATATAATATACAAAGATCCAAATCACCTTGAAAACGATAGAGCGTCCAGCTACGGACAAGATGCAAATGGGGCTAAGAGCCCTGAAGAATAACCAATGGCGTCCATAACCCTGCCCAGGCCAAGCCGGAAGGGTAACCCTGCTAACAACGTCGATCTCAACACCTGCTTAAACAAAAGGGGTGCCGACAAAGGGCAAAGGAAAAAGAGGAGCGTCAGTACTGAGGCCAGTACACGGCGAGGCTAGAATTCGGCGGTCCTCGCCTACATAGGTATGGTGGACTGAAGCGGCAGCGGCAGCATGCACTAAACAACCTATAGAGACTCGATACAACTGGCGGCTATCGGAGAGGGGTAAGAAGGACCTATTCGGAACCAACCTGATACTAACATCAACCAACCCATCCTGGTGTTTCCCCCTCAATACCAAACGAGGAAGTCAACCGAGGAACTCACACCGTTGGCAGTTTTACTTATTCAGTTATAGTTGCGGCACTTTACTAGTCAGGTATAGATTATCGTCCTGATGAAATAAGCAGTGGACACTTTTAGTTATCCATTCTGTTATAGTTACATCACTTACTAATCAGATATGAATAGCATGAGATAACCCTTAAACCCAGCAGTTGTTGGTACTTTTATTCAGCCATTCCGTTGTAGTTGCAATACTTACTGGTCAGGTTCAATGGTCGCAAGCGACACTCCAAACAAGCAATGGTGGGCAGTATTATTTAGCCATTCCATTATAGTGAAGCTGATTACTAGTCATTATAAAGTCAAATTTATAGCAATAAACTTTAGTTATGCTTGTCTATGATCGAGATACTGTGCTCCAAGTCGTCCATAACCGCGGACACGGCTTTCAGAAAGTTTTAACCCGGCCGGGGTGCACAAATAGCAACACACACACGATCAACCTCGGAAAAACCAAATCAAAACCCAACGAGGTCTTCACGACAGAGCAATCACAAGATTCAGAAATATTTCAGGGGGCCACCCCATTGAGTAGACCCGCAACGAAGTAAGCAAGCTTCGAGACGGACTCAAGGTTAGCGCCAATGGCTGTAAGCGACTGGGAACCCGAAAGTGTGGCTGGGCTTGTCGATACCGCGTAATCACTCCGCTTACCTAAACAGTACAGTGTGCTCCTCGCACAATCGTAAATAAAGCAGTAAAGCATGGCATAGGTACAGGATAGTAAATAAAACCTCAAACTAGTTGTGGCCCCAAGAAATAAGACGGAATCAAGCTCTGGCTAAGGGGGGCCCATACTCCCCATATGTGGATAGCGCGATAAATCAAGGAACATGTATCAAGTACTCGGGGTCCTACGGGACACAAGTGGGCGTTCGGAAACCAAATGTTATCTATCACCCACCGATGCCTCTGCTTACTTCAATTTTAGTTGTTAAACAGGAATTAAAGTGAACAATAAGTAAAACTATGATCATCTCCAACATCAACATGCGGCAATACATCAACAACTGTGGCACTTGACGACACGCAACAGCACTTGAGCAAGCGACTACGACGCGCAAGTCCAACTATCTACCAAACAATAGGTAATAGGATGTGTCCGAGGCAATATAGGGCTGCAAGGGATATCACGGGTACGAACAACTAGAGCATCGCAACACAGATAGCAATAGATCAATAGGAGGGAAGTAAATACTATAAAAGTAAGATAGGTAGAAAGGGGGAGATGCTCGCCTGAAAACATTGTCGAAGGTTCATCCGAAGATCGGGGCGAAGCTCACATCAACTCAACGGCCTTATCCGCGAAGAAGCAAAACACTAGAAGAAACACCGGATGCACTATTTAATACTACGGCAAAAGATCGGCATGATGCATGTATGATGCATGACATGGCAAAAGTGCGATTTGATTAGGTCATGTTAAGCGGAACCGGGGTCCCAACAATTAATTAGATGGTTCCAGTTGTTTATCTACCCCGCAATTTAAATGTTGTTTAACAAGGCAGAAGATAGCACCGGGTTCGCTACACAAATTTAAATGAGGCCAATATAAGGCTAGATTTGCCCGTATATGGGCCCCATATTTAATTAGAGGTGAATCGGCATAAGGCCCCCAAACCACATGATATGGATGCATGCATGAACAATTTATATGCAACGGTTATATAGGTGATTTTTATAAGTTAGGGTTCTCTGATAAGGGGTTCACACATTAGGGTCTCGACGGTCTTGGGGTTCCGGGGTTCGGGGTCGGTCTCAGGGTCCAGGGTTCGACGGGTCGTTCTCGGATTCCGGGGTTTAGGGTCTTGGCGCATCCAGGGTGAAGCACTCGGCGTCCTCGAGGGAGTACTTGTCGCACATGTGGCCTTAGGGTTCCATGACGATGATCTTGTCGCTTGGTATCCGTGTGGGAGAACTCGAGGTCGATGGCAAACTCGCCCGGTAACGGGGTTTTCGGATATCTTGGCGCGGCTCCGGGTACGGGATCCGACCGAGCTTGGATCCGGCCTTGGTGTCATGAAGGGGACCTTGCCATCTGTGATGTAGATCTTGTCGGTCCCACCGCGAAGGCCTCGGGTTTTGGGCTTCGATTGCCGATGATGGTCTTGGATAGTCGCCACATAGCCGACAAGTCTCGTCTTGGTGTCCAACGGTTCATTTTCCTGCATCGACGTCAGCGATGGGCGGCCAGAGCACAGGTGGGCGGAGGCTCGAGGGCGTCCGGGGACCGAGGTCGAGGTCGAGGTCGGCGGCGCATAGCGGGCCCGCGGCGAGGCGACGGCGCGGGGCCGGCGGCAGAGGGCGGAGCAGGGGCGGCGCGGCAGGCGGCTTGACGGGGCGTCCACGCGGGCGCGGCGCCGGGCTCACGAGCGCGGCCGCGGACGAGTGGGAGGGGCGGGGCACCGGCGGCAGGGCGAGCTCGAGCCTGGGGAGGAGGGCGCCGAGGGGGAGAGAGAGGGCCACCGGCGAGGGGACGCGGCGGTGGGCTAGACCGGGGCTGGAGGGGACGCCGGCGATGAGGCGCAGGTCCTGGCGACGGCGGCGGGCGCGGTCGCGCTCGCACGCGAGGCCGGCGGGGGCGGTTGCGGCCAGGCGAGGCGGAAGAGGCCGGCCGGAGGGGGCCGCGCGGCGCCGGCGGGGCGCGCGGAGGCGGGGCGGTGACGGGCGGTGGCCGGAGAAACGGCGGGGACGCGGCGCTGCAGGGTCCGGCGAGGGGAGGGTCCGACGACGCACGGGCGCGGGAGGAGGGGTACCGGGCGGCCTGGTTCGCCGGCGCGGAGGCTGCCAGGGGGAAGACCGGCGGGAAGGAGCTGGGGCGGGCGGCCACGGCCAGAGGCGCGCAGGCCGGGGCCGGAGGCGAGCGTGGCGAGCGTGGCCGACGGGGCGGAGGCGCTGGGCGGCGCGCACGGCGGCGGAGGGCGCGGCGCGGGCCAGAGGCGGGACGCGGAGCGGCGATGTGGGGCGCGCGCGGCGGCGGAGGGCGCGGCGCGTGCGGGGAAGCTTGGGAGAGGAGACGGGCGCCAGGGGGAAGAAGGTGGAGGAGGACGGGGCATCGGGGCTATGGTGGGGCCCGCAGGTGGGTCCCAGGGCGGGGCCTGACGGGTGGTTGGGCGCGCGCGGGTGGTGCTGCGTGTGTTGCGTGCTGGGCAAATCTGGCCAACGGGCCGGCCCGGCACGGCCCAGGCCCGGCACGCGCCAAACGGGCCTGGCCCAGCACGGCACGTGCCGGCCCGTGTAGCTCGCGTGCCGGGCCGTGCCGGCACGGGGGCCTGCTTCCCAGGCCCGGGCACGGCACGTCGGCTTAACGGGCCGGCCCGTGACGAGTGAAAGATGCCAGCCCGTGCTGTTTTCCGCCGGCCCGTTAAATTTATCCTTCAATATTGGTCAAATCTGTTCATTTTCAGCTAACTATCGGTGGTCAGGTGGTAAGGTTGAGCGCGGGCGACCCATAGGTCGCAAGTTCGACCCCCAGGACCATCCCATTTTTGCTCATATTTAGATTATGCTCTGGAACAAACGTTAAACGGGCCGTGCCGGGCCGGCCCGCGTGCCTGAGACCGCGGCCCAGGCACGGCCCCGGTGTTTCACGGGCCGGCACGCGGCGGGCCGTGCCGGGCTTGTGCCGGGCTTTCTACGCGGGCTGCGGGCCGGCCCGCAAAAGCCCGGCCCGATGGCCAGGTTTGGTGCTGGGTCCAGGGGTGGCGTGTGTGGTCTGAGAGGGTTGAGAGGAGAGAGAGGAGGGAGAGGGGTGGGACAAGTGGCAGGTTCTGGTTGGTTGGGGGGAGAAGAGGTGAGGTGGCACATGGCTATTGGAGGGAGTGATGTGGCCAGCGGGTTGGGTAGGTTTTCTGGGTAGCTGTAGGATTTAGAAGGGCGGGTGTAGGTGGACCGTTTAGTTTTCTGGGGGTGGTCGTTCGGGTCGGTCGGCCCGTTCGACTGCCCTAACTAAAATAATTAATTAAATTATTATTTCAATCAGCGTTTTTGCAACTGACAACGGACAAAACAAAATACTCCGGTGACCCGGGTTTGCGCGATAATTAAGGTGGGGCGTTTTAGAAAACAAAAAGGGCTTTGCGAAATAGTTTTATGCAAACAATGCATGATGATGACGATGCAATGCACAAATTCAACGCGATTTTCTAGTAGTGGTTTTGCGGGATGCCACAGCGTTGGAGAAGAATTGCAGTCGCTATACCCGAAGCGACTCAATATCTTTTCCACATAGTGAGACTGAAGCAGTGTAATCCCACCATTGCCATCCTTTAGTATCTTGATGTTTAAAATTACATCAGCCACTCCCAAGTCCTTCGTCTCAAAGAAGCGAGATAGGAACTCTTTGACCTCCTCGATAACAGCGAGGTTGGTCCCGAATATCAATATGTCATCAATGTAGAGACACATAATAACTCCCTCGCCCCCACCATGGCGATAGTACACACATTTGTCAGCTTCGTTTACAGCAAAGCCTTCAGTAGTTAAAGTTCTTTCAAACTTCTTGTGCCACTGTTTAGGAGCTTGCTTAAGACCATACAAAGACTTCACTAACTTACACATCTTTCCTTCTTGACCATCTACTACAAATCCGTCAGGCTGCTCCATATAAATTTCCTCATCTAGCTCTCCATTTAGAAAAGTTGTCTTAACGTCCATTTGATGGACGAGAAGACCGTATGAGGCAGCCAAGGAAATTAGTACTCGAATAGTGGTCAATCTGGCTACAGGTGAGTAGGTATCGAAGAAGTCTTCATCTTCCTTTTGGGTATAACCCTTAGCCACAAGACGTGCCTTGTACTTTTCAATAGTACCATCAGGTCTGAGCTTTTTCTTGAACACCCACTTACATCCTACAGGTTTGCACCCTTAGCCACAGTGACTTCCCAAGTACCATTAGCTAAGATGGAGTCCACCTTGCTTCGGACAGCTTTCTTCCAGTAGTCAGCATCTTGAGATGCATAAGCTTCTGAAATAAAAGTGGGAGTATCATCCACAAGGCACACAATCAAATCATCACCAAATGACTTTGCAGTCCTTTGTCTCTTGCTCCTTTTGGGAGCTTCATTGTCATCCTCCACAGGATCATCAGAGTGTTCTATCGGCATAGTGGGTTTAGGAATTATAGAAAATTCCTGACTAGATGAACTAGTCATCTCCTGATTTGATGAGCTAGACATGCCTTTCATAGGAAAGATGTCGTCAAAGAAAGTCGCATCATTCGAATCCAAAATTGTACCAACATGCATGTCGGATACCTCAGATTTTACTATAAAAAATCTATAGCCAATGCTATGAAAAGCATATCCCAGAAAAACACAATCAACGGTTTTTGGTCCAAGCTTTCGCTTCTTAGGTATTGGAATATTGACTTTCGCCAAACAACCCCAAGTTCGTAAGTAAGAGAGTTTAAGCCTTTTCTTTTCTCATTCCTTAAATGGAGTCATGGTTTTATCCTTTACAGGAACACGGTTTAGGACATGACACGTGGTCATTAGCGCCTTTCCCCACTATTCCTTGGGAAGACCCGATGTATCTAACATGGCGTTAACCAAATCAGTTAGAGTGCGGTTCTTTCTTTCGGCCACCCCATTTGACTGAGGTGAGTAGGGAGGAGTCCTCTCATATATAATACCATGTTCCGTACAGAATAAATAAAATTCGTTTGAAAAATACTCTCCACCACGATTCGACCTTAGCCGCTTGATTCCTAGATCAAGTTGGTTTTCTGCCTCAGCTTTATAGATTTTGAAGTAGTTCAAAGCTTCATCTTTAGATTTCAGAAAATAAACATAGCAGTATCTAGTGGAGTCATCAATCAACGTCATAAAGTATCTTTTTCCACCTTTAGTCAACACACCATTCATCTCACAAAGATCTGAATGTATAAGTTCTAGCGGTGCTAACTTTTTCGGTTCCGCAGCCGTATGAGACTTGCGGGGTTGCTTTGCATGCACACAAACTTGGCACTTAGAACCTTTGACAGTGGTAAATTTCAGAATTAAACTCATATTGGCTAGCCATGTCATGCAACCAAAGTTAATATGACAGAGTCGTGAATGCCAAACATTGGACTCATTATCATTGCACACATGATTAATAACTTTAGTACATGAGTCTGACAAAGACAAGGGGAACAGACATTCGCACTCATAACCCTTTCCAACAAATTGTACATACTTAGAAATTACAACTTTATTGGACTCAAAAACCAACTTAAAGCCATCTCGACATAAAAGAGATCCGCTGACGAGATTCTTATTGATGGAGGGAACATGCTGCACATTCTTCATCCGTACAGTCTTCCCCGAAGTAAACTTCAGATTTACCGTAGTAACACCATGAACAGAAGCACGTGAGCCGTTTCCCATCAGCACGGAAGAGGTCCTTGAGACCTGATAAGAGGAAAACATGAAAATATCATAACATACATGTGTATTAGCACCCGTGTCTATCCACCAATCAGGAGAATGACATACTGAAAGGATAGTAGGTAAAATACCGTACCCAGCATCCTTCATCTCAGTATCGCTAATAACAACATTACCAGCCTTGCCGTTGTTTCCATGTTGACGCTTGTCAAAGCGATTAGGACAGCTAGGAGCCCAATGATCAGGATCACCACAGACGTTGCAAGAGCCTTTCCTCTTATCATTTTTATTCTTAAAGTTGGTTGAGTGTGTCGCCTTGTTCTTGCCATCAAACTTCCCCTTTCCTTCAGTTTTATTCTTATTCTTAAACTTGTGGGATTGGAAGTTTTTCCTCTGCACCAAATTGGCAGTAGAACCTCCCTCAAATCCTCGGGCAGTTTTCTCGTTTGCTCTCGTCTTCTCTTCCACATGAAGGGACCCACTGAGATCCGTAACCGAAAACTCTTGTCTCTTATGTTTCAGAGAAGTAGCAAAGTTCCTCCACGAGGGAGGAAGCTTGGCAATAATGCCACTGGCCACAAATTTGTCCGGTAAGGAACACTTGAGCTCCTCAAGTTCTTTGGCAAGTGATTGTATCTCATGATCTTGCTCAACGATGGAGCGCTCATCAACCATCTTATAGTCATAGAATTGCTCCATGACATACAACTCAGTGCCAGCGTCCGATACCCCAAACTTGGCCTCGAGCGCTTCCCACGCGGCATTGCCATTATCAAATGGCATATACAGGTCAACAATGTTGTCCCCGAGAACACTGAACAAGACCGCCATAAACATGGTATCGACTATCTTAAAGTTCGCTTCCTGCTCAGCAGAAAGATCTCCTTCAGGCTTGCCAAGAGTGGCGCTATAACAGTTTAGGTTTTCAAACCAGAGAACTGCTCTCTTGCGCCATCTCTTATAGTGCATGCTATCAAAAGGAGGTGGCCTAGTATCCGTGGCTACACCAGTGGAATTCAGTTGCCTATAATCAGGTTTTTGGATTGTTGGAAATATAAGAAATAATCCATATGATTTAATCCGAATAATAAATTGATAAAGCATGATCATACAAATGGTACTAAAACCAATTATGCAGATCATCAAAGTAGATGAACAGATTACATCTATAGGATATAAACCTATCACATCTACACCAAACGCTAGAACAAAGAACGCTAGCATAATATGAAAAAGACAGTTGAGTATCACGTACAGTGTAGGCTGAATAGCAGCCGCAGCGGTCGCAACAGCGTCGCCCATGTTGAGGTTGTCGAAGAGGTCGCTGACGTCCGGGAAGAAGTCGTCGTTCGGGAACTCGTCGTTGGACGACGTCGTGGTTGCTAGTAGTCGCGCTTGAGCGCTCCCCAAAAACCTGATCGCCCCTCACCCGTACAGGTTCACAAGAGGCGGGGTTCCGGAGGCCTACTGTCCCGATCTGCGGTGCACACCGCAAGCCAGGATGGGGAAGACGAAAGCGGCGGTGCAAGGTTCTGGAGGTAGGCGCGCATGTGGATTGATTCACTGATTAGGTTTAGCGCAGACGCTTATATAGTGCAGGTTAGAAAGATCGTGAGCTCAGCCCATGTCCGAGTCGGTAACAGTCCACATCCATAAAAACTGGAAACGGCTATAATTAACGCGTCCGTTAATGACTCATAATCAGTTTTCTCAACCAGCAAAATAAAGCTTGGCTCAGCGAGATTCCCGCAACCCGCAGGGCGCGCGCGTCGTGGCGAGGCGAGGCGGGCGGCGTCGGAGGAGGAGTGCGCGAGGGCTACTCTTCTTGTCACACCTTAGTGAGTGGTGCAACACTCTACTATATAAGGTGGTCAAACTCCCCTTCAACTAGCAATGTGGGACTAAACTTTAGCACCACTAGCACCGCTATATGCTGCCATATACAAGTGGGCCAAAGAAAATTTCAGAATTTGTCTAATGGGCCAACAACCCAAAACTCACCAAATTCCAACACCAACTTGGCCTCTTGTTTCCCCAACAAAGTCTTCCATATTGTATCGCTCCTATCATCTCTCTCTGTATTGTTAGAGGAGAAGGACTCCATCATCTTTTTAGTGGATGCATGAATGCCAGCCTATGAGCAGGCGCCATTCCTCTTGGCCTTTGCCATCTTGTTGCATATTGGATGACCGGCCAAGGCATCCAAGGAGGGGTGTGGTGCATCTTCACCGACACCTTTTATAATGTGCTTTGGAGCTTGGGAGATCCATCGTCTTCACACCATTCTTCATGGTATACGGAGTGGAAGCGGTCTTGCCTACAGAAATTCTCCACGATTCACCTTGTATTGCCGCCTACGACGAGGATGATGCTAAAGAAGCTTTACACCTCTTTGTGGACATGCTCGAAGAGGAACATGATTTAGCACTACAAAGATCCGCCATCTACCGGTAGAACCAGCATCGCTATCATAGCCGATGTGTTCATCATCACTCATTTAAAGAAGGGGATCTGGTGCTCCAACTCAAACAGAAGAAAAACACAAACTTTTCCTGCCTTGGGAAGGCCCGTTCTGAAGGAGATATGCCCTAGAGGCAAATAATAAAGTCATTTTTATTTTATATATATCTTGTATGTTTATAATACATTTCTTACCGTGCTATAACTGTATTAATACAAAAATTTAATACACATGTGGTATGTAAACAAACCAGGTGTCTAGTTACCTCTAGCAATCTAGCTCATTGGGAAAGTGATGGTCTTATGGTTTCGAGATCATGGATGATAGTGCCAATTGACAATGAGGTCACATTATTGGGATCTAGTTACTTAACGTTCATTATTGATGATAACATAGAAACATCGTGTCCTAAATCCTTTGACTGTGAGATAATGTGTAATCACCATTTTAGAAGGAGACTTTGATGATATCAAGTATCAAGCTGTGAAAGGGTGGTCATAAAGGTATCGTTGGTTTTCCCAAAGAGACGGGTTGAGGAGTTTTTTTATCAAGACCATGATTTTTCAATCCAAGTAACGAATAGATATATGTGGCTAACTCGGTGATGTTGCATTAAAAGCTTGCAAGTGTATGACTAGGTCATGGAATGCAATGGCACGAGAATGAGTAAACAAGATCATCGGAAACGAGATCGAACACAAGTATGGGTATACTTAAGATCAAATCTCGGATGACCTAGGTATTGTATGGCAAAAGGAATAGGACTACATAGTTAAAGGTTCAAGCGATGAGATTCGTGAATGCACGGGTGGTCATTATGGGCATCCAGGTCCCGCTGATGGTCATTGATGCAAGAGGATTCTTGGTCATGTTTGGAGCATTTCTGAGCCAAAGGGTGGCACACTTAATGGTGGGGACACTTTGGGATCGAATCGGTACCGCACGAGAAATGAGAGAGAGAAACCAGAAAGGTTCCGGGTAACATCCGATGTTGATCGGAGGGGTCTGGAAGGAGTTCCAGAGTATGAGATATAATAGTATATGTGTTTTATATTAATTGGTTGAATTAATATTAAAACATAATTTATTATTTATAGTTTGGACTGCCTATTACTTATTGGGTTGTTCCCCGAAGGAAAGAGCCCATAGGGCTAGGCGCCATAGGAGAGAGGGAGGGTGCCCGGCCGGCCAAACCCTAGGGTCCCCCCTCCGCGTGGGGGCACCTAGGGCCGGCGGCGGCAGCTTGGGGGTCCCACCCCCTTTGCCCTAGGGTTTGCCCCTCTACCATTGCTCCCTTTTATCTGAAACCCTAGTCTATAACAATGGGCATTATCGAGGTTACCCCTCGTCACCGTCAATTCTCCACTGTCTCTATGGCCCACTGAAAGAGCATTTCCTATCCTTGTGATTTTGATATTTGATAACAACACACCTATCGTTTTAATCGTGCACTAAGTGTATCCCAGGTTTTCTAGATAATGGCACAAATATTTCCTTGCCCATAGTTTCCCTTGCCAAAGTCATCTGTGCTGACCGGTAGTACCGGAAGTACAACCGGTACTACCGCTTGGCACCGGTACTACCGCTCCTAGTACCGGTTGGATTTGAGCAAGTTGGGGAGGTCTCGTTTTTTCTCAGTACCACCCGGTACCGCGGAGCGGCACTACCGCTCCAACCGATAGTACCGCTTGTGGCAAACGGTACTACCGCTTGGACAAGGTACTACCGCTCGGCAGTACCGGGCAGCGCTGAGGAAGGACTAGCCCTTATCTATTCACTCAGTACCAGCCGGTACTTGGGACCGTTACTACCGCCCTGACTGGTAGTACCGCGTCTACCAACCGGTACTAACGCTTGGGGGTTGTACCACTAGGCAGTACTGGGCAAGACCGTGGCTGGCTCGACCAAGTGATGCTCCTCCGGTACTTGGTCTGGTACTTGACCGGTAGTACCGCTTGCGACCGGTACTACCGCTTGAGTACCGTAGTACCGGTTCATTTAATGCTCCAACGATCAGATTTCTTCAGGGGGTATACATACCCCTCCACCTACCTGGGGACAAGTTGCTCGTTGCATTGAAGACTACTCCATTCATTTGAGCCACCAAATCACCAAGATCTCTTCACTCAACCATCCAAAGTCGTTGATCTTTGGAGAATTGAAGGAGGAGGCCTTGATCTACTACTTCACCAAAAGAGATCTTCATTTCCCCCTCATTCATTTGAGGGCCCCTATTGCTCTAGTGTTTTCTTGTAAACCCTAGTTCTAGATTTGGTTCTTACAAGCTTGTCTTTGTTTGTCTTGATAGCTTGCTTGTATTTGGGAGCCTCCAATTAAGTTGTGGATGTGTGCCCCAAACTTGTAAAGGTGCCGGCTTCCACCTCGAAGGTTGCCGATATAGTGGAAGGTGGATCGATCCCGTTGGGGTGAGATTCATCGGAGAACAAGGGAGGCCTCTCGTGGTGTTGGTGGTTTGAAACCACCCCCTCTCCAAACGTAGACGTACTTCCCCTCAAAAGGAATGAACTACGAGAAACAAATCCTCGTGTCTCCGCGTCCACCACTTTGGTTACTTCTATCCTTTACCGCACTTTACTTACTAGTTCTAGCTTAGTGTTGTGTTAGATTGTGCTTGCTTGTCATATAGGTAAATTCACTGTAGTTGCATTATCTAGAGAATTTACCTTTCTTGTCAAACCTTAATTTGAAAAAGAAGAAAATTTGAAGTAGCACCTATTCACCCCCCCTCTAGGTGCCCATACGATCCTTTCAATTGGTATCAGAGCCTCGGCTCTTTATTAGGGCTTTACCGCCTAAGAGTATATGGGTAGCAAAGAAGGGGAAGGTGATGGTGAGTGTACCCACTTGGTGACCATGGATGATCTCAATAACTTGGAAGCAAGATTGGGCTCCACCTTGGGAAACGAGATCAAACAATTGCACAAGTTACTTGAGCAACTTGTTAAAGATAAGGATGGCTCATCATCCCCTTCTCCTCAAGAGTATCCTCCATCTGTGGTACCCAAGGGTAATACTCCGGTATCACCCGAGGGTATGGCAGTGGGTGGTAAACAAGACAACACTAATTCCTCCACACAAAATGATGGTGGGAAGGGTGAGCACCGTGATTCATGGTACTCTCCCGACCCTCCAATCCCTCACCCTAATGTATACAATAGAGGTGACCAACCTAAGCTTGAAGCATCAACTACTTTTGCTCAATGGCAATCTCTAATGAAAATCATGTGCGCGGCTCTTGCATTGAACTTTGGAACATCATCGAACAAGGACTCTATATTGGGGATCCAAACAACTTGACAAGAAGAGAAGTTGTCAATAGTCAACTCAATGCCACCGCTTTGCACATGATTCAACAAGGTTTGGGTATAAAGGATTACGCACACATTGAGCACCTCAGCATCGCCAAGGAAGATTGGGATGCTCTCATGGTGTTGTTTGATGGGAATGAGAGCATGAGAAGGAACTGGTATGATGCACTGAGCAATGAAGCCGAAGGCTTCTACATGAAGGAAGGTGAAGATCATGAAGACATGTACCGTAGGCTCAAGACCATCACCACCGCTTTCAGAAATGTGGGTGCCGTACATGTGGATGATGCTTAGGAAATATGTGAGTGCACTCATGCCCTTTGAGCCCACTGACCTGAAGAGCCTACAAGGAAGACACAACTATCATCTCATGACCTCCAATGAAGTTATGCAAGAGATGGTCTCTTTCAAGGTTGCTTCCAAGAATGCCAAAGATGCCCGTGCTCGTGCCCTTGGTATGAGCAATGTTGTCAACGTTGCTTTGAAGGCCAAAGTTGTGGAACATGGTGATGAAGATGATAGTGATGAAGGCTTCTCAATGGACCACCCCGATGATGTCAAGATTTCTCCTAGTCAATATATGGCCTTCTATGCAAAGAACTTTTGGAAGAATCCCGCCAAGGCCAAGATAGAAATGCAACGAAGAAGCAACCCAAATGGGAAAAGAGAAAATACCACTAGATTGAGAACTTGCTTCAATTGTGGTGACCGCTGTCACTTTGTTTCGAGTTTCCCCTGTGAGAAGAGAGAAGATCATGGGGGTAAGCTTGTGTTGAAGAAGACTCCCAAAGCACCTTACAAGAAAACCTTCATCAAAAAGAATCCCATAAAAAAGAAGTCGGGAGAAATTGTCTTGATCACTCATGAAGAATACTCCTCCGACAATGAAGATGATGAAGATGAGGAAGAGGAAACTTCTAATGGTGTGGCGGCTCTAGACACTACTTCTACTTCGACATTCTCACTCTTCGATTCTCCAAATGAGAATGCTCCCATCAAGAACATCACTTGCCTTATGGCAAAAGGAACGGAGGTATCCTCATCATCTCACTCCACTCCCTTAGCTCATGATGAAAGTGATGATGAAATGTCTCTTGATGTAAAAGGGAATTAATTGCTTTCGATGAATTTATGACTAACCTACAAGGGGATGCTAAGATACACTTTGGGAACATCTTAGATCAACTTTCCCACACACAAGAACTTCTAGATGTAAGGTGTAAACTTGGGCATGAATACGTGATTGAGCTAGAGGCCTTAAACAATGCTCTAGAAGAAGAACAAGAGACTAGGATGTCCCTTGAACTAAAACTTGAAGGGCTTGATGAGGCCAATGACATTATTTTTAATAGACTCATCAAATAACGTGATCATGCTATTGCTAAATGCAAAAGGGCTAAAAAGGACAAGATTGAGTTTGGTGTGGTTCATGAAAAACTTGCCGAGGACTTTAGGTTGCTTGATAAGGATCACAAGGCCTTGGAAAGTGAACTCTTGTTACTCACAAAGTCCCATGAAATGCTTCAAACTCAATTAGCCAAAATTTCTTCACCTAGTAACTTCATTCCATCTAGTAGTACAACTATTCTTGAAGAAAATACTAGGTTGAGGGGGGAGCTAGCCAAGGCCACATTTCCACAAGGCAACAAGTCCATTGATGATCTTTTGAGTAAGCAAAGGCCTAGTGGTGAAAAGGGGGCATTGGTTTTGTCTCCAAAACTAAGAAGAAGAAGAAGAAGAACAACAACAACAACAACAACAACAAGAAGGCCAACCCCACACAAGAGACCAACAAGGCCATTGTGGATAGTAAGACCACAAGTGGTAAAACTATGTCTCATGATGACTTTGCGGGAAGTGCTAACCCTCACTATGTTCTAATGCATAATTATTATGGTGATGTGTACGCACAATATGTTGGCCCATATGATGGTTATATTTCTTGGTCGATTTGGGTTCCCAAGACCCTTGTTGCTAACAAAAGAGGACCCATTGAAAAATGGGCACCTAAAAATTAGCTTGATCTTTTGTAGACATATGCTTCCGGAGGGTCAAAGTGGGTGCTTGATAGTGGTTGCATAAGTCATATGACCGGAAGCTCGTCTAATGTCAAGGACTTAAAGCCAAATGATGATCAAATCACCGTGACATATGCCGACAAGTCAAAGTCTAAGGTAATGGGTTTCGGCAAGGTAGTGGTTGCTCACGACATTACACTCGTGAATGTCATGCTTGTTGAGACCCTTGGATACAATTTACTTTTAGTGTGTTCTCTTGGAAAGATGGGATTTGCCGTCTGAAAGGGCATGTATGCCCCCATGTGTGGTTTTGGTAATTAATGACAATCTCTATGGACTAATGTGTAAATTGATTTTCACTTGTAGGTTTGTCCATTGGCATCGCTTGGGCCATGTGTTGGTCTCAAGGTTGGAAGATGAAGAAATGTCCAAGGGCTTTGTGCCCATTGGAATCATGAAGAAAGAAGGAGCTTGAAGGTCGATCCAGGCATGTGCAAAGAGTTGCATCAAGATGGATCAACCTCAAGTAGGGATGAAGAAGGGCGAGCTCAAGATGTGCCATCTCTAGAAGATCTTATGCTTGAATCTTTCCATCCTCGTGCTCATGGAATGATGAAGACAAGTTCAAAGAAGAGGTTTCCCCATGGAGTATGGGGGAGCAATTTGCAAGTCTTCATCTTCATCAAGCAAGAGCATCCAAGAAAGGTGTTCCCACTATAGAAGAACAAGACGGTCTACATCAAGTTCAAGTGGGTTGCTCAAGGCAAAGGTATGTTCTTGATAGGGCTTCTCTTTTGCCGGTCTCGTGTTGTTAGTTGGGAGACCGGGTTTAGGATAGATAACCGTACTATCAAGAGGGGCTCTCAAGCGGGTGTATCGTTTGCATCGTTCGGAGAGAGCTCAAACCTTTGCATTCATAGCATCATCTTTCTTGGTTATTATTTGGTTCTTGTCCATGATATGATCTAGAGCTTGTGGTCATCATCATAAAAAGCTCTAGTTCATCATCTAAGGATTTCACTTGCATATCTTATTGCGGTTTTTGATCATGCGAGTTTTCCAGCTCCACACCTTGGGGGATACTTCACATATATATTCATAGTATTTTCTTCCAAGGTGATACCCAATATTCGTCGTTATCTTTCCAACAAAATTGGTTTCATCCCGTTTGGAGTTCGGATGCAAAAGTTATTGCGTTTCTGGTTTTCTGGTTTCTGGAATTTCCCTGACCGGAAGTTCCGGCTTTCCATCGGAAGTTCTGCTAGGGCATTTTTGCCGCCGAAAGTTCCGGTGGAAGTTCCGGGTCTTCTTCCGCTCACGCTCAGTAACCTTCTGTTTTGGATGTGCTATTTGACGGAACTTCAGTCGGAATTTCCACCGGAAGTTTCGCTCTCACCGGAAGTTCCGGCCAGTGACCGGAAGTTCCGCTCAAGCCAAAAGTTCCGGTTGAATTTCCGGCTCTTGTTCCGCTCACATTCAGTAACCTTCTGTTTTCTTTGTGTCTATTTGACGGAACTTTTGTCGGAACTTTCGCCGGAAGTTTTGCTCCCACCGGAAGTTCCGGTGAACCGGCGGAAGTTCCGGCCATGATTCGTTTTTCCAGTTTCTCGCTCCGCAGTTTTCGACTGTTGGCTGTGTGCCACCGGAACTTCCGGCCAGGTGTCGCGAATGCCCATAACGGGCAGATCTGGGAGCCCTTTAAAAGGGGCTCCTCTTCCCCTTCGTGACACACAACTTTTCTTCTTGGTTCTTGGCTTTCTCTCTCTCCTCCATTGTCAACCTTGAAGAAGCTTTCCCTCTCCCTTTCCCCTCCTATGATTCTTGCATATTTTTGAGGGATTTGAGAGAGGAGATCTAGATCTACAATCCCCCCAAGCCAAATCCCTTCTTTGTGAAGGAATCATTGGGATCTAGATCTTGGAGAGTTTTGTGTTCTCCTTTTGTGTTCTTCCTCCCTTATTCCCCCAATAGCTTTTGTAGCTTTGTTGGAATTTGGGAGAGAAGGACTTGGCCTTGCATTTGGTGCATAGGTTTGAGTTCTCCTCGGAGATTCGGCGAGTTCAAGCTTGTGAGCTTGTTTCTCTTGGGTTCCTTGGAACCCTAGACGGTTGTGTGGTTGGATTATTAACCTTTTGTGGTCTTGTTGACCTTTTGTGGTCTTGTAGCCTTTTGTGGCGTTGTTAGCCTTTTGTGGCTTTGTTGTTGGGAGCCTCCAATTGAGTTGTGGATTTATCCCCAATCTTGTACGGGTTCGGTGACCGCCCTCAAGCATCCCATAGTGGAGCAAGTGCCCGCCTTTTGTGGTGTGCACTTGGGAGAATAGGGTGGGCCTTTTGTGGCGTCGGTGAGTTGCGTGCTTCCGCATCCGGGGTGAGGCCTTGTGTGGCGTTGGGTGAGCATCGAGCCACCACACCTCGAGGTGAGCCATTTGTGGCGTTCGGAGAGCATTGCGCCATCGCACCTCTCCAACGAAGATGTAGCTTCTTTGGAAGTGAACTTCGGGAAACAAATCTTCGTCTCCGCGCCCATCGGTTATCTCTCAACCGAACCCTTTACTTATGCACTTTACATTGTGATAGCCATCGTGCTTGAAGTATTTATACCTTGCTATCACCTTGTTGCTTGTATTGCTTAGCATAGGTTGTTGGTGCACCTAGGTGAACTTAGTGGCTAGGTTTTGTGCTCAATAAATTAAACGTTAGTTTTATTCCGCATTTACTTGAGCCTAAACCGTAATATTTTTAAAATCCTATTCACCCCCCTCTAGGCGACTTCCTTTGTACTTCCACCGTATTTATTGATAATGATATTGTGGTCCTCATGTGGAGCAAGTCTCTCAAGGTCGCTTTCATTGGGTACGTCGAACATGACTTGTATGTGGTGGACTTTTCGGGGCAAAGCACTACAAGTGCGATGTGCTTATTCGGAAAGGCCGATGTGGGTTGGTTATGGCATCGCCGACTAGCCCATGTCAATATGATAACTTTGCAAAGTCTCCACAAGGAGGGCCATATTGTTGGACTAAAAGAAAATGTTTCCTTTGCCAAATATTGTGTTTGCAGGGCTTGTGTTCTAGGAAAAATGCATGATGCTCCCCATAAGCCAAAGAACCGCATCAAGTCCACCAAGATCTTGGAGCTACTTCATGTGGACCTCTTTGGTCCTCCTTCTCATGCAAGTCTTGGTGGGAAGAAATATTGTTTGGTGATTGTTGATGACTTTTCAAGATACTCATGGGTATATTTCTTCAAGTTAAAGAGTGAGACCCAAAAGACCTTCATCGACTTCATCAACATGGTTAAACGTCAATACAATCTTCCCGTGTTGATTATAAGAAGTGACAACGGCACCGAGTTCAAGAACTACACCTTGAATGATTTCCTTAGTGATGAGGGGATGAAACACCAATATTCCGCTACATATACCCCTCAACAAAATGGTGTGGCCGAGAGGAAGAACATGACTCTTATTGATATGGCTAGGACCATGTTGGCGGAGTTTAAATCTCCATACAACTTTTGGTCCGAAGCCATCTCCACCGCTTGCCATGCATCAAACCAGCTCTACCTCCGCAAAGAAATCAACAAGACTCCATATGAAATACTTACCGCTAACAAGCCCAACATATCTTACTTCCGGGTGTTCGGTTGTAAGTGTTTCTATATCATAAAAGGTGTTCGTTTGTCCAAATTCGAGTCTAAAGCATTAGAGGGTATTTTTGTTGGCTATGGTATCGAATCTGACACTTATAGAATCTATGACAAGCTCTCCGGAGCCGTCATAGAATTTTGTAGTGTGACCTTCGAAGAATATGATGGTCCCCAAGGGGGGCGTGTTGATGCTTGTGATGCAGATGATGAAATGCCTCAGGATGCCATAGGAAGAATGGGTGTGGGATATATCCTCCCCATTGAGGAACCCCTTATGGCGGATCGAGAAGAACTATGCTCTACTCAAGTGGAGCCCTCATCTTCACAACATCAACAAGCTCCATCCATCGAGGAGGGCAGTGACTCAAGCCAAAGACAAGATGTGGACCCTCAACATGTTGATCAAAGTGACAATTCTAGTCAAGAGGAGCTTGATTCATTCTCTAGGATGTCAAGTGGTGCCAAGTCAATTGTTCAAGGACGATCCGTACAAACTGCCTTGAGACAAGATCAAATCGATGCTAGAAGAGTGCTTGATCAAGACCAAGGTCAATTTTTGCCTCTTAATGAAGAGAATGATTCTGGTGATGATCAAGGTAAAGTTGATGGTCAAGACGAGGACCAAAATGATGAAGAGGGTCCCCCAAGAAACAACGAGGAGATCCACGCTCGTCGTAAAGCTAGAAAGGAGGGAATGCTGGAATTAAGAGACCACTCTCTACAAAATGTAGTTGGTGACTTAAGGAAATGCATTTCCACAAGAGCACAATTGAAGAGGTTCAGTGAACACCAAGCACACATCTCCATGATTGAACCAAAGAAAGTTTGGGAAGCTCTTGAAGATTCGTATTGGTTGGAAGCTATGCACAAAGAGCTCAACAACTTTGAGAGAAACAAAGTATGGAAGTTAGTTGAGAAGCCAAAGGATTGCCGCAATGTTATAGGCACGAAGTGGATATTCAAGAACAAGCAATATGAGCATGGAATTATAGTAAGGAACAAGGCTAGATTGGTTGCACAAGGGTTCTCTCAAATTGAAGGCATTGACTATGGAGAGACTTATGCACCCATGGCTCGCCTTGAGTCTATTTGTATCCTTCTTGCTTATGCGGCAAATCGTAACTTTAAGTTGCAACAAATGGATGTAGAAAGTGCATTTCTTTATGGTCCATTAAATGAGTTGGTATATGTAAAGAAACCCCCGGGATTTGAGGATCCCAACTTCCCAAACCATGTCTACAAACTTGATAAGGCACTCTATGGTCTCAAGCAAGCCCCACGCACGTGTTATGAGCACCTTAGAGAGTTGTTGTTTGACCGTGGATTTGAGGTTGGGAAAATCGATCCCACTCTTTTTACTAAGAAGGTCAACGGAGAGCTTTTTGTATGCCAAATATATGTTGATGATATTATCTTTGGCTCATCTAACAAAGCTTTTAATGATGAATTCTCAAAGCTTATGACTAGTAGGTTCCAGATGTCTTTGATGGGGGAGTTGAGAGTATTTCATGGTTTTGAGATCAAGCAAGTTAGAGGAGAGAATTTGTTCAATCAAGCCAAGTATACTCAAGATATGCTCAAGAGATTCAAAATGCAAGATTTAAATGGAGCTCCTACCCCATGGCTACAAAGACTCATCTAGAACAAAATCCAAATGGTAAAGATGTGGATCAAAAGGTATACCGGTCTATGATTGGTTCTTTGCTTTACCTTTGTGCATCTAGACCCGATATTGTGTTGAGTGTAGGTGTGTGTGCAAGATATCAAGCGGCTCCTAAAGAAAGTCATTTAATGGCTGTTAAGAGAATCTTTCGATATTTAGTTCATACCCCATTTTATGGTCTTTGGTATCCTCGAGGGTCAACATTTGCTCTTTGTGGATACATGGATTCGGATTGGGCGGGTGATAAGGATGATAGAAAATCAACATCCGGGGCTTGCCAATTCCTTGGTAGGTCCTTGGTATGTTGGTCTTCTAAGAAGCAAAATTGTATATCTCTCTCCACCGCCGAAGACGAGTATGTGGCAGCTTCTAGTGCTTGCACCCAATTTCTATGGATGAGGCAAACTTTAAAGGAATACGCTGTCCATTGTGACAAAGTGCCTCTTCTATGTGACAATGAAAGTTCCATCAAGATTGCCTACAATGCGGTGGATCACACAAGAATAAAGCATATTGAGATTCGCCATCACTTCATTACAGATCATGTTGCTCGAGGTGATATTGATCTATCATATGTGTCAACTAAAGACCAACTTGCCGACATCTTCACGAAGCCACTTGATGAAGCAAGGTTTTTCTACTTGAGGAATGAACTAAATATCGTAGATTCAAGGAGCTTGACTTGATTTCTTGCATTCTCACCTATGATTTGACCCGTATTTGGTTTAGGTGTAGGCATGGATATAGGGGGAGTGCGGTCCTAATTGATTGGACTATCCCTCCCCCATTATGCCCAAAGCAATCAAAATCATTCCTCTTAATATCATTTTGTGATATGTTAGCTTAAATGATGAGTTTCGGTAATGGACCCAAGATATATCTTCGTGGTGACAAGCCGAGTATACTCAAATATGGTGGCCTAGGCCACCGCCCTCTCTCACTCGAGAGGTTGGTGCTTACTCATGTTTGTCATTTTCAAGTTGTTGTTGGTTTTAAAGTCATGCACTCTCGGTTGGCTCTTCATATGTTTTTCCCTTATTTTAGAGTGCATGTGCTTCACACAGTTTGACTATCTCAACCCAAGCCTTTCTACTCCCTCAAAAAAACCTCATCCAATCTGCACAAGAATCCTTCCTTGAACCTTGGCTACGACATCAGGTGGGACCGGTACTACCGGATTAGGGGCAGTACTACCGGACCTGGATGGTTCCCAGGTCGTTTCCTGGAAACTGCTCCAGGCGCGGTACTACCGCCCGTATGCCCGGTACTACCGGTCACCGGTACTACCTGTTTGTCAACCGGTACTACCGCTCGCGAGCCGTACTACCGCTTGATGAACCGGTACTACCGGTCGGCGTTTTTCTGGTATATATGGTCGCGTGTGGGGAGGCACCCATAAGTGCCTTATTTTTCTCTCCACCCTCCACGCATACTACCGCCGCCGGAGCCCTTGACGCCGCCGGAGCTTTGCCGCGCCCTCCTCTCCCCGGATCCTCCTTGGATTCGGACTCCTTGCGGGCTCCCACTCCTTCTCCACCGCCATGGATCCCGGTACAACCGCCCCCTTCTCTCTCACTTTTAATTTCCTCATTGGATCTAGGTCTTGCTTAGATTTGTGGAGAAATTGAAGTGTCGTGAGGTTGTACTGCCATACATTCCTTGTTACTTAGTAGAATCGATGTTTTATAGATTGTTGAGGCCACTTTGGACCGTGCTCTACCATTGATGTGCCTGTACCGCTCGACCGGTAATTTTTCGGTACTACCGGTTGCCAGTTCCGGTAGTACCGGTCCCAACTGCCCTCAACATGTTTACTAAACCATGGATTCTTCTTTGTTCATTGTTGGTTCTTGTGCCCTTACCCCCTTGCTATTCTCCCTCTTGCTATCACAGATGTAGGTGGTTCTAGGGGTGCGCATAAGCGCTCCAAAGCAAGCCGTGAGATTGTTGAGGAAGATATGGAGTCCGAGGAAGAAGTTATGCCTCAGCCTAGACGTCGTACGAAGATTCCTGCTACTCGAGGTGGCCGTGGGGGTCGTGAGGGGGTCACCAAGCGCTCTGCTGGCCGTGGCAGCGCTCCCCCTCCTCGCCCCCTTCCTCGGGGTGCACCAAGAGTTGCAGCTCAGGGCCATCAGGGCCAAGGAAATTGTCTGATATTTCTGATTCAGTGTTCCGCTCTCTGAGGATTGACAATCCGTATGCCCGCAACCGTGATGAGAGTAGGAAAGATAATCTGTTTTACAATGACTTCCAAGAGCGCGTCTATCATGAGGTCCTTATGACAAATATCCAGATGGTTGTGCCTCAGCTGTGGATTGATATGGAACACATCAACAAGAACCTTGATTATTTTGCTGAAGCTAAGGAAATCTGCTCTAACCTTGGCTTGTTCCCCATCATGGAGTTTCAGCATGACTATGATCCTCTTCTCATTGCTCAGTTTTATGCCACTGCTCATTTCTCCACTGGCCGCACTCGGAAAATCACTTGGATGACTCAAGGTGCAATCAAGGAGGCCACCCTTGCGGAATTTGCTGCAATTCTAGGGTGTGAAGATCGTGGTCGTGACACTCCTTGTGGTTTCCGATGTCACTTGCGCGAGAACCCCGCCAAGAAGGATGTTCTTGCACCTCTTTATATCCAGGGCCGCGGTATTCCGGGCAAGATCAATGATCATCTCCCCACATATGATATTCTCCACCACATCTTCTTTGAGACTGTTGCTCCTCGTGCGGGTAACAAGGATGAGATTCACGGTTTTTTTGTTGATTTGTTGTTCAACACCTTCCTCAACCGCGACTCTGGCACCGCTCTTGATGTGATGGATTATATATGGAATGAGATGGTTGCTTCTGCTCACTCTCGGAGGGTCCCGCCATTTGCTCCCTACATTATGGCTCTCATTGTTGCCAAGTGCCCTCCCATTGCGAGGACCCTCTCCACTCGTCCTCTCATTGTGCATAGGCCCAAGGCACTCAAGCTCAAGAAACATTATAAGCCTCGCAATGTGAAGGGTCAGGAGGTGGATGGAGAAGGGAATGTGATTGAGGCTGATTCTGAGGATGCTGACAGTGGTCGCGATGCAGATTTTGTTGTCTCCCGGCGCAAGAATGCCCAGCCATCTTGGGCCAAGATAATGGATGCCAAGCTCAAGAAGATCTTTTGCTTCCAAGTTGACAATCATAAGCGCATGTATGAGGCTCATGTGTATGCCAAGAAGGCTGCTGCTCGGCAGAAGGACATGATGGAAGCTCAAGGATTGACCATCTCTGCCGGTTCCGAGACCAACATCACCCCTGAAGACCAATGGATCTCCAAGCACAGCCACTGGGATGATGATGTCTCTTCCTCGCACCGCGCTCCACCCACCTATGATGAGGAGGACTTTGATGATGAGGAGGATTGACTGTCGGGGCGTTAGTCTAGCACTTGTCCCTTTTTAGCGTCTTGATGCCAAAGGGGGAGGAGTTGCATATTAGGCATGCGGGTGTTGCATGGGAAGTCACAAGCTCGTTTTTGCTTTGATATTTTAATTGCTTGTGAACTTTGTTTTCCTCCTATTTATGTGTGAACTCCTATTGATGTGTGAACTCTATGTACTAACTATTTGGGTACTACTAGTGCTAAGTTTGTTGAGACTATGTGGGTTATTTCACGCATCTATCTTGTGATGATATGCATTATCCATGCCAATATATTTCTCATCACAAGTTACTCTGCAAAGGTATGAGTTCAAATAATAGTATCTATATTTGTGCACTCGTATTGGGTTTGTAAAATAGAGGGGGAGGTTTGATCCTATTCATCCAGGGGGAGCCCCGTCTCTATTTTACAAAAGCCATGAGTATCCTCATAAAATTATCTTGCAAAGGTGTGTTGTCATCAAACACCAAAAAGGGGGAGATTAAAAGAGCATTTCCTATCCTTGTGATTTTGATGTTTGATAACAACACACCTATCGTTTTAATCGTGTCCTAAGTGTATCCCAGGTTTTCTAGATAATGGCACAAATATTGCCTTGCCCACAGTTGCCCTTGCCAAAGTCATCTGTGCTGACCGGTAGTACCGCAAGTACAACCGGTACTACCGCTTGGCACTGGTACTACTGCTCCTAGTATCGGTTGGATCCGAGCAAGTTGGGCAGGTCTCGTTTTTTCTCAGTACCACCCGGCACCGCGGAGCGGCACTACCGCTCCAACCGGTAGTACCGCTTGTGGCAAGCGGTACTACCGCTTGGACACGGTACTACCGCTCGGCAGTACCGGGCAGCACTGAGGAAGGACTAGCCCTTCTCTATTCGCTCAGTACCAACCGGTACTACCTTCGTGACCGGTAGTATCGCGTCTACCAACCGGTACTACCGCTTGGGGGTTGTACCGCTGGGCAGTACCGGGCAAGACCGTGGCTTGCTCGACCAAGTGATGCTCCTCCGGTACTTGGTCTGGTACTTGACCGGTAGTACCGCTTGCGACCGGTACTACCGCTTGAGTACCGGTAGTACCGGTTCATTTAATGCTCCAACGGGCAGATTTCTTCAGGGGGTATATATACCCCTTCACCTACCTTGGGACAAGTTGCTCGTTGCATTGAAGACTACTCCATTCATTTGAGCCACCAAATCGCCAAGATCTCTTCACTCCACCATCCAAAGTTGTTGATCTTTGGAGAATCGAAAGAGGAGGCCTTGATCTACTACTTCACCAAAAGAGATCTTCATTTCCCCCTCATTCATTTGAGGGCCCCCATTGCTCTAGTGTTTTCTTGTAAACCCTAGTTCTAGATTTGGTTCTAACAAGCTTGTCTTTGTTTGTCTTGACAGCTTGCTTGTATTTGGGAGCCTCCAATTAAGTTGTGGATGTGTGCCCCAAACTTGTAAAGGTGCCGGCTTCCACCTCGAAGGTTGCCGATATAGTGAAAGGTGGATCGATCCCGTTGAGGCGAGATTCATCGGAGAACAAGGGAGGTCTCTCGTGGCGTTGGTGGTTTGAAACCACCCCCTCTCCAAACGTAGACGTACTTCCCCTCAAAATAAAGGAACTACGGAAAACAAATCCTTGTGTCTCCGCGTCCACCGCTTTGGTTATTTCTATCCTTTACCGCACTTTACTTACTAGTTCTAGCTTAGTATTGTGTTAGATTGTGCTTGCTTGTCATATAGGTAAATTCACTGTAGTTGCATTATCTAGAGAATTTATCTTTCTTGTCAAACCTTAATTTGAAAAAGAAGAAAATTTGAAGTAGCACCTATTCACCCCCCCTCTAGGTGCCCATACGATCCTTTCACCCACCCTCCCACCCACGTTGGTCCGTGAAGCCCCACAACGCGTCCCTGAATTAGTATACGCGGCCCCGAGGAGCCGAGCGTCCTCGAGCCAATCTCCTTGTGGTGTCCTACTCAGGCCATCGTCGTCGTGCTCCCTCTTCCTTGGCATCACCTTCCTCGTGTTTCGGGTGAACAACGTAAAAGCTAGTAGAAGCTTACGAGGATGAACCGACGCGGCGCCTCCCGTTACCCAAAGACGAGGACGCGCCCTGGCCGCCGTGGTGTGCCACAGACTTGCTCCTGATACCACGGTTGGGAAGGTGATTCTTTTGCCTTAAAAATGAAATTTCAGGAGGCATTTTGCAGAAGAAGAATGCGCCTCTGGAACCTACTTTGCCTGGCATGTGGGGTCGACAGCTTGCCACGTCAGCAATTACATCGATGCACCGCTGCTGATGACCGTAAATGAAACAATAAGCCTCGTTCGAGTACCGTAAGTCTGCATATTCCTCAATCCAATGACAGTATATATTGAAAAAGCCAACAAGTTTAGTGACCGTTGATGAATTTTAAGCCAACAAGTTGGTCAGCTTCCACTCTCACCAAGAAGACGACGCAAAGTGCAAATCCCAGGAGACGCCAGCCGCACCGCAGCGACTGTCCACGTGAGAATTACAGACACATATAACAAGATTTTCCGCAGGTGCGACGAACCGGGGTGACCAGCTAGGTGAGAATCTGGGAACCGGTTACACGTGCGCGTTGTTTTCTCTCATAAGCCGGCGGGGCCAGCGACGACTGCTTTTGCCCGGTGAGCTGCTAGTTTATTTTGTACCAGCCAGGCACCACGCAGGAACGGATCAGAGGGCAAACCTTTACGCCGGTCGACTTGCCGCGTGCATGCATGTATATTGTAGGTGCACCCGCACGATGACAGTTGGTTGGTAAAATAAGCCGATTTGCTTTAGCCTAAACCATGTCCCAATTGACTTGACATTCCTAGCAAGTCAATTTATATATATGCTAGGAGGAGTACGAGTTAAGGATGGCATGGCCAAAGCAAGCGCTAACAGCTCTAGGCAGCAGCCACCGTTGATCAACTTTTCCTCTTTTTCTTATCAGCCAGTATCTGATTGATTTCGTGAGAGAAAGCCATTAGTGCTACCACATAGCAGCGGACCCACGATCAAGTTTAGTGGTGGTTGTTCTGTTAGGTGTCGATGAGTATATGTTTTCTCATGAGCTGCAGGAGACCGATCGAGCTGGTGTGTAGGATTGTGTGTCCGTCAGGATGTCTTCTCTCCCTCTTTGGTGTTTCACTCCTTTTACTTTGATGATTTTCTTTCTTATGAGCTGTGTTCTCACTTGATTGGCGCCTAGCTGACCTCCTCTCCGTAGAAACACCGGCTGATCTTTTCCATTTTACCTTTATGTAAGAACTACTTCAAGCTTTCGACATAATATAAGCTGGGTCTATGAGGTCTTGTTTCAAAAATAATGTTCTCAAATAAAAAAAACATCACTGATTTTTTGAAGATTATAAAACATGCCCGCAATAACTGAACTCACCACCCGAGGGTAGTTAGTCCATGAATTCTAAAATCGTACCATCTTTTTAAGCTATAAAATCATACAATCAGCACCGCGATAATTAGCTTTGCTAAGCACATCTGTGTGATTACTGGGTTGTGGTCTTTTTTGTTTTGGCCCCAAGATTTGGTTAGGTCAGTTTCTTTCACTCCCATATCTATTGATTTTATGAAGAGTCTACGGTGACGCGACACGCCAACGACAACTAGAGGCCATTGGAGGCAGGGTGTCATCTTGGCATGCCAACCATCATCTATATGACGGAGCTGGAACTCCGACGGCTTGAACTTGGTGATGGTGTTCCGTAGAGTTTTCTAGTGAGGTGTGTGGGTTTGGGTCGATCAACTCATTGCCTTTTCGTGGCGCAATTATGGATTTGGGTTTCTAGGAGAGACGACCCTGTAAATTTTTTGCAGGACGGAGGGTGATAGGACATAAATTCAAATATAGTTGGAATATAGTAAAATCCTAAAGGTTGCCCAAATCTTGAGATGTTAATGTGCACCCATGAGAAAAATGCTAATTAAATACCACTTGTGTTGGCGAAGATGATTGTATGAGCAATGATTAATCCGTTAGTATTACAGTCCAAAGAAGATAACTACGTTCATGAATAATCTTATCTCTAGATGGGAAGTCCTTTCAATCATTGTCCTTCGACAATATTATTCAGAGCACAAGTTGCACAAATAATACTTTAGAACTAGCATGTGTCGATGTCTTTTCCCACATAGTCACATCTCCCATTTTTTATGTGAGGTATATGCTACTTTATGAAGGATATGTGTTGTATAAAACCAATATAAGATCACTGCTAAATAATACACATCAATATAGTATGTAAATGCCGTCATTTATTGGATGCATTGAAAAAACTCGTCAAGCATATCCACAGTCAAATAAAATATTTCCTAGGATAAAAAATTATGTTACATTTTCTCAATTATTTCACATGACTAATGAAGGAGTTGTACAGAAGTCAACGTATTGAAAACTTATTCGCATGTTTTTCTTGTGTAAGGTGTACTAAAGGGTTCGGCCAAAATGAATCTCATAGTATGGTGTTTATGTGACATAAAAGCCTTTAGATTTATGCAAATTATCTGACAACCCAAATAGTAGTGAAGTTCCTAGAGTTAGAGAGTGTCATATCTATATGAGCATGGTTAGAATTCCATCTCTATCTGTTTCTTCTCTCTCGAGTTGTACAACAATCTTCCGTTGGCTCTATCTATCAAACCCACGTGTTTGTAGAAAAATATTCTATTTGGGGGAAAGCAAACGTCGCCGGATCCACCCTCGATTGCACCTTCGACCTCTCCAACATCTTCATCGACACCGTCATGTTGAGAAGGGAGTAGTACACCTCTGGACAATGAGTTTGTAGTACTACTTGATCTCTCTCCCTCTCTATTTGTGTGATATCTTGTTCAGAACCTTTTGCGCTGCCCTACATGATTATGGTTATATTTGTAATTCCCTTATGGTGAATCTTTTGATATGATATGAGTTATGAGATGCAATTTCAGTATGTGTTTTATGTATTGTAGATGCATATTATTACCTTGTTCTTATATATGTTCTGATCAAACTAGTATGCTAGGGAAAAAGAGTGGCGTGTGTGTTAGATGTGGTAGACTCATAGTAGGAACTGGATAGTGACATAAATTTTGGAATTACTATGGTTTTTTCCATTCTATATATGCTTCACTAGGAAGAATGGGATGCAATGTTCTATATATCTGTCTAGAGATAGTAAAGGCGGTCTCTTTTGTTCGAGTTAGTGCATGAGATTATGCAACATCATGTCATCACTTGAGGAAATACTCTATGCCATCGCTTAAAAGTGTCACGACTGAATTATAGGTGTGTTTGGTTGTACCCACACTTAGAGGATGATTAGAGACATGTGTTGCATCATGTTTTCATTGGGATGCGATGCGCATATGAATGTGAATTAAACACTAGAATAAAATTTGCATAGCATTTTTGTTGTTTAGAGGTGTTTTTACCCACACCATAATTATGAGGAAGATGTTAAGTGAACACATCAATCCAGTCCATTTTTAATCATAAGAAAACACTCTAGACATTGATGCACACCATTTAAATTCTTTTGCACTTAAATATAAAAAATAAAAAATATACTACATTTATATTTATAGTTTTCACTTAGTTTAAAATTGTTTCCATCTCGTATTAATATATTGTGTTTCCTCACAACTACCATGGTCATGTTGGGGACACAAGACATCTTATTGTTTTGCATATACTGCTTCAAGAGGGAGAGGGCGACTTGAGAGGTTCATGTGGTCGATAATCAACATCAAAACATCTTTGTAGGGAAAGAGCCATGTGCTATAACATTGCGCTTAAAGTCCCAATGAACTGGTTGAAACATGATTTTATTGCCGTCGAGAACACTTTTTGGCGAAGGTGTGAGGGACCTTCTTCAATGCACTTGCAACTAACCAAGGTTGGTGAGCTTGTTGATCTTCCTTGATCCACCGTACAATTACTCTTGTTGGCTTGGTTGTGAGCTCATGTTGTCCTTTTAAATTTTGCGAAGTAGTTTTAGTTGTCTTGTTATTTTTTTCATTTTTTGGGTTACATATTTAAACCACACAAAAATTAGACAATTGTTTTATGTTTTCTTTTTACATTATCATATATCAAAAACACATAAAAAAATTAGTATACCATTTATTTTAGTAAGTATGCTACACCTTGATGATACATCTTTTGTTATCAAAAATATTTTTGGTACCTACACTAAGAAGAGATAGAGGAAATAAATAAAATTATGAAATTCTCCACTAGTAAAAGTGAAAGCTCTCTTAGAGCATCTCTAGCAGACACCATAAAAGGGCGGAACTAAGAAAATAACCGCCACTTTTTGGTTTCGCGTGAAAAAAGTGGCCAGAACAGATGCCTCAAAATCGACCGAACGGAAAAAAAAATTTTAGGGCCCCCGAGAAAACACCCCCTTGGAAACCGAGAAAACCCAGTTTTCGAGCCCGACCTGGACACGAACTATATCCCCAGTTTTCGTTGGCGGGAGGAAAGTTTTAGCCGTGCCATTCCCGGCACCGCCATGCTCGATCTACCGTCCCCGCCCCTCCCACCTCCGTCGAGCCTCACGAAAGGCCACCATGGACGTCCAACAACTGCCGCTGAGATCCGGCGAGGTCTCGCCGACGCAAGCGACCCCTCCGACGGGTCTGCCAGATCTGATAGCCACCACCATCGTCTTCGTCCCTATCGTTGGTCCCCTAGCCGGGGCTGCTGCTGTGACGAAGCGGCAGGGCTTTGTCCTCATCGAGGATGGCACCGTGGGTGCTCCGGCCTCTCCCGCCAGTACCGCTGCTCCCCACGTTCAAGTGAGTGTCGCTGCCGCCTCCAAGTCTAAACTGGCGCTAGCAAGGTGAAGAGGACGGTCGTGAAGCGGAAGGAAGCCCCCGGGAACCACCTATCGTTGTGAAATCCGCCAAAACATCCTTGGCTAGCCGACCTAGGTATGAAAAATTCCCCTCCCCCCTTCCGTCGCCGCCGACCTTGGTATGAACAATTGATTAAAATTGGCACTTTATACACAGCGATTTGCACGAGGTTCCGACCTCTTACGTCGATTTGTTGAATGACAATGCATTTTTTGCAACTCATTATTTGTTTGAATTTTGTAGGATAAAATTGCAAAAGAGAGGTTCTTGGAGATGGAGGCTTCAAAGGGAAAGGCATTCAACCTCGAGCATTGTTGGCTTTTGCTCCAAAGAAGTGAGAAATGTAAGTTGAGGGAGCAAGAAGCACCACCCAAAACAGGCTCACTCATCCAATTGGATGATGAGGAGGATGATGAACTTCCACCAGGAGGGAGGAACAAGAACAGACCCAATGGAAACAAGATGGCAAAGGAGAAACTTAAGAAGCTAGCCAAGAATTCAAGCTTGAGAGAGAAAATTGATCTCATGGTGATCTCAAATGAGAAAATGGTGGCCAAGACTTTGGAAGCAAAAGTTGCTTTGGTCGAGAAGAAAACAATTGAGAAGCAAGCAAGGTGGGAAGCACTCCGGCAAGATGGTTTGCGCAATATAGCCATGGAGGATAGGAAGGCGGCAGGCAAGGAAACCAAGGCCACGGCAAAGCTCTATGCCGAAGAAAACACCATCATGACCATGGACCAGAGCAACATGGATGATCTCACCTTGGCATGGCATGATCAAGCAAGGCTAGACATCTTGGAGAGAAGGAGGTCAACGGCGCTGGCAAGAAGCAATGCTCGGGCTAGGGATGGTGGTGGACATGGTGCTCCGGCAAGTGGTGGCCATGGTGGTGCTTCAGCAAGTGGTGGTGCCGGTGATGCTTCTCTTGGCTTCGATGCTTGATGATCATTGTGGGTTGTGGTGATGATTCATATTTTGGATGATGTTCTATGACGTAGTAGCGATATACTTTGTTAAATTTGGTTAAAAATTTATGATTGTCGCGAATGAACGATCGAAATTGTTTAAATTCTGTCATTTGTGGTTTAGTTTTACGGTTTCGTATATTTTTGCCCTAGCAGAAACCGTGTGCGCAAAACTGTAAAAAGTGAATATTCCATTTTCTGGTTCGGTTTTGAGGGGTCTGTGATGACCCACAAGTATAGAGGATCGCAACAGTCTTCGAGGGTAGTATTACCCAATTTATTGATTCGACACAAGGGAGACAAAAAATACTTATAAGCCTTAACAACTGAGTTGTCAATTCAGCTGCACCTGGAAATAGTCTTGCTCACAATAGTTTATGAGTAGCAACAATTTTGTAGTAGCAATAGCAAAGCAACAGCAGCAGTAAAACAAGGGCAATAGTAATAGTAGTAGCAAACAGTAAGATGTGAGTGCGGTAGGCATAGGGATGGATGGACGGGCATTGCATGGACAAGTCTAAACATGTAATTTCAAGATCTAGGGAAATTGCAGGTAAATAAGATAAAGCATCCAAGTACTAAACAATCATAGGCATGTGTTTCATATATAGTCATACGTGCTCGCAATGAGAACTTGCACAACATCTTTTGTCCTGTCGGCCCGTTGCAGTGGAGCCTCAAGGGAATCTACTGGCAATTAAGGCACTCCTTTTATAGATCACCGGAGCAAAGCATTAACACCCCATGAACACACGTGATCATCACATCACATGCATCCCCTCCGATTGTCCCAATTTCTGTCACTTCGGGGCCTCTGGATCTGGACTATGATATGTGTACACAACTTGCAGATAAGATCACAAACAATACTATCATCATGAATCAATAATAAGTTTAGATCTGAGATCATGGCACTCGGGCCCTAGTGACAAGCATTAAGAACAACAAGTTGCAACAAAGTCAAATAGCACTAATAGAGATACTAGGCACCATGCCCTAACAATCTTATTCGATTACATGATAGAACTCATCCAATCCCTACCATCCCCATAGCCTATAGTGGGGGATTACTCACTCATGGATGAGGGAAACATGGATGGTTGATGGAGAGGCGTTGTTGATGATGATGGCGATGATCCTTTCCAAATTCCTTGTCCCGACAGGGTGCCAAAACAGAGTTTCTGCTTCCGAATCGCGGTTTCTGGTGGTGGCGGTGCAACAGAACTCTTTCTGGAAAAATGTCGAACTCCCCTGAGTTTTTAGGTCAGAAGGCAACGTATAGGTGAAGAGGGAGGCTGAGGGAGTGCCTGAGACGGCCACACCCCCTCCAGGTGCGGCCAGGCTTGGCCCGCGCGACAGGGGGTGTGGGCCCCTCAGGCCCCTACTCCGTCTCGTGTTCTGGCTCCGTGAGTCTTCTGGTGAAATAGGATTTTTGGCATATTTTCCGGAATTTTCCCTGATAGTTGATTTTCTTCAAAAAAAATAGACACCAAGGTAATTCTGGTGAAAACAGCGTCAGTCCGTGTTAGTTGTATCCAAATCACACAAGTTTAGAGAAGAAACAATAGCAAAAGTGTTCGGGAAAGCAGATACGTTTTGGATGTATCAACTGCCCCCAAGCTTAGCTTATTGCTTGTCCTCAAGCAATTCAGTTGAAAACTGAGTGCGATTAAAGAACTTTCACGAACACATTTGCTTCATATGATATAAATATTCTCAGCACAGGAGTAGATACTTAGACAATTCATAATATGGAGTATGCAACTAAGTCTACTTAATAGTCATTGCAAGCTATGAAGAGATTCTAACTCAATAATAATAAGCAGCAAGAAACATAAACATAAGCAACATTGCAATGCTCATAAAAAGGTATGATAGAGTGGTATCTCGCTTGCCTTTGATGGTGGAGAAAAACATGAATGCCAAGGCACCTCTGAAGTTCAAGTGAAGACTAGAAGTAAAGATATCAGAGATACAAGCATCAAAATCATGACTTAATTAACCAAGTTTTGAGACAAGCACATTACACTAAGAATGACAACTATGCTCTCAAGAAGGTGCTCATAGAATAAGTGGTGACTCAACAAGGAAGTGAAAAGGTTTTGAAAGGTGTGAAAGGCTTCCAAATGCTGAAATTATGGTACTCATTAGCTTTGAGATCTCATTGCCCCTATCATAAGAATCTTTAGATGGTTAAGGGTGAAAGTGAGATCCAGTATGAGTTATATGCTTAACAGACCATAAATTGGAGATCTCATGTCCCTTGAATACGAGGGCCGCTCGTCATGCTACTAAACTTTAGTTACCGGTAAGTTCTTGTCATAGTAAATACATGCGTATCATAGAGAAGCGCCAACGGGGTACCCCTTGCACATGTGATGGCGCCTCAGAGCGCTTCGGCGGGAAACCCCAAGAGCAAGGTATGATGCAGCACAGCAGCAAGTCTTCCCTCAGTAAGAAACCGAGGTTATCGAACTAGTAGGAGGAAGGAAACGTCTCAAAGGTGTTGCAAGCAACATGGAAACCTGCACAACACAAACTCAAGACTTTGCCCCAACTAACAGTGAGGTTCTCAATCTCACCGGTTGCTGTAACAAAGGATTAGCTGTATGGTGTGAAAGGTTATGATGGTTTGCAGCAAGTAAACAGTAACAGTGGAAGATGTATCAATGGTAAAGATTGGACCGGGGTCCATAGTTCACTAGAGGTTTTCTCCTTAGATAAACAAACATGGCATGCTGGGTAAATAAATTACAGCAGGGAAATTGACATGACTGAGCAAGGCATAATAATGCAATACTAGATAAAAAGATCCTATGAGATTCAATTGGGCCATGAACAGACAAAAATATACATAGACCGCCATCCAACTGCATCTATGACTAGAAGTCCACCTTTGGGTTATCATCCAAACCCCCGCTCCAGTATTAAGTTGCAAGCAACACACAACTGATTTAAGCAAAGTGTGTAAGGTAAACAATCCACTTGTTCCATGAACAAGAGACCGTTGTTTTCTCCCTAGTGGCAACAACACATCTACAATCATAGAGATTTCTGTCACTTCCCTTGATTAAGTAGAGGCATGAACCCACTATCGAGCATAAATGCCCCCTCTTGGAGTCACTAGCAACTATTTGGCCAAGATAGCTACTAACAACAGAGAGCATGCAAGATCAAAAACAACACATACATGATAGAATCAATAAGACAAAACCATTAATCAATCTGACATAGTAATCTCAATATCCATTGGATCCCCGCAAACACAACATGCATGCTTACAAATAGATTAGATCTTGATCATGAACAGAGCTCACAAGATCTAGACATGAAAGCACAAGGAGGAGATATAGCCATCTAGCTACTACATGGACCCGTAGTCCAAGGTGGAACTACTCACGCTTCATACTGGAGGCTGGCATGATGAAGAAGAAGGCCTCCGGGATGATCTCCCCTCCGGCAGGGTGCCGGGACGAGCTTCAGATCCCCCCGATCTAGGGATGATGGTAGCATCTATAGACGGTTTCGTGGAATATTAATCGGGTACTTAGGGTTTAGGCATCGGGGGCTTCTTATAGGCGAAGAGGCGAGGCAGGGGCGGCCAGGGGGGCCACACCTTGCCCAGGCGCAGGCCCACCCTGTGGCACCCCTCCGCCTCTCCTCCGGACTCCATGTTCTCCTCGGTGAAATATTGACTTTGGCTTTTGTCCCATCCAATTCCGAGAATATTCCCTTACTGATGGTGCTGATTAGCACTTCGTTGGGAACCCCAAGAGGAAGGCGTGAAGCAGCATAGCAGCAGTTTTCAATCAGTAAGAAACCAAGGTTATTGAACCAGTAGGAGGAAGGAAACGTCACACAGGTGTTACAAGCAACGCGAAGACCTGCACAACACAAACTCAACACTTTGCCCCAACTACACAGTGAGGTTGTCAAGCTCACCGGTTTTCTGTAACAAAGGATTAAACGTATGGTGTGAAAGGTAATGGTCGATTGCAGCAAGTAAACAAGTAACAGTGGAGGATGTATCAGTAGTAAAGATTGGACCGGGGTCCATAGTTTACTAGAGGTGCTCTCCTTAGATAAACAACATGGCATGAAGGGTAAACAAATTACAGCAGGGCAATTGACAGGAACTTAGCAAGGCACAACAATGCAATACTAGTCAGAAAGATCCTATGAGATTAGATTGGGCAATAAAACAATATACATAGACCGCCATCCAACTGCATATATGACTAGAAGTCCACCTTCAGGTTATCATCTGAACCCCCTCCAGTATTAAGTTGAAGCAACAGACAACTGCTTTAAGAAAAGTGTGTAAGGTAAACAGTCCACATGTTCCATGAACTAGAGACCATTGTTTTCTCCCTAGTGGCAACATCACATCTACAACCGAAGAGATTTCTGTCACTTCCCTTGGAAACTAGAGGCATGAATCCATTATCGAGCATAAATACCCCCTCTTGGAGTCACTAGCAACTACTTGGCCAAGATAGCTAATAACAACAGAGAGCATGCAAGATCACAAACAACACAGTCATGATAGAATCATAAAGACAAAACCATTAATCAAACCAACATAATAATCTCAATATCCATCGGATCCCCGAAAACACAACATGCATGATTACAAATAGATTAGATCTTGATCATGAACGGAGCTCACAAGATCTATACATGAAAGCACAAAGGAGGAGATAAAACCATCTAGCTACTACATGGACCCATAGTCCAAGGTGGAACTACTCATGCATCATACCATAGAGAAGGCCTCCGGGATGATCTCCCCTCCGGCAGGGTACCGCGAAGAACTTCAGATCCCCTGATCTAGGGATGACGGTGGCGGCAGCTACATAAGGTTTCGTGGAATATTAATTGGGTACTTAGGGTTTCTGCATCGGGGGATTCTTATAGGCGAAGAGGCGAGGATGGGAGGTGGCCAGGGGCCCCATACCCTACCCAGGCGCGGGGCAGGGTCCACCCGCGCCTAGGGGGGTATGGCCGCCCTGGCTTGCGTCTCCGTCTCGTTTTCTGGATTCTTGTCCCCCATAGAAAGTTATTGACTTTGGCTTTGTGTTGGAATTATGCCCTAGAGGCAATAATAAAGATTTTATTGTTATAATTCTTTTTCATGATAAAGTTTGTATTCCATGCTAGAATTGTATTAAGCGGAAACTTTGATACTTGTGTGGTTTATGAACAACACCGTGTCCCTAGTACACCTCTATGGACTAGCTCATCGATTGATGATGGTTAAGGTTTCCTAACCATAGACATGATTTGTCAATTAATAATGAGATCGTGTCATTAGGAGAATGATATGATGGACATACCCAAATTAAGCAGAGCAATTAGATCGTGTCATCGTGTTCATCTTTGTGAAGCTTTTTCTATGTCAAATATTGTATTCCTTAGACCATGTGATAATGCAACTCCCTGGTATCGGAAGAAAGCTTTGAGGTCATCAAACGTCATCCTATGAGAGGGTGATCATAAAGGTGTCTCTCAGGTGATCGGAAAGTACTTGTTGGGTTGTATGTATCGAGATGGGATTTGTCCCTCCCGAGTCGGAGAGATATACTTCGGGCCCACTCGGTAATCGATATCAACACCGCTTGCAAGCACTTGGTTAAGGAGTTAATCACAAAGTGATATCGGATTACGGAACGAGTAAAGTACTTGCTGTGAACGAGATTGAACTAGGTATGCCGATACCAACGATCGAATCTCGGGCAAGTAAAATATCGCGTGACGAAGGGAATATATATATGGTATTAATTGAATCCTGGCATAGTGGTTCATCCGATATGATCATCGATGAATATGTGGGAGTAAATATGGATTTCCATATCCCGCTGTTGATTATTGATAGAAGATCATGTCTGCATATTCTCGAACCCGTAGGGTCACACACTTAACGTGTCTCGACGCTAGGATAGAATGGATAATTGGTTTATGAGTTTTTGTTCAGAGTCTCGGATGAGATCCAGGACATCACGAGAGGTTTCGGAATGGTTCGGAGAATAAGATTCATATAAAGGAAAGTAGTTTTTGGATTTCAGAATCGTTTCGGAGTGTTCGGTATTGTACCGGAAGGTTCTAGAAGCTTCTGGAGTGGGACCAACGTTGCCCCACTTGTCGGAGGGGTGCGTGGGACTACGAGGGAGTGCCCTGGCTGCATTGGGCCAGGGGCACAAGGCCCCATAGGCCCAGCCCGCCAAAACCCTAGGGGAAACCCTAGGGGACCTTCTAGAAGGGGAGGAAGACTTGCCCCCCACTCCACCCTTGGGGCCACCGCCCTAGGGCTTGGAGGAGGGGGCAAGGGGGCCGGCCAGCCACCTATATAATGTGGGAAGGGGGCGCACCCTAACCTCACCCAAAACCCTAGCCGCCAGCTGCTGCCCTACCTCTCTCTCTCTCCCGACTGCGCGTAGGCGAAGCCCTGCCGCAGAAACTCTCCGCCATTACACCACGTCGTCGTGCTGTAGATCCAATCTATCTCTCCACTCCACTTGCTGGATCGAGGAAGGAGGAGACGTCGCGGCACCGTACGTGTGCATCTCTCGGAGGCGTCGCCACTTCCGACGTTGGATCGGATCGGATCGGATCGGATCGCGAGGAGGAGAAGGCTAGTTCGACTACATCACCCAAGTTCTGTTGAACGTTTTTGCTATGCGATTTCTTCAAGGGTATGAAGATCTCATCTATCCCTCTCGTTGATTGCATCTCCTAGATTAGATCTTGGCTTTCCCGTTTGCATCCGTAGAAAATTTTGATTCACTATGCTGCGAAACCCTTTAGTGGTATCAGACCTAGATCTATGCGTAGATGTGTTTCACGAGTAGAACACAACATGCTTGTTGCGGGAGTTGATGTTTTCTATTGCAAACCTCTTGTTGTATACTTCTTATGACGCGGGATAGTGAGATCGAAGCGGTCCAGGCCAACTTTACGCGACCTCGTTCGCGAGACCGGCTCCGCACTTGACTTGTGGCTTGTTCCACACATGCGGCTGGTGGATGCCAGTTTCTCTCACTATAGTAGTCATGGGATTTATACCGGATGTTGGCAACCATAATATCACCCTTGTGTCTTTCCGTAGGTAAGAATTGTTCTTAGCTTGTTACTCCCATAAGCCACATAAAACATGCAACAACAAAGTAGAGGCGTCTAACTTGTTTTTGCAGGGAGTGTTTTGTGATATGGTATGGCCCAAGATATGATGTGTATGTTGTATGCAATGATCATGTTTCATAATATTTCACGACTTCCATGTCGATGAGTACACAACCGGCAGGAGCCATATGGTTGTCTTTATAATTGTGTATGACCCGCGTGCCAACTTCTTAAACGCCATGTAATAGCTTTAATTTATCGCTAAGTAGTTAGCAATAGTTGTAGTTGCTATTCGTGGTGGAGGCAATCATGGTGGAGTGATGTAGATCATGCTGGCATGCACAAGATGGAGATCATTGCGCGGAGATTGGCTATACCATGTCACATAAAATTATATGCATGTGATGTTTATCCTTTTATGTATCTTATTATGCTTAGATCACGACGGTAGCATTATAAGATGATTCCTCACTTAAAGATCAAGATAAAATTGTGTTCTCCCCATGTATGCACCGTTGCGAAAGTTCGTCGTGTTCAAGCACCTCGTGATGATCGGGTGCTATAAACTCTACGTTCACATACAACGGGTGCAATCTAGTTTTGCACACTTGGAAATACTTGGATTTGACTTGACGAGCCTAGCATGTACAGACATGGCCTCGGAACACACGAACCGAAAGGTTAAGCATGAGTCATATGAATGATATGATCGACACTTTGTTGTCCACCATTGAAACCACATCTCTTCTCATGAAGATCGGATTAGGTGTGGTGAATTTGGATCATGTTCACTAAACAAATTGAGGGATGTTGAATTTAGTGGGAGTTCATCTAGTAATTTGATTAAGTTGAACTAGTTATCATGAACATAGTCTAAATTGTGCTTGCAAATTTTGTAGATCAAATGGCTAAGTCCAACTTCAACTTCAACGTTTTTGCTGAGAAAGAAAAGCTTAAGAATAATGGGTCTAATTTTACCAACTGGTTTCGCAATCTGAGAATCATTCTCGCTGGCGGACAAAAGGACTATGTCCTTGAGAAAGCGCTAGGTGACGCCCCTGCTATTGATGCGTCGGCTAATGAAAAAGCTATTTATCAGTCGCGCAAAGATGATTATGGAGTGATTAAGAGTACCATGTTGTTTGCTATGGAATCAGACCTTCAAAATTGTTTTGAGGAGTTTGTCGGGCCCTTTGAGATACTTGAGGAATTGAAAACCATGTTTCAGACTCAGGCCCGTTCTGAGAGATATGAGATCTCTGAGAAATTCTTTAACTGCAAGATGGAGGAAGGGAGTTCCATTTGTGAGGACGCCATTAAGATGTCGGGCTACACTCAACGTCTTGAGCAACTGGACTGCAAGATTCCAGAAGAGCTCAAGATTGACTCCCTCCTAGCTACAAAGGTTTTGTTGTCACTCACAATCAGATTGGTTCCACTGATACGATCACTGAGCTCTTCGCTAAGCTGAAAGCTGTGGAGGTGGACATCAAGAAAGATAATCATGTGTTGATGGTCAACAAGCCCCCTAGCTTTAAGAAAGGTAAGGGTGCAAAGAAGTCCTTCAAGAAAGGCAGCGGCAGGCGCGTTGCTCCTGCTGAGAAGAAGCTCAAGTCTAGACCTAAGCCGGGCACTGTGTGCTTCTATTGCAAGGACAAGGGTCACTATAAGTGCAACTGTCCGAAGTACTTAGCGGACAAGAAGGCTGGCACCATTAAAGGTATATTTGATATACATGTTATTGATGTTTACCTTACTAGCGCTCGTTGTAGTGCCTGGGTATTTGATACTGGTTCAGTTGCTATTATTTGTAACTCGAAACAGGAGCTACGGAATAGACGGCGGCTAGCAAGGGATGAGGTGACGATGCGCGTTGGCAACGGATCAAGAGTTGATGTGATGGCCGTCGGCACGTTCTCCTCAGTTTTACCTTCGGGATTAGTTTTAAACCTTAATAAGTGTTATTATGTGCCTGCATTGAGCATGAACATTATATCTGTTGGAATTATGCCCTAGAGGCAATAATAAAGATGTTATTATTATAATTCTTGTTCATGATAAAGTTTATATTCCATGCTAGAATTGTATTAAGCAGAAACTTTAATACTTGTGTGGTTTGTGAACAACACCGTGTCCCTAGTACGCCTCTATGGACTAGCTCATTGATTAATGATGGTTAAGGTTTCCTAACCATAGACATGATTTGTCGATTAATAATGAGATCATATCATTGGGAGAATGATATGATGGACAGAACCAAATTAAGCAGAGCAATTAGATCGTGTCATTGTGTTCATCTTTGCGAAGCTTTTCTTATGTCACATATTGTATTCCTTAGACCATGATTATGAAATATGGCAGATGGATGTCAAGACTGCGTTCCTCAATGGCAACATTGATGATGAGTTGTATATGATGCAACCCGAAGGTTTTGTCGATCCTAAGGATGCTGATAAAGTATGCAAACTTCAGCGTTCCATTTATGAACCTTCATTTTAATCAAGTGATCAAGAGCTTTGGATTTGTTCCAAATTGCTACGAAGCTTGTATCTGCAAGAAAGTGAGTGGGAGCTCAGTGACATTTCTGGTACTATATCTGGATGACATATTGATTATTGGAAATGACATTGACATGCTTAACGATGTGAATAGTTATTTGAACAAATGTTTTTCAATGAAAGACCAAGGGGAAGCTGCTTATATATTGGGCATCAAAATCTATAGAGATATACAAAGACGCCTGATAGCTTTAAGCCAAAGTACATACCTAGACAAAGTTCTGAAAGGGTTCAGAATGGATAAGGCAAAGAAAGGTCCAGTGCCTATGTTGTCAGGTAAGATATTGAGCAAGGTTCAGTGTCCAGCTATGGTAAATGATAGAGAAGCTATGAGCAAAGTGCCTTATGCCTCGGCCATAGGTTCTATCATGTATGCCATGCTGTGTACTAGACCGGATGTGTCCAATGCTCTTAGTTTGACGAGCAGGTACCAAAGTGATCCAGGAGTGGAACACTGGACAGCCGTGAAGAACATCATAAAGTACTTGAATAGGACTAAAGAAATGTTCTTAGTCTATGGAGGTGATGAACAACTCGTCGTAAAGGTTTACGTCGACGCTAGTTTCGACACCGACAAGGATGATTCTAAATATCAGACAGGATACGTTTATATTTTGAATGGAGGAGCTGTGAGCTGGAGAAGCTGCAAGCAAAGCGTGATCGCGGGATCTACAGTAGAAGCGGAATACATGGCTGCTGCAGAAGCGTCAAGTGAAGGAGTTTGGATCAGGAACTTCATCACTGAGCTTGGCGTGGTTCCAAGCACCTTGGACCCACTGGAGATATTGTGTGACAGCACTGGCGCCATAGCACTAGCTAAGGAACCAGGATATCATCCAAAGACCAAGCATATCAACCGCAAGTTTCATATAATCCGAGATTATATAGCAGATGGAGATCTGAAGATTAGCAAAGTACATACAGATATGAATGTCGCAGATCCATTGACTAAACCTCTGTTGGAGGTATGCCCTAGAGGCAATAATAAATGTAGTTATTATTATATCTTTGTGTTTATGATAAATGTTTAAATTCATGCTATAATAGTATTAACAAGGAAACATTAATACTTGTGTGATTTGTAAACTTAAATTGAAGTCCCTAGTAAAGCCTCTGCATAATACTAGCTTGTTGGTTAATAAATGATTGTGGTTTCCCTATCATGAACATTGAGATGTTATTAACAACAAGATCATATCATTAGGAGAATGGTATGATGGACATACTCCTATAGATAAGCGTAGCATAAAGATCAAGTCATTTTAATAGTTCAATTGCTATATGCTTTGTGATACATAGTAACCTAATTCCTTCGACCATGAGATCATGCTTATCACCATCACCGGAAGGATGCTTTGATGACATCAAACACCACACCGTAACTGGGTGGCTATAAAGGTGGCATTGAGTGTTCGGAAAGTATTGATTGAGACACATGGATCAAGAGTGGGATTTGTCCATCCATATGACGGATAGATATACTCTGGGTCCTCTCGGTGGAATGTCATCCAATTAGCTTGCAAGCATGTGACTGGCTCACAAGGGATCACATATCACGGGAACGAGAAAAGAGTACTTATCAGTAACGAGGTTGAACTAGGTATGCAGAGATACCGACGATCAAAACCACGGATAAGTAAACTATCATGAGACAAAGGGAAATTGTTATCGTATGTAAGTGGTTCATTCGATCGCAAAGTAATCGTAGAAATATGTGGGAGCCATATGAATTTCTAGATTCCTCTATTGGTTATTGTTCGGAGAAGTGTCTCCATCATGTCCGCATAATTCACGAACCGTAGGGAGACACACTTAAGGATTCGACGTTGTTGAGTAGTTATTGAATGATGAGTGTCACATCCCAAAATTTGGAAATGATGAGTGTCACATCCCAAAATTTTCCAAATTTTGAAATGTGAAAAATAAACAAACAAAATAAAATTTTGTTGAAATTTAGGGTGAGAAGAAACTTTTGATTCCAATTGGGAACATCAAAACCTATTTTGGTCAAATAAAATCCTAAAGGGATTTACAAAGGTAAACAAATAATAAATAAAGTTATAATAGTTGGAATCACTATTTTTAGATCTTTTAATAAAAAGATTTGGTTTTCAAAAGAAAAGGTAGAATTATAAATAAGGATTATTTTATAGAGCCAAATTAAGTCTTGGCCAAGCTTTTGAAATAAAATATTTCTATTTGATAAAAAGAGTAAAGGTTTATTTAAATAAAATAATGAGAATTTATTAATATCCAATTTTATTAAAGTAAAGGCTTTTCCATTTTAAATAAACACTAAAACTTGTTAATTTATTTTAAATGAGATTTCCAAGTGTTTTATATTTTCAAAGAAAACCTACTGAAGAGGTTTTGGATTGGTTTAGATTTCAAATAGAGTTTTTAAATAAATTCAATCTTATTTGAATTAACGACTAAGGTCTATTTTATTTAATTATTAAATAGATCCTAAAAGAATAAAAGTATTATTTTATTTTTGACTTTGGATTATGTTGTTAAACAGAACTAAAATCAATACAAAGTTTGGTGGAAGTTTGAATTCATTTGGAGTTTGAATTATTTGTTTGAAAATCAAAACAGAAATTCATATTGGAAAAATAAAAAGCTTTCAGAATAAAAAAAAGTGAAACAAGCAGCCCAGCTAACAGGCCCAGCAAGCCCAACCCGCAGCCCAACTAAAACCCCACAGTGAATCATTTTCTTACGCGTGAACACACCCCCTCAGACGCTGACAACAGGACCCCACTCCCACCTCCTCCACCTCGCTGACAGACCGACCCCACCGCCAGCGCGTCGTCTTCAACCCCGCGACCACGTCCTCCAGCCGTTGCTGCCAATTAACTCTAGAGATCAATACGAGTTATTGGATGTGTTATTCTCGCCGCCGACAACGCATACTTAAGCGCCTGCCTCTCCTCTCTCATTCCCCTCGCTCACCCCACCATCCCTGCCCCCAGGTTGCCCGGATTTCCGCCGGCAACGTCACTGCTCTGACGAGCTCCTCCAGCGAATTCCGGCCACACCTCGCCTCCCTCTGCACGTGAGCTTGTTCCCCATCGCCTGGCGCACCTCCCAGTGTCAACCTCTTGGCCGCGCTTGCCCCAGAGTGTCGGCAAGGACGACCTCAACACGTCGCCGCCGTCTGTCTCGTCTCCGACGAAGTTCCCTGGTAAGCCTCGACCGCCCCAAGCTCTCCTATTGATGCTCCTGCAATCCCCACGCTCGCCCGCGTCTAACCGTGCCTCTACTTTGCCTCGGCACGACCTGCATTCTCGCCCTCGACGACCTCCAGAGACACCCGCCGCTCGCAGCAACTCCGACGAGCAATCTCCTCCGTTCCTGAGCGCCCCTCGCCAAGACGACCACACATTGAGCTTCAGCATCTCCCTGCGAGCACGGTGAGCATCTCCGTTACCCCCCTTGCTTCCTGAATCGCCAGCCCCGCCGTAGCCAGAGCGTGCTCCGCCGCTCACCGCCGCGCAGCGCCTCCAGTCATTGACCAAGCAACAGTGCCCGTTAGATCTTGATCTTACGGCTAGGATTAGATCCAACCGAAGGGGTACGAGTTGATCAGTGCCGCTCGATCTTAGTTAAATCCTACGGTCCAGAGAGGCTGATCCGCACGAAGCGGTACCGGCCAATAAGAACGAGCCACGTGGACAAGGTTTTGTTAAAAACAAAAAATAGAATCTGTTTGAATTGCAAACTTGTAAAATTCATAACTTTAATTCTACACGTCCAAATTTTGCAAATTTTATATCAATGGATTCATAAGAACAAGTACTTTGCAACCATGCATTTTGTTTAATGTTTTGCTTCTGGAAAATTGGTTGAATTTGCAGAAACATGTGTAGGCTTATTTTGAATATAAAAATTGTTCTAGATATAATTTTAATGTGAAATCTTTGCAAAATGGTTTGTTTTGAACCTACTGACCATTGGAACCAACTTATGGATTTAAAAATGTATTTTGTGAAGATAAGAAATAAATATTTGAATTAGCCCATTTCTAGTCAAATAAAAATATTGATTATGATTTAGAAATGATTTTTGAGTAAAACCTTTGGGAAATGATTTGATTCAAACCTTCTGACCCTAAACACCAAGTTTTGAGAATTAAAATATATTTGGTGAACTCTTTAAATAATATTACTTTACTAAAAGCATTTTCAACCACATAAAATATTGATTTGATTTAGAAATGGTTTATAGATAAAACCTTTCGCAAATGGTTTTACCACTTTAGTAAATGACCAATTTTGAACTTTGTAATGTTTAGAGCCTAGTAGAAACCACTTTTGCAAGTAAAACTATCTTTTGCATGCTTGCATGCATGACCTTGTTTCTATTATTTTATGTGTGTTAAATTGGTTGGGATGCTAGTTGAATTTGTGTTTGCTTGATTGAATTGTAGTGGAATTACAAGAGTGTGATATTTGCAAGATCAAGAAGTGAACCAACATACTCTACTAAAAAAGGCAAGTGACACTATCATCCAAGTCCTACTATTTTCATTACACTTAGTGGATTTTTGTAGTATGCATGATAAGACTACTATATTTCTATGCTATGCTAGGTCCTATTATGAAATCCATCTTCCTTAGTGAAAACATCATAGTTGTAGTATGCTTATCCCTGCTATATACTTGGGGTGGAATACCATATCGGGATTTCATGAAGTGTTGGAAAAATATATGTTTTATATAATAAAACAAGTACTCAATGAACCACCTGGGTGGAAAGAGGATACTCACTTTGGACAAGGTGGCAACAAAGGGAACCATGTTTATATGGCTATCTTGTGTATGTGCACTAGAAGAAAACCACGCAGGGACTTAGAGATTGAACATGTTTCTCGTACAGTGGCTTTCGTGTACAGCCACATGCTAAATGGGCTCTGGCTTAGTCAACTACATAGTGGAAGACCCTTGCATTGGCATCTTCAGGTTAACTAGAATTATGTATTGGAAATATATCCTTACATTGGTGCCTGGTAGACAAGCTAGCATTGTGTATTGGGAGTACTTCTATGGAAAGACTTTGTCACATTCTCGATCTGCCGGTACTCCATTTGGTGAGTACTTATCCAGCGGCCACTGGTGGCGTCAAGACGAGATTGTGTCATGTGGGTAAAGTGTACAACTTCTGCAGAAGATCAAATTCTAAGTACTTAGCCGTGTCCCCGGTTATGGACAATACTGAGCAACTAAGGCCTGGAGCTATGGAAGATCTCGACATTCCAATTTCTCAAAGTAAAACTTGATGGTGACAACAAGGGATTAGAAGCACTTGGAGTTTTCCAAGGAGTTCAGAAAGATTTGACAAAAAGATCAAAAACTATTTTGAAAAGATAGGATAAAACTATATTGCTTTCTGCAAAAGGGCCTAAACCCTACTGAGCCAAATATGCATGTAATGATAGGATCCACTTATTTATACATAGTAGTGAAACTTGCCAATACAATTCAAATGTATTGACCCTTGTGGCTGCAACTTATTATGTTGCAGGTTTGTTTGATGTAAGTGAAGTTTGTTGAATAGGATTACAAGTCTACAACCAACATGATTGCCTGTGGCACTTTGAAGATGAAGGACTCCATGCTATATAGATATTCTGCTGCATTGTAATGAGATAGCCAAATGAGCTATGTATGATGTAATAAAATTATTTTATTCCTGGTTATAAAGTTGTATTATGACCTTTGTTTCTTGATATTACATCTTAACTGTGGATGCTAGCTATTGATCCAGGGACTAGCATTGTAAACACAGGGATCTCTACCTTAATAAAGGTTGGGAACTCTACAATGAGTAGGAGATCGAATGTTGTTCGGAGTCTCGGATGGGATCCGGGATATCACGAGGAGATCCATAATGGTTTGGATAATAAGATTCATATAAGGAAAGTCCTGTTTCGGTGTAAGATCCCTCCTTTGTAAAGGAAAAGGATCCCTGTGTTTACAATGCTAGTCCCTGGATCAATAGCTAGCATCCACAGTTAAGATGTAATATCAAGAAACAAAGGTCATAATACAACTTTATAACTAGGAATAACATAATTTTATTACATCTTACATAGCTCATTTGGCTATTACATTACATTGCAGCAGAATATCTATAAGCATGGGGTCCTTCATCTTCAAAATGCCACAGGCAAACATGTTGGCTGTAGACTTGTAATCCTAATCAATCAACTTCACTAATATCAATCAAACCTGCAACATAACAAGTTGCAGCCACAAGGGTCAATACATTTGAATTGTATTGGCAAGTTTCACTACTATGTAGAATATAAGTGGATCCATCAATACATGCATATTTGGCTAAGTAGGGTTTTAGGCTCATTTGCAGAAAGCAATAATTTATCCTATCTTTTCAAAATAGTTTTGATCTTTTGTCAAATCTTTCTGAACTCCTTGGTAAATCCCCAAGTGTTTCAAGTCTTTGTCAAAATCTCTTGAGCTCCTTGGTAAATCCCCAAGTGCTTCATGTTTTTATCAAAATCCCTTGAGCTCCTTGGTACACCCCAAGTACTTCAAGTTTTTATCCAAATCTCTTGAGCTCCTTGGTAAATCCCCAAGTGCTTCAAGCCTTTTGTTGTCACTTAAAAGTTTTTCTTTTGGAAATTGGAATGTTGAGATTTCCCATAGCTTCAGGCCTTTAGTTGCTCAGTATTGTCCATAACCGGGGACACGTCTAAGTACTTAGATTTTATTATCTTCTGCAGAAGTTGTACACTTTACCCACATGACACACTCTCATCTTGTTGCCACCAGTGGCCGCTGGATAAGTACTCACCAAGATGGAGTACTGGAAGATTGAGAATGTGACGAAGTCTTTACATAGGGTCCTCCCATACACCATGCTAGCTTGTCTTCAGGCACCCATGTAGGGTTCCGAGTTCCCTCATTTTCGGTTAACCTAAAGACCAATGCATGGGTCTTCCCAATGTAGTTGACTAAGCCAGAGCCATAATAGCATGTGGCTGTACACGGAAGCCACTGTTGGAGAAACATGTTCAATCTCTAAGTCCCTGGATGGTTTTCATCTGGTGCACAACAAGAAGAGATTGCCATATAAACATGGTTCCTCTTGTTGCCACCTTGTCCAAACTTGAGTATCCTTGTCCACCCAGGTGGTTCATTTAGTACTTGTTTTATTATATAAAAACACAAGTCTTTTCTCAACTTCATAAAATCTCAACATGTATCTCTTCTCAAAATATATAGCTTGGCTAAGCATTTTGCAACTACATTGTTTTCACTAAGGAATGTAATAGGGTATCCTATTGGGATTTAGCATAGCATATAGTATAGAAATCCTTTTCATGCATGTTTCAAAATCCACTAAGTATAATGAAAATAGTAGGACTTTGGATGATAGTGTCACTTGCCTTTTTGGTAGGGGTTGTTGGTTCACTTCTTGATCTTGCTAATCTCACACTCTTCTAACTGCACTACAAGTCAATCAAGCAAACACAACTTAACTAGTATTCCAAACAATTTTCAAACAATCAAACACACATAAAATAATAGAAACAAAGTCATACATGCAAGCATGCAAAAGATATTTTTATTTGCAAAGGTGGTCTCCACTAGGCTCTAAACTTTGTAAGGTTCAAAGTGGTCATTTTCCAAAGTGGCAAAGTCATTTGCAAAAGGGTTTTATCTATAAACCATTTTTTAAATCCAATCATTATTTCATGTGGTGGAAAATGTTTTTAGCAAGGCAACAATTTATATTGTTCACCAAGCAAGTTGTTGATTCACCAAACTTGGTGTTTTAGGGTCAGTAGGTTTGAATCAAAACATTTTCCAATGGTTTTTCTCAAAAATCATTTTCATAACAAAATCAATATATTTATTTGGCTAGAAATGGGCTAATTCAATTATTCAATCCTACTCTTCACCAAATACATTTTTAAATCCATAGGTTGGTTCCTAGGGTCAGTAAGTTCACAACAAACCAATTTGCAAAGATTTCAACCTCAAAATCATTTTGGAATAATTTTTATAACCTAAACAAGCATACAAATGTTTCTGCAAAAACAATCATTTTACCAGAAGCTTTTTACTAAACAAATTGCATGGTTTGCTAGGGCTTGTTCCACTGATTCCATTGATATAAAGTTTGCAAATTTTGGACGTGTAGAACTAAAGTTACAAGGTTTTCAAAATTGCATCTAAATATGATTTCAAAATTCTGTTTTAAAACAACAAGTGCCACGCGGCGCATTAACAATGGGCGGTACCGGTTCGGCCGGATCAGCAGCGTGAGGCGTTGGATCTAAACAGATCACACGGTTCAGATCGCGTACCCCTTCGCCGTTAAGTGGTTCTATCGTGTCACTACGATCTAAATCGAACGGCTCTTATCAACTTGCCAAGAACTGGCGGCGCTGCACGGCGGCTAGCGGCGGCGACGCTCAGACGGTGGCGGTACTGGCGATGCAGGAAGCAAAGAGAGAAGGGAAGGTGCTTACAGTGATCGCGGTGACGCTCTGATGCTCAAGGTACGGTCAGCTCGTCAAGGGGCGCTCTGGTTCCAGCGGGATTTCTCGCCGGAGTTGCGTCTGACGATGGCCACGCTCTGTCGTCGTCGGGGACGGTGCTACGGGTCACGAGGGAGCAAACGGAGTGCATGGTCAGACGTGCAAAGACATGGCGATGATGCGTGCGTGATTGAGAGGGATCGGGGTGGTTGGTTCTTACCAGGAAAACTCACCGGAGAGAGAAGCAGGCGCGGTGGCGCTCAGTCGAGGTGGTTGCCGACGTTCTGGGTCACCAGAGGAAGTGTGGCTGGGGTCAGTGGATGCGCAAAGTGATGGAGATCCAGTGAGCGTGAACCAGAGAGGAGTGGGGCGGCGTGTACTCACCGGAATTGTTCGCGGAACTCGCCGGAGCAGTGAGGGTGCGGGCTCGAATTGGGGCAGCCTAGAGGCAGAGGGGGAGGGCTGTCTGGGAAAAATGAGAGAGGAGAGGGAGGAGTTTAAGCATGCGTGATCGCAGGGGGGGTTAAAGCCGCTATCAACGCGAATTGATCGCCGGCGTTACTGGCTGCAACGGCAGGGAGTAATCGGCGCGGGTTTGAAGACGATGAACAGTGGTGTGGGGTCCTATCGTCAGTGGGGGAGAGAGGGAAAGAGGGGCCACTGATCAGTGTCTGCACGGGTGGGTTTTCTGGTGAAAAACGATTCGCGCGTGGGGAAGAAGCTGGGCTGGAGTTGGGCTTCCTGGCCCTGCTTAGTTGGGTCGAGTCCTTTAGCATTTTTTTGTACTGAAACTTTTCCCTTTTTCTGTTTGAATTTCCTGATTGAATTTCAAACAAACAAATCAAACATTCAAAACAATTCAAACTTCCACCACACTTTGCAATTGAGTTTGGTTCTGTTTTAACAACATAATCCATTTTCCAAAACAATATAATACTTTTATTTTAGGGTCCATTTATAATTAAATAAAATGGACATTAGTTATTAAATCAAATGGATTTTGATTTATTTTAAAATCTCCATTTGAAATCTGAATAAAACCAAAAACACTTCAGTAGGTTTTATTTGGGAATATAAAATACTTGAAAAACTTATTTAATATAAATAAATAAGTTTTGATGTTTAATTAAAATAGTAAAACCTTTGTTTTTAATAAACTTGGATATTAAATCCTTTTTATTTTATTTAAATAAACCTTTACTCTTTTAATCAAAACAAAATATTTTATTTCAAAAACTTGGCCAAGGTTTACTTTGGCTTTATAAAAATAGTCTTTATTTAAATTTCTACCTTTTCATTTGAAAACCAAATCTTTTTTATTAAAAGATTCAAAAATAGTAATTTCAAATATTTTTAGCTTTATTATTTATTTATCTTTTTAAATCCCTTTAGGATTTTATTTGATCCAAATAGGTTTTGAAAGTTTCCAAATGGATTCAAAAAGTTTCTTCTCACCCTGAAAATCAACAAAGTTTTATTTTATTCATTTATTTTTCACATAACAAGATTTGGAAAATCTTGGGATGCGACATTCGGGGTTGGAGAATGGTTCCGGTGTTTTCATCGGGAATGTTCTAGAAGGTTCCGGAATGTCCGGCACTCCGGAGGGGAAGGGTACATGAATGTGTCATAACAAGTTGGAATGGTTGCATCATGTACTAGGTGTCATCGTTGAGCGAAATAGAGGGATAAATCAAATCCTAGTTTGAAAAGTCAAACGCCAATTTGAAAACTCAAACGACTATTTTGCTTGGTGGAGGGAGAGTAGGAAACCTACTTGGGGAGGTAGTCCCTCTCCCTCCACCGTCGGACAAGGAGGCCGAGTTGGGGAGGGACTCCCCTCCCCTTGGCCGCGCCCTCCACCTATATAAGGAGGGGCAGGGCTGCCCCTCCAAGTACACAACTCCACCATCCAAAACCATAAACCTAGCCGCCGGCCCTCCTACAGCCGTCGCCGCCCTAGGGCAAACCCTAGCCACCGACTTGGGCTTCCCCAAGCCCTAGCCGCCGGCCTAGCCACTCCTCCTTGGCGCGTCTAAACCCTAGATCACCGAGGCCTCTCTCATAGTCCACCATACTCGCTCCGGCTTAAGGTGAAGCCCTGCGAGATCTCCCCTCTACTTCCGGTACCACGCCGTCGTGCTGCCGGAATCGCGATGAGAGTGCTACAACCTCCGCTGCCTGCTGGAACAAGGGAGAGGAAGGTCTTCGTTGAGTACCGAACGTGTGACCGACTGCGGAAGCGCTGCCGGAACGCAGCGCCGGAAGGATCGTCTACGCAATCTTGAGATCGGCAAGAGTACGATTACATCACCCATGAGAATCTGCTCTCGTTAAACACTTTGGAATATTCGAGGGTGAGTTATTCTATCGACTCGTTGCTACAATCTAGTAGATATATCTTGGCTTGTTTGGTTGTATGCGGTAGAATTTTTTTGTTTTCCATGCTACGAACCCCTACAGTGGTATCAGAGCCGTGTCTATATGTAGATCTATTGCACGAGTAGAACACAATGGTCATTATGGGCGGTGGTGCTTTTATTATCAATTGCTTCTTGTGTAATTTGCATCTTGCGGTATGATGGGATGAAGCGGCCCGGGCTAACCTTACATGACATCGTTCATGAGACTTGCTCCACGCTCAACATGCAACTTGTATTGCATAAGTGGCTTTGCGGGTGTCTGTCTCTCCCATTATAGTATAGATCCAATTTACAACAGGCACTTGATAGTTCAAACATCAACATTATGGTTCTTATTCGTAAGTTAGATCAACACTTATTGAAAGCCCCAAACCACATAAAACATCCAAAGAAATTAGAGGCTTCTAACTTTGTTTTGCAGGGGTGTGTTGTGATGTGATATGGCCATGATTGTGATTATATTTGATGTATGCAATGTTCCTTATTATAAGTTGGCAACCGGCAGGAGCCATATGGTTGTCTTTAATTTTTGTTAAGACCCGCGTGTCTATTCAAAGTAGTTGTAATAGTTGAAGCTGGTGGACGACAACCATGGAGCAGCGCCATTGACCTTGATGCAATGCCGGTGATGATGGAGATCATATTCGTGCTTGAAGATGGAGATCGGAAGCACAAAGAAGAAAGGCCATATCATATCACATATTATGAATTGCATGTGATGTTAATCCTTTATGCATCTTGTATTGCTTAGTTAACGATGGTAGCATTATAAGATGATCCCTCATGCACATAAATCTCAAGTTCTAAAGTGTTCATCCTTAGTGAGCACCGTTTCTAAAGCTTGTTGTTTCGAAGCACCACGTGATGATCGGGTGTGTTAGATTCTGCAAGTATATACAACGTGAGCAAGCCAGATTTGCTCATGCGGAAGCTAAGGTTTGATCTTGACGAGCCTAGCATGTACAGACATGGTCTCGGAACACGGATCACCGAAAGGTAAAGCATGAATCATATAGTAGATATGATGAACATGTCGATTGTTCGCCATTGAAGCTACATCAACTCTCGTGATGATCGGTGTTGATGTGGTGGATTTGGTTCGTGTGATCACTAAAACAATGTGAGGGATATTGTTTTGAGTGGGAGTTCGCCTAGATTAATTTAACTATTAATTAGAACTCAATTTGTCATAAACTTAGTCTAAACTATTGCAAATATGTTGTAGATCAATGGCGGCCCCTACCATCAATTTTAATGCGTTCCTAGAGAAAGAAAAGTTTAAAAACAATGGAAGCAACTTCGCGGATTGGTTCCGCAATTTGAGGATTGTCCTCAATGCTGGTAATTTGACCTATGTGCTAGATGCACCGCTGGGTGACCCACCTGCAGATGATGCTACCGATGAAGTAAAGAATGTTTACCTCGCTCGGAAGAATCAGTACTCCACAGTTCAGTGTGCTATCTTGTATGGTTTGGAATCGGAGCTTCAGAAAAGGTTTGAGAATTCAGACCCACATGATATTGTCCGTGAACTCAAACTGATTTTTGAGACTCGCGCGGCAGTTGAGAGCTATGATGCTTCTGAAAAGTTCTTTAACTGCAAGATGGAAGAGGGCAGCTCCGTCAGTGAGCATGTGCTTAAGATGTCTGGGCACGCCAACAAACTTCAAAGCTTGGGTATAGTGATTCCTAATGCTTTGGGGATTTACCGTGTCCTCCAATCACTACCACCAAGTTACAAGAACTTTGTGATGAACTACAATATGCAAATCATGAACAAGCAGTTGCCAGAACTCTTCTCCATGTTAAAATCTGCAGAAGTGGAGATCAAGAAAGAGCACCAAGTGTTGATGGTCAATAAGACCACCAAATTCAAGAAAGGCAAGTCTAAGAAAAAGGGACACTCCAAGAAGGGTGGTAAGAAAGTTACCGCACCGACGAAGAAGACCAAGGCTGGACCTAAGCCTGATACTGAGTGCTTTTACTGCAAGGGAGATGGTCACTAGAAGTGGAATTTCCCAAAGTACTTGGCGGATTTGAAGAACGGCAACATCAAGAAGAAAGGTATATACGATATACATGTTATTGATGTGTATCTCACTAGTACTCGTAGTAGTGCCTGTGTATTTGATACTGGTTCGGTTGCTCATATTTGTAACTTGAAACAAGTGCTACAGAATAAACGGAAGCTAGCGAAGAACGAGGTGATGATGCGCGTGGGAAATGGATCAAAGGTTGATGTGATCGCGGTCGGCACGCTACCTCTTCATCTACCATCGGGATTAATTTTATACTTAAATAATTGTTATTTGGTGTCTGTGTTAAGCATGAACATTATATCGGGATCTTGTTTATTGCGAGACGGTTACTTGTTTAAGTCCGAGAATAATGGTTGTTTGATTTATATGAGTAATATGTTTTATGCACATGCACCTTTGATAGATGGTCTATTCTTATTGAATCTCGATAGTGGAAATACACATATTAATAACATTGAAGCTAAACGTTTGAAATTGAGTGATAACTCGACCTATATGTGGCACTGTCGTCTTGGTCACATTGGAGTGAAGCGTATGAAGAAACTCCATTCCGATGGACTTCTTGAATCACTTGATTTCGAATCACTTGAAAGATGCGAAGCATGTCTGATGGGTAAAATGACTAAGACTCCATTTTCTGGTTTGATGGAGCGAGCTATGGACTTATTGGAAATCATACATACCGATGTGTGTGGTCCAATGAGTGTAGCATCGCGCGGTGGTTATCGTTATGTTCTTACCTTCACGGATGACTTGAGTAGATATGGGTATATCTATTTCATGAAACATAAGTCCGAAACTTTCGAGAAGTTTAAGGAATTTCAAAGTGAGGTTGAGAATCAACGTAACAAGAAGATTAAATTTCTACGTTCTGATCGTGGAGGTGAATATCTAAGTTACGAGTTTGGCGAGCATTTGAAGAAATGCGGAATACTTTCACAATTGACACCGCCGGGAACACCACAGCATAATGGTGTGTCCGAACATCGTAATCGAACTCTCTTAGATATGGTTTGTTCTATGATGTCACTTACAGATTTACCGCTATCATTTTGGGGTTATGCATTAAAAACAGCCGCACTCACTTTAAATAGGGCACCATCTAAATTCGTTGAAACTACACCATATGAATTATGGTTTGGGAAGAAACCTAAATTGTCGTTCCTTAAAGTTTGGGGTTGCGAAGTCTATGTAAAGAAGTTATAGCCGGACAAGCTTGAACCCAAAGCGGAAAAATGCGTCTTCATAGGATACCCAAAGGAATCTATTGGGTATACCTTCTATCATAGATCCGAAGGCAAAATCTTCGTTGCCAAGAATTGATCCTTTCTAGAGAAGGAATTTCTCTCAAAAGAAGTGACTGGAAGGAAAGTAGAACTCGACGAGGTTGTCGAACCTTCGCTCGAACTTGCGAGTAGCGCAGCACCGGAAGAAGTTCCTGTGGTGCCTGCACCAATAAGAGAGGAAGCTAATGATGATGATCATGAAACTTCAGTTGTAGTTGCTACAGAACCTCACAGGTCAACGAGAACTCGTACCCCTCCTGATTGGTATGATCCCGTTATGAGTGTCATGTTGGTGGACAACACCGATGATCTTGCGACGTATGAGGAAGCGATGATGAGCCCAGATTCCAATGAATGGCAAGAAGCCATGAAATCCGAGATTGAATCCATGTACGAAAACCAAGTATGGACTTTGGTGGACTTACCAGATGGACGGAAGGCTGTCGAGAATAAATGGATTTTCAAGAAGAAAACAGATGATGATGGTAATGTTACTGTCTATAAAGCTCGACTTGTCGCAAAAGGGTTTCGACAAATTCAAGGAGTTGACTACGATGAGACTTTCTGACCAGTAGCGAAGCTAAAGTCTGTGAGGATTATGTTAGCAATCGCTGCATATTATGATTATGAGATAGGGCAGATGGATGTCAAAACAGCATTCCTCAATGGAGACATTGATGAAGAGTTGTATATGATGCAACCCAAAGGTTTTGTCTATCCTAAGGATGCTAACAAGGTATGCAAACTTCAACGGTCCATTTATGGATTGAAGCAAGCATCCCGAAGTTGGAATCAACATTTTGATAAGGTGATCAAAAGTTTTGGTTTTATACAAACTTATGGAGAAGCTTGTATTTACAAGAAAGTGAGTGGGAGCTCTATAGCATTCTTAATACTATATGTAGATGACATATTGTTGATTGGGAATGATGTAGACCTTCTTAATAGTGTCAAGGAATATTTGAATAATAGTTTTTCAATGAAAGATCTTGGTGAAGCAGCTTACATATTAGGCATAAAGATTTATAGAGATAGATCGAGACGTCTAATATCATTGTCACAAAGTACATATTTGGACAAAGTTCTAAAGAGGTTTGGAATGGAAGATAGCAAGAAAGGGTTCTTGCCCATGTTGCCCAATACGACCTTGAGTAAAACTCAATGTCCAACAACGGCGGAAGATAGAGAAAGGATGAGTAAAACTCCATATGCCTCAGCCATAGGCTCTCTAATGTATGCCATGCTATGTACTAGACCCGACATTGCATATGTTGTTAGTTTGACTAGCAGATATCAAAGTGATCCAGGAGTGGATCATTGGACAGCGGTCAAAAACATCCTTAAGTACTTGAGAAGAACTAAGGATATGGTTCTTTCTTATGGAGGTGATGAACAGCTCGTTGTTAATGGTTACACCGATGCTACTTGGAACACCGATCCGGATGATTCTGAATCACAATCTGGATACGTATTTACTTTGAATGGTGCAGCAGTTAGCTGGAGGAGTGCAAAGCAAAGCATTGTGGCAAGATCTTCAACTGAATCGGAATACATGGCTGCTTCGGAGGCTTCACAAGAAGCGATATGGATGAAAGAGTTCATTAGAGAGCTCGGTGTGGTTCCAAGTGCGCTGGACCCAATGTCTTTCTACTGTGATAACATGGGCGCCATAGCCAATGCACAAGAACCAAGGTCACACAAGAAGATGAAGAACATCAAGCTACATTTTCACGCTATTCGAGAACATGTCCAAGATGGTGACATAAAGATTTGCAAAGTACACTGTCACATCCCAAATTTTAGATTTGGTTCCGCATATCATTCATATCATCGCATCATACCTTTCCATGCAAAACCGTCGATCGAAATGAATCGGCGGAACGCTATTTTCGAAACCCTATTCTATTTTGCTACGAGGCTCCTGCGGGAGGCTTTAGAAGAACTAGTGTTGCCATCCTTGTAGCATAGTGGTTTCGCTCAACCCTTGACCCTAGATTGTTCCCCTCGATTTTACAAAACCGTAGGAGCAAGAATCGCTCGATTCGGAGCTCGTACGGAAAAGTTACGGCCGTTTATTTAAAAGACGGAAAACGGGCCAATTTTCGGGCCGATTTTCCGAGTCCGTAACCAACTCCGCGCCGAATCGGAGTAGGACCCGCAAGGGGCCCCACTTAAGGGACCCAGCCGCCGTCGCCCCTGCCCTCCTCGTTTTCCGCACCACGCGATCGCCTCGGGACCCGTGCCCTCCGCCCCGATCGCCGCGCCGCCTCCCCTTCGGCCTCGCGCCGCCGCCGCCAGGGCTCCGCCCCGCCGCCCAGGTACTGCGCCACCGCCTCCTCTCTCCCCGCCGCCGGCGCCACCGCCGCGGCGAACGGCGCCTCGCCGCCCTTCACCCGCGCGCCCCGCACGCCGACCTCGCCCCGCAGCCGCGCTGCAGCACCTGCGCCGCCCCCGCGCGCCTCGCCTCCTGCAGCGCTGCTGCCGCTGCCGCGCTGCGCCAGCCGCTGCGCGCCCGAGCCGCTGCTACTTGCGCGTGCTGCTGTGCTGCCGCTGCTGCATGCGCTGCTGCACGCCTGCTGCCGCTGCCACGCTGCCACGCTGCGCCGCCTCGCTGCTGCGCGCTAGCGCGCCCTCGCGCGCGCGCTATCCCGCACGCACGCACGCGCCGTCTTGCGCGCCGCGTTGACGAATCTCGAACCACGCGCTGATTGTTTTCCCTACCGCGCAGGTAACCGTCGTCGCCGGAACCGATCGCCGCACCGTCCGGAGTCCGTTTCGCCGTTTGTTTTCGGTAAGCCTGCAGCCACCGTCGGATCTCAGATCAGTGGTTCAGATCAGGCGTTGACTAGTCAGACACCCAGTCAGCGCCCAGTCAACAGCCGCGTTGACCAGTCAACAGACACAGTTGACTGGTTAATTTCGTTAATCGTTTTAGTTGACAGATTTCGGTAGAAACTTGTAAATTGCGTAGAAATTAAACCGCTTGGCCAAAAATTGCAAATAAAATATGTGTAGATTCAGTGAGTCGTGTAGAATCTCGCTGTACCTTTGGTTCAGGATTTTGCAGCAAGGTTTAGTACAGTTTAATCAAATAGGTTAATGGCCTTTTCGGAGTGATAAATTCGTAAAGAAAGATCCGTAGCTCCAAAAATCGCGTGTGATATGTCCCTGGATTCAGTGGAACGAGGGAAATCTCTTAGTGAATTAAAAAGATAGGCTTATAGTAAAAACTTCTGCAGAAACTGTCTAGTGGCTTTCTGCAGTGTTTTAATTACTCGGAGAGTTTTGTAATTCCTTTTTGAGTAATTCCAACTGGTACTGTTTCTAATCAGCGATGCCTATGCGGTAGATTTTTCCCAAGATTTTACAACCAGTATACTACCGGTAGTGAATTATTTAAGTTCTAGCTCTAGTTTCGAGTATTACTTTTGCGTAATAGTTTTCCTTGCGCTAAAACTATTTTCCATGCATGCAATCAGTACCTCTAATGATTTCTATTATGTGGTGCAGCTGTAGCACCAATTCACTCGCCTTGCATACCTTCATGCATCATAATTGTTGTATATGTTTGTGGATTGTTTGTTTATGATTGCAATTGTATCGTGTAGATTGTGACGATGCTACTTTGTTGTTGATATTGTCCTACTATTTTCTATGCATTGTCGTGTATTTTATAGATGCATGTGTAGGATGATACTATCGCTATGCTATGTCCTATTATGTGGTAGGACCTTCCTTGTAGATGAACCACCTTTGGTAGATGTGCTTAGCCATGCTATGTTGTACGAGGGCTGGGTTACATCATTGAGACTTGTTTTCTAAAAGAATTGGTTTGTGAAAACTAAAACAACTTAATCAATGAATCCCCTGGGTGTGATGGTATTGATAATTTTTGGTGGTTTCATTGCGGAAAGGCACCCATGTATCAAGAGAGAATGATTGGCTTCTTTATTGTGTAGCTTACGTGTACAACCATGTGCCAATAATGGAATCGGCGGTTGGTTGGACGTAGTAGGTTGTGGTAACTCGAACCCGCGTATCCAGAGATGTAGAATTTTGGTAGGTTGGACCGGTGCGCGTCGGGATTGAGGAGCTACTTTTCGAACAGTCTCTTCTTGGTCTTCTCCCTATCATCACCCAAAATGAGAGTGATGGTATAAGCTGGGCTGGCCAATTCACATGGGTAAAGTGTACTAACCTCTGCAGGGTGTATAATCTAATCGATTAGCCATGTCCCCGGTTATGGACAACTGAGTTGCTTGATATTGATTCCATGACAAGTTTCTCGCTCATTCCAATTTCATAATTGTTTTAATATTGTTGGGTTAACTTAATTGGGATATTTTCAAAGAAAATCAAAACTGTTGATGAAAGTAGGACAAAGGTATTTGCAAATGCAAGACAGACACAGCTCCACTTGCCAGATATGCATGTAGATGTTAGTACTATTGCCTCCATTACTAGCTCTACTTGCCATACATTCCATGTATTGACCCTCCTCCCCGATCGCCCGCCGCCTCCCCTTCGGCCTCGCGCCGCCGCCGCCAGGGCTCCGCCTCGTCGCCGACCCCGCCGCCCAGGTACTGCGCCGCCGCCTCCTCTCTCCCCGCCGCCGGCGCCACCGCCGCGGCCAACCGCGCCTCGCCGCCCTTCACCCGCGCGCCCCGCACGCCGACCTCGCCCCGCAGCCGCGCTGCGCTACAGCACCTGCGCCGCCCCCGCGCGCCTCGCCTCCTGTAGCGCTGCTGCCGCGCTGCGCCAGCCGCTGCGCGCCCGAGCCGCCGCTGCTTGCGCGTGCTGCTGTGCTGCCGCTGCTGCATGCCTACTGCCGCTGCCACGCTGCCGCGCTGCGCCGCCTCGCTGCTGCGCGCTAGCGCGCCCTCGCGCGCGCGCTGTCCCGCACGCACGCACGCGCCGTCTTGCACGCCGCGTTGACGAATCTCGAACCACGCGCTGATTGTTTTCCCTACCGCGCAGGTAACCGTCGTCGCCGGAACCGATCGCCGCACCGTCCGGAGTTCGTTTCGCCGTTTGTTTCCGGTAAGCCTGCAGCCACCGTCGGATCTCAGATCAGTGGTTCAGATCAGTCGTTGAATGGTCAGCACTCAGGCGTTGACTAGTCAGACGCCCAGTCAGCAGCCGCGTCAACATACACAGTTGACTATTTAATTTCGTTAATCGTTTTAGTTGATAGATTTTGGTAGAAACTTGTAAATTGCGTAGAAATAAAACCGCTTGGCCAAAAATTGCAAATAAAATATGTGTAGATTTAGCGAGTCGTGTAGAATCTCGTTGTACCTTTGGTTCAGGATTTTGCAGCAAGGTTTAGTACAATTTAATCAAATAGGTTAATGGCCTTTTCGGAGTGATAAATTCGTAGAAAAAGATCCGTAGCTCCAAAAATAGCGTGTGATATGTCCCTGGATTCAGTGGAACGAGGGGAATCTCATAGTGAATTAAAAAGATAGGCTTACAGTAAAAACTTCTGCAGAAACTGTCTAGTGGCTTTCTGCAGTGTTTTAATTACTCGGAGAGTTTTGTAATTCCTTTTTGAGTAATTCCAACTGGTACTGTTTCTAATCAGCGATGCCTATGCGGTAGACTTTTCCCAAGATTTTACAACCAGTATACTACTGGTAGTGAATTATTTATGTTCTAGCTCTATTTTCGAGTATTACTTTTGCGTAATAGTTTTCCTTGCGCTAAAACTATTTTCCATGCATGCAATCAGTACCTCTACTGATTTCTATTATGTGGTGCAGCTGTAGCACCAATTCACTTTCCTTGCATACCTTCATGCATCATAATTGTTGCATATGCTTGTGGATTGTTTGTTTATGATTGCAATTGTATCGTGTAGATTGTGACGAGTGCAACACTTGCTCATGTGTGGATTGTTCCTCCGACCGCTACAACCAAGGCAAGTAGATGCTACTTTGTTCATGATATCGTCCTACTATTTTCTATGCATTGTCGTGTATTTTGTAGATGCATGTGTAGGATGATACTATCGCTATGCTATGTCCTATTATGTGGTAGGACCTTCCTTGTAGATGAACCACCGTTGGTAGATGTGCTTAGCCATGCTATGTTGTACGAGGGCTGGGTTACATCATTGAGACTTGTTTTCTAAAAGAATTGGTTTTTGAAAACTAAAACAACTTAATCAATGAATCCCCTGGGTGTGATGGTATTGATAATTTTTGATGGTTTCATTGCGGAAAGGCACCCAGGTATCAAGAGAGAATGATTGGCTTCTTTATTGTGTAGCTTACGTGTACAACCATGTGCCAATAATGGAATGGGCGGTTGGTTGGACGTAGTAGGTTGTGGTAACTCGAACCCGCGTATCCAGAGATGTAGAATTTTGGTAGGTTGGACCGGTGCGCGTCGGGATTGAGGAGCTACTTTCCGAACAGTCTCTTCTTGGTCTTCTCCCTATCATCACCCAAAATGAGAGTGATGGTATGAGATGGGCTGGCCAATTCACATGGGTAAAGTGTACTAACCTCTGCAGGGTGTATAATCTAATCGATTAGCCGTGTCCTCGGTTATGGACAACTGAGTTGCTTGATATTGATTCATGACAAGTTTCTCGTTCATTCCAATTTCATAATTGTTTTAATATTGTTGGGTTAACTTAATTGGGATCTTTTCAAAGAAAATCAAAACTGTTTATGAAAGTAGGACAAAGGTATTTGCAAATGCAAGCCAGACACAGCTCCACTTGCCAGATATGCATGTAGATGTTAGTACTATTGTCTCCATTACTAGCTCTACTTGCCATACATTCCATGTATTGACCCTTCGGGCTGCTACGTTTCATGTTGCAGGTAATTCCGATTCTGAGTAATCGATATAGTCCACGGTACTCCACTCGGCACTTGTTCACTTGTGGGCAATTTGAAGAATGGAGGATTTACTTTAGTTATGTTGCTACCTGAATAATTTGAGCTAGCCTTGAGCTAAGCTTTTATTGTAATAATGGTACTCTAGATCATTGTTATTTATGATACACGGTTATTTTGCTATGTTATTCATCTCATTCTATTGTGGGCCAATGAACCGATCCAGGGATTGGCATGTCACATAGAAGCCTCGGTCTTTTCAGAACCGCGGGTGTTACAGGATGGTATCAGAGCCCGTGTGTCGACTGTAGGATCGTGACGTAGGATTGGATTAGGAAGCCATAGATTTATTAAGCCTATATTAACTCTGTCTTTCCTCTTATGCCTTTCACCCTCGTAAATTCTTACCATATGCTATTCTCACACTTTCCTCTTTTACTTGATAGATGGGAGAAGTCAGGACTGAGTATGCCACCATGGAGTCACCAAGGCCCTTTGCAAGGCAGTTAGCTCAGCTCTCCCAGTCATTGGGATTGCCACTGCCCATGTTCAAGGGAAGAAGGTTGTACACCTATGGATATGGAGAGGATGCATGGGAGATCACTACCTTCATATTCAGGGATGCCGCCTTGCCAAATCCAGTGCATTTGATCTACACCAAGACATACTGCAACTGGGGACTTGGAATCAACTTGGCCATACATGAAGCCCTGTCTCGCCAGTGCCATCAAGTCCGACACCTACTGCCAGCAGATTCACTCTACCGTGACTATGGGAGGCGTGATGAAGATGGGCACATTGTGGTTACCCCGGGCGACAGGAACAACATGCCGCCCCGTCGGAGGCACATAGAGGACATGGAAAGGGGGAATGGAGCTCTAGCAGAGAAGGTGATGATGATAAAGGAGATTGCAGACTTTGCTAGCAATGGTATGGTGGTCCAAGGATAGGAGAATGACACCTTGCATGAAGCTGTGGGAGTTCTGGAGAATGCCCTGATAGCCAGAGATGCAACCATAGCTCATCTTCATGGTACTATGCAGGAGAACACCCAGAACATACAACAGCTGCAAGGGACCGTCCAGGAAAGGGATCAAACTATTGAAGCTATGACAACCCAGATTGCCGCTCTCCAAGCGCAGCGGAATCCACCCTCTGATGATGACAATGGAGATGATGGCAACAATGGGGATGATGATGACAGTGGGAACGATGATGATGAGGACGAGGATGATAATGATGGAGACGATGATGGTGGAGGAGATGAAGCTGTTGCAATTGCAGCTGAGAGTGAAGAAGAAGAGGAGGATTCAGAAGAGGTGGAGTTTGAGATCTCAAGTGATGATTCAGGAGAAGTGTACACTCCGCCGCCATGGCTGTACCACGAGCCGAAGCGCCAATGCATGACAACGAGTTCCTACCGCAACCTCTTCAAGAAGTAGATAGAAGTCCACCAATTAGTCCTCGTTAGGCAAATTCGTTAGGATTGGTCTCGATCGATGTGAAGCTTAGTTCGTGTTAGTTTAAGAGTGTTTAGTTGCTTATTTTTGTACTCCAATATCCCAGGAATTATTTGTGCGAATTTTATGAAAGAGTTATGGCAATTTTGGTTACTATCTGTGTTATTTTCGCTGCAGTTTTCTGCTGATACAGCAGTACTGCGCAATTTTTCATATTTTTCTGGTAACTCGGAAAAATCTGAAAAATTTGGGCTGCTGCGAAACTCTCTGTACTATATGTGAAAAAATCAGCTAATTTTTCTAACGAGTTTAAGTCAGGCGGAAAAATTCGTGAACGCTGCTGGACTGTTCTGGCAGATTGCTGTTTTGTTGCTTTGATGATCAACTGTTTAGTTAACCATTGCCAACTCTTGCAAAACTATTTCAGTAGGTATATACTGCTAGGATAACCACTGGGATGTTGCTGGATCACTTGTTTGTTGATGTGTTTCTTGCTTGTGATTGTCTGCTATTGTTTGTTGTTGATTGATCATATGCATGGGTAGAATCCTATTGTCGTAGTTGATTCTTTCTAAACTTACCTGTGCTGAACCGCAGATGCCTCCCCGCCGTCAACCCACTGAGTTGGATCAGCTCATGGCAGCTCAGCCACAACTGACCCAAGTGATGACTCAGTTCATGGCAAATCAGAACAACAACAACAACAACAACAACAACAACAATGGAAACAATCAGCCTCACGGAGATGCTCTCACCAGATTTCTGAGGTTAAGGCCAGCTAAGTTCTCTACTGCAACGGAACCAATGGTTGCTCTCGACTGGTTGCGTTCAGTCAACAAGGATCTAGTAACTGTCGGATGCACTGATGCTGAGAAGGTGAGGTTTGCCGCTCACCTACTGGAGGGACCAGCCGCTTCTTGGTGGGACACTTTTCATATCACCCACCCGCTGAATACTGTGACTTGGGCAATGTTTGAGGAAGGTTTCAGGACCAACCACGTGTCTTCAGGAGTTCTGAGTCTGAAGAGGAAGGAGTTCCGCAACTTGCGCCAAACCAATCGCACCGTGGCTGAGTACATTGAGGAGTTCAACAACCTGTCCCGTTATGCACTTGAGGATGTTGACACTGACGCAAAAAGGAGGGAGAGATTCCTGGATGGCCTTAGTGATGAGCTTTCAGTGCAGCTACTGGTGGTTTATTGCCCCACTTTCCAGGAGCTTATGGACAAGGCCAGGATCTTGGAAGGGAAACACAAGCAGGTGGAGAACCGCAAGAGAAAGAGCAATAATCACCACTCTGGTTCGCACCACAAGTCTCGCACCTCATATGATGGATACTCCAAGCATGGAGGAAGTGACCATGTGAGCCATGACCGCCACCACCATGGAGGCGATGGGCATCGCCATGACAACCATAGGAGCAGCCACCACAACCACAAGGGAGGACACTCTCACCACTCTGGAGGACACGGTGGACATGACCGCAACCGTGATCGCAGCTTTGTGAAGAAGGATCTGAGTGAGGTGACATGCTTCAAGTGTAAACAGAAGGGACACTATGCTGACAACTGTCCGGAGAGGAAAAATCTTGGGAAAAATCTACCGCATAGGCATCGCTGATTAGAAACAGTACCAATTGGAATTACTCAAAAAGGAATTATAAAACTCCCCGAGTAATTAAAACACTGCAGAAAGCCACTAGACAGTTTCTGCAGAAGTTTTTACTGTAAGCCTATCTTTTTAATTCACGATGAGATTCCCCTCGTTCCACTGAATCCAGGGACATATCACACGCGATTTTTGGAGCTACGGATCTTTTTCTACGAATTTATCACTCCGAAAAGGCCATTAACCTATTTGATTAAACTGTACTAAACCTTGCTGCAAAAGCCTAAACCAAAGGTACAGCAAGATTCTACACGACTCACTAGATTCAGTGAGTCGTGTAGAATCTTGCTGTACCTTTGGTTTAGGCTTTTGCAGCAAGGTTTAGTACAGTTTAATCAAATAGGTTAATGGCCTTTTCGGAGTGATAAATTCGTAGAAAAAGATCCGTAGCTCCAAAAATCGCGTGTGATATGTCCCTGGATTCAGTGGAACGAGGGGAATCTCATCGTGAATTAAAAAGATAGGCTTACAGTAAAAACTTCTGCAGAAACTGTCTAGTGGCTTTCTGCAGTGTTTTAATTACTCGGGGAGTTTTATAATTCCTTTTTGAGTAATTCCAATTGGTACTGTTACTAATCAGCGATGCCTATGCGGTAGATTTTTCCCAAGATTTTTCCTCTCCGGACAGTTGTCAGCATAGTGTCCCTTCTGATTACACTTGAAGCATGTCACCTCACTCAGATCCTTCTTCACAAAGCTGCGATCACGGTTGCGGTCATGTCCACCGTGTCCTCCAGAGTGGTGAGAGTGTCCTCCCTTGTGGTTGTGGTGGCTGCTCCTATGGTTTTCATGGCGATGCCCATCGCCTCCATGGTGGTGGCGGTCATGGCTCCCATGGTCACTTCCTCCATGCTTGGAGTATCCATCATATGAGGTGCGAGACTTGTGGTGCGAACCAGAGTGGTGATTATTGCTCTTTCTCTTGCGGTTCTCCACCTGCTTGTGTTTCCCTTCCAAGATCCTGGCCTTGTCCATAAGCTCCTGGAAAGTGGGGCAATAAACCACCAGTAGCTGCACTGAAAGCTCATCACTAAGGCCATCCAGGAATCTCTCCCTCCTTTTTGCGTCAGTGTCAACATCCTCAAGTGCATAACGGGACAGGTTGTTGAACTCCTCAATGTACTCAGCCACGGTGCGATTGGTTTGGCGCAAGTTGCGGAACTCCTTCCTCTTCAGGCTCAGAACTCCTGAAGACACGTGGTTGGTCCTGAAACCTTCCTCAAACATTGCCCAAGTCACAGTATTCAGCGGGTGGGGGATCTGAAAATTGTCCCACCAAGAAGCGGTTGGTCCCTCCAGTAGGTGAGCAGCAAACCTCACCTTCTCAGCATCAGTGCATCCGACAGTTACTAGATCCTTGTTGACTGAACGCAACCAGTCAAGAGCAACCATTTGTTCCGTTGCAGTAGAGAACTTAGCTGGCCTTAACCTCAGAAATCTGGTGAGAGCATCTCCGTGAGGCTGATTGTTTCCATTGTTGTTGTTGTTGTTGTTGTTGTTGTTGTTGTTGTTGTTGTTGTTGTTGTTGTTGTTGTTGTTCTGATTTGCCATGAACTGAGTCATCACTTGGGTCAGCTGTGCCTGAGCTGCCATGAGCTGATCCAACTCAGTGGGTTGACAGCGGGGAGGCATCTGCGGTTCAGCACAGGTAAGTTTAGAAAGAATCAACTACGACAATAGGATTCTACCCATGCATATGATCAATCAACAACAAACAATAGCAGACAATCACAAGCAAGCAACACATCAACAAACAAGTGATCCAGCAACATCCCAGGGGTTATCCTAGCAGTATATACCTACTGAAATAGTTTTGCAAGAGTTGGCAATGGTTAACTAAACAGTTGATCATCAAAGCAAGAAAACAGCAATCTGCCAGAACAGTCCAGCAGCGTTCACGAATTTTTCCGCCTGACTTAAACTCGTCAGAAAAATTAGCTGATTTTTGCACATATAGTAAAGAGAGTTTCGCAGCAGCCCAATTTTATTCAGATTTTTCCGAGTTACCAGAAAAATATGAAAAATCGCGCAGTACTGCTGTATCAGCAGAAAACTGCAGCGAAAATAACACAGATAGTAACCAAAATTGCCATAACTCTTTCATAAAATTCGCACAAATAATTCCTGAGATATTGGAGTACACAAATAAGCAACTAAACACTCTTAAACTAACACGAACTAAGCTTCACATCGATCGAGACCAATCCTAACGAATTTGCCTAACGAGGACTAATTGGTGGACTTCTATCTACTTCTTGAAGAGGTTGCGGTAGGTCCTCGCTGTCATGCGTTGGCGCTTCGGCTCGCGGTACAGCCATGGCGGCGGAGTGTACACTTCTCCTGAATCATCACTTGAGATCTCAAACTCCACCTCTTCTAAATCCTCCTCTTCTTCTTCACTCTCAGCTGCAACTGCAACAGCTTCATCTCCTCCACCATCATCGTCTCCATCATCATCATCCTCGTCCTCATCATCATCATCGTTCCCACTGTCATCATCATCCCCATTGTTGCCATCATCTCCATTGTCATCATCAGAGGGTGGAGTCAGCTGCGCTTGGAGAGCGGCAATCTGGGCTGTCATAGCTTCAATAGTTTGATCCCTTTCCTGGACGGTCCCTTGCAGCTGTTGTATGTTCTGGGTGTTCTCCTGCACAGTACTATGAAGATGAGCTATGGTTGCATCTCTGGCTATCAGGGCATTCTCCAGAACTCCCACAGCTTCATGCAAGGTGTCATTCTCCTGTCCTTGGACCACCATACCATTGCTAGCAAAGTCTGCAATCTCCTTTATCATCATCACCTTCTCTGCTAGAGCTCCATTCCCCCTTTCCATGTCCTCTATGTGCCTCCGACGGGGCGGCATGTTGTTCCTGTCGCCCGGGGTAACCACAATGTGCCCATCTTCATCACGCCTCCCATAGTCACGGTAGGGTGAATCTGCTGGCAGTAGGTGTCGGACTTGATGGCACTGGTGAGACAGGGCTTCATGTATGGCCAAGTTGATTCCAAGTCCCCAGTTGCAGTATGTCTTGGTGTAGATCAAATGCACTGGATTTGGCAAGGCGGCATCCCTGAATATGAAGGTAGTGATCTCCCATGCATCCTCTCCATATCCATAGGTGTACAACCTTCTTCCCTTGAACATGGGCAGTGGCAATCCCAATGACTGGGAGAGCTGAGCTAACTGCCTTGCAAAGGGCCTTGGTGACTCCATGGTGGCATACTCAGTCCTGACTTCTCCCATCTATCAAGTAAAAGAGGAAAATGTGAGAATAGCATATGGTAAGAATTTACGAGGGTGAAAGGCATAAGAGGAAAGACATAGTTAATATAGGCTTAATAAATCTATGGCTTCCTAATCCAATCCTAGGTCACGATCCTACAGTCGACACACGGGCTCTGATACCATCCTGTAACACCCGCGGTTCTGAAAAGACCGAGGCTTCTATGTGACATGCCAATCCCTGGATCGGTTCATTGGCCCACAATAGAATGAGATGAATAACATAGCAAAATAACCGTGTATCATAAATAACAATGATCCAGAGTACCATTATTATAATAAAATCTTAGCTCAAGGCTAGCTCAAATTATTCAGGTAGCAAAATAACTAAAGTAAATCCTCCATTCTTCAAATTGCCCACAAGTGAACAAGTGTCGAGTGGAGTACCGTGGCCTATATCGATTACTCAGAATCGGAATAACCTGCAACATGAAACGTAGCAGCCCCGAAGGGTCAATACATGGAATGTATGGCAAGTAGAGCTAGTAATGGAGACAATAGTACTAACATCTACATGCATATATGGCAAGTGTAGCTGTGTCTGGCTTGCATTTGCAAATACCTTTGTCCTACTTTCATCGGTTTTGATTTTCTTTGAAAAGATCCCAATTAAGTTAACCCAACAATATTAAAACAATTATGAAATTGGAATGAGCGAGAAACTTGTCATGGAATCAATATCAAGCAACTCAGTTGTCCATAACCGGGGACACGGCTAATCGATTAGATTATACACCCTGCAGAGGTTAGTACACTTTACCCATGTGACTTGGCCAGCCCAGCTCGTACCATCACTCTCATTTTGGGTGATGATAGGGAGAAGACCAAGAAGAGACTGTTCGGGAAGTAGCTCCTCAATCCCGACGCGCACCGGTCCAACCTACCAAAATTCTACATCTCTGGAGACGCGGGTTCGAGTTACCACAACCTACTAAGTCCAACCAACCGCCCATTCCATTATTGGCACATGGTTGTACACGTAAGCTACACAATAAAGAAGCCAATCATTCTCTCTTGATACCTGGGTGCCTTTCCGCAATGAAACCACCAAAAATTATCAATACCATCACACCCAGGGGATTCATATATTAAGTTGTTTTATTTTTCACAAACCAATTCTTTTAGAAAACAAGTCTCAATGATGTAACCCAGCCCTCGTACAACATAGCATGGCTAAGCCCATCTACCAACGGTGGTTCATCTACAAGGAAGGTCCTACCACATAATAGGACATAGCCTAGCGATAGTGTCATCCTACACATGCGTCTACAAAATACACGACAATGCATAGAAAATAGTAGGACGATATCATGAACAAAGTAGCATCTACTTGCCTTGGTTGTAGCGGTCGGAAGAACAATCCACACACGAGCAAGCGTTGCACTCGTCACAATCTACACGATACAATTGCAATCATAAACAAACAATCCACAAGCATATGCAACAATTATGATGCATGAAGGTATGCAAGGCAAGTGAATTGGTGCTACAGCTGCACCACATAATAGAAATCAGTAGAGGTACTGATTGCATGCATGGAAAATAGTTTTAGCGCAAGGAAAACTATTACGCAAAAGTAATACTCGAAACTAGAGCTAGAACTTAAATAATTCACTACCGGTAGTATACTGGTTGTAAAATCAAGTCACAGTATTCAGCGGGTGGGTGATCTGAAAAGTGTCCCACCAAGAAGCGGCTGGTCCCTCCAGTAGGTGAGCGGCAAACCTCACCTTCTCAGCATCAGTGCATCCGACAGTTACTAGATCCTTGTTGACTGAACGCAACCAGTCGAGAGCAACCATTGGTTTCGTTGCAGTAGAGAACTTAGCTGGCCTTAACCTCAGAAATCTGCTGAGAGCATCTCCCTGAGGCTGATTGTTTCCATTGTTGTTGTTGTTGTTGTTGTTGTTGTTGTTGTTGTTGTTGTTGTTGTTGTTCTGATTTGCCATGAACTGAGTCATCAATTGGGTCAGCTGTGCCTGAGCTGCCATGAGCTGCTCCAACTCAGTGGGTTGACGGCGGGGAGGCATCTGTGGTTCAGCACAGGTAAGTTTAGAAAGAATCAACTACGACAATAGGATTCTACCCATGCATATGATCAATCAACAACAAACAATAGCAGACAATCACAAGCAAGCAACACATCAACAAACAAGTGATCCAGCAACATCCCAGGGGTTATCCTAGAAGTATATACCTACTGAAATAGTTTTGCAAGAGTTGGCAATGGTTAACTAAACAGTTGATCATCAAAGCAACAAAACAGCAATCTGCCAGAACAGTCCAGCAGCGTTCACGAATTTTTCCGCCTGACTTAAACTCGTCAGAAAAATTAGCTGATTTTTGCACATATAGTACAGAGAGTTACGCAACTTGCGCCAAACCAATCGCACCGTGGCTGAGTACATTGAGGAGTTCAACAACCTGTCCCGTTATGCACCTGAGGATGTTGACACTGATGCAAAAAGGAGGGAGAGATTCCTGGATGGCCTTAGTGATGAGATTTCAGTGCAGCTACTGGTGGGTTATTGCCCCACTTTCCAGGAGCTGATGGACAAGGCCAGGATCTTGGAAGGGAAACACAAGCAGGTGGAGAACCGCAAGAGAAAGATCAATAATCACCACTCTGGTTCGCACCACAAGTCTCGCACCTCATATGATGGATACTCCAAGCATGGAGGAAGTGACCATGGGAGCCATGACCGCCACCACCATGGAGGCGATGGGCATCGCCATGATAACCATAGGAGCAGCCACCACAACCACAAGGGAGGACACTCTCACCACTCTGGAGGACACGGTGGACATGACCGCAACCGTGATCGCAGCTTTGTGAAGAAGGATCTGAGTGAGGTGACATGCTTCAAGTGTAAACAGAAGGGACACTATGCTGACAACTGTCCGGAGAGGAAAGGACTGAAGCCAACCAACAGCGAGAAGGCCACAGTGAACCACATGAATGTGGAGGAGATTCCAGATGAGCCTGACCTTGTGATTGGTAAGTTCCCAATCAACACTTACCCTGCACTTATACTTTTCGATACTGGTGCATCGCATTCATTCATATCAAGGGCATTTGTGGATAAGTATAAGTTACCTACTGAGTCTATGAAAAGGTCTATTAGAGTGAGTTCACCTGGAGGAGATATGATAGCTAGCGCGGGATGCCGCGACTTAACTGTGAGGATTGGAGCACACAACTTCATTGCACATCTAGTAGTGTTGGAATCATAGGGATTAGATGTTATTCTGGGTATGGATTGGATGTCTATGCATGGGGGACATATAGATTGTGCACAGCGAGCTGTTTCACTCAAAACCCCGGATGGTAAGAGGATTAGATTCAAGTCGTCTGCACGACCGAGAAGGTGTAAGTTGAATTCTCTTAAGGGGGTTAGCATGGATATTGTGCCAGTGATTAAGGATTATCCTGACGTGTTTCCGGAAGAACTGCCAGGGATGCCACCTGACAGGGATGTAGAGTTTCTTATCGACCTGATGCCGGGAACAGGACCAATAGCAAAGAAACCATATAAGATGGATGTGGATGAGCTGAAGGAATTGAAGAAGCAGCTGAAAGAGCAGTTGGACAAGGGATTCATTCAGCCTAGTTCGTCGTCATGGGGTGCACCTATTCTGTTTGTGGAGAAGAAAGATAGCAGCAAGAGATTAGTGGTAGACTATCGCTCGCTGAATGAAGTAACCATCAAGAACAAGTACCCTCTGCCGAACATAAATGATTTGTTTGATCAAATGGAAGGAGCGAAGGTGTTCAGCAAGATTGATCTACGATCTGGATACTTTCAATTGAAGATCCGGGAGGAGGACGTACCAAAAACCGCCTTCACCACTAGGTGTGGTTCTTATGAGTATACAGTTATGTCTTTTGGACTAACGAATGCCCCGGCATATTTCATGACCATGATGAACAAGGTATTTATGGAGTACCTGTACAAGTTCGTGGTGGTGTTTATTGATGACATACTGATATATTCCAAGGGTGATGCTGAGCATGAGAAGCATCTACGACTGATTATGGAGAAGCTGAGGGAACACAAGTTGTATGCCAAATTCAGCAAGTGTGAATTCTGGCTTAACATTGTTGGATTTCTTGGACACGTAGTGTCAGGAGAAGGAATTGCTGTTGATCCAAGCAAAGTGACTGCAGTAACTGAGTGGGAAGCACCCAAGAATGCAGGAGAGATACGAAGCTTTTTGGGACTTGCTGGATACTACAGGAGGTTCATTGAAAACTTTTCCAAGATTGCTAAGCTGATGACTGAACTTCTGAAGAAGGAGAGGAAGTTTGAGTGGTCAGACGTATGTGAAGCCAGCTTTCAGGAACTGAAGCGTCGACTAGTGACCGCACCCGTTCTGTGTTTACCAGATCTTCAGAAGGATTTCCAAGTGTACTGTGATGCTTCTCGACAGGGACTTGGGATTGTGCTGATGCAAGATGGGAGAGTAGTGTCATATGCCTCGCGACAACTCAAGCACCATGAGCGGAATTACCCCACACACGACTTGGAGTTAGCGTCAGTGATTCATGCGCTCAAGGTATGGAGACATTACTTAATGGGAAAACACTGTGATGTGTACACTGACCACAAGAGCCTGAAGTACATATTCACGCAGAAGGAACTGAACATGAGGCAAAGGAGATGGTTGGAGATTATCAAGGACTATGATATGAATTTGCAATACCACCCAGGAAAGGCCAATGTAGTAGCAGATGCTCTGAGCCAGAAGGTTTATGCCAATGGATTGACAATTGGGGAATTGCCCGAGGATTTATGCAAGCAATTCAAGGACCTTAGACTGGAGGTAGTATCTGAAGGATACCTGGCTACAATGGAAGTCCAACCGACGCTACAGGACAGAATCGTAAAGGCTCAGGTAGGAGACAAGGAAATAGAGGAGATAAAGGAAAAGATGAAGGAGAATCGGGAAAGGGATATTCGCGAGGATGAGCATGGTACCTTGTGGTATGGAGATCGTTTGTGTGTGCCCAGCGACCCGGAGATAAGGGAGTTGATTCTGCAGGAGGCCCATAACTCGCCATACTCCATACATCCGGGCAACACAAAGATGTATATGGATTTGAAGAGCAGATTTTGGTGGAACAACATGAAGGGAGATATCGCCAAGCATATTGCCCTATGCGATGTGTGCAGCCGAGTGAAGGCGGAACACCAGAAGCCAGCAGGACTGCTACAGCCATTGCCCGTGCCGGATTGGAAGTGGGATAGAGTGGGAATGTACTTTATCACAGGATTGCCCAGGACCAGGTCAGGATATGACTCCATTTGGGTAGTGGTCGACCATTTGACCAAGGTAGCCCACTTTATACCGGTGAAGATGACCTATACGAGTGCAAAGTTGGCCAAGATTTACATGGACAGAATTGTGTGCCTACACGGAGTTCCCAAGAGTATCGTATCTGATAGAGGCACCCAATTTACCTCACACTTCTGGCGCCAGCTGCACGAGTCACTTGGTACTAGATTGGAGTTTAGCACAGCGTTTCACCCACAGACTGATGGTCAGACCGAGAGGGTGAATCAGATTTTGGAAGACATGCTGAGAGCTTGCGCCTTGGATCATGGCTCTAGTTGGGATGAGAATTTACCGTATGCTGAGTTTTCCTACAACAGCAGCTATCAAACCAGCATCAAGACGTCACCGTTCGATGTGCTATATGGGAAACGGTGCCGAACACCATTTCTATGGGATGGAGTAGGAGAACGTCAGTTGTTTGGACCCGATTTGATCAAGGATGCTGAGGAGAAGGTCGCCTTGATTAGGGACAGGCTGAAGGTAGCACAATCAAGGCAGAAGAGCTACGCTGACGCCAAGCGCAAGGAAGTGGTGTATGAGATAGGTGATAGAGCATACCTCAGAGTGTCGCCACTTCGTGGAATCAAGAGATTTGGAATTAAGGGTAAGCTGGCACCTCGGTTTATTGGACCGTATCGAGTCTTAGCACGCAAGGGAGAAGTTGCTTATCAGTTGGAGTTGCCAGAGGCTCTGTCCGCTGTTCACAATGTGTTCCACGTATCCCAGCTAAAGAAGTGCCATCCGGAGATGGCGGATACACTATTGAGAGACACCGTACCGCTAGAGGAGGTTCAGCTCGAGAATGACTTGAACTATGAGGAGAAACCGGTCAAGATTCTGGAAACAGTGGAGAGGATTACCCGTACCAAGACGATCAGGTTTTGCAAGGTACAGTGGAGCCACCACACCGAAGAGTAAGCCAGTTGGGAGCGTGAGGATGACATCCGAGAGGACTACCCACACCTATTTGCTAGCCGCGCCGAATCTCGAGGACGAGATTCATCTTAAGGGGGTTAGTCTTGTCACATCCCAAATTTTAGATTTGGTTCTGCATATCATTCATATCATCGCATCATACCTTTCCATGCAAAGCCGTCAATCGAAATGAATCGGCGAAACGCTATTTTCGAAACCCTATTCTATTTTGCTACGAGGCTCCTGCGGGAGGCTTTAGAATAACTAGTGTTGCCACCCTTGTAGAATAGTGGTTTCGCTCAACCCTTGACCCTAGATTGTTCCCCTCGATTTTACAAAACCTTAGGAGCAAGAATCGCTTGATTCGGAGCTCGTACGGAAAAGTTACAGCCGTTTATTTAAAAGACAGAAAACGGGCCAATTTTCCGAGTCCGTAACCAACTCCGCGCCGAATCGGAGTAGGACCCGCAAGGGGCCCCACTTAAGGGACCCATCCGCCCCTTGCCCTCCTCGTTTTCCGCACCACGCGACCGCCTCGGGACCCATGACCTCCGTCCCGATCGCCGCGCCGCCTCCCCTTCGGCCTCGCGCCGCCGCCAGGGCTCTGCCCCGCCGCCTCGTCGCCGACCCCGCCGCCCAGGTACTGCGCCACCGCCTCCTCTCTCCCCGCCGCCGGCGCCACCGCCGCAGCCAACCGCGCCTCGCCTCCCTTCACCCGCGCGCCCCGCACGCCGACCTTGCCCCGCAGCCGCGCTGCGCTGCAGCACCTGCGCCGCCCCCGCGCGCCTCGCCTCCTGCAGCGCTGCTGCCGCTGCCGCGCTGCGCCAGCCGCTGCGCACCCGAGCCGCTACTGCTTGCGCGCGCTGTTGTGCTGCCGCTGCTGCATGCGCTGCTGCACGCCTGCTGCCGCTGCCACGCTGCCGCCTCGCTGCTGCGCGCTAGCGCGCCCTCGCACGCGCGCTGTCCCGCAGGCACGCACGCGCCGTCTTGCGCGCCGCGTTGACGAATCTCGAACCACGCACTGATTGTTTTCCCAACCGCGCAGGTAACCGTCGTCGCCGGAACCGATCGCCGCACCGTCCGGAGTCCGTTTCGCCGTTTGTTTCCGGTAAGCCTGCAGCCACCGTCGGATCTCAGATCAGTGGTTCAGATCAGTCGTTGACTGGTCAGCACTCAGGCGTTGACTAGTCAGACGCCCAGTCAGCAGCCGTGTTGACCAGTCAACAGACACAGTTGACTGGTTAATTTCGTTAATCGTTTTAGTTGACAGATTTCGGTAGAAACTTGTAAATTGCATAGAAATTAAACCGCTTGGCCAAAAATTGCAAATAAAATATGTGTAGATTTAGTGAGTCGTGTAAAATCTCGCTGTACCTTTGGTTCAGGCTTTTGCAGCAATGTTTAGTACAGTTTAATCAAATAGTTTAATGGCCTTTTCGGAGTGATAAATTCGTAGAAAAAGATCCGTAGCTCCAAAAATCGCGTGTGATATGTCGCTGGATTCAGTGGAACGAGGGGAATCTCATCGTGAATTAAAAAGATAGGCTTACAGTAAAAACTTCTGCAGAAACTGTCTAGTGGCTTTCTGCAGTGTTTTAATTACACAGGGAGTTTTATAATTCCTTTTTGAGTAATTCCAATTGGTACTGTTTCTAATCAGCGATGCCTATGCGGTATATTTTTCCCAAGATTTTACAACCAGTATACTACCGGTAGTGAATTATTTAAGTTCTAGCTCTAGTTTCGAGTATTACTTTTGCGTAATAGTTTTCCTTGCGCTAAAACTATTTTCCATGCATGCAATCAGTACCTCTACTGATTTCTATTATGTGGTGCAGCTGTAGCACCAATTCACTTGCCTTGCATACCTTCATGCATCATAATTGTTGCATATTCTTGTGGATTGTTTGTTTATGATTGCAATTGTATCGTGTAGATTGTGACGAGTGCAACGCTTGCTCGTGTGTGGATTGTTCTTCCGACCGCTACAACCAAGGCAACTAGATGCTACTTTGTTCATGATATCGTCCTACTATTTTCTATGCATTGTCGTGTATTTTGTAGACGCATGTGTAGGATGATACTATCGCTATGCTATGTCCTATGATGTGGTAGGACCTTCCTTGTAGATGAACCACCGTTGGTAGATGTGCTTAGCCATGCTATGTTGTACGAGGGCTGGGTTACATCATTGAGACTTGTTTTCTAAAAGAATTGGTTTGTGAAAACTAAAACAACTTAATCAATGAATCCCCTGGGTGTGATGGTATTGATAATTTTTGATGGTTTCATTGCGGAAAGGCACCCAGGTATCAAGAGAGAATGATTGAATTCTTTATTGTGTAGCTTACGTGTACAACCATGTGCCAATAATGGAATGGGCGGTTGGTTGGACTTAGTAGGTTGTGGTAACTCGAACCCGCGTATCCAGAGATGTAGAATTTTGGTAGGTTGGACCGGTGCGCGTCGGGATTGAGGAGCTACTTCTCGAACAGTCTCTTCTTGGTCTTCTCCCTATCATCACCCAAAATGAGAGTGATGGTACGAGCTGGGCTGGCCAAGTCACATGGGTAAAGTGTACTAACCTCTGCAGGGTGTATAATCTAATCGATTAGTCGTGTCCCCGGTTATGGACAACTGAGTTGCTTGATATTGATTCCATGACAAGTTTCTCGCTCATTCCAATTTCATAATTGTTTTAATATTGTTGGGTTAACTTAATTGGGATCTTTTGAAAGAAAATCAAAACTGTTTATGAAAGTAGGACAAAGGTATTTGCAAATGCAAGCCAGACACAGCTCCACTTGCCAGATATGCATGTAGATGTTAGTACTATTGTCTCCATTACTAGCTCTACTTGCCATACATTCCATGTATTGACCCTTCGGGGCTGCTACGTTTCATGTTGCAGGTTATTCCGATTCTGAGTAATCGATATAGGCCACGGTACTCCACTCGGCACTTGTTCACTTGTGGGCAATTTGAAGAATGGAGGATTTACTTTAGTTATGTTGCTACCTGAATAATTTGAGCTAGCCTTGAGCTAAGCTTTTATTGTAATAATGGTACTCTGGATCATTGTTATTTATGATACACGGTTATTTTACTATGTTATTCATCTCATTCTATTGTGGGCCAATGAACCGATCCAGGGATTGGCATGTCACATAGAAGCCTCGGTCTTTTCAGAACCGCAGGTGTTACATACACACAGATCTGAAAGTGGCGGATCCGTTGACTAAACCTCTCCTAAGGGCAAAACATGACCAACACCAAACTGCCATGGGTGTTCGGTATATTACCATGTAATCTAGATTAGTTGACTCTAGTGCAAGTGGGAGACTGTTGGAGATATGCCCTAGAGTCAATAATAAATGTAGTTATTATTATATCTTTGTGTTTATGATAAATGTTTACATTCATGCTATAATAGTATTAACAAGGAAACATTAATACTTGTGTGATTTGTAAACTTAAATTGAAGTCCCTAGTAAAGCCTCTATATAATACTAGCTTGTTGGTTAATAAATGATTATGGTTTCGCTATCATGAACATTGAGATGTTATTAACCACAAGATCATATCATTAGGAGAATGGTATGATGGACATACTCCTATAGATAAGCGTAGCATAAAGATCAAGTCATTTTAATAGTTCAATTGTTATATGCTTTGTGATACATAGTAACCTAATTCCTTCGACCATGAGATCATGCTTATCACCATCACCGGAAGGATGCTTTGATGACATCAAGCACCACACCGTAATTGGGTGGCTATAAAGGTGGCATTGAGTGTTCGGAAAGTATTGGTTGAGACACATGGATCAAGAGTGGGATTTGTCCATCCATATGACGGATAGATATACTCTGGGCCCTCTCGGTGGAATGTCATCCAATTATCTTGCAAGCATGTGACTGTCTCACAAGGGATCACATATCACGGGAACGAGAAAAGAGTACTTATCAGTAACGAGGTTGAACTAGGTATGCAGAGATACCGACGATCAAACCTCGGATAAGTAAACTATCGTGAGACAAAGGGAAATTGGTATCGTATGTAAGTGGTTCATTCAATCGCAAAGTAATCGTAGAAATATGTGGGAGCGATATAAATTTCCAGATTCCTCTATTGGTTATTGTTCGGAGAAGTGTCTCGATCATGTCCGCATAATTCACGAACCGTAGGGAGACACACTTAAGGATTCGACGTTGTTGAGTAGTTATGGAATGATGAGTAAGAGACCGAATGTTGTTCGGAGTCTCGGATGGGATCCGGGATATCACGAGGAGATCCGGAATGGTCCGGAGAATAAGATTCATATAAGGAAAGTCCTGTTTCGGGGTTGGATAATGGTTCCGGTGTTTTCATCGGGAATGTTCTAGAAGGTTCCGGAATGTCCGGCACTCCGGAGGGGAAGGGTACATGAATGTGTCATAACAAGTTGTAATGGTTGCATCATGTACTAGGTGTCATCGCTGAGCGAAATAAAGGGATAAATCAAATCCTAGTTTGAAAAGTCAAACGCCAATTTGAAAAGTCAAACGGCTATTTTGCTTGGTGGAGGGAGAGTAGGAAACCTAATTGGGGAGGAAGTCCCTCTCCCTCCACCGCCGGCCAAGGAGGACGAGTTGGGGAGGGTCTCCCCTCCCCTTGGCCGCGCCCTCCACCTATATAAGGAGGGGCAGGGCTGCCCCTCCAAGTACACAACTCCACCACCCAAAACCCTAGCCCTAGCTGTCGGCCCTCCTGCAGCCGCCGCCGCCCTAGGGCAAACCCTAGCCGCCGACTTGGGCTTCCCCAAGCCCTAGCCGCCGGCCTAGCCACTCCTCGTTGGTGCGTCTAAACCCTAGATCACCGAGGCCTCTCTCATAGTCCACCATACTCGCTCCGGCTTAAGGCGAAGCCCTGCGAGATCTCCCCTCTACTTCCGGTACCACGCCATCGTGCTGCCGGAATCGCGTGGAGAGTGCTACAACCTCCGCTGCCTGCTGGAACAAGGGAGAGGAAGGTCTTCGTCGAGTACCGAATGTGTGATCGACTGCGGAAGCGCTGCCGGAACGTAGCGCTGGAAGGATCATCTACGCGATCTTGAGATCGGCAAGAGTACGACTACATCTCCCACGAGAATCCTCTCTCGTTAAACACTTTGGAATCTTCGAGGGTGAGTTATTCTATCGACTCGTTGCTAAAATCTAGTAGATATATCTTGGCTTGTTTGTTTGTATGCAGTAGAATTTTTTTGTTTTCCATGCTACGAACCCCTAAAACCTCTTCCACGTGCAAAACATTATCAGCACCTTAGTGCCATGGGTGTTAGATTGTTGCCAGATGTAAACTAGATTATTGACTCTAGTGCAAGTGGGAGACTGTTGGAATTATGCCCTAGAGGCAATAATAAAGATGTTATTATTATAATTCTTGTTCATGATAAAGTTTATATTCCATGCTAGAATTGTATTAAGCGGAAACTTTAATACTTGTGTGGTTTGTGAACAACACCGTGTCCCTAGTACGCCTCTATGGACTAGCTCATTGATTAATGATGGTTAAGGTTTCCTAACCATAGACATGAGTTGTCGATTAATAATGAGATCATATCATTGGGAGAATGATATGATGGACATACCCAAATTAAGCAGAGCAATTAGATCGTGTCATCGTGTTCATCTTTGCGAAGCTTTTCTGATGTCAAATATTGTATTCCTTAGACCATGAGATAATGCAACTCCCTGGTATCGGAAGAAAGCTTTGAGGTCATCAAACGTCATCCTATGAGAGGGTGATCATAAAGGTGTCTCTCAGGTGATCGGAAAGTACCTGTTGGGTTGTATGTATTGAGATGGGATTTGTGCCTCCCAAGTCGGCGAGATATACTTCGGGCCCACTCGGTAATCGATACCAACACCGCTTGCAAGCATGTGGTTAAGGAGTTAATCACAAATTGATATCGGATTACGAAACGAGTAAAGTACTTGCTGTGAACAAGATTGAACTAGGTATACCGGTACCGACGATCAAATCTCGGGCAAGTAAAATATCACGCGACGAAGGGAATATATATATATGGGATTGATTGAATCCTGGCATCGTGGTTCATCCGCTATGATCATCGATGAATATGTGGGAGTCAATATGGGTTTCCAGACCCCTCTGTTGATTATTGATAGAAGATCATGTCTGCATATTCTCGAACCCGAAGGGTGACACACTTAACGTGTCTCGACGCTAGGATAGATTGGATAATTGGTTTATGAGTTTTTGTTCGGAGTCTCGAATGAGATCCAGGACATCACGAGAGGTTCCAGAATGGTCCGGAGAATAAGATTCATATAAGGCAAAGCAGATTTTGGAGTTCGGAATTGTTTCGGGTTAATCGGTATTGTACCGGAAGATTCTAGAACCTTCCGGAGTGGGACCAACGTGGCCCCACTTGTCGGGAGGGGGCATGGGCCTATGAGGGAGTGCCCTGGCCGCATTGGGACAGGGGCACAAGGCCCCATAGGGCCCAGCTGGCCAAGCCTAGGGCAAAACCCTAGGGGAGCTTCTAGAAGGGGGGGAAACTTGCCCCCACAACTCCCTCCTTTGGCCGCCGGCCTAGGGTTTGGGGGAGGGTAAAGGGCCATCCGCCCACCCCTCTATATAAAGAGGGCTGGGGGCGCACCCTCACTACCCCTCCTCCTCAACCCTAGCCGCCCTGCTGCCCCTCCTCTCTCTTTCCCTCCCGACTGCGCGTAGGCGAAGCCCTGCCGCAGAAACTCTCCACCGCTTGCACCGCGCCGTCGCGTTGTAGATCCAATCCATATATCCACCCCACTTTCTGGACCGAGGAAGGAGGAGACGTCGAGGTGCCGCATGTGTGCATCTCTCGGAGGCATCGCCACTTGCGGTGTTAGATCAGATCGGATCGCGAGGAGGAGAAGCGAGTATGACTACATCAACCACGTTCCCTCGAAGTTCCGCTGTGCGAATCTTCAAGGGTATGAAGATCTTGTCTATTCCCCCTCGTTGTTTGCATCTGCTAGATTAGATCTTGGCTTTCCCGTTCGCATCCGTAGAATTTTTTTGATTTACAATGCTGCGAAACCCTTCAGTGGTATCAGAGCTAGATCTATGCGTAGATGTGTTTCACGAGTAGAACGCAACATGCTTGTTGCGGGCGTTGATGTTTTCTGTTGCAAGCCTCTTGTTTGTGTACTTCTTATGATGCGGGATAGTGAGATCGAAGCGGTCCAGGCCAACTTTACGCGACGTCATTCGCGAGACCGGCTCCGCACTTGACGTGTGGCTTGTTCCACACATGCGGCTGGTGGATGCCAGTTTCTCTCACTATAGTTGTCATGGGATTTACACCGGAGTTTGGCAACCATAATATCACCGTTGTGGCTTTCCGTAGGTAAGAATCGTTCTTAGCTTGCTACTCCCATAAGCCACGTAAAACATGCAACAACAAAGTAGAGGCGTCTAACTTGTTTTTGCAGGGAGTGTTTTCTGTGATATGGTATGGCCCAAGATGTGATGTGTATGTTGTATGCAATGATCATGTTTTGTAATGTTTCACAACTTGCATGTCGATGAGTAAACAACGGCAGGAGCCATATGGTTGTCTTTATAATTGTGTATGACCTGTGTGTCAACTTCTTATACGCCATGTAATAGCTTTACTTTATCGCTAAGTAGTTAGCAATAGTTGTAGTTGCTATTCGTGGTGGAGGCAATCATGGTGGAGTGATGGAGATCATGCCGGCACGCACAAGATGGAGATCATTGCACGAAGATTGGCTATACCATGTCACATAAAGTTATATGCATGTGATGTTTATCCTTTTATGTATCTTATTATGCTTAGATCGCGACGGTAGCATTATAAGATGATTCCTCACTTAAAGATCAAGATAAAACTGTGTTCTCCCCATGTATGCACCATTGTGAAAGTTCGTCGTGTTCAAGCATCACGTGATGATCGGGTGCTATATCTATGTTCACATATAACGGGTGCAAGCCAGTTTTTGCACAAGCGAAAATACTTGGGTTTGACTTGACGAGCCTAGCATGTACAGACATGGCCTCGGAACACATGAACCGAAAGGTTAGACATGAGTCATATGAATGATATGATCGACACTTCGTTGTCCACCATTGAAACCACATCTCTTCTCGTGAAGATCGGATTAGGTGTGGTGAATTTGGATCATGTTCACTAAACAACTTGAGGGATGTTGAATTTAGTGGGAGTTCATCTAGTAATTTGATTAAGTTGAACTAGTTATCATGAACATAGTCTAAATTGTGCTTGCAAATTTTGTAGATTTAATGGCTAAGTCCAACTTCAACTTCAACGTTTTTGCTGAGAAAGAAAAGCTTAAGAATAATGGGTCTAACTTCACCACTGGTTCCGCAATCTGAGAATCATTCTCGCTGGCGGACAAAAGGACTATGTCCTTGAGAATGCGCTAGGTGACGCCCCTGTTGTAGAGCGTCGGCTGATGAGAAAGTTGTTTATCATTCGCGCAAATATGATTATGGTGTGATTAATAGCACCATGTTGTTTGATATGGAATCGGACCTTCAAAATCGTTTTGAGGATTACCCCGGGCCCTTTGAGATTCTTGAGGAACTGAAAACTATGTTTCAGACTCAGGCCCGTTCTGAGAGATATGAGATCTCTGAGAAATTCTTTAACTGCAAGATGGACGAAGGGAGTTCCGTTAGTGAGCACGCCATAAAGATGTCGGGCTACACTCAACGCCTTGAGCAACTAGACTGCAAGATTCCAGAGGAGCTCAAGATTGACAGGGTTCTGCAATCACTCCCTTCTAGCTACAAAAGTTTTGTAGTTACTCATAATCAGATTGGTTCCACTGATACGATCACCGAGGTCTTCGCTAAGCTGAAAGCTGCGGAGGTGGACATCAAGAAGGATAATCATGTGTTGATGGTCAACAAGCCCCCCAGCTTTAAGAAAGGTAAGGGTGCAAAGAATACCTTCAAGAAAGGCGACGACAAGCGCGTTGCCCCTGCTGAGAAGAAGCTCAAGTCTGGACCTAAGCCGGACACTTAGTGATTCTATTGCAAGGACAAGGCTCACTGGAAGCGCAACTGTCCGAAGTACTTAGCGGGCAAGAAGGCTGGTGAAGGGAATATGCCCGAGAGGCAATAATAAAGTGGTTATTATCGTATTCCTTATTTATGATAAATGTTTATTTTGCATGCTATAATTGTATTAATACAGAAACGTTAATACATGTGTGTTTAATAAACAAAAAGGAAGTTCCTAGTTATGCCTCTCTTATAAACTAGCTCGTTGATTAACAAGATGATCAAAGGTTTCCTAATCATGGACATTGGATGTTGTTAATAACGAGGTCACAACATTAGTGTAATGATGTGATGAACATTCATCCGAAGTATAGCATTACGATCAAAGTCATTGAGTTTATATTGCTATAACAACTTACGGAGTGATCCTAATCCTTAGACCATGAGATCATGGCAATCGCTAACACCGGAAGAGTTTCTCGATGACATCAAACGTCACACTGTAACTGGGTGATTATAAAGATGGCTTTAGAACTACTGAAGTGTTATGTTGAGGTTCATGGATCGAGAGTGGAATTTGTTCATCCCGATGACGGATAGATATGCTCTGGGCCCTCTCGGTGATATCACATTGATTAGCTTGCAAGCAAGTGATTTGATCACTAGAATGTTATATCACGGGAACGAGAAAAGAGTGCATGTCGGTAACGAGATCAAACTAGGGATGGATATACTGATGATCGAATCTCGGACATGTAATATATCGTGAAACAAAGGGATTAAGATACTAGCGTAAAAGGTTCACACGATCACAGAAGTCATCGTTGAATGTGTGGGAGTCAGTACGTATCTCCAGGTCCCGCTGCTGATTATTGATCAGATAGGGGTCTCGATCATGTCTGCATTATTCGCGAACCGTAGGGTGACACACTTAAGGGATACCGACACCATTCAGAGCAAATGATATGCCAGAGAAAGAAAAAGGAAAGCGCAAGAATTTATTTTACTAAACACCGAAACTATTTCGGTTGAAATTGCTGAAACTGGTTCTGCATGTGAAATTGAAATATTGTAAGGGGTTTTATGTGAATGTTTGTTAATTAAAGTTATTAACAAAATTCTGAATAAATAAATAAAAGAGTTTTATTTAAATGAGAGCTTGCATTAAATTTGGTGGAAATTTAATGCATGTGAGTGGATTTTTGAGTGGAGGCTTTTTAATGGGAGTGGAGGCTTTTCATTTTGAGTGGGAGCTCCACCCACATGAATGTGGAAGAGGTGGGGTAAGCCCCCATGGTTGGGCGCCATGCCCCTTGGGTGCCCCCCTCTCCCCTATAAAAGTCACCCCTCTCCTCCTCTCAAAGTACACCTCCTCGCGAAGGATCTCTCTCCCCCCTTTAGAATTTCCCCATGGTCTCGGATCAGCGAGATACATGTTCCGGGTGGATTTTTCTTGAAGGATTTGTTGCTTCCGCTGCTTCGCTGGAGCGAGGGCGCGGAGGTTGTCGGGGTACCCGTACGTGTGTGCAATCACGGATGCACCACTGCTTTGAGGTGTTGGACTTGATCGTGCTGGACCGGCTGGACCAGATGGACTTCATCACGATCTTGAGATCGGCAAGCGTTCGTCTACATCATCCATGAGTATAACCTCGTTAACGCTATTCGGTCTTCGAGGGTATGTATTCTATGGATGTATATCCACCCGTTGCTTGTATCTAGTAGATAGATCTTGGTACTTAGTTGTTCCCATCGTAGGAATTTTTTTTGTCTTCTATGCTGCGAACCCTACAGTGGTATCAGAGCCGGATCTACGCATAGATGCTTTGCACGGGTAGTACACATATGAGTATGTGGGTGATGATGATCATTTTATTGCTTCTTAGTTGTACTTTGGATATTGGTGGCATAGTGGGATGAAGCGGCCCGGACAAACTTTACATGTCCTCGCACATGAGACCTGTTCCACGCTTGACATGCAACTAGTTTGCATAAGTGGCTAGCGGGTGTTTGTCTCTCCTACTATAGTCAATATCTAATTTGCAACGAGTTGTCAACAATTTGGTTATCCTCATTGTGGTTCATGTTCGTAGGTAAGAACGGTTCTATCTTCGAAAGCCCTAAGCCACGTAAAACTTGCAATGGATAAATTAGAGGCGTCTAGTTTAGATTGTTGCTGGGCTAGTGTTATGATATGGTGATGTTGTAAGTAGAAGTATGAGATGATACTCTTACAACACACATAGCATGTAAGTTTCCATAGACCTTGGACTTACACATAAAGGTATGATAGAGATCATACCACGGTGCACATGATGGAGATCATATGCGGGAACCATATCATTTCACTTATTAACATGAGATGTTTGATTGCATCTTATATTGCTATTTTAGCGTTTTATTAGCATAATAAGATGATACCTCATTTAGATATCAAGATAAATATGTGTTCTTCCTTAAGTATGCACTGACAATGTTTCGTCGCTTCAAGGCATCACGTGATGATCGGGTGTACTTGAATCCACGAGCATATCTCGGGTGTAAGACAGTTACACACGCGAATACTAAGGTTCTTACTTGGCGAGCCTAGCATGTACAGACATGGCCTCGGAACACGGACCAAAAGGTTAAACATGAGTCATATGTTTTGATATGATGCCCATTTGATGCTCGCCTTTGAAGCTACACCGACTCACGTGATGATCGGACTTGGTGTAGTGGCTTTGGTTCATGTAATCACCAAAAAGGAACGAGGGATGTCGTTTTTGAGTGGGAGTTCAATTCTAATTTGGATTAGTAGAACTCAATTTATCATAAATTAAATCAAAGTGAATTTTCATAATTTGATGTAGTCATTGGCATTCGTTCACCACTTTATGCTTAGTTGTGATTGAGATAATAGAACTATAGAATTCTGGATATATACTTTACGAACTGGTATCGTATTGTGTTGAATGTCAATCTAAAGTTTAAAGTCCTATTGCAAACTTTCAGCAAACTCTATTTACTCCATGAAATTTAATAATTTGTATTAAATCGAGAGTAACAATTCCAGTGTTAGTATCTTAAGTATCATACTTGCCTCCATGATTCTTGATTGTTTTAATATCAAGTTTATCTAGGAGCTGAAAGAATTGTTTAAGAAACCATCATGTGTGACAGATATAACGATATCTGAAACAATGTTTTGGTTGCAATATGATAGAGTATAATATATGATCTCATATTGGATGAGAATTTACAAAGGTTGGAGATGCTAGACATCCTAATCATCCAAAAGGGTTTTGGAAAGTAATGTTATACTCATGATTCACCTTTATAAGCTACAGTAGCTTGATCATGAAAGTCGTCATGATAAGGATGAATAGAAGATGTATGTAAAGTGTTTACTACACTAAAAGATTACTAAAGAATGGATTTTGAAAGAATACCGATCATTTTGATGATGGTGATCTACTTCAAAGTGCAAGTCCAAAGGTATTATTATTTGAATATACATGCTTTGGACTATGTGTCATGTATATGGCGCCACTTTTGATGTTGATAAATTCTTTTAAAAAGTAAAAGGAAATGCTGAAATAGAATCTATAAAATATATTTGGCAGAAAAGAAAAGATTGGAAATATCCAATTTAGGTATATGGATGATATACATGTTATGGTTGTATTCTTTGCTTGTTAAACTATGTGGTTCTTGGGTATTGGATACAAAATTGGTTGGTATGAAATTTCATACAGAACGACGCAATTCATAAACCATAATGTCCTAAGTAACTAGCAAGAGAATAGGTGATGATGTTCATCGAAAACAAACAAACCGTTGTTTGTATTTCTCGTTGACATCAAAGCTTGACTTCAAGATTTGTTATAATAATTGTTATTTAAATCAGGTATTATGAGAACAAAGGTTGTTTAAATAATTATCGTATTCCATATAAGATGGATGATTTACAAATCTAGTTGGAGAAATCACATCCATAAAACCTAATGCTAAAATGTCGCGAGACAAATGATTGAAAGATCACTTACGAAGTGACATCGCTGTTTAAATTGTATTGGAAAGAAAACATGAAGAATCTCCATTTTCATGGATTTTTGGAGTCTTTGATTTGATCAAGTGACGCTTGTGAGACTTTCCTCGGGATAATTAAAACTTCGTTCTAAGGCCAAAGAAGAACGAACGACTAAAATATTGGAATTTATACATATCGATGTATGTAGTCCATTATGTGTAGTCGTAAGCGACGGGTTTCAACTTCATATACTTTCTTCGGAAATTTGAGTGAATATTCACTTAATGAGAAAGAAGTGTGAAATATTTGAAAATGTTTCAAAGACTTTCAAGATGAAGTGAAAAATCATTGTAACAAGAAAATAAATAGTTTATGATTTTATCATAAGGGATTTATTTGAGTTACAAGTGTAACAATAAAATAAATGAATTATGATTTTATCATAAAGGGATTTATTTGAGTTGCAAGTTTAGCATAACACCTAGATTTACATCTCCCGAAACACCATAGGAGTGTGGAGTGTTTGAGTTTTGTAATGAAACCTTGTTAGACATGGTTAGATCAAAGGTGTTATTTATAAAACTGCCATTATGTTTTAAAAGATTAAAGCTTTAGAGACTACCGCTTTTACACTGAAAAGAGCTCCATCTTGATACGTTGAAATGACACCATGGAATTTATGGTATGGGGTAAAACCCAATTTATCATTTCTTAAATTTTGGTATGCTAAACATAAGTAAGATGTTTACAACCAAAGTCGGATGAGCATGTCTTTGTAGGTTATTTCGAATAACAACTGGTTATTCCTTTATAACACCAAGGACAAAAGGGTTTGTCGCTTGAAACGTGAAGTTTCTTGGAGAAGAAATTTTTCGTAAAATTTAAGTGGGAGGACAATAGAACTTTGATAAGGTTAACGAACCTTAGATATATGTGCTGAGTTGCGCAGCGCCGGAAATCGTTCTGAAGGCTGCCATAATGCTATAGCTTATGTGCCTCAAAGGTTGTGGTCACGGAGATCTAAGTTCTTATTGAACCAAGTAGGTCGGTTAAACAATCAAATGCTAAGATTTGAGAGTAAATCATTATTTTTTGACAATGATGAACCGAATACATATAGAGAAGCAATGATGAGCCTTGACTCCATCAAATGGCTTGAAGCCATAAAATCCCTGATAATTCCATACACGATAAATCAAGTTTTGAACTTGGAAGACCCTCGGGAAAGGTGTAAAAACCTATCGGTCGTATTTGGATCTATAAAGAAACAGACATGGATGTTTCACATCTATGAAATAGTCGACATGTCGTAAAGTATTTTATGACAATGTTCAAGGAGTTGACTATGAAAAGATTTGATCTTTCATAGCGATATTTAGTCTGTACGGATTAAAGTAGCAACCACTACATATAATTTGGTATATGGTAGATGAATAAACAAAACAAAGTTCTTTTTAATAGAATGGTTACCTAGGACGTGTACATGACATGATCCAAAGGGTTTTGCTAATTCAAAGGATGCTAAAAAGGGCATGCAAACTTCAATGGTTGAAGTAAGCATCACGGAGTTGGAATCTTCACCATAATGAAAAGGAGTTTTTCATCAGGAGACGATGAAGATGCTTGCATTTGCAAGAAATTAAGTGGGAGCGCTAAGACATATTTCTAATACATTATGTGGAGGACATCTTTTTGATTAGAAATGATGTATCTTTTATTGACAAAGGTTAAGAATTTCATTTCGATGAAAGACTTAGGCAAAACCCGAATATTTGGCATGAATGTCTATAGTGGATAGACTGTGACGCTAATATGGTTGTGCCAAACGTACATATATGAGATATTGAAGGAGTTCAATATAGAAACGACTAGAAACGGTTCTTGTCGCATGGAAAAGGAATTGAATCAAGATTCAAGTGTATCGACACTTGATAAGTGAAACAAGATTCAAGTGCTTTGACACTTGATGAGTGAAATCACGAGAATGTTTTGATCAATCATACCATGATATGTACACATCCAGATATGTCCTATGCTCTAAGTGTTATGAGCATATACCAGAATGAATCATAAAATGATCATTGGACTATAGTAAGGATATTCTTATGATCTTTTGGAAGAACTAAGAATATATTTGTGTAGAGGTGACAAACAATTACAAATAGTTCATTGTAAAGCGTTACATTGATACTAGTTTTGTCACAAGATACAAATTAAGTTTATCTCAATTTAAACTATGAGTGGCACAATGAAATGGAAAGGAGTTTTCATGATGGATTTGGATGTATTCCAAAGTTAAGACATTGTGACGAATACTACAACAAAAGGCTAAGTATATGACTGCTATAGTAGCAGCAAAGGAGGGAATTTGTGTCAAGTAGTTTGTTATCAAACTAAGGTGTGGTTCGCAATGGTCTAACACTAAAGATATATTGTATGATAATAGTATCGACGTGTTTTAATCCCAGGGAACTAAACGTCTCACCGAAAGACCAAATTTATACAATGCCATCTCAGTGGAGAATGAGTGATGCATGAAGACGCAGAGACATGCAAATACACACGGACCTGAAAGTGTCAGATCCGTAGATTATGTTAACCACTTGCAGTTGTGTATATGGAACACCAGAAAGCCATAGGTGTTCAAAACGCAAAGTTTTCAAACTAGATTATTGTCTCTAGTGCAAGTGGGAGACTGAAGGGAATATGCCCGAGAGGCAATAATAAAGTGGTTATTATCATATTCCTTATTTATAATAAATGTTTATTTTGCATGCTATAATTGTATTAATACGGAAACGTTAATACATGTGTGTTTAATAAACAAAAAGGAAGTTCCTAGTTATGCCTCTCTTATAAACTAGCTCGTTGATTAACAAGATGATCAAAGGTTTCCTGATCATGGACATTGGATGTTGTTAATAATGAGGTCACAACATTAGTGTAATGATGTGATGAACATTCATCCGAAGTATAGCATTACGATCAAAGTCATTGAGTGTATATTGCTATAACAACTTACGGAGTGATCCTAATCCTTAGACCATGAGATCATGTCAATTGCTAACACCGGAAGAGTTTCTCGATGACATCAAACGTCACACCGTAACTGGGTGATTATAAAGATGGCTTTAGAACTACTGAAGTGTTATGTTGAGGTTCATGGATCGAGAGTGGAATTTGTTCATCCCGATGACGGATAGATATGCTCTGGGCCCTCTCGGTGATATCATATTGATTAGCTTGCAAGCAAGTGATTTGATCACTAGAATGTTATATCACGGGAACGAGAAAAGAGTGCATGTCGGTAACGAGATCAAACTAGGTATGGAGATACTGATGATCGAATCTCGGACATGTAATATATCGTGAAACAAAGGGATTAAGATACTAGCGTAAAAGGTTCACACGATCACAGAAGTCATCGTTGAATGTGTGGGAGTCAGTACGGATCTCCAGGTCCCGCTGCTGATTATTGATCGGAGAGGGGTCTCGATCATGTCTGCATTATTCGCGAACCATAGGGTGACACACTTAAGGGATACCAACACCATTCAGAGCAAATGATATGACAGAGAAAGAAAAAGGAAAGCGCAGGAATTTATTTTACTAAACACCGAAACTATTTCGGTTGAAATTGCTGAAACTGGTTCTGCATGTGAACTTGAAATGTTGTAAGGGGTTTTATGTGAATGTTTGTTAATTAAAGTTATTAACAAAATTCTGAATAAATAAATAAAAGAGTTTTATTTAAATGAGAGCTTGCATTAAATTTGGTGGAAATTTAATGCATGTGAGTGGATTTTTGAGTGGAGGCTTTTTAATGGGAGTGGAGGCTTTTCATTTTGAGTGGGAGCTCCACCCACATGAATGTGGAAGAGGTGGGGTAAGCCCCCATGGTTGGGCGCCATGCCCCTTGGGTGCCCCCCTCTCCCCTATAAAAGTCACCCCTCTCCTCCTCTCAAAGTACACCTCCTCGCGAAGGATCTCTCTCCCCCCTTTAGAATTTCCCCATGGTCTCGGATCAGCGAGATACATGTTCCGGGTGGATTTTTCTTGAAGGATTTGTTGCTTCCTCTGCTTCGCTGGAGCGAGGGCGCGGAGGTTGTCGGGGTACCCGTACGTGTGTGCAATCACGGATGCACCACTGCTTTGAGGTGCTGGACTTGATCGTGCTGGACCGGCTGGACCAGATGGACTTCATCACGATCTTGAGATCGGCAAGCGTTCGTCTACATCATCCATGAGTATAACCTCGTTAACGCTATTCGGTCTTCGAGGGTATGTATTCTATGGATGTATATCCACCCGTTGCTTGTATCTAGTAGATAGATCTTGGTACTTAGTTGTTCCCATCGTAGGAATTTTTTTTGTCTTCTATGCTGCGAACCCTACAGTGGTATCAGAGCCGGATCTACGCATAGATGCTTTGCACGGGTAGTACACATATGAGTATGTGGGTGATGATGATCATTTTATTGCTTCTTAGTTGTACTTTGGATATTGGTGGCATAGTGGGATGAAGCGGCCCGGACAAACTTTACATGTCCTCGCACATGAGACCTGTTCCACGCTTGACATGCAACTAGTTTGCATAAGTGGCTAGCGGGTGTTTGTCTCTCCTACTATAGTCAATATCTAATTTGCAACGAGTTGTCAACAATTTGGTTATCCTCATTGTGGTTCATGTTCGTAGGTAAGAACGGTTCTATCTTCGAAAGCCCTAAGCCACGTAAAACTTGCAATGGATAAATTAGAGGCGTCTAGTTTAGATTGTTGCTGGGCTAGTGTTATGATATGGTGATGTTGTAAGTAGAAGTATGAGATGATACTCTTACAACACACATAGCATGTAAGTTTCCATAGACCTTGGACTTACACATAAAGGTATGATAGAGATCATACCACGGTGCACATGATGGAGATCATATGCGGGAACCATATCATTTCACTTATTAACATGAGATGTTTGATTGCATCTTATATTGCTATTTTAGCGTTTTATTAGCATAATAAGATGATACCTCATTTAGATATCAAGATAAATATGTGTTCTTCCTTAAGTATGCACTGACAATGTTTCGTCGCTTCAAGGCATCACGTGATGATCGGGTGTACTTGAATCCACGAGCATATCTCGGGTGTAAGACAGTTACACACGCGAATACTAAGGTTCTTACTTGGCGAGCCTAGCATGTACAGACATGGCCTCGGAACACGGACCAAAAGGTTAAACATGAGTCATATGTTTTGATATGATGCCCATTTGATGCTCGCCTTTGAAGCTACACCGACTCACGTGATGATCGGACTTGGTGTAGTGGCTTTGGTTCATGTAATCACCAAAAAGGAACGAGGGATGTCGTTTTTGAGTGGGAGTTCAATTCTAATTTGGATTAGTAGAACTCAATTTATCATAAATTAAATCAAAGTGAATTTTCATAATTTGATGTAGTCATTGGCATTCGTTCACCACTTTATGCTTAGTTGTGATTGAGATAATAGAACTATAGAATTCTGGATATATACTTTACGAACTGGTATCGTATTGTGTTGAATGTCAATCTAAAGTTTAAAGTCCTATTGCAAACTTTCAGCAAACTCTATTTACTCCATGAAATTTAATAATTTGTATTAAATCGAGAGTAACAATTCCAGTGTTAGTATCTTAAGTATCATACTTGCCTCCATGATTCTTGATTGTTTTAATATCAAGTTTATCTAGGAGCTGAAAGAATTGTTTAAGAAACCATCATGTGTGACAGATATAACGATATCTGAAACAATGTTTTGGTTGCAATATGATAGAGTATAATATATGATCTCATATTGGATGAGAATTTACAAAGGTTGGAGATGCTAGACATCCTAATCATCCAAAAGGGTTTTGGAAAGTAATGTTATACTCATGATTCACCTTTATAAGCTACAGTAGCTTGATCATGAAAGTCGTCATGATAAGGATGAATAGAAGATGTATGTAAAGTGTTTACTACACTAAAAGATTACTAAAGAATGGATTTTGAAAGAATACCGATCATTTTGATGATGGTGATCTACTTCAAAGTGCAAGTCCAAAGGTATTATTATTTGAATATACATGCTTTGGACTATGTGTCATGTATATGGCGCCACTTTTGATGTTGATAAATTCTTTTAAAAAGTAAAAGGAAATGCTGAAATAGAATCTATAAAATATATTTGGCAGAAAAGAAAAGATTGGAAATATCCAATTTAGGTATATGGATGATATACATGTTATGGTTGTATTCTTTGCTTGTTAAACTATGTGGTTCTTGGGTATTGGATACAAAATTGGTTGGTATGAAATTTCATACAGAACGACGCAATTCATAAACCATAATGTCCTAAGTAACTAGCAAGAGAATAGGTGATGATGTTCATCGAAAACAAACAAACCGTTGTTTGTATTTCTCGTTGACATCAAAGCTTGACTTCAAGATTTGTTATAATAATTGTTATTTAAATCAGGTATTATGAGAACAAAGGTTGTTTAAATAATTATCGTATTCCATATAAGATGGATGATTTACAAATCTAGTTGGAGAAATCACATCCATAAAACCTAATGCTAAAATGTCGCGAGACAAATGATTGAAAGATCACTTACGAAGTGACATCGCTGTTTAAATTGTATTGGAAAGAAAACATGAAGAATCTCCATTTTCATGGATTTTTGGAGTCTTTGATTTGATCAAGTGACGCTTGTGAGACTTTCCTCGGGATAATTAAAACTTCGTTCTAAGGCCAAAGAAGAACGAACGACTAAAATATTGGAATTTATACATATCGATGTATGTAGTCCATTATGTGTAGTCGTAAGCGACGGGTTTCAACTTCATATACTTTCTTCGGAAATTTGAGTGAATATTCACTTAATGAGAAAGAAGTGTGAAATATTTGAAAATGTTTCAAAGACTTTCAAGATGAAGTGAAAAATCATTGTAACAAGAAAATAAATAGTTTATGATTTTATCATAAGGGATTTATTTGAGTTACAAGTGTAACAATAAAATAAATGAATTATGATTTTATCATAAAGGGATTTATTTGAGTTGCAAGTTTAGCATAACACCTAGATTTACATCTCCCGAAACACCATAGGAGTGTGGAGTGTTTGAGTTTTGTAATGAAACCTTGTTAGACATGGTTAGATCAAAGGTGTTATTTATAAAACTGCCATTATGTTTTAAAAGATTAAAGCTTTAGAGACTACCGCTTTTACACTGAAAAGAGCTCCATCTTGATACGTTGAAATGACACCATGGAATTTATGGTATGGGGTAAAACCCAATTTATCATTTCTTAAATTTTGGTATGCTAAACATAAGTAAGATGTTTACAACCAAAGTCGGATGAGCATGTCTTTGTAGGTTATTTCGAATAACAACTGGTTATTCCTTTATAACACCAAGGACAAAAGGGTTTGTCGCTTGAAACGTGAAGTTTCTTGGAGAAGAAATTTTTCGTAAAATTTAAGTGGGAGGACAATAGAACTTTGATAAGGTTAACGAACCTTAGCTATATGTGCTGAGTTGCGCAGCGCCGGAAATCGTTCTGAAGGCTGCCATAATGCTATAGCTTATGTGCCTCAAAGGTTGTGGTCACGGAGATCTAAGTTCTTATTGAACCAAGTAGGTCGGTTAAACAATCAAATGCTAAGATTTGAGAGTAAATCATTATTTTTTGACAATGATGAACCGAATACATATAGAGAAGCAATGATGAGCCTTGACTCCATCAAATGGCTTGAAGCCATAAAATCCCTGATAATTCCATACACGATAAATCAAGTTTTGAACTTGGAAGACCCTCGGGAAAGGTGTAAAAACCTATCGGTCGTATTTGGATCTATAAAGAAACAGACATGGATGTTTCACATCTATGAAATAGTCGACATGTCGTAAAGTATTTTATGACAATGTTCAAGGAGTTGACTATGAAAAGATTTGATCTTTCATAGCGATATTTAGTCTGTACGGATTAAAGTAGCAACCACTACATATAATTTGGTATATGGTAGATGAATAAACAAAACAAAGTTCTTTTTAATAGAATGGTTACCTAGGACGTGTACATGACATGATCCAAAGGGTTTTGCTAATTCAAAGGATGCTAAAAAGGGCATGCAAACTTCAATGGTTGAAGTAAGCATCACGGAGTTGGAATCTTCACCATAATGAAAAAGGAGTTTTTCATCAGGAGACGATGAAGATGCTTGCATTTGCAAGAAATTAAGTGGGAGCGCTAAGACATATTTCTAATACATTATGTGGAGGACATCTTTTTGATTAGAAATGATGTATCTTTTATTGACAAAGGTTAAGAATTTCATTTCGATGAAAGACTTAGGCAAAACCCGAATATTTGGCATGAATGTCTATAGTGGATAGACTGTGACGCTAATATGGTTGTGCCAAACGTACATATATGAGATATTGAAGGAGTTCAATATAGAAACGACTAGAAACGGTTCTTGTCGCATGGAAAAGGAATTGAATCAAGATTCAAGTGTATCGACACTTGATAAGTGAAACAAGATTCAAGTGCTTTGACACTTGATGAGTGAAATCACGAGAATGTTTTGATCAATCATACCATGATATGTACACATCCAGATATGTCCTATGCTCTAAGTGTTATGAGCATATACCAGAATGAATCATAAAATGATCATTGGACTATAGTAAGGATATTCTTATGATCTTTTGGAAGAACTAAGAATATATTTGTGTAGAGGTGACAAACAATTACAAATAGTTCATTGTAAAGCGTTACATTGATACTAGTTTTGTCACAAGATACAAATTAAGTTTATCTCAATTTAAACTATGAGTGGCACAATGAAATGGAAAGGAGTTTTCATGATGGATTTGGATGTATTCCAAAGTTAAGACATTGTGACGAATACTACAACAAAAGGCTAAGTATATGACTGCTATAGTAGCAGCAAAGGAGGGAATTTGTGTCAAGTAGTTTGTTATCAAACTAAGGTGTGGTTCGCAATGGTCTAACACTAAAGATATATTGTATGATAATAGTATCGACGTGTTTTAATCCCAGGGAACTAAACGTCTCACCGAAAGACCAAATTTATACAATGCCATCTCAGTGGAGAATGAGTGATGCATGAAGACGCAGAGACATGCAAATACACACGGACCTGAAAGTGTCAGATCCGTAGATTATGTTAACCACTTGCAGTTGCGTATATGGAACACCAGAAAGCCATAGGTGTTCAAAACGCAAAGTTTTCAAACTAGATTATTGTCTCTAGTGCAAGTGGGAGACTGAAGGGAATATGCCCGAGAGGCAATAATAAAGTGGTTATTATCATATTCCTTATTTATAATAAATGTTTATTTTGCATGCTATAATTGTATTAATACGGAAATGTTAATACATGTGTGTTTAATAAACAAAAAGGAAGTTCCTAGTTATGCCTCTCTTATAAACTAGCTCGTTGATTAACAAGATGATCAAAGGTTTCCTGATCATGGACATTGGATAATGTTAATAATGAGGTCACAACATTAGTGTAATGATGTGATGAACATTCATCCGAAGTATAGCATTACGATCAAAGTCATTGAGTGTATATTGCTATAACAACTTACGGAGTGATCCTAATCCTTAGACCATGAGATCATGTCAATTGCTAACACCGGAAGAGTTTCTCGATGACATCAAACGTCACACCGTAACTGGGTGATTATAAAGATGGCTTTAGAACTACTGAAGTGTTATATTGAGGTTCATGGATCGAGAGTGGAATTTGTTCATCCCGATGACGGATAGATATGCTCTGGGCCCTCTCGGTGATATCATATTGATTAGCTTGCAAGCAAGTGATTTGATCACTAGAATGTTATATCACGGGAACGAGAAAAGAGTGCATGTCGGTAACGAGATCAAACTAGGTATGGAGATACTGATGATCGAATCTCGGACATGTAATATATCGTGAAACAAAGGGATTAAGATACTAGCGTAAAAGGTTCACACGATCACAGAAGTCATCGTTGAATGTGTGGGAGTCAGTACGGATCTCCAGGTCCCGCTGCTGATTATTGATCGGAGAGGGGTCTCGATCATGTCTGCATTATTCGCGAACCATAGGGTGACACACTTAAGGGATACCAACACCATTCAGAGCAAATGATATGACAGAGAAAGAAAAAGGAAAGCGCAGGAATTTATTTTACTAAACACCGAAACTATTTCGGTTGAAATTGCTGAAACTGGTTCTGCATGTGAACTTGAAATGTTGTAAGGGGTTTTATGTGAATGTTCGTTAATTAAATTAATTAACAAAATTCTGAATAAATAGATAAAAGAGTTTTATTTAAATGAGAGCTTGCATTAAATTTGGTGGAAATTTAATGCATGTGAGTGGATTTTTGAGTGGAGGCTTTTTAATGGGAGTGGAGGCTTTTCATTTTCAGTGGGAGCTCCACCCACATGAATGTGGAAGAGGTGGGGGAAGCCCCCATGGCTGGGCGCCATGACCCTTGGGTGCCCCCCCTCTCCCCTATAAAAGGCACCCCTCTCCTCCTCTCAAAGTACACCTCCTCGCGAAGGATCTCTCTCCCCCCTTTAGAATTTCCCCATGGTCTCGGATCAGCGAGATACATGTTCCGGGTGGCTTTTTCTGGAAGGATTTGTTGCTTCCGCTGCTTCGCTGGAGCGAGGGCGCGGAGGTTGTCGGGGTACCCGTATGTGTGTGCGATCACGGATGCACCACTGCTTTGAGGTGCTGGACTTGATCATGCTGGACCGGCTGGACCAGATGGACTTCATCACGATCTTGAGATCGGCAATCGTTCGTCTACATCATCCACGAGTACAACCTCGTTAACGCTATTCGGTCTTCGAGGGTATGTATTCTATGGATGTATATCCACCCGTTGCTTGTATCTAGTAGATAGATCTTGGTACTTAGTTGTTCCCATCGTAGGAATTTTTTTGTTTTCTATGCTGCAAACCCTACAGCTGGCACCATCAAAGGTATATTTGATATACATGTTATTGATGTTTCCCTTACTAGCCCTCGTTGTAGTGCCTGGGTATTTGATACTGGTTCAGTTGCTAATATTTGTAACTCGAAACAGGAGCTACGGAATAGACGGCGGCTGGCGAGGGATGAGGTGACGATGCGCGTTGGCAACGGATCAAGAGTTGATGTGATGGCCATCGACACGCTCTCCTTAGTTTTACCTTCGGGATTAGTTTTAAACCTCAATAAGTTTATTATGTGCCTGCGTTGAGCATGAACATCATATCTGGATCGTGTTTATTGCAAGACGGTTATTCATTTAAATCTGAGAATAATGGTTGTTCTATTTATATGAGTAACATCATTTATGGTCATGCACCTGCTGTAAATGGTTTATTTCTTCTGAATCTCGAAAGGGATGAAACACACATCCATAACATTGAGGCTACGAGATGCAAAGTAGATAGTGATAATACTACTTATTTGTGGCACTGTCGTCTAGGTCATATTGGTGTAAAAAGCATGAAGAAACTCCATTCTGATGGACTTTTGGAGTCTCTTGATTTTGAATCATTTGACACATGCGAACCATGCCTCATGGGCAAGATGATCAAAACCTCGTTCTATGGAATGATGGAGCGAGCAACGGACTTGTTGGAAATCATACATACCGATGTATGCGGACCGATGAGTGTTTCGACGCGCGGTGGATATCGCTACTTTCTCACTTGTACTGATGACTTAAGTAGATATGGGTATATCTATTTAATGAAAAATAAATCTGAAACATTTGAAAAGTTCAAGGAATTTCAGAATGAAGTGGAGAACCATCGTAACAGAAAAATTAAGTTTCTATGATCCGATCGTGGAGGTGAATATTTGAGTTATGATTTTCTCACGCATCTTAAAGCAAGCGAAATCGTTTCACAACTCACGCCACCCGGAACACCACAGCGCAATGGTGTGTCTGAACGCCAGAATTGAACTCTATTAGATATGGTCCCATCAATGATGTCTCTTGCTGATTTGCCATTATCATTTTGGGGTTATGCATTAGAAACCGCTGCATTCACTTTAAATAGGGCACCATCTAAATCCGTTGAGACGACACCGTATGAACTGTGGTTTGGTGCTAAACCTAAGTTGTCGTTTCTTAAAGTTTGGGGATGCGAAGCTTACGTCAAGAAGTTGATGCCAGACAAGCTCGAACCCAAAGCGGAGAAGTGCGTCTTCATAGGATACTCTAAGGAAACTATTGGGTATACTTTCTATCACAGAACCGAAGGCAAAGTGTTTGTCGCAAAGAACGAATCCATTCTTGAGAAGGAGTTTCTCTCGAAAAAGTGAGTGGGAGGAAAGTAGAGCTAGATGAGGTTGTTGAACCTTCTCTTGAGTTGGAGAGTAGCGCAGCACCTGAAATTGTTCCAGTGCCGCCTGCACCAACAATAGAGGAAGCTAATGACAAGGATCATGAAGCTTCGGACGATGCTACTACTGAACGTCGCAGGTCGACAAGGTCGCGTGCCCCTCCCGAGTGGTACGGCAACCCTGTCTTGACTGTCTTGTTGGTAGAAGGCAGTGAACCTGTGAACTATGAGGAAGCAATGATGAGCCCAGACTCTGAGAAATGGCTAGAGGCCATGAAATCCGAATTGGGATCCATGAGCGAAAACCAAGTATGGACTTTGGTGCACCCTCCTAGCGACCGAAAGGCCGTTGAGTACAAATGGATTTTCAAGAAGAAAACGGACGCATATGGTAATGTTACTGTCTATAAAGCACGACTTGTCGCGAAAGGTTTTCGACAAGTTCAAGGTGTTGACTACGATGAGACTTTCTCTCCCGTAGCGATGTTTAAGTCCATTCGGATTTTATTAGCAATTGCTGCGTTTCATGATTATGAAATATGGCAGATGGATGTCAAGACTGCGTTCCTCAATGGCAACATTGATGAAGAGTTGTATATGATGCAACCCGAAGGTTTTGTCGATCCTAAGGATGCTGATAAAGTATGCAAACTTCAGCGTTCCATTTATGGACTGAAGCAAGCATCTCGGAGTTGGAACCTTCATTTTGATCAAGTGATCAAGAGCTTTGGATTTGTTCCAAATTGCTATGAAGCTTGTATCTACAAGAAAGTGAGTGGGAGATCAGTGACATTTCTGGTACTATATGTGGATGACATATTGATTATTGGAAATGACATTGACATGCTTAACGATGTGAAGATTTATTTGAACAAATGTTTTTCAATGAAAGACCTAGGGGAAGCTGCTTATATATTGGGCATCAAAATCTATAGAGATATACAAAGACGCCTGATAGCTTTAAGCCAAAGTACATACCTAGACAAAGTTCTGAAAAGGTTCAGAATGGATAAGGCAAAGAAAGGTTCAGTGCCTATGTTGTCAGGTAAGATATTGAGCAAGGTTCAGTGTCCAGCTACGGTAAATGATAGAGAAGCTATGAGTAAAGTGCCTTATGCCTCGGCCATACGTTCTATCATGTATGCCATGATGTGTACTAGACCGGATGTGTCCAATGCTCTTAGTTTGACGAGCAGGTACCAAAGTGATCCAGGAGTGGAATACTGGACAACCGTGAAGAACATCCTAAAGTACTTGAATAGGACTAAAGAAATGTTCTTAGTCTATGGAGGGGATGAACAGCTCGTCGTAAAGGGTTACGTCGACGCTAGTTTCGACACCGACAAGGATGATTCTAAATATCAGACAGGATACATTTATATTTTGAATGGAGGAGCTGTGAGCTGGAGAAGCTGCAAGCAAAGCGTGATCGCGGGATCTACAGTAGAAGCGGAATACATGGCTGCTGCAGAAGCGTCAAGTGAAGGAGTTTGGATCAGGAACTTCATCACTGAGCTTGGCGTGGTTCCAAGCGCCTTGGACCCACTGGAGATATTGTGTGACAACACTGGCGCCATAGCACTAGCTAAGGAACCAACATATCATCCAAAGACCAAGCATATCAACCGCAAGTTTCATATAATCCGAGATTATATAGCAGATGGAGATCTGAAGATTAGCAAAGTACATACAGATCTGAATGTCGCAGATCCATTGACTAAACCTCTTCCATGTGCAAAACATGATCAGCACCTTAGTGCCATGGGTGTTAGATTGTTGCCATATGTAAACTAGATTATTGACTCTAGTGCAAGTGGGAGACTGTTGGAATTATACCCTAGAGGCAATAATAAAGATGTTATTATTATAATTCTTGTTCATGATAAAGTTTATATTCCATGCTAGAATTGTATTAAGCGGAAACTTTAATACTTGTGTGGTTTGTGAACAACACCGTGTCCCTAGTATGCCTCTATGGACTAGCTCATTGATTAATGATGGTTAAGGTTTCCTAACCATAGACATGAGTTGTCGATTAATAATGAGATCATATCATTGGGAGAATGATATGATGGACAGACCCAAATTAAGCAGAGCAATTAGATCGTGTCATCGTGTTCATCTTTGCGAAGCTTTTCTTATGTCAAATATTGTATTCGTTAGACCATGAGATAATGCAACTACCTGGTATCGGAAGAAAGCTTTGAGGTCATCAAACGTCATCCTATGAGAGGGTGATCATAAAGGTGTCTCTCAGGTGATCGGAAAGTACCTGTTGGGTTGTATGTATCAAAATGGGATTAGTCCCTCCCAAGTCGGAGAGATATACTTCGGGCCCACTCGGTAATCGATATCAACACCGCTTGCAAGCATGTGGTTAAGGATTTAATCACAAAGTGATATCGGATTACGGAACGAGTAAAGTACTTGCTGTGAACGAGATTGAACTAGGTATACCGGTACCGACGATCAAATCTCGGGCAAGTAAAATATCGCGCGACGAAGGGAATATATATATGGGATTGATTGAATCCTGGCATCGTGTTTCATCCGATATGATCATCGATGAATATGTGGGAGTCAATATGGGTTTACAGACCCCGCTGTTGATTATTGATAGAAGATCATGTCTGCACATTCTCGAACCTAAAGGGTCACACACTTAACGTGTCTCGACGCTAGGATAGATTGGATAATTGGTTTATGAGTTTTTGTTCGGATTCTCGGATGAGATCCAGGACATCACGAGAGGTTTCGGAATGGTCCGGAGAATAATATTCATATAAGGCAAAGCAGATTTTGGAGTTCGAAATTGTTTCGGGTTAATCAGTATTGTACCAGAAGCTTCTAGAACCTTCCGGAGTGGGACCAACGTGGCCCCACTTGTCGGGAGGGGGCATGGGCCTATGAGGGAGTTCCCTGGCCGCATTGGGCCAGGGGCACAAGGCCCCATAGGGCCCAGCCGGCAAATCCTAAGGCAAAACCCTAGGGGAGCTTCTAGAAGGGGGGAACTTGCCCCCCACTCCTCCCTCCTTTGGCTGCCGGCCTAGGGTTTGGGGGAGGGGCAAGGGCCAGCCGCCCACCCCTCTATATAAAGAGGGCTGGGGGCGTACCCTCCCTACCCCTCCTTCTCAACCCTAGCCGCCCTACTGCCCCTCCTCTCTCTCTCCCTCCCGACTGCGCGTAGGCGAAGCCCTGCCGCAGAAACTCTCCACCGCTTGCACCGCTTGCACCGCGCCGTCGCGTTGTAGATCCAATCCATCTCTCCACCCCACTTGCTGGACCGAGGAAGAAGGAGACGTCGAGGTGCCGCACGTGTGCATCTCTCGGAGGCATCACCACTTGCGGTGTTAGATCGGATCGGATCTCGAGGAGGAGAAGCGAGTATGACTACATAAACCACGTTCCCTCGAATGTTCTGCTGTGCGAATCTTCAAGGGTATGAAGATCTCATCTATTCCCCCTCGTTGTTTGCATCTCCTAGATTAGATCTTGGCTTTCCCGTTCGCATCCGTAGAATTTTTTTGATTTACTATGCTGCGAAACCCTTCAATATCTGGATCGTGTTTATTGCAAGATGGTTATTCATTTAAATCAGAGAATAATGGTTGTTCTATTTATATGAGTAACATCTTTTATGGTCATGCACCTGCAATGAATGGTTTATTTCTTCTGAATCTCGAAAGCAATGAAACACACATCCATAACATTGAGGCTAAGAGATGCAAAGTAGATAGTGATAATTCGACTTATTTGTGGCACTTCCGTCTAGGTCATATTGGTGTAAAACGCATGAAGAAACTCCATTCTGATGGACTTTTGGAGTCTCTTGATTTTGAATCATTTGACACGTGTGAGCCGTGCCTCATGGGCAAGATGATCAAAACCCCGTTCTCCGGAATGATGGAGCGAGCAACGGACTTGTTGGAAATCATACATACCGATGTATGCGGACCAATGAGTGTTTCGATGCGCGGTGGATATCGCTATTTCCTCACTTTTACTGATGACTTAAGTAGATATGGGTATATCTATTTAATGAAACATAAATCTGAAACGTTTGAAAAGTTCAAAGAATTTCAGAACGAAGTGGAAAACCATCGTAACAGGAAAATTAAATTTCTACGATCCGATCGTGGAGGTGAATATTTGAGTTATGATTTTCTCACGCATCTTAAAGCAAGCGGAATCGTTTCGCAACTCACGCCACCCGGGTCACCACAGCGCAATGGTGTGTCTAAACGCCGGAATCGAACTCTATTAGATATGGTGCGATCAATGATGTCTCTTACAGATTTGCCGTTATCATTTTAGGGTTATGCATTAGAAACAGCTGCATTCACTTTAAATAGGGCACCATCTAAATCTGTTGAGATGACATCGTATGAACTATGGTTTGGTGCTAAACCTAAGTTGTCGTTTCTTAAAGTTTGGGGATGCGAAGCTTACGTCAAGAAGTTGATGCCGGACAAGCTCGAACCCAAATCAGAGAAATGCGTCTTCATAGGATACCCTAAGGAAACAGTTGGGTATATCTTCTACCACAGATCCGAAGGCAAAGTGTTTGTTGCAAAGAACGGATCCTTTCTTGAGAGGGAGTTTCTCTCGAAAGAAGTGAGTTGGAGGAAGGTAGAGCTAGACAAGTTATTGAACCTTCTCTCGAGTTGGAGAGTAGCGCGGCACCTGAAATTGTTCCAGTGCCGTCTGCACCAACAAGAGAGGAAGCTGATGATGAGGATCATGAAACTTCGAAGGATGTTGCTGCTGAACGTCGCAGGTCGACAAGGTCACGTGCCCCTCCTGAGTGGTACGGCAACCCTGTCTTAACTGTCTTGTTAGTAGACAACAGTGAACCTGCGAACTATGAGGAAGCAATGATGAGCCCTGACTCTGAGAAATGGCTAGAGGCCATGAAATCCGAATTGGGATCCATGAGCGAAAACCAAGTATGGACTTTGGTGGACCCTCCTAGCGACCGTAAGGTCGTTGAGTGCAAATGGATTTTCAAGAAGAAAACGAACGCAGATGGTAATGTTACTGTCTATAAAGCTCGACTTGTCGCGAAAGGTTTTCGACAAGTTCAAGGTGATGACTATGATGAGACTTTCTCTCCAGTAGCGATGTTTATGTTCATTCGGATTTTATTAACAATTGCTGTGTTTCATGATTATGAAATATGGTAGATGGATGTCAAGACTGCGTTCCACAATGGCAACATTGATGAAGAGTTGTATATGATGCAGCCCGAAGGTTTTGTCGATCCTAAGGATGCTGATAAGGTGTGCAAACTCCAGCGTTCCATTTATGGACTGAAGCAAGCATCTCGGAGTTGGAACCTTCGTTTTGATCAAGTGAACAAGAGCTTTGGATTTGTTCCAAATTGTTACGAAGCTTGTATCTATAAGAAAGTGAGTGGGAGCTCAGTGACATTTTTAGTACTATATGTGGATGACATATTGATTATTGGAAATGACATTGATATGCTTAACGATGTGAAAAGTTATTTGAACAAATGTTTTTCAATGAAAGACCTAGGAGAAGCTGCTTATATATTAGGCATCAAAATCTATAGAGATAGACAAAGACGCCTAATAGCTTTAAGCCAAAGTACATACCTAGACAAAGTTCTGAAGAGGTTCAGAATGGATAAGGCAAAGAAAGGTTCAGTGCCCATGTTGTCAGGTAAGATATTGAGCAAGCCTCAGTGTCCGGCTATGGTAAACGATAGAGAAACTATGAGCAAAGTGCCATATGCCTCGGCCATAGGTTCTATCATGTATGCCATGCTGTGTACTAGACCAGATGTGTCCAATGCTCTTAGTTTGACGAGCAGATACCAAAGTGATACAGGAGTGGAATACTGGACAACTGTAAAGAACATCCTAAAGTATTTAAATAGGACTAAAGAAATGTTCTTGGTCTATGGAGGTGAAGATCAGCTCGTCGTAAAAGGTTACGTCGACGCTAGTTTCGACACCGACCCGGATGATTCTAAATCTTAGACAAGATACATTTATATTTTGAATGGAGGAGCTGTGAGCTAGAGAAGCTGCAAGCAAAGCGTGATCACGGGATCTACAGTAGAATCGGAATACATGGCTGCTGCAGAAGCGTCAAGTGAAGGAGTTTGGATCAGGAACTTCATCACTGAGCTTGGTGTGGTTCCAAGTGCCATGGACCCACTGGAGATATTGTGTGACAACACTGGCGCCATAGCACTAGCTAAGGAACCAAGACATCATCCAAAGACCAAGCACATCAACCGCAAGTTTCATATAATTCGAGATTATATAACAGATGGAGATCTGAAGATTAGCAAAGTACATACGGATCTGAATGTCGCAGATCCGTTGACTAAACCTCTTCCACGAGCAAAACATGATCAGCACCTTATTGCCATGGGTGTTAGATTGTTGCCAGATGTAAACTAGATTATTGACTCTAGTGCAAGTGGGAGACTGTTGGAATTATGCCCTAGAGGCAATAATAAAGATGTGATTGTTATAATTCTTGTTCATGATAAAGTTTATATTCCATGCTAGAATTGTATTAAGCGGAAACTTTGATACTTGTGTGGTTTATGAACAACACCGTGTCCCTAGTACGCCTCTATGGACTAGCTCATTGATTGATGATGGTTAAGGTTCCCTAACCATAGACATGAGTTGTCAATTAATAATGAGATCATGTCATTAGGAGAACGATATGATGGACATACCCAAATTAAGCAGAGCAATTAGATCATGTCATCATGTTCATCTTTGCGAAGCTTTTTCTATGTCAAATATTGTATTCCTTAGACCATGAGATAATGCAACTCCCTGGTATCGGAAGAAAGCTTTGAGGTCATCAAACGTCATCCTATGAGAGGGTGATCATAAAGGTGTCTCTCACCTCTCAGGTGATCGGAAAGTACTTGTTGGGTTGTATGTATCAAGATGGGATTTGTCCCTCCCGAGTCGGAGAGATATACTTCGAGCCCACTCGGTAATCGATATCAACACCGCTTGCAAGCACGTGGTTAAGGAGTTAATCACAAAGTGATATCGGATTACGGAACGAGTAAAGTACTTGCTGTGAACGAGATTGAACTAGGTATGCCGATACCAACGATCGAATCTTGGGCAAGTAAAATTTCGTGTGACGAAGGGAATATATATATGGGATTAATTGAATCCTGGCATCATGGTTCGTCCGATATGATTATCGATGAATATGTGGGAGTCATTATGGATTTCTAGATCCCGCTGTTGATTATTGATAGAAGATCATGTCTGCATATTCTCGAACCCGTAGGGTCACACACTTAACGTGTCTTGACGCTAGGATAGAATGGATAATTGGTTTATGAATTTTTGTTCGGAGTCTCGGATGAGATACAGGACATCACGAGAGGTTCCGGAATGGTCTGGAGAATAAGATTCATATAAAGGAAAGTAGTTTTTGGATTTCGGAATCGTTTCGGAGTGTTCGGTATTGTACCGGAAGGTTCTAGAAGCTTCCGGAGTGGGACCAACGTGACCCCACTTGTTGGAGGGGTGCGTGGGCCTATGAGGGAGTGCCCTGGCTGCATTGGTCCAGGGGCACAAGGCCCCATAGGCCCAGCCCGCCAAAACCCTAGGGGAAACCCTAGGGGGCCTTCTAGAAGGGGGGGAAGACTTGCCCCCCACTCCACCCTTGGGGCCGCCGCCCTAGGGCTTGGAGGAAGGGCAAGGGGGCCAGCCAGCCACCTATATAAGGTGGGTAGGGGGCGCACCCCCCCACCCTCACCCCAAACCCTATCCGCCAGCTGCTGCCCTACCTCTCTCTCTCTCTCTCTCTCTCTCTCTCTCTCTCTCTCTCTCTCTCTCTCTCTCTCTCTCTCTCTCTCTCTCTCTCTCTCTCTCTCTCTCTCTCTCTCTCTCTCTCTCTCTCTCTCTCTCTCTCTCCGGACTGCGCGTAGGCGAAGCCCTGCCGCAGAAACTCTCCACCATTACACCACGCTGTCGTGCTGTAGATCCAATCTATCTCTCCACCCCACTTGCTGGACTGAGGAAGGAGGAGACGTCGCGGCACTGTACGTGTGCATCTCTCGGAGGCATCGCCACTTCCGGCGTTGGATCGGATTGGATCGCGAGGAGGAGAAGGCTAGTTCGACTACATCACCCACGTTCTGTTGAATGTTTCCGCCGTGCGATTTCTTCAAGGGTATGAAGATCTCATCTATCCCTCTCATTGATTACATCTCCTAGATTAGATCTTGGCTTTCCCGTTCGCATCCGTAGAAAATTTTGATTTACTATGCTGCGAAACCCTTCATTTTGTCCCGTCCAATTCCGAGAATATTGATTTTCTGCCTTTCTGGAACCAAAAACAATAGAAAACAAGCAACTGGCACTATGGCAACTTGTTAATAGGTTAGTTACAGAAAAGATATAAAAACACCTCAAAGTAAGACAAAGCAAAGCAAAGTAGATACTAAACAAACATGGAGCATCAAAAATTATAGATACGTTTCCGACGGATCAAGCATCTCCAAGCTTAACTCCTGCTTGTCCCTGAGTAGGTAAGTGATAAAAAGAATAATTTTTGAGGTGACATGCACCTTTACAATGAAGATCTAACCATTTGCAAGCACTGAAAGCTGGGATCAAAGAACTCTAAACATGTGCATGAAAAATGGAGTTCTAACAATAGGACATAGCAACTATTGTTGCAACATGACAAGATACAAACAAAGATCATGAATAACATTCATTAAAAAACGTTTGTTTGTTTCACATACATAAAACATAGCATAGTGGCACTTAGCTTGTCCCTCATAGAGTAGCACATAGATGAATAGGACACCTTCAAAGTTCACAAGGGTGACTAGAAACAAATAGCACAAGAACAAGTAATATCGCAATATTCATCAATCAATAAGTTTTGGGACACTGTACACCGAATGACAATTATGATCTCTTAATGGTGCCTAAATGTAGAAGGTGGAGACTCATTAGTGGTGGAAGAAAGGCCCTTCACAAAGGGAAGCAGGGATTTCAAGTTTCAAAAAGAGCTTCCAAAAATTATGGTACTTGTTAGCTTTCAACCCTCATTGCCCCTATCATAAGCATCTTGAAGTGATCAAGGTTAAAGTGAACAAACTATGGATTATATGATTGACAAAGTATAAGTTGGCAATCTCAAGTCCCTTGAATACGAGGGCCACACCTCATGCTACTCAACTTCAGTCACCTGTAAGTTCTTGCCATTGTAAGTATTTTCATATCATAGAGAACCGCCAACGGGGTACCCCTTGCACATGGTACAGGAGCTATCTCATAACCAAAATGACAAGGCAAGCAGACAATGAGCATCTCAACGATCTTTTTATTTACTATATGCATAGCTTTTTATTGAGGATGCTTCATAGATAGCTCACTATGGTGATGCTGCAAGTTTCCACCATGATTAGGCATGGCTTAGGCTAGCGGCCCAGGCGTTTCTCTAACACAAGATACATACTACATGGACTTACAAGTTCCCTCTTTATTTCACACCGATGACATCCATAGACAAAAGAGCATGATATCAACTGAGTACAAAGTACAAGTGCAATGTTGAGAACGTTCCCCGTGACAGCACAGTTTTGCTAATTCCAACGTATAAGTGCAAGCATATACAACATATACAACACAATGGTTTAAGTTTATTAGGGGCAAAGAATATAAAGTGTGCCATCTAGTTTGTGAGGGCTTTAATCACTAAGTTTTCACATAACAAAATAGTTTTTAATTGGAAGATAGCTGAAAACAAGAATATACTTGGAATGGTATAACACACCATGCATAGGAGTTTATAGTGGACACTTTGGAATAACTTGGTTTCTTGGGAGTTGGAAGCATGAGTATAGCTTACTCATACAAGTGGAGGCTAGCAAAAGACTGGGAGCAACCAACTAAGAGAGCATAATGGCCTTAACCATGCAGATCAACAAAGCATTACTAATCAAAGCATAGAGTGGTACTACAAATCAAGAACTAAATGATCATGGTGTCTATGGTGACTTGTCATAGTCATAACATAGTGTGAGCATGTGCCAAGTCAACCCAAACAAACCTCAAAGGAGAATACCACGATACTATGCTTTTTGCATGCTAAAACAACGCATAATTTCTTCAAGGCACAGTAAGCAATCCCAATTATTTTGAACAAGACATGCTACAGAAAGAATCACTAAGCATAAGGTCAAAACAACACCTAGCATGTCATGCTAAAGTCTAAGTCACAGTCAATGCAAGCTCCTCTTGCACTTACAAGCAAGAACTTACTACTCTTTTCCAACACCAAGTAACTTATTTGCAACAACACAGCGAGAACAGGGGTCCAAACTACTTTATTCAAGCAAAATAAACAACCTAAGCAAACCAAACAAAAACTAAGACACTCCAAGAACAACACAACTGTGCATGAAACAATAAAAACGAAGTGTCTAGATAGACCTGAGCTTTTTATTGATGAAGAAGGGGATGCCCGGGATGCCTTGGGCATCCCCAAGCTTTGATGCTTGTACCTCTTGGATATTTCTTGGGTTGACACCATGGTGGCATCCCCATGCTTGAGATTTTGTCCATCCTTCATCTCATTGCATCAGTCTCTCTCTACACCTGTAATTTTTCCTTACAAAACTTCACACAATCTTCATTAGCAACATTAGTGTATTCAAAAGATATTAGACCTCTGACAAAGCTTTGGAACAGCAAGACTTTTCACTAAAAAAACAAGCTACTGTAGCAACTTCTTCAAAAATCTCAATTCACCTAAAGAGATCTCAAAAAGGAATTAATAAGAAGCAAATGCAAATAATGGCAGAAATCTGTCAAAACAGGCCAGGAGGTAGAAAACGATTTTTTCTAACATCTTGTGTTGCTCAAATAAAAAAGTGTTGAACTAACAAAAGTTAACTCACATACTGGGGGATTTATTCGTAAATTTTGAGCTCAATCCGTGTTACAGAGACTCCTCATTATTTTTTTGGTGGAGGATAGAAATCTGTTTCGGGACAGCAACAACCCAAATCTTACTTCCCTCTCATTAGAGGTCATTCTTGGCACGAAAAGTAAAAAAAAAGGATAAGGAGAGGTCATTACTGAAGTAATTACTTCAAAGACTCAAGGAAACTCTTGGGTTATCTACCAATAGGTACTTTTCTTTAACGCCTTTAAGTTAGGCTTGATAGCTTGAGAAGATGCTCACATAAGAATTATGAATTAAAGTCAAAGAGAGCATACAAAAGCAAATTCAAAACACATTTAAGTCTAACCCACTTCCTATGCATAGTAATCTTGTAAGAAAATAAATTCTCAAAGAACAAAGTGACATGCATAGGAAGATAAAACAAGAGTAACTTCAAAAATTTCAGCACATAGAGAGGTGTTTTAGTACCATGAAAACTTCTATAACCATATTTTTCTCTCTCATAATAATTTTCAGTAGCCTCATGAATAAACTCAACAATATAACTATCACATAAAGCAGGCTTTTCATGATCTACAAACACATAATTTCTATCAATCTCAAAAATAGTGGGATTAAAACCTTCACAGGTTTTACCCAAAGTAGATATTTCAAAAAGATCCACCGGAACATAACATTCATACTCCTTTGGTAAGCATGGGGGACAATCAAATAATTTAAGGGATAAATATTTAATCTCATTAGAAGGTAGGCATGGGTAGATCCATTCTTCCTCCTTTTGTTCATCACTCTCCTCCTCTTTTTTATCTAATGAGCTTCCAGTTTCAACAATTTTTCTTCCATAGGATCCTGCAAGGCATTAGTCTCTTCCATTTGTGGAAAGCACCTATTAAAGTATTCAAGAATATAGCCATTTTCTTCCTTGTAATTATCAAAGCAAAATTTAAGCATCTCAAATGTCGTGGGAATGGTCACGGCAGATGCTGCAATCGGCAGCGAGTAGTAGAACGAGGGGCAAGGGCGGCCAGCCATCTGCGGTGCGAGATGAGGGAAAAGACACAGGGTTTTACCCAGGTTCGGCCCCCCGGAGGGTAAAGACCTACTCCTGCTAGATTGTATTATGGAGGTGTTACAATGGGCGAGCTCGGCGGCTAGGCGACGAGTCACTTGGGTGTATGAGGGAACGTATCTCTACTCACCCTTTAGGGAGGTTTATATAGGCTCACCTCCCCTAGGGTTTACATATCTCAACCGATTCGGTTACAGCTTTAATAGTCGTTTAACCCAGTCCGACTGGTCCTATCTACTCGCCTGGGCCTTCAGCTTCCAGTCGCTCGGTACCTTGCTGGGCTTCAATCCACTCGCCGTTCTGCAGGCCCACTCGCCAGCTCTCGGGCCAGTCGGAAACGCCCTGCTGGGTATACCCCAGTAGGCATATGCCCATCAGTAGTCCCCGAGGCCGTCGTCGATTGGGCGTAAGTGGCTGCTGGCAGTCGGAGTATATGGCTTCAGAGTAGGCATCCAGTCGAATCGTCGGCGGGCTCCTGTATAAAGGAGGAAATCCGGTGAACCAAGTCGCGGCTTGGGAAAGTCGAGTCGGCGGGACGCGGTCATGGTGATTGACCTGGCGAGCCGAGTGGCTGGAGTTGGACTGTCAGATGCGGTCAAACTAGCCGTTGGAGTGATCCAACGGTAACTTTCGGCGTAATCATCGCGCGGTAACGGCCTCCTGATTTGGCGGGTAACTCCGCTATATAAGAGGAATGGCAGGCAATCGTAGAGCCAACTACCCACCACTTCTTCCGAGTGCGCGCATTTTCCTTCCTTTGCTCTGCGATCCAGTCGACCCGAAATCCTCCGATCTCCAACCAACCTCTCGGCCATGGCCCTTTCCACTGAACCATGGGGTAGGTCCAAGTGCACGAGGGCGCAGCTGGCCTCTTTCGAGGAGGCTGGGATCCTGCGAGCCGGCTGTTGGCGCATCCCCGCAGCCGGAGAGACGACCCCAAACCCGCGAGAGAGGGAATTCGTCTGTTTCACCAGTCATCTCGAGCGAGGGCTAGGGTTTCCAACGTCCTTGTTCTTCCGGCGCTTTTGCGCCTACTATGGGATCCAGCCTTCAGATCTGGGTCCCCACAGCATCGAGCAGCTCGCCATTTTCGTGGCGTTCTGCGAATGCTACTTGGGCTGTCGGCCCTACTTTCCCTTGTGGCAGGATCTGTTCCACGGACGGATCAGCCGCGAGGAGGCAGGCGGCCCAATGCTAGCCGCGGGCGGCTTGACGTTCCAGCTCAAGTCCAAAGCCTCCTTCTTTGACCTGATGCTACCTGCCAAGGCAGCGAGCGACTGGAAAAAAGTCGTGGTTCTACGTGACCGAGGCGACCCCAGAGGGCGAGGCGGCGATCCCGCGGTACTCCGCTAGTCGTTCGGAGCCGCGCCATCTCCAAGTCGGCAAGCTCCCCGACGACCAGCGGATGGTCGTTGACGAGATGCTCCAGACCATCCGTGGTTTGAAGAAGAAGGGCCTCCAAACGATAAATCTGTACAATTGCTGGCTTGGGCGGCGGCTCGTTCCACTCGCCCAGCGCGACCACTACATGTACCAATACACCGGCCGAGGGGACTCGACGAAGGCCTGCCTCGACGAGTGGAGGCTGGAAGATTACCTCCCAGCACTGAAGAAGATTACCCAGGCGGTGTACCTGGATGCGCAGGCCGGGATCGCCCCCTACACCGCGAAGCGTCCAGCTCCAACGGTAATTTCTTTACCTTGTTCGCAGTCGCAGTGTATGCAGTCGCGGTAATCCTGATCCTGTTTGTATCCATCGCAGCTATTCCAGGTGGTGGAAGGGTGGCTCCCACCTTCGTATGATGAGAGCCCGGACCCATCCGCCCAGGACGTAGGCGAATCACCACCCGCGAGGGGCAACGAAGACGACGAGGACGAGTCCGAAGAAGAGGTCGCCCCGCTGGTCCGAAAGACCCGCGGGCAACGTCAGCGCGAGATCGAAGCGAGCAGAAGCCTCGAGCGCCATGACGATGACGACGAACTCCCAGAGACCACCTCGCGCTGTCAAGCCACTCCGTCGAAGAGGAAGGAGAAGAAGAGGGAGGCGAGGGCCCCCCCTGAAGAAGAAAACGAAGCCGTCGAAGACGGCCTCACCACCACACTCGGCGAGCAGCTCCGATGCTCCCAGCCCAACTGGTGACGGTGCGCCACCAGCGACAACCGCGCTGGACACGGCGACTATGGAGGTGCCGCTGGCCTCATTTCCTCCGCCATCCGCCCCAGTCTCCGGGCTGGGGGAGGCTCCGGCCGCGGCGGCTTCACCTCGCAAGGAGGCTCCAGCTGCAGCAGCTTCGACTCACGAGGAAGCTCCCGCCGAGGATGTCCCAGAGGCGCCGGCTGCAGCCTCAACGACGAAGAAGCCGTCCGTGTCTTGGGAACACGATGTCCTGGAACTGGGGCTCAGTCGCCGACTGGGCCCTGAACTGGAAAAACCAGCCGGCCTTCGTACGGGGCTACGTTTCATCCCAGTCGCCAAGTGAGTGTGCTCACCCCTTCTTATTTTCCATAACTATTTTGATTGTCTTTGTTGATTCGATTAATGCGCAGGACCGGAGTGAAAAGGATGGGCCATATGACCGTGGCCAAGGTGCCCTCCGCCGCTAGCGAGGAGGATCCTTCACGCAAGAGGAAGGCGGACGAGGTCGTCGCCTCAGCGGATGGCAGTAAGAAGGCCAAGGGCGACGACATCGTCACCATCTCTGACCATACGGCGGCCGCGCCGGCCGAGCCCGCGGTGGAGGCAGCCGCGTCTACGAAGGAACCCGCGGCGGAGGCGACCTCCCTTGGAGCGGGTGCCTCCATCGCTACCTTCCCCCGCTTCGTGACCAAGGCGGCCACGGCGAGTGGAGTTGCGCCCTCAAGCCACGCTCTTGGGACCGCCGATGCTGAAGTCGACCAGCGTCGTGGGCACACGGCAGCGTTACTCGCATCCGTGGACGCGATCCAGCTCCACGGCATGCTTGGCGCAGCCATCCAGGTACATCCAGTCCCCGAGGATCAGGTCGGTGTTTTGCAGAGGCGTGATTCTTATAATTTCTCGTCTTTTATTTTCGTATCCAGTCCCCGAGTGCGTACTCGCTGAATTTCAGCGAGTGGGCACTTAGGAATTTCTTGATCGCCAGTCCCCGAGTGCGCACTCGCTGAATTTCAGCGGGTGGGCACTTAGGAATTTCTTAATCGCCAGTCCCCGAGTGCGCACTCGCTGAATTTCAGCGGGTGGGCACTTATGGAGTTCGTTTTAACTGACTTTTTCGGTGATGTGCAGGGTCTGCAGCTTGAGTCAGCGGACCGATTGGCCGCGAAACAGCGCGCGGAGAAAGAGCTGGCCATCGTCCAGGAGGCGAAGAAAGGTCTTCAGGCTGTTGCTGAGAAGGCAGATCAAGCTCGCCAGGGGCTTGTCCCCGCTGGTGACTTAGTGGCGGCTCGGTCTGCTCTGGGTGCCGCTGAACAACGGATCGCCGACCTCGAGCGCGAACTGCGGGAGGCGAGAGAAGAAGCTAGCTTGGCGGACGGGCGAGCTAAGGCCGCCATTGCGGCCACAGAGGAGGATCGCAAGGTGTCGGAAGTCCTTATTGCTGGGCTTCAGGACGACCACACGTCGCTTCAGTGCTTCATCACGGGACTCGCCCGCCCGCTGCTTGGTGAGTGCTTCCTCCCTTTCTTATGGTTGTGGTTTTTGTGGTACCCATCATACTCATCATTGTCTTTTTCTTCGCAGGTCGCATCATTGATAGCGACGAAGAGGCGAGCTCGCTCGACGCAAGGCAGTGTGTAAGCATGCTCGTCGACTCGGCGACGCTGTCAGCGACCTGCATCCGCGCCTACCTCCAAGAAATATCACCCACGGAGGTGATTACCAGCGACCTCGTTGAGGTGTGGAAGTACTTGGAGAAGGCACCCGCGGTCGTTGAATTTATGACGCGATCGGCGTTTCGGCGTGGAGCATCGACGGCCCTGAGCCTTGGACTCGCCCACTTCCTCGAAGACTTCGACATCGACGATGTGACGAGTGGGTACCCATCGTCAACTGGCGCGGTGGATCTGTCCGAGGTTCTCAAGTTGCAAGAGCGTGCCGCCACGTACTTGGAGCGTGTCTGGGCGATGGGCGACCTCCTTCCATACCAGGAAACGGTCGTCGCGCCGAACGACCCCGAGCCGCCGCATCGTGACTTCAAGGTCGAGCAGCCTTTTCGCACGGTGATGGCGGGTGAACTGACGACGTATCCATCAAACCCGTACACCACGTTCATCCGTAATCGTCGGGATGCTGGCGAGTCGTTATCGAAGCCTGTAGAGTAGGGTAGTTTGCCTTGAAGCGTTAGCAGCAGTTCTGCCACGCGGGCATATTTTGTAACATAAGACAATGCAATATGCGATTGAACGGGACGTCTTGTCTATTTTGGTATTTGTTTGTGTGCTTTGGATTGATTTTGGACGAGTCCCCGAGCGCGTCCGCCCTTTTGTGGGGTTTACCTCGTATATGATGTGTGTGTTGTTATCATGTGTTTTGTTGCTTTGGTCGACTCGCCCGAGCTCGGAGAGCCAGTCGCAAGGCGACTCCCTTGAGTGCTCTGTACTTTACCGTTTTCCCGTACGCGAACGAAGTCGGGTGGCCGAGTCCCCGAGCGTGGTACTTGGTAGTTCTAGGCGCGACTCGAGGGTGGTTGAGGACTTAGCGCGTTGGTGTGAGCGCGTCACTCCTGCCTGGCCCGTGGGGTCAGTCGCTTGGCGAGTCCTGGGCATGCTCTCTTACTTGGCGTTTTCCCTGACCGCTCTTGACGAACTGGTATTCAGTCCCCGAGCGTGGTACTTAGCCGTTCGAGTCGCTATGCCGAGGATGCGGAGGACCAAGGTCGCTGTGAGAAGCGAGGGCAGTTGTCTTGGCTCGTAGAACCAGTCGAGCTAGGCGACTCCAATGGGGCTCCGGGTTGGCGTTTTTCGTGGACGATGCAAGACCTGAAGTGATTTAGTGCTCTTACACCGCACTACTTAGCCGTGCCGATCTCTGTACCAAAGGTTGACTTCTGCGTTTTAGCATACCGCTGTTATTACGAGTGCGAGTGGCACAAGTCATGGAGAGTAGGCGCAATTTGCGGTAACCGTTTCTTTTATTTCATAGCGACTGCAGAGTACATGTGTGGGGTTCTAGGAGTAGAACTTCCGGAGGAGGTTTACATTCCATGGTCGCTTGACGTCGAGCTCGCCGTCCCCGCGGACGTCGATGAGGTAGTAGGCGTCGTTGCCGAGTACGCGCCCGATAGCGAATGGGCCTTCCCACGGAGGGGAGAGCTTGTGCATGCCCTTCTTGTCCTGGATGAGGCGTAACACCAGGTCGCCTTCCTGGAAGGTGCGAGCTTTCACCCGCCGGCTGTGGTAGCGGCGGAGTCCTTGCTGGTAGATGGCGGTGCATGACCAAGCAAGGTCGCGTGCTTCGTCGAGCTGGTCGACCCCATCTTGGCGGGCCAGCTCGTTTGCAGCCTCCGTATAATGGACGACTCGCGGCGAGTCGTGTTCGAGGTCGGTGGGCATGATTGCTTCGGTGCCGTAGACCATGAAGAAGGGAGTGAATCCCGTCGATCTGTTAACCGAGGTACAGATTCCTCAGATGACGGAGGGAAACTCTTCGACCCAGCACCCGGCGGTGCGCTCGAGTGGTACTTGGAGTCGCGGCTTCAGGCCGTGGAGGATGCTTTGGTTGGCCCGTTCCGCCTGGCCGTTGGATTCCGGGTGGGCGACTGACGCGAGGTCGAGCCGGATGTGGTGCTCTTCGCAGAATTCGGCCATGGCTCCCTTGGCGAAGTTGGTGCCGTTGTCCGTGATGATACTGTTTGGGAACCCGTAGAGATATATGAGCTCGCGTAGGAATTTAGTGGCGGTCTTACCGTCGCATTTCCGGACTGGCTTGGCCTCCACCCACTTAGTGAATTTGTCGACGGCGACTAGCAGGTGGGTGTAGCCGGAGGGGGCTTTCTTGAAGGGGCCTACCATATCCATGCCCCATACGGCGAATGGCCAAGTAATGGGGATTGTTTTGAGCGCCGAGCTCGGTACGCGCGTCTGATTGGCGTACTTCTGGCACCCAGCGCATCGCTGGACGATGTCGACAGCGTCGGCGTGTGCGGTGGGCCAGTAGAAGCCGTGTTGCATAGCCTTGGCGACCAGGGAGCGAGCGGCGGCGTGGTGGCCGCAGTCACCTGAGTGAATGTCGTGGAGGATTTTGCGTCCTTCAGCCGGTTGGACGCAGAGTTGGAACACGCCGGTGACGCTGCGCTTGTGTAGCTCGCCGTCGATGATGGTGTAGGACTTGCATCGGCGAGCGATCATTCGAGCGTCTGTCTCGTCTGCTGGCAGGGTGCCGGCTTCCAGGTAGGCGATGTAGGGCTTGGTCCAATCGTCTGGCTCGGTGATGAGTGCGACCAAGGCTGCCTCTGGTTGGAGTGGGACTCCGATGTCGATCTTCCTCGGGGGAGAGACTGATGGTCTGGAGATTGTGTCGAGGAACACGCCGGCGGGTGGTGCGAGTCGAGCCGACCCGATGCGAGAGAGGGCGTCGGCCTCCTCGTTTTTCCGCCTGTCGATCCACTCGACAGAGTAGCCGGTGAAGTGGCCGCCCAACTTGTCCACCGCTTGGCGGTATGCCGCCATGGTAGGGGAGACGGCGTCGCAGGTGCCGGAGACTTGCCCCGCGACGAGGTCGGAATCTCCGTAGCATCGGAGGCGATTGACGTTCATCTCCTTGGCGGCTCGCATGCCGTGGAGTAGGGCCTCGTATTCAGCCATGTTGTTGGTGCAGGGCGTGAAGTCGAGGCAGAGGATGTAGCGGAGCTTGTCGCCCTTTGGTGAAGTCAACACTATCCATGCTCCTGCACCGTCCGTGTTCTTGGAGCCGTCGAAGTGCAGGCTCCAGTAATGGAGGTACGGCAGCTTCTCTGGCAGCTGGGCCTCCTCCCAGTCGGCGATGAAGTCTGCCAGCGCCTGCGACTTAATCGCCTTTCATGGCTCGTATTTGATGTTGTGGACGCCAATCTCGACGGCCCACTTGGCGACCCGCCCGGTCGCCTCGCGATTGCGGATGATGTCTTGCAGTGGCGCTGAGGAGACGACCGTGATCGGGTGCTCCTGGAAGTAGTGCGGCAGGCGCCGCTGAGCCCTGAAGACCGCATATACTAGCTTTTGGTACTATGGGTACCGCTGGCGCGACTCGGTGAGGACCTCGCTGATGTAGTACACCGGACGCTGAACCGGGCGCTCCTTTCCTTCCTCTGGTCGTTCGACGACCATCACAGCGCTGACGACGCGCTCGGACGCCGCGACGTAAACCAGCATAGGTTCTTTGTCGGCGGGGGCGGCGAGTAGTGGTGCGGCGAGTAGCACCTTTTTGAGGTCGCGGAGCGCGTCGTCCGCCTCCTTGTCCCACTGGAAGGTGGGGTTCTTGCGCATCAGGCGGTATAGGGGCATCGCCTTTTCGCCCAGGCGGGGGATGAAGCGACTGAGAGCCGCTACTCGCCCGGCCAGCTTCTGGACGTCGCGCAGGCACTCGGGTTTGCCGAGCCGGGCGATCGTGTCGATCTTTGTTGGGTTCGCCTCGATCCCTCGTTTGGAGACGACGTACCCCAGTAGTTGTCCGGCGGGTAAACCGAAGGTGCACTTGCCTGGGTTGAGCTTTATCTTGTACCTTCGCAGGTTGGCGAAGGTTTCCGCCAGGTCGGCGAGTAGGTCGCTTGGCGAGCGGACTTCACGACCACGTCGTCGATGTAGACGTGGATGTTGCGGCCAATTTGGCTCGCGAGGCATTCTTGCATGCACCGCTGGTAGGTCGCCCCGGCGTTCTTGAGGCCGAAGGTCATGGCGGTGTAGCAGAAGGCTCCGAATGGCGTGATGAACGCCGTCTTCTCCTCGTCTTCGACAGCCATTTTGATCTGGTTGTACCCAGAGTAGGCGTCGAGGAAACATAGCGACTCCGAACCCGCGGTTGAATCGATTATCTGGTCGATCCGCGGGAGGACGAACTGCTCCTTTGGGCAGGCGCTGTTCAGGTTTGTGTAGTCGATACACATTCTCCAGGTCCCGTTTTTCTTCTCGACCAGGACTGGGTTTGCCAGCCACTTGGAGTACTTGATTGGCCGGATGAAGCCGGCAGCGAGTAGATGCTGCACTTCCTCGGCGATTGCTCGACGGCGTTCTTCATTGAAGGGCCGTAGTGACTGCTTGACAGGTCGCACTTTGGGGTCGGCGTTCAGTTTGTGCTCAGCGAGCTCCCTAGGGACACCGGGCATGTCGGAGGGTTTCCATGCGAAGATGTCCCTGTTCTCACGGAGGAACTCGATGAGCGCGCCTTCCTATGCTGGGCTCATGCCTGTCCCGATCGTCACCGTCTGGCTGGAGTCGCCTGGGACCAGCTCGACGGTGCGGGTGTGCGTCGTTGCCTCAAAGGTTGAGGTGTTTGCGCCCTCTGAGTTGGGCTTCTTGAGTATTGTGGGGTCGTCGTTGTTGACCCCGCTCGCGTATTTGGCGAGCTCGTCGGCGTGGTTGGTCTCTGCCGCGATGACGGCGTCGGCGAGCTCGGCTCCTTTGGCCTCGCACTCGGCGGCCATGTCGGGGTCGCCGTTGATGGTGATGACGCCGCACGGCCCGGGGAGCTTCATCGCGTTGTACGCGTAGTGGGGAGCTGCCATGAATTTAGCGAACGCCTGGCGCCCCAGGACGCAGTGGTAAGGGCTGTCGAAGGGCACCAGCTCGAAGACGATCCGCTCGGTGCGGAAGTTTGCCGATGTGCCGAGTGTGACTGGCAGCGTGACCTTGCCGATCGGGTACGCCTTCCGACCGGGGACGATGTCGTGGAACGTGGTGTGGGTCGTCTCGATCATCGACTGCGGCAGCCGCAGCCGCCTGAAGGTGTCGAGGTAGAGGATGTTGATGGATCTACCACCGTCCATCAGAGTCTTGGGGAGCTAGTAGTCACCAACCTTGGGCTTGACCACCAAGGCGACTCGTCCTGGGTACTCGATGCGCGGCAAGTGGTCTTGCCGGCTCCAGGTGATGGGCTGTTCCGACCAGTTCAGGAACTGGGGGACGTCTATTTGGGCCACCGCATTGACGGCGACGGCGCGGGCGATGACCTTCTTCTCGCGCTTCGTGTTGAAGCCTGTGAAGGTGTGGAGCGAGCCGGCTACTTTGCCGAATTTTCCGCCATTTGGCGGGTCGTTGTCGGGGTCCTCCCGTGCTTGCCGTGCCTTCTCGATTTCCCTGAGGGTGTGGCAGTCGGCGGTGGTGTGCGTTGCGGGCTTCCCTTCCCTGCTATGGAACGCACATGGTTGGTTAAGGAGGGCCGCGGGATCGAACCTTGGATTGTTCTTGTAATTGCCGCCATCGCGGCGGTAGCTCTTGGGCTCGCGCTGCGCGTGCTCGGCGTTGGTGACGAAGTCGACTCGCCCGTCACTGCGGCGCTTGCCAGTGAGGCGAGTGCCGCTGTAGCGTAGGTCGGTTCGGCGTCCGCCGTCGTTGCCGCCCGTGCGGCGTTGCCCTCCTGACTCGTCGTCAGTTTCCTGGTTTGGATCTTCCTCGGCGTACCGTTTGGCGATCTCGAGGAGGTCGGGGATGTTGTCGAGTGTGCGGGAGTGTCGCTTGAGCTTGGCGACTAGAGGCTCGTAGCGGCACGAGGTCTTGAAGCAATGGATCGCGGTGTCCGGGTGGATGCCGACCGCGTTGTACCAAAGCTCTTGCCACCGTTGGACCCAGTTGCGGGTCGACTCGCGGGGTCCCTGGACGCATCGTTCCAGGTCCTCAATAGTGGTGGCGCGGGTGTAGGAGCACTCAAAGTGCCTGACGAAGGCGTCGCGCATCTCCTCCCAGGAGTCGATACTGTCCTGGGGGAGAGTGTTGATCCACTGCCTGTACGTCCCCTCCATCATCAGGGGGAGGTAACGGGCGGCGAGTAGGTCAGTGTGACCCGCGATCCCCATTGCCATGAGGTATGTGTCGAGCCAGACGGCGGGGTCGTACGAGAGTCGTACTTTTCTATCTCCTTTGGCGCCTTGAAGTTTGACGGGTACTTCTCGCCTCGGATCATTGGTCTGAAGCACTTGGGCCCGAGTCGATTGAGCGACCCCATAGGCTCGCCGTCGCGGCGATTAGTTAGGGTGTGCCGCAAGTCGTCGGGCTGGCGTGCGCGCCAGCTTTGGTTGTTGATGATGTGGGTGCGGGCGTCGATGGGTTGCCCGTTAGCGGCGACGAAGTTGGTCGCCGGCCTGGGGTCGTTGGTGGAGAGTGCCGCGTTCGCGGGTCGGTGTTGGAGCTGCAGTGGCTCTGGTGGCGGGCAATTGAGGGTGTTTGCCGCCGCTGGGCGGCCGCTGGAGGCCGCTCTGCTTCCCGAGGAACGTGAGTATACTCGACCTTGCGAGTCGGCGCCCGCTTTTTGCTGCTCCACGGCCTTCGCGAGCAGGGCCCTGACGTACTGGATCTGTAGGGCGCCGTCGCCAGTGGCCGTGATGCTGTCGGCTGCTGCTCGGCCTGCCACGAGGTTGTCCATCGGGGTGGAGAACAGTGGGAGGCCGTTTGCGTGTCGCTCCCGTGAGGAGACTACTATCTGCGGCTGGTCCCTGGGAGGGGTGCGGTTGGGTGGTGGTGGGGCACCCATCGCCGTTGATCCTGGCGGGGGCAGGGCGCTTCCTCCTGGTGGCGCGTTCTCGCAGATTGCAAGCTCGGCTATGCGGGCCGGGTCGTTTTCGTCGTCGAAGTTCAGGGCGCGCCCTTGAACGGTGGGGTTCAGACGTGACCTGATCCTCTGCTGGTGGTAGCGCGACAGCTCCTGCGCCGTCACCTGCTCGAGGCGAAATTTTTCGTTCTCGGCTTGCTCCTTGCGCACCGCCTCTGCCAGTTTCAGGCGGAGTTCCTCGACCTCTGTTGCCGTGGCATTAGGAGGGATTGGGGTGGAGAACGGATCCTCCGGCGGATCGGCGCCGGTGGCCATGTAGGCCGCGGCGTGGCGACCGGTTCCATCGCGGAGGTCGGCGGAGTTCTCTGACCCGGAGTCGAATTCGAAGATCCCGAGGATGGAGGGGTCCTCGAAGTCTCCCGCGTTGGAGACCTGGGCGATGGAGCCCGCGGACGAGGCCGCGGTGATGGATCCGGCGAGTGACGCCGGGGTCGCCGAGTCGGTGTCGTCGGTGAGGGCCGCATCTTCCGCGGCCGCTGAATTCCCGGCCACGTTGCTGTGGGCCGAGTTGTACTCGGAGGCGAGGCGGTGGATCATGCGGATCTGGCTCTCGCAGAGCCGATCGCGTGGCGGCGACTTGCGGATGCGAGCCGAGTCCTCCGAGACGATGACGTCGGTGAGGCCGACGAAGAGGCTGATCGTGCCGATTGGCAGGATCACGCTGTGCGTGACGGGTCGCGCCGCCGGGACGTAGCTGCTCGGCAAGATCTGGAGCATCTCGCCGATCTCTATCATGCGGCTGGTGGCGACCGTCTCGTTGATGGGCAGATTGGATCTCGCCGCAGAACACCGGCCAGACCGGCTAGGCCCCACGGTGGGCGCCACTGTCGTGGGAATGGTCACGGTAGATGCTGCAATCGGCAGCGAGTAGTAGAACGAGGGGCAAGGGCGGCCAGCCATCTGCGGTGCGAGATGAGGGCAAAGACACAGGGTTTTACCCAGGTTCGGCCCCTCGGAGGGTAAAGACCTACTCCTGCTAGATTGTATTATGGAGGTGTTACAATGGGCGAGCTCGGCGGCTAGGCGGCGAGTCGCTTGGGTGTATGAGGGAACGTATCTCTACTCACCCTTTAGGGAGGTTTATATAGGCTCACCTCCCCTAGGGTTTACATATCTCAACCGATTCGGTTACAGCTTTAATAGTCGTTTAACCCAGTCCGACTGGGCCTATCTACTCGCCTGGGCCTTCAGCTTCCAGTCGCTCGGTACCTTGCTGGGCTTCAATCCACTCGCCGTTCTGCAGGCCCACTCGCCAGCTCTCGGGCCAGTCGGAAACGCCCTGCTGGGTATACCCCAGTAGGCATATCCCCATCATCAAAGACCTCATATTTATAATGTGCATCATCAGTATTTTCAAGCAAACTGACATGTTCAAATGCACCCTTGAAGGCAATAAATTCTTCAGTTTGTTCCACATCATAAAAGTCATAATTTCCTTTAACATAGGAGGATATGGTAACATTATCATTATACTCACATTGAAAAGGGAGGTGTTTATACCTCATACAACAACAGGCTTTATCAAAGAAATAAGTAACATTATAAGTGTATCACACCTCTCTAGAAATAGTATTCAACTTATTAATTTGCTCCCATAAGTGTTTCCCTTTTTGTGACAAACGGTGTTCCTTAAAATAATACTTTTGTTCTTCCGTGAACCCAAATTGCCAATAAGAACTAGTTTCAAAGAAAGCATCCATTGATAGAAAGCATGACCAAGCAAGGCAACAACATACCAGCAACTAGAGTAGGAACTAATTTTTTTGTGTTTTTGAATAAAACAAGCAAACCAAACTAGACTAATTTTTTTGGGTTTTTTGAAAAGAGGAAAACAAAACCAAGCAAAAGAAACTAAGAAAACTAAAAACAAAGTAAAGAGAAAGGAATTGGAGGACTCCCCTAGTGAAGACGTCCTTAGCCTCCCCGACAACGGCGCTAGAAAATACCTTGATGGTGCTGATTAGCACTTCGTTGGGAACCCCAAGAGGAAGGTGTGAAGCAGCACAGCAGCAGTTTTTCCTCAGTAAGAAACCAAGGTTATCGAATCATTAGGAGGAAGGAAATGTCACACAGGTGTTGCAAGCAACGCGAAGACCTCCACAACACAAACACAAGACTTTGCCCCAACTAGACATTGAGGTTGTCAAGATCATCGATTTGCTGTAACAAAGGGTTAACCGTATGGTGTGAAAGGTAATGGTGGATTGCAGCAAGTAAACAAGTAACAGTGGAAGATGTATAAATGGTAAAGATTGGACCGGGGTCCATAGTTCACTAGAGGTGCTCTCCTTAGATAAACAATATGGCATGAAGGGTAAACAAATTACAGCAGAGCAATTGACAGGAACTGAGCAAGGCACAACAATGCAATACTAGTCAGAAAGATCCTATGAGATTCGATTGGGCAATACAACAATATACATAGACCTCCATCCAACTACATCTATGACTAGAAGTCCATCTTCAGGTTATCATCTAAACCCCCTCCAGTATTAAGTTGCAAGCAACAGACAACTGCTTTAAGCAAAGTATGTAAGGTAAACAGTCCACATGTTCCATGAACAAGAGACCGTTGTTTTATCCCTAGTGGCAACAGAACATCTACAACCAAAGATATTTCTATCACTTACCTTGGAAACTAGAGGCATGAACCCAATATTGAGTATAAATACCCCCTCTTGGAGTCACTAGCAACTACTTGGCCAAGATAGCTACTAACAACGGAGATCATGCAAGATCACAAACAACACAGACATGATAGAATCATAAATACAAAACCATTAATCAAACCAACATAATAATCTCAATATCCATCGGATCCCCGCAAACACAACATGCATGATTACAAATAGATTAGATCTTGATCAAGAACGGAGCTCACAAGATCTATACATGAAAGAACAAAGGAGGAGATACAACCATATAGCCACTACATGAACCCATAGTCCAAGGTGGAACTACTCACGCATCATACCGGAGAGAAGGCCTCCGAGATGATCTCCCCTCCGGCAGGGTGCCAGAAGAACTTCAGATCCCCCTGATCTAGGGACGACGGTGGTGGCGGCTATAGAAGGTTTCGTGGAATAATGATCGGGTACTTAGGGTTTCTGCATCAGGGGCTTCTTATAGGCGAAGAGGCGAGGCTGGGAGGCGGCTGGAGGCCCCACACCCTACCTAGCTGCGGGGCCGGGCCCACCCACGCTTAGGGGGGTCCGGCCGCCCTGGCTTGCGTCTCCGTCTCGTCTTCTGGATTTTTATCCCCCACGGAAAGTTATTGACTTTGGCTTTTGTCCCGTCCAATTCCAAGAATATTGATTTTCTGCCTTTCTGGAACCAAAAACAGAAGAAAACAGGCAACTGGCACTGTGGCAACTTGTTAATAGGTTAGTTCCAGAAAATATATAAAAACACCTCAAAGTAAGACAAAGCAAAGCAAAGTAGATACTAAACAAGCATGGAGCATAAAAAATTATAGATACGTTTCCGACGTATCACTTACTAGCTTTTCTGGAACCAAAAACAGTAGAAAACATGCAACTGGCACTGTGGAAACTTGTTAATAGGTTAGTACTAGAAAACATAAGAAATGCACCTCAAAATGTGAACAAAGCAAAGCAAAGTAGATACTAAACAAGCATTGAAAATAAAAAAATGTAGATACGTTTCCGACGTATCAAGAATCCCCAAGCTTAACTCCTGCTCATCCTTGAGTAGGTAAGTGATAAAAGAATAATTTTTGAGGTGACATGCACCATCAAAACCAAGATCAAACCATTTGCAAGCATTGAAAGCTGGGATCAAAGAACTCTAAACATGTGCATGAAATAAGGAGTTCTAACAATAAGACAAAGTAACTATGCATGCAACATGAAAGGCTACAAACAAAGATCATGAATAACATGCATTGAAAATGTTTGTTTGTTTCACATACAGAAAACATGGCATAGTGGCATTCAGCTTGTCCCTCAAAGAGTAGCAAATAGATGCATAGGACACCTTTAAAGTTCATAAGAGTGACTATTTACAAATAGCACAAGAACAAGCAATATCAACAATATGCATCAATCAATAAGTTTTGGGACACTGCACATAAAACTAAGAATGGCAACTATGCTCTATTAACTGGTGCCTAGAGGTAGGAAGTGGAGACTCAATATAATAGTGGAAGAAAGGCCCTTCATAAAAGGGAAGCAGGGATTTCAAGTCTCAACAGGAGCTTCCAAAAATTATGGTACTTGTTAGCTTTCAGCCCTCATTTCCCCTATCATAAGTATTTTGAAGTGATTAAGTTTAAAGTGAACAAACTATGGAGTATATGCTTGACAAAGTATAAGTTGGTAATCTCATGTCCCTTGAATACGAGGGCCACACCTCATGCTACTCAACTTTAGTCACCTGTAAGTTCTTGTCATAGTAAGTACATGTGTATCATAGAGAACCGCTAACGGGGTACCCCTTGCACATGGTACAGGATCTATCCCATAACCAAAATGACAAGGCAAGCAAACAATGAGCATCTCTGTGATCTTTTTATTTTCTATTTGCATAGGTTTTTATTGAGGATGCTTTACAGATTGCTCATTATGGTGATGCTGCAAGTTTCCACCATGATTAGGCATGGCTTAGGATAGTGGCCCAAGCGTTTATCTAACACAAAATACATAACTCCATGGACTTACAAGCTCCCTTTTTATTTCACACCGGCGACATCCATAGACAAAAGATCATGATATTAACTGTGTACAAAGTACAAGTGCAATGTTGAAAGCGTTCCCCGTGACAGCATGGTTCTGCTAATTCCAACATATAAGTGCAAGCATATACAACATAGATGACACAATGGTTCAAGTTTATTACGGGCAAGCAATATAAAGTGTAGCATCCAGTTTGTGAGAGCTTTAATCACTAAGTTTTCACATAACAAAATACTTTTTAATTGGAAGATAGATGATAACAAGAATATACTTGGAATGGTGTAACACACCATGCATAGGAGTTTATAGTGGACACTTTGGAATAACTTGGTTTCTTGGGAGTTGGAAGCATGAGTAGAGCTTACTCATACAAGTGGAGGCTAGCAAAAGACTCGAAGCAACCAACTAAGAGAGCAATGATGGCTATAATCATGTAGAGCGAAAAAACATTACTAATCAAAGCATAGAGTGGTACTACAAGTCAAGGACTAAATGATCATAGAGGCTATGGTGACTTGGTCATAGTCATAACATGGTGTGAGTATGTGCTAAGTCAACCCAAAAAAAGCATCAAAGGAGAATACCATAATACTATGCTTTTGTATGCTAAAACAACGCATGATTCCTTCAAGGCACACTAAGCAATCCCAATTGTTTGGAACAAGTCATGCTACAGCAATATTCACTAAGAATAAGGTAAAACAACACCTAGCATGACATGCTAAAGTCTAAGTCACAGTCAATGCAAGCTCCTCTTACACTTTCAAACAAGAAATTTCTACTCCTTTCCAACACCAATCGACTTATTTGAAACAACACGGCGAGAACGGGGGTCCAAACTACTTTATTCAAGCAAACTAAACAAACTAAGCAAAACAAACAAAAACTAAGACGCTCTAAGAACAACACAACGGTGTATGAAACAATAAAAACGAAGTGTCTAGAAAGACGTGAGCTTTTTATTGATGAAGAAGGGGACGCCTTTGGCATCCCCAAGCTTTGACGCTTGTACCTCTTGGATATTTCTTGGGGTGACACTGGGGTGTCATCCCCAAGCTTGATATTTTGTCCATTCTTCATCTCATTACATCATTCTATCTCTGCACCTGAAAATTTTCCTTCATACAAAACTTCACACAATCTTCATTAGCAACATTAGTGTATTCAAAAGATAATAGACCTTTGGGTTTAGCTTTATAACAGCAAAACTTTCACTAAAAACACAAGATACTGTAGCAACTCCTTTGAAAAGCTCAATTTCCCAAAAAGAACCCAAAAAGATATCAATAAGAAGCAAATGCAAATAATGGCAGAAATCTGTCCAAACAGATCAGCAGGTAGAAACCGATTTTTTCAAAGATCTTATGATGCACAAAACAATAAGTGTTGAACTAATGAAAGTTATCTAACATACTGGGGGATTTATTCGTAAATGTTCAGCTCAATTCGACTTACAGAGACTCCTCATGAATTTTTATGGTGGAGGACAGAAATATGTTTTGGGACAGCAACTCCCCAAATCTTACTTCCCTCTCATTAGAGGTCATTATTGGCACAAAAAACAAACAAAAAGGATAAGGAGAGGTCATTACTGAAGTAATAACTTCCAAGACTCAAGAAAACTCTTGGTTTATCTCCCAATAAGTATTTTTCTTTAACGCCTTTAAGTTAGGCACAAGAAGCAAGAAAATCAAGTGTTTTCAAATGAGGAAGCATTAACATTAAACCTTGCTTTCAAAGGAGGAGCAAAAAGCAACTTCTCTCTCCTCATAGGGAAGTTTTCAATACCTTTCTTGAATGGAAATTGATATTTAATGGTGCCTTCTTTCATATCAATGATGGCACCAACATTTCTAAGAAAAGGTCTTCCCAAAGTAATATGACAAGAAGCATTGTATTCAACATCCAAAACAAAGAAATCAACAGGGACATAAGCATTGTTAACCATAATGAGAACATCATTAACACTCCCCATGATTTCTTCTTAGTATTATCATTAAGTGGGACATCCAAATAACGATCTTCCAAAGGTGGCAAATCAAGCATTTCATAAATCTTCCTAGGCATAATAGAGACACTAGAACCAAGGTCACATGAAGCTTTGATATCAAAGTCATTCATTTGCATATTAATAATGGGTTCCCAACTATCTTCTACTTTCCTAGGAATAGAAGCTTTGTGTTTTAACTTCTCTTCCTTAATCTTAACAAGAGCATCTGTAATGTGTTTGGTGAAAGCAACATGCATATCACTAGCATCAGGACTTCTAGCAAGTTTTTGCAGGAACAAAATCACTTCAGAAATATTGCAACCATCAAGATCAAAATCAAACTTAGCATCACTAGTAGTAGACTCATTGGCCTTAGGTATTGTAGGAGGAGGAATAGGGACTCCTTGTGGTTTAGTGGTATCCATTTTGGTGATGGTGCACACACTATTGTTTCTATCAATTTCAGCTTCCCTTTCCCACTTAGCATGAAGTTGGGCTAACAGTCTAACATTTTCATCAATAGTAAATTGTATGGCATGAGTAGCAGCAAAGGTACTTTCCATGGTTTGAGGTTTAGCAGCCATTTTATTAATCAAGGAGGACTATGCTTCAGACAAAGAGGAAATATTTTTCTCAGCACTCAATTTTTTTGACTGTAAACTAGGAATTTCTCTATTCAGATTCTCAAGCTGATGACTAATATTTTTCAAGATAACAGATTGTTCTTCCGTAGTTTAAGTGAATATCTTGTTTTGCTCATATTGCATCTTCATGTTTTTAGTGGATCTTTCAAGTTCTAGAATCCTATCTTCACTAGGCATTCCAGATCTACCATGATAAGTATTTCCATTATTAGGAGGATAAGGCCTATAATTACCATAAATATTGTTGCCAAAATTGTTGTTTCTAATGAAGTTCACATCCAATTGCTCTTTTTGAGCAACCAAAGAGGCTAAGGGAACATTATTTGCATCTAAAGGAGCTTTCCCATTAATAAGCATTGTCATAATAACATCAATCTTTTCACTCAAAGAAGAGGTTTCTTCAACAGAATTTACCTTCTTACCATGTGGAGCTCTCTCAGTGTGCCATTCAAAATAATTAACCATCATATTATCAAGGAGTTTTGTTGCAGCACCCAAGGTGATAGTCATAAAGGTACCTCCAACAACTGAATCCAACAGGTTTCTTGAAGAGAAATTCAAACCTGCATAAAAAGTCTAGATAATCATCCAAGCAGTAAGTCCATGAGTGGGACAGTTCTTAACCAAAGATTTCATTCTTTCCAAAGCTTGAGCAACATGTTCATTATCAAGTTGTTTACATTTCATAATATCACTTCTCATAGATATAATCTTAGCAGGAGGGTAGTACTTTCCAATAAAAGCATCTTTGCACTTAATCCAAGAATCAATACTATTTCTAGGCAAGGATAGCAACCATTCTTTAGCTTTTCCTCTCAAGGAGAAATGAAACAACTTGAGATTAATAATATCTCCATCTATATCCTTATACTTTTGCATCTCACAAAGTTCAACAAAGCTATTGAGAAGGGCAGCAGCATCATCAGAACTAGCACCAGAAAATTGCTCTCTCATCACAAGATTCAACAAAGCAGGCTTAATTTCATAAAAGGTAGCATCAGGAGCAGGTGGAGCAATATGAGTGCTAAGGAAATCATTGTTGTTTGTGCTAGTGGAGTCACACAACTTGGTGTTCTGAGCAGAGTTCATTTTGGCCAAAGTGGAGCAAGCCAAATACAACAGCAAATAGAGCAGGAACTAATTTTTGTGTGTTTTTTATAAGAGAAAGCAAACCGAACTAAACTAATTTTTTTGAGTTTTTGATAAAAAGAGGCAAACAAAACCAAGCAAAATAAACTAAGCAAACTAAAAACAAAGTAAAGATAAAGGTTGAGGAGGACTCCCCTTGTGAAGACGTCCTTAGCCTCCCCAGCAACGGCACCGGAAAACTTTTTGATGGCGCCTAAGAGCACTTCATCGGGAAACCCCAAGAGCAAGGTATGATGCAACACAGCAGCAAGTCTTCCCTCAGTAAGAAACCGAGGTTATCGAACGAGTAGGAGGAAGTAAACGTCTCAGAGGTATTGCAAGCAACGTGGAAACCTGCACAACACAAACTCAAGACTTTGCCCCAACTAACAGTGAGGTTGTCAATCTCACCGGTTGCTGTAACAAAGGATTAGCTGTATTGTGTGAATGGTTATGATGGTTTGCAACAAGTAAACAGTAACGGTGGAAGATGTATCAATGGTAAAGATTGGACCGGGGTCCATAGTTCACTAGAGGTGTTCTCCTTAGATAAACAAACATGGCATGCTGGGTAAATAAATTATAGCAGGGCAATTGACAGGACTGAGCAAGGCATAATAATGCAATACTAGATAAAAATATCCTATGAGATTCGATTGGGCAATACAACAATATACATAGACCGCCATCCAACTGCATCTATGACTAGAAGTCCACCTTTGGGTTATCATCCAAACCCCCGCTCCAGTATTAAGTTGCAAGCAACACACAACTGATTTAAGCAAAGTGTGTAAGGTAAACAATCCACTTGTTCCATGAACAAGAGACCGTTGTTTCCTCCCTAGTGGCAACAACACATCTACAATCGTAGAGATTTCTGTCACTTCCCTTGATTAAGTAGAGGCATGAACCCACTATCGAGCATAAATGCCCCCTCTTGGAGTCACTAGCAACTACTTGGCCAAGATAGCTACTAACAACGGAGATCATGCAAGATCACAAACAACACATACATGATAGAATCAATAAGACAAAACCATTAATCAATCTTACATAGTAATCCCAATATCCATCGGATCCCCGCAAACACAACATGCATGATTACAAATAGATTAGATCTTGATCATGAATGGAGCTCACAGATCTAGACATGAAAGCACAAGGAGGAGATACAACCATCTAGCTACTACATGGACCCGTAGTCCAAGGTGGAACTACTCACGCTTCATACCGGAGGCTGGCATGATGAAGAAGAAGGCCTCCAGGATGATCTCTCCTCCAGCAGGGTGCCGGAAAGAGCTTCAGATCCCCCCGATCTAGGGACAATGGTGGCAGTGACTACACACGGTTTCATGGAATATTGATCGGGTACTTAGGGTTTAGGCATCAGGGGCTTCGTATAGGCGAAGAGGCGAGGCAGGGGCGGCCAAGGGGGCCACACCCTGCCCAGGCGCGGGCCCACCCGAGGCCGCGCCTGGGAGGGTGTGGCCACCCTGTGGCGCCCCTCCGTCTCTCATGTAGGCTCTATATTCTTCTCGGTGAATTATTGACTTTGGCTTTTGTCCCGTCCAATTCCGAGAATATTTACTTACTAGCTTTTCTGGAACCAAAAACAACAGAAAACAGGAAACTAGCACTGTGGCAACTTATTAATAGGTTAGTACCAAAAAACATAAGAAAAGCACCTCAAAGTGTGAACAAAGCAAAGCAAAGTAGATACTAAACAAGCATGTAACATCAAAAATTATAGATACGTTTCCGACGTATCAACATGATACAGGATCTATCCCATAATCAAAATGAAAAGGCAAGCAGACAATGAGCATCTCAACGATCTTTTTATTTTCTATTTGCATAGGTTTTTATTGAGGATACTTCATAGATTGCTCATTATGGTTATGATGCAAGTTTCCACCATGATTAGGCATGGCTTAGGCTAGCGGCCTAGGCGTTTCTCTAACAGATATATATAACTCCATGAACTTACAAGCTCCCCTTTTATTTCACACTGATGACATTCGTAAACAAAATAGCATGATATCAACTAGGTACAGAGTACAGGTGCAATGTTGAAAGTGTTCCCCATGACAGCACGGTTCTACTAACTCCCAGGCTATAATTTGCAAGAATATAACTTTCATGGAAAGTCACAATGGTTCGGGTTCATTAAGTGCAAGAAATAAAGTGTGCCATCAAGTCTGTGAGAGCTTTACTAACTAACTTTCTCAAAACAAGCAAACATTTTATTTGGAAGAAAACAAGACATAATGAATATGCACAGAATAGCAAATGATGCTAGTAGGTGGGTATGGTGGACACTTTTGACAATATTGGTTTTGGGGAGTTGGAAGCACGAGTAGAGCTCATACTCAGTGCAATTGGAGGCTAGCAATAGGAAGGGAGCGACAAACGAGAGAGCAATAACTATCATAATCATGCTTGCAACAAAACAGGACTAATTATGGCATGAAAGTGATACAAGAACTCTGAGGCAAAATAAATCATCGAGGCTTACTGACTATTTTTTAGTCACATGCATGCATGAGCATGTTCCAAGTCGATTCAAATGGAACATTCAGAGGAGGATACCACAATATCATACCAAGTTATGAACAGAACAATGCAAGCAAACATTCATATGACATTATACAAACTATTAGCAAGCTGGAGCTAATCATAAGAAATCAAGAACTACTAAGCATCCATAAATAACATACACCTTACATGAACAGACTAAGCATGCTCACAATGATGAGTATATGTACAAAAATGAAAACAAATAGAGTTCGTTACCAGCCTCTTACCACACCTCAAGTTGTCTTAATCTTCATTATTGCCCTTCACTTGTGTGGCTTGAATAATAACATGAAACCAAACTCCACTAAGGACTGCTGAACCCTGCAAAGAACTTCACAAAACCAAAGAGGAACAACAAAAAAATTTGGTGTTTTTTATTTTTTAAAGCAAGCACACAAAGCAAAAACAAACAAAGCAAAATCTTTTTGGATTTTTTGTTTAAGGCAAACCAAAGCTAAAAAGCAAAGAAACAAACCAAGAGAAACAACGAAAATATTTTTGGTCTTTTTTGTGTTTTGAGAAAGCAGAAACAAAAACCAAAAAGAAAGCGAAACATGGATGTACAAAGAACCGACAAAACAAGATATATAAATGAGTGTGATGTCGGTATACCTCCCCCCAAGCTTAGGATTTTTCCTTAAGTGGGTCTCAATAGCGCGGGTAGTAACCCCAAGATGGTGGGTTATCATAGGAATGATCATAATTAGGCCCTCGCAATGAGGAAGAAGACGCGCTCCAATCATAGGAGGGTTATTGGTATGAAGACTCCCCGATGTTGGAGGGCTGAACCGATTCATCTTCGGCATCCTCTCCAACATTATCCTCTTGCTGGGAGAGCTCCGTCACGTATGTGTAAAACTCTTCCTCCGTGAGCGACCATCCTTGCCTGTTATCAAAATTAAACAAAGCAGGTGCAGGCAAATAGACTACTTTCTCATTCCTACCCCCTCTCCAACCATGCTTGACAAAGGATATCTCATATGGTAAATCTCTCACAGTAGCCCAAGAAGAAACAAAATTATGCTGAACCATGGAATTGATGTAAGGTTCCCAACCTTTAATAAGGTAGAGTCCCCTGTGTTTACAATGCTAGTCCCTGGATCAATAGCTAGCATCCATAGTTAAGATGTAATATCAAGAAACAAAGGTCATAATACAACTTTATAACCAGGAATAACATAATTTTATTACATCTTACATAGCTCATTTGGCTATTACATTACATTGCAGCAGAATATCTATAAGCATGGGGTCCTTCATCTTCAAAGTGCCACAGGCAGACATGTTGGTTGTAGACTTGTAATCCTAATCACTTAAACTTCACTAAATCAATCAAACCTGCAACATAACAAGTTACATCCACAAGGGTCAATACATTTGAATTGTATTGTCAAGTGATACTATGGTAGTATAGTGGAGTCTATCATCTATATGCATTTGGCTAAGTGGAGTTGAGGCTTGCATTGCTCAAAATAGATTTTTCCTTAACATTTTGAAAACACTAAGTTTTTGCTTGACAAAATCATTTTCTCAATCAAAGATTTGAAGATCCTTTAACCCTTGTTCAAACCACAAGTTTTTAACTTAGAAATTTGAATGATGAGATTCTTGATTGCTTCCATGTCTTGATGCTCAAATTGTCCTTTACCAGGGACATGGCTAAGTACTTAGATTTTACACTCTGCAGAGGTGGTGCACTTTCCCCACAAGACTTGGTTTCCCAAGACAAGATCTTTCAGAAGCCTTCCCTTAGACCAAAATGGATGCGCTCCAACCTATCAAACACTACCACCCACTGTCCATATGGCTAAGTTCTTGCAAACTATATGATCATGGCAGAGCCCATATTGCCAAGTGGTTGCACTTGAAGCTTCTCAACATTTGACATCTCAAATCTCTTTGTTCCTGGGTGGCCATCCACAAGTGAGATACACAAGGTCAACCATAGACATGGTCCTTGTGAACCACTCAACCAAAAACCACCAAGCAAGTCCCATTCCACCCAGGTGATTCGTTAACTTAGTTGTTTTATTAAACAAAACACAAGTCCTCAGACTTAGAATATTTTTCCATAGTGTGAATATATATTCCACCCATGTTTTCTATTAGCTAGGTTAAGCTTGATAGTAATAGGAATATTAACTTAGTAAGATTTCCACTAAGGTTTCATCTACTAGGTTTTACTAGCAAGGTCTATACTTTAGCAAAAATTCCATGCAAGTTTTACTTAGCAAAATCACTAATGCATAGTGAAAGTAATGGGACAAAAAGTATGAAGCATCACTTGCCTTTTTGGTAGAGTATGGGTTCACTCCTTGTCCTTGCAACAATCACACTCTTCAAGTCACTACAATTCAATCAAGCAAGGCACAAACTCAATCTACCAATCAAGCAAAACAACACATAAAATGACAAAGTCAAAGTAATGCATGCAAGCATGCCAAGCTTTGTTTTGTTTGAAAACGTGGTTCCTAATGGGTCATAACATTTTAAAGGAACCTAATGGTCATTTTATAAAGTGGTAAAGTCATTTGCAAAAGATTTCACTTTAAAAACCATTTTCAAAACAAAGTATCATTTTATGTGGTGGAAAAATGTTTTTACTAAGGCATTAACCTATAGGGTTCACAAAATATGTTTTCAAACCACAAAACTTGGTGTTTGGGGTCAGAGAGTTTAAAACAAAACATTTCCCAAAAGTTTTCCTTCAAAATCATTTTTAATAGATAAACCACATTTCTATTTGACTAGAAATGGTTTTAAATCAAAGAATCTTTATTTTGTTTCACCAAATACATTTTTGAGTCCACAGAGTGTTTCCTATGTTCAGTAGGTTCAAAGCAATCCAATTGCAAAAGATTTTAACCCCAAATTCATTTTTAAACAGTTTTTACATCCTTAACAAGCATACAGATGTTTCTGCAAAAACCAACAAGCTAACAGATACTATTTGCTAAACTAAAGGCATGGTTGGATAGGGTTTGTTCCACAACGATATAAAGTTTGCAATTTTTGGACGTGTGGATCAAAAGTTGTGCAATTTACAAAATTGGAATCCTAATAGATCAATTCTGTCTTTTAAATCAACTACAGGCCACGTGTAATGTTTCTATTGGTCCATACCGGTTTAGTGTGGATCACGCTGCAGACCATTGGATTTAAAAGGATCTGTGAGGCTCTGATCAACGCATACCCTTTCGTTTAAGTCGCTTGTTCCTACGCGTCCGATCTGAAACGAATGGCTCTGATCTAATTGACCACAAAGTGGCGGCGCTGGCGGCGGTGGTTGGCGGCGGCGCGCTCAGACGGTGTGGTCGCTGGTGATTTAGGAGGAGACGAAAGCAGAGGGGTGGCTCACCAGAATCGCCGAAGCCTGCTGATGCTCAACGTTGTGGCAGCTCGTCGAGGGGCGCGCTGGAGTGGGCTTGATTGCTCGCCGGAGTGGAGCTGCGCCTCGGCCTTGCTTAGTCGTCGTCGAGGACGGCGCTAGGGATCACTCGGAGACAAACGAGACGCACGGTCAGATGCGCAAAGACACGGAGAAGGTGTGTGCGTGAACGAGAGGGGTCGGGGCGGTCTGGCTTACCAGGGAGGTTTCGCCGGAGTAGTCGCGACGTCGGTGGTGCTCAGAAGTTGACGAAGCCGAGCGTCTGGTGTGGCCAAGCAGTTGACGCTGGGAGGTACGCCAGGCGATGTAGAACAAGCTCACGTGCAGAGGAAGTTGAGGGGCGGCGAGGTGTGGCCAGAATTTCCCGCGGAGCTCGCCGGAGTCAGAGGTGATGTGGCACCAAATTGGAACAGCTCTGAGGCAGAGAGGGTCGGGCGAGAGAGGGGAAAGAGAGAGGGAACGCAGGCGAGTTACTGAGCGTGATTGATGACAGACATTACTCGCTGTATTGACGAGAATTACTCCCGCGAGATCAATGCAGAAACGGGGGAAGGAAGTGGTCGCAGGGTTGAATACGGTGAGCTGGAGGGGTGGGGTCCGCTTAGCAGTGAAAGAAAGGGAGTGGAGGTGGGGGCCAGAGTTCAGTGACTGTGCGGGTTGTTTCGTGAGTGAGGAAAACGCTTCAGGGAAAAAGAGGAGGTGGGCTGCGAGTGGGCTTAGTTGGGCTGCTGGGTTGGGTCGGCCAGTTTCTATTTTTTCTTCTTCCTGTTTGCTTTTTCTTTTTCCAATTCAAATTTCTGATTTGAAAATCAATTCACAATTCAAACAACAAAATAAAAATTCAAACATTCAACACACTTTGCACTTGAATTTGGTTCTGTTTAACAACATAAACCAATTCCCAAAATAAAATAAAATAATTTTTATTCTTTTTAGGATCTATTTAATAATTAAATAAAATAGACCTTAGTTAATAATCCATATAGGATTTGTTTTATTAAAATATTTATTTTGAAATCTAAAATAAAACCAAAACACTTCAGTAGGTTTTATTTGAGAATATAAAATATTTGGAAAACTTATTTAAAATAAATAAATAAGTTTTAGTGTTTATTTAAAATGGGAAAAGCCTTTACTTAAATAAAATTGGATATTAAATCCTTATTATTTTATTTAAATAAACCTTTACTATTTTTATCAAAACAAAATGTTTTATTTTCAAAAGCTTGGCCAAGGTTTAATTTGGCTCTATAAAATAATCTTTATTTAAATATTTCTTTTCCCTTTGAAAACCAAAGTCTTTATAAAAAGATTTCTAAGTAGTAGTAAAATATTTTTATTTTTCCTTTACTAAATATTTATCTTTTTAATCCCTTTAGGATTTCTTTGTTCAAAATAGGTTTGATGATTTCCAATTGGATTCAAAATTTTCTTCTGGCCCTGAAAATGAACAAAGGTTTATTTTATTCATTTATTTTTCACATTACAAGATTTGGAAAATCTTGGGATGTGACAATTGATATCAAGTCTCTCTATGGGGAACCGATAATCTGAATGGTAAGGTTCTAAACCATGAAAAGCTAGCAAACGAGAGGCAATGATGCCTCCACAAATTCCACCCTTCTCGCAGTTAGTGGTAAGACGGTAAGCTATCAAAGCACCCAAGTTATAAGATCTATCCCTATTCAAAGCAGCTGAGATAAAAGCTAGATCGAATGAAGATAACTTTCTAGCAGTCTTCTAGCAAGAACATGAAGGGAATATGCCCGATAGGCAATAATAAAGTGGTTATTATCGTATTCCTTATTTCTGATAAATGTTTATTTTGTATGCTATAATTGTATTAATACGGAAACGTTAATACATGTGTGATTAATGAACAAAAGGAAAGTTCCTAGTGATGCCTCTCTTATAAACTAGCTCGTTGATTAACAAGATGATCAAAGGTTTCCTGATCATGGACATTGGATGTTGTTAATAACAAGGCCACAACATTGTTGGAATGATTTGATGAACATTCATCCGAAGTATAGCATTACGATCAAGGTCATTGTTTTTATATTTCTATTGAAGGGTTTCGCGGCATAGTAAATCAAAAATTTCTACGGATGCGAACAGAGGGAAAGCCAAGATCTAATCTAGGAGATGCAAACAAAGAGAGAGATTGGATTAGATCTTCATACCCTTGAAGATTCGCACAGCGGAATGTTCGTCGGAACGTGGGTGATGTAGTCGTACTCGCTTATCCTCCTCGCGATCCGATCCGATCTAGCACCACAAGTGGCGGTGCCTCCGTGAGATGCACACGTGCAACACCTCGACGTCTCCTCCTTCCTCAGTCCAGCAAGTATGGTGGAGAGATGGATTGGATCTACAACACGACGGCATGGTGTATATGGTGGAGAATTTCTGCAGCAGGGCTTCGCCTACAAGCAGTCGGGAGGGAGAGAGGAAGGGCAGCAGGGCGGCTAGGGTTGGAGGGGAAGGTGTGGGGGGTGCTGCGCCCCGAGCCCTCTTTATATAGAGGGGTGGGGCGCAGCCCTAGCCCCTCCCCCAAGCCCAAACCGGCGGCCCCAAAGGAGGAGGAGTGGGGGGCAAGGAAACCCCCCCTTCTAGAAGCTCTATCTAGGGTTTAAACCCTATTTAGCCGGCTGGGCCCTATGGGGCCTTGTGACCCTGGCCCAATGCGGCCAGGGCACTCCCTCATAGGCCCATGCCCCCTCCCAGAAGGTGGGGCCACGTTGGTCCCCTTCCGGAAGGTTCTAGAAGCTTCCGGTACAATACCGATTAACCCGGAACAATTCCGAACTCCAAAAACTGCACTGACTTATATGAATCTTATTCTCCGGACCATTCCGGAACCTCTCGTGATGTCCCGGATCCCATCCGAGACTCCGAAAAAAAACTCATAAACCAATTATCCAATCTATCCTAGCGTCGAGAAACGTTAAGTGTGTGACCCTGCGGGTTCGAGAATATGCAGACATGATCTTCTATCAATAATCAACAGAGGGGTCTGGAAACCCATATTGACTCCCACACATTCATCGATGATCATCGGATGAACCACGATGCCAGGATTCAATCAATCCCATATATATATTCCCTTCGTCTCGCGATATTTTACTTGCCCGAGATTTGATCATCGGTACCGTCATACCTAGTTCAATCTCGTTCACAGCAAGTACTTTACTCGTTCCGTAATCCGATATCACTTTGTGATTAACTCCTTAACCACATGCTTGCAAGCGGTGTTGATATCGATTACTGAGTGGGCCCGAAGTATATCTCTCCGACTTGGGAGGGACAAATCCCATCTCGATACATACAACCCAACAGATACTTTCCGATCACCTGAGAAACACCTTTATGATCACCCTCTCATAGGATGACGTTTGATGACCTCAAATATTTCTTCCGATGTCAGGGAGTTGTATTATCTCATGGTCTAAGGAATACAATATTTGACATAAGAAAAGCTTCGCAAAGACGAACACGATGACACGATCTAATTGCTTCGCTTAGTTTGGGTCTATCCACCATATCATTCTCCCAATGATATGATCTCATTATTAATTGACAACTCATGTCCATGGTTAGGAAACCTTAACCATCATTAATCAATGATCTAGTCCTTAGAGGCGTACTAGGGACACGGTGTTGTTCACAAACCACACAAGTATTAAAGTTTCCGCTTAATACAATTCTAGCATGGAATATAAACATTATCATGAACAAGAATTATAATAATAACATCTTTATTATTGCCTCTAGGGCATAATTCCAACAGTCTCCCACTTGCACTAGAGTCAATAATCTAGTTTACATTTGGCAACAATCTCACACCCATGGCACTAAGGTGATGATCATGTTTTGCACGCGGAAGAGGTTTAGTCAACGGATCTACGACATTCAGATCTGTATGTACTTTTCTAATCTTCAGTTCTCCATCTGCTATATAATCTCGGATTATATGAAACTTGCGGTTGATATGCTTGGTCTTTGGATGATATCTTGGTTCCTTAGCGAGTGCTATGGCGCTAGTGTTGTCACACAATATCTCCAGTGGGTCCAATGCACTTGGAACCACGCCAAGTTCAGTGATGAAGTTCCTGATCCAAACTCCTTCACTTGACGCTTATGCAGCAGCCATGTATTCCGCTTCTACTGTAGATCCCGCGATCACGCTTTGCTTGCAGCTTCTCTAGCTCACAGCTCCTCCATTCAAAATATAAACGTATCCTGTCTGAGATTTAGAATCATCCTTGTCGGTGTCGAAACTAGCGTCGACGTAACCTTTTACGACGAGTTGTTCATCACCCCCATAGACTAAGAACATTTCTTTAGTCCTATTCAGGTACTTTAGGATGTTCTTCACGGCTGTCCAGTGTTCCACTCCTGGATCACTTTGATATCTGCTCGTCAAACTAAGAGCATTGGACACATCCGGTCTAGTACACAGCATGGCATACATGATAAAACCTATGGCCGAGGCATAAGGCACTTTGCTCATAGCTTCCCTATCATTTACCGTAACTGGACACTGAGCCTTGCTCAATATCTTACCTGACAACATAGGCACTGAACCTTTCTTTGCCTTATCCATTCTGAACCTTTTCAGAACTTTGTCTAGGTATGTACTCTGGCTTAAAGCTATCAGGCATCTTTGTCTATCTCTATAGATTTTGATGCCCAATATATAAGCAGCTTCACCTAGGTATTTCATTGAAAAACATTTGTTCAAATAACTCTTCACATCGTTAAGCATGTTAATGTCATTTCCAATAATCAATATGTCATCCACATATAGTACCAGAAACGTCACCGAGCTCCCACTCACTTTCTTGTAGATACAAGCTTCGTAGCAATTTGGAACAAATCCAAAGCTCTTGATCACTTGATCAAAACGAAGGTTCCAACTCCGAGATGCTTGCTTCAGTCCATAAATGGAACGCTGAAGTTTGCATACTTTATCAGCATCCTTAGGATAGACAAAACCTTCGGGTTGCATCATATACAACTCTTCATCAATGTTGCCATTGAGGAATGCAGTCTTGACATCCATCTGCCATATTTCATAATCATGAAACGCAGCAATTGCTAATAAAATCCGAATGGACTTAAACATCGCTACGGGAGAGAAAGTCTCATCGTAGTCAACACCTTGAACTTGTCGAAAACCTTTCGCGACAAGCCGTGCTTTATAGACGGTAACATTACCATCCGCGTCCGTTTTCTTCTTGAATATCCATTTGCACTCAACGGCCTTTCGGTCGCTAGGAGGGTCCACCAAAGTCCATACTTGGTTTTCGCTCATGGATCCCAATTCGGATTTCATGGCTTCTAGCCATTTCTCAGAGTCTGGGCTCATCATCGCTTCCTCATAGTTCGTAGGTGCACTGTCTTCTACTAACAAGACAGTCAAGACAGGATTGTCATACCACTCAGGAGGGTCACAAGACCTTGTCGACCTGCGACGTTCAGTAGCAGCATCGTCCGAAGCTTCATGATCCTTGTCATTAGCTTCCTCTATTGTTGGTGCAGGCGGCACTGGAACAATTTCAGGTGCTGCGCTACTCTCCAATTCAAGAGAAGGTTCAATAACCTCGTCTAGCTCTACTTTCCTCCCACTCACTTCTTTCGAGAGAAACTCCTTCTCAAGAAATGAACCGTTCTTTGCGACAAACACTTTGCCTTCGGTTCTGTGATAGAAGGTATACCCAATAGTTTCCTTAGGGTATCCTATGAAGACGCATTTCTCCGCTTTGGGTTCGAGCTTGTCCGGCATCAACTTCTTGACGTAAGCTTCGCATCCCCAAACTTTAAGAAACGACAACTTAGGTTTAGCACCAAACCACAGTTCATACGGTGTCGTCTCAACGGATTTAGATGGTGCCCTATTTAAAATGAATGCAGCGGTTTCTAATGCATAACCCCAAAATGATAACGGCAAATCAGTAAGAGACATCATCGATCGGACCATATCTAATAGGGTTCGGTTCCGGCGTTCAGACACACCATTGCGCTGTGGTGTTCCGGGTGGCGTGAGTTGTGAAACGATTCCACTTGCTTTAAGATGCGTGAGAAAATCATAACTCAAATATTCACCTCCACGATCGGATCGTAGAAACTTAATCTTTCTGTTACGATGGTTCTCCACTTCATTCTGAAATTCTTTGAACTTTTCAAACGTTTCAGATTTATGTTTCATTAAATAGATATACCCATATCTACTCAAGTCATCGGTAAAAGTGAGAAAATAGCGATATCCACCGCGCGTCGAAACACTTATCGGTCCGCATACATCGGTATGTATGATTTCCAACAAGTCCGTTGCTCGCTCCATCATACCGGAGAACGGGGTTTTGATCATCTTGCCCATGAGGCATGGTTCGCATGTGTCAAATGATTCAAAATCAAGAGACTCCTAAAGTCCATCAGAATGGAGCTTCTTCATGTGCTTTACACCAATATGACCTAGACGACAGTGCCACAAATAAGTAGTATTATCACTATCTACTTTGCATCTCTTAGCCTCAATGTTATGGATGTGTGTTTCAT